>CM068957.1:124896525-124926171 GCA_035128595.1 Eptatretus atami
TCAGTTTTTGCAGAAAGCATTAAACTTTGCACAGGGATACTACTACCCTGGGGATCTTAAAAAAAATGGAACCCAAAAATCCACGCCCCTAGTGGCCACCATCTTGATTATAAATATGGCGCCAAAATATGGCATTTCGTCGATATTTGTTGTATTATACTGCTCTAAACACAGGATATGATGTGTCTATATAATATTTGTTCATTTCTTATTCTTTGTTTCATGCCTTTGTTGTGAGAAAATTGGCATCTCAAGGCATATAGCACAAATTTAGCATTGAAATAAGTGAAAACATGAGATAACATTACTAAATAAATGTTATTTATTTTCAGGTTGCAATGACATGGTGTGACTGATGGAGAAACAGTTCCAGCTCGTTAAACCAAGTGATGTAGATGAAGTCCAGAGGCCACCAATAGACTGGACCTTGTGCATTCTTTGTCGGAGGACAACATCCGAATCACTTTCACAGCCCTGGCGAGGACGAGGACGAGGTCATGTCGAAGGACTGGAACAGGTTTTCAATCATTTGAAACAAACCTAGTGAAATTCAAAGAACCTTGAGTTAACATTGCTTGCTTTCATGAGAGCACTTCGGACATCTGATTTCGATTTATACACAGAATCCTTGGCTAAATTCCCCATGGTTCTTTGCAATGGATAATGTACACTATGCTAGATGGGTTCCTGTGCACGTATGCGACATGACCACTCCACCAAAGATGTCCAGATGTTTATGAGCAGTTCATGTGTGGTGCCTTTACTTCAAATAAAACAGGACATTCATTCTCTGCCATAGGACTTGACCAAGCCCATCAACATCTGAATGCGCGTGTGAAAGGTGTTGGGGTGCATCGGCCTCACCGAAAACCCTGGTGCCCTACGTAGTTGGATGGTGGCTCGCCCTCAGTTATCAGCCATAATAGCTGAATTTGAAGAACAGTTTGATCCAATGATGGTAACGATGCTGATGACAAGCATCACGAACAAACCCATAGTTCGCAGAAATCCTTTTTTGAAGATGTTTATGGTCTTGTCTCTACCTTAGAAGATTAGGAAATCCATTTCTTGATCGTAGTAAGGATTTGCTTACATTACACACCCAGGAAATCATGCCGAGACTGTTGTGTTGAAACTATCCAACAGATTCATGCAACAGCAGAAAAACAGTACAGTACTTTCATTGAGGACAGGCTCTTAAAAAATGAAACACCAGTCAGTGCACCAATATCAAGGAACACATTTCCACTATTCAGTCGACCGAATAAGGTGGCCCAATCGAAGGATAAGCAGAAGATCTCTGAACTCAAGAGTGACTGTTCTTTGTTTGCTAGATTGTACATATGTAGCCAGTCAAGAGAAGGAAATCTAGAGGAATTTTTGAAGCACGAGAATCAGAAATTTCCACCATCATTATCTACAGCAGGAAACTTAGGCAAGGAAAGAAATCTGATCTCGTCGGATGCCTTGAATCTAGCGGAAAATCAGCCTACTTGAATACCCCAACTGCCGAAGTAAGAATACTTTATGGTGCTGCAGTGGTGCACTTTCTGCCAGTTGAGAATCCAGGACCTTTGGGGAATATGCCAGGGAGGTATTTGTACCATATTTCGTTTCAGCTAGAAAGGTCTCTTCGAGTCGATATTGTTGGATGTTTATCGGGAGAAACACTTTGAAGCTTACAGCAAGAAAAATAGAGGGAAAGGGGCTCGTAGACGTGTGTCTCCAAATGTGAAGCTGCCAGGCAATTGGAAAAACTTCCTTCACAATGATGACAACAAGGATGAGCTCTTCCAGTTCTTAAGTGCTGAGAGTGTGTCAAAGGACACTGGCGACAGGGTTATCATGTCCACTGTTCATGAGTCAGTTGTCAGCTCTAATATGAACCACAACTTGGATGGACTACAGCCTTGCTCACATGAGGAGGCTGACACCAGGATTATACTCCATGTGAAAGATGCCCTGAATTCTGGTTTAAAGATGTGATGATCAGGACTGTTGACATGGACATTGTTGTTTTGGCTGTGGCTCATTTTCAGAACTTGGGAAACCTTGAAAAACTATGGATAGCGTTTGGAACAGGAAAGGAATTCCAATACATTCCCGTGCATGAGATAGCAACAGCAATTGCCCTGAAATGCAAAAGGTTTGCCCTTTTTTCATGCTTTCTCAGGATGTGACACTACATCCTCCTTTGCAAATAATGGCAAGAAGTCTGCGTGGAATACCTGGCGTGCGTGGCCAGAGATCACTGAGTGTTTTGCATTCTTGTCATCACCAGTGTCACCAATTCTACCGGAGAATATCATGGAAAAACTTGAACGCTTTGTTGTGCTCCTGTACTGTCGTACCAGTGATGATGTTAATGTGAACACTGCAAGAATGACACTGTTTTCCAGAATGTCAAGGACCCTTGATAACATTCCACCTACAAAGGCAGCCCTCGAGGAGCACACAAGGAGATCAGTATATCAAGCCGGACATATCTGGGGACAATGTCTTGAACAGCTGCCAACAGTTCCCAGTCCGTCTGACTGGGGCTGAGAGACCGATCAGGACAATTTCAGCCTAAGTGGACAGTTCTACCTATTGTCGAGAAAGCTTGCCTCGAGCTTATTGCATGCAAGTGTACTAAGTCCTGCAGAGGGAACTGCAAATGTTATAGAACAAATTCCACAATAAAGCCAGTTTGCACTGCCCTGTGCATATGTGGTAGCACTTGTTATGAAGTATAACTGTCTTCACAGGAAAACTAGAGGGGGAGCACTCGGTAGAGTGCAAAACCTCCGCTGCCAATACTGCTAGTCACTCAAGTGAACCTGATATCCTATTCATTCAATTGACGTCAACAGTGCTCACAGAGTTATAGTTTGCAACTTTCCCTTTTACTTTTAACTTTTACATACTCAATTCATTCGTCATAACTAGATTCCTTGAGACAGAAATTGATTTTACGTGTAATCCACCTGAAGTTCCAAAATCAGCCGCAATTATAATTTTTGGCATGTTTTTGTTGGAAATCACTTATAACATGTAGAAATGCAAAAAAAAAATCAAATTTTGTTGAAAAAATTTGCAAATTTTTTTTTCTCTAACAATTTTTTTGGGGGGAGGGGGGGGGGGGGTGGAAATCACTTAAACATGTAGAAATGCAAAAAAAAAAAATTCAAATATTTTTCAAATTGGCCGCCATAGCGGCCATATTGGAATTGGACCAGTCCAAATCTAATGGCATGATCCTTGGACCAGACCTAACCCCCCACCAAGTTTCGTCGAAATCCGTCAAGGATTTTTTCGTAATACTGTTCACAAACAAACAAACAAACAAACAAACAAACAGAAAGGGGTGAAAACAGTAACCTCCATCCATCTTCGATGGCGGAGGTTAATTAAGGTAACTGCGTCGTCGGTGACCATGAGAAACCAGAAAAACCTATATTGATGGCACGGTTGTGATTTTTCTGCCACTCGGAGCACCTATAGGGGTCATTTAATTAATCTCTGGCATCCTTGACCAGGTGTCGAGGTTTGTTCCTAAAATGATCAAGGTATAGGTCTGAAATGATTGATACATTCAGGAGTTGTTTGCATTAAACTGAAATATGGAATATTGATCTTTTTCACTTTCATACCCATATTGGAATCAAGTATGACATAATCAGATATGCCTCTTACAGCATGTATTTGATGCATCTGATGCCCTTGAAAAAGATGCCATCTGGTTGATTGACACTGAAACATTGGAATTGCTGTTTGAATTGTGTTTCTATCATGATTAACAACAGAGATATTCAATATTTTCCGATTTGTGGCCGCCATCTTGAATTTCAAAATGGCCGACATCAGGTTTGCATGGAAATGACTTAAATGAGTTCCTTGATCCTGAAAATGTAGGGTTAGACCTTAAAATACCTTTCGTATCTGACTTAATTTTGAAGTTGTAACAAAAGTCAAATTAAAATGGCAGCCATATTTAAAGTCAAGATGGCGGCCATGAGGGGGCATGGATTTTTTGGGTCCATTTTTTTTAAAGATCACTAGGGGTAGTAGTATCTCTGTGCAAAGTTTCATGCTTTCTGCAAAAACTGAAAGATTCTGGTGCTTAGCCGCTGTACTACAGGGCCAGTATTAATGGCAGAGCTGAGCTGTTCAGGGAGTTGAGGCGTAAAACTGTACGTGCGCTGAGGTTGGACAAGGAGGCCGATGTGCAAGGAATCTGTGAGGGGTCAGCATCACCTGTGGTCAAGTGATTCTCGTCTTGCTTACGGGGGAATTTACGCATTGCGTTCCGCCAAGCACGTCCCTCGGTGTGTACTGCACTTAGAGCGGAGGGTGGTGGACTCTTGACAGATGAGTCTGAAGTGAAGACCCGCTGTTCTGGTTACTTTGAGCGGCTGTACCAGGTTATCCACCAGATGTCGAGTTGGATGTAAGGGGTGTTACAATCCCTATTGCTGCCCTTCCAAATCAACTGTGATCCACCTTCTGTTGTGGAAACACAGACTGTGGTGAACCGGTTGAAATGGGTAAAGCTCCTGGAATCTGTGGCATCCATGCTGAACTTCTCCAGGCTGGTGGAAATGCTGTACTCATGTCGTTGCATGCAGTTCTGTTCTCTGCTGGGAACACAGGCATCATCCCAACTGACTGAAGAGGGGCCTCCTCCTTCTCCTCTGGAAAGGGAGGTGATCGCCAGGACTGCAACAACTACCGAGGGTGACGCTGCTCTCAGTGCCGGGCAAGGTCTTTGCTCGGATAATTCTTGAAAGGGTTGGCCACCATCTGCTGGAGCACCAGCATCCAGAGCAGTCAGGTTTTACACCAAGGAGTTCAATGATTGACCGTATCCTTGCTCTTCGGGCCCTCACCAAACACAGGCGCGAGTTTGGACAGGGGCTGCTTGCAGCCTGTGTTGATCTTTGCAAAGCTTTCGATTCAGTGAGTAGGGATGCCCTTTGGTGGATTCTTGGTCTTCTTGGGGTGCCACCCAAACTGATCAATCTGATGTCTGAACTACACTCTGGTACGGAGTGCTGTGAGATGTGGTGATACAATCTCCGACATATTTCCAGTTCTTGCTGGAGTTGTCAGGGTGTGTACTGGCCCCCACACTTTTCAGTGCTTGTATGGACTGGATTCTGGGAGGATGTTGGAGAGCTCAAGCTCTGGTGCATTGTTTGGGAATGCCAAATTATTGACCTTGATTTTGCAGAGGCTCTGGTTATCCTTTTGGGGGCCTTCGAGGTACTGAATGAGGTCCGGAGCCACTGCCGATTATGGGTTTCCTGCGTTAAAACTAAGATCCAGGCTTTCAATGACATCTTGTCTGTACCTGTTGTTGTGAGGATGTTGAGGTCACAGAGAGATTCACTTACCTTGGCAGTGATATGTCTCTGTGGCTATGAGCCAGAGGTCAATGGACGTCTGGTCGGGCCTGGGGAGTCATGGATTACTGGATCATGGGTGTGGTGCTGTCGGTACCTGTGCAAGAGGCCAAAAGTCTGAGTCTTCAGGTTCTTGGTGCTTCCAGTCTTGCTCTCTGGATGTGAGACTTGAACTCTGACCAGGGATCTGAGAGGGAGACTTAATTCCTTAGGTACCAGGTCTCTTTGGAGAATCCTTGGCTTTCGCTGTCGGACTTTGTGTCCAATGAGTGGTTGCTGGGAGAGACTCAAATGAGATTTGTCAGCTGTGGCTTGTTTCCTGATGCTGATGCTGCTCACAAGATGCTCTCAGCGAGGGCTCGTGAGTGGAGGAGCCAATGAGCCAACCACGTGCTTCGTTGCAACAGGTTGATCAGCATCTGAAGGAGATGGGATGGGCCAGGCATCAGCCTGGGGATGGCCGACGGAGGCCCCTGGAGTACGGAAAGTGAAGCAGCGACGCACTGCTCCAGCGCATGTTCCCATACCTAACCTGACCTGAATCTTTCATAAATGTTCTTTTGAAGCATTCAACCAGCCATCAGGTGCCAAATTTAGGCGGCAAAAGGTTGTTGTCCCTTGGACCGTGAGACCTTGGAAAATCTGGTGAAAGGTTAGGAAGGGCTGGCCTCACTCCATTCACCAGCTGGGATGGTGCGGACCACGAGTGAAAGGCTAGGGAGGGGCGTGAATTGTCATCGGTATGGGTGACCCTATAAAGAGACCCCGGAGAGCTGTGGCGGAGAACTTTGAGCGCGCGATGCTGGAACGCCGCATAAATATGGCTTGTGGAGAGGAAGCTGCGCCAAATGCATCCGACGCCATGCCCACTCTGCCAAGTCCACTTCTCTCCCTCCCTCCATCCCATAACCCCGGCTCGAGGACACTTTGCCGTGGTGTGAGGACTTGATTAGGATGATCGCCACGAATCACTGCTTTTGCCAACCACCTCTTCCTGTCTCGGAAAATTCCCTCAGTCTTTTGTGGAATGTATGTGGGCCCTAACCTTTGAAGTTGAAGATCGTGTTTTTACGCTAATTAAGGATTCTGCTTTTCATTTGTTAACTTGTGGCATGTATTGTCTTAGTGGGTGAAGATGGTTCATTCTATCTGCTGTTTGTATTTGTGATTGCTTCCTTCTGTTCCCTTCCTGTGCCATTTCTTTTAAATACACTTGGTCTCAGATGAATTTGGCTGTGGAGGTTGCTTCATTTGGTGGTTTCTTAATGATCCATTAAGGGTTGATTGGTCACAGTCCACACCACCTTAAGATCGCATCACGTGACTCGGATTCGCTCACCCCCAATATTTGATCAGTCACGTGACACCTATTGCGTAGCACTTGGGTGATTTGGCGGTTCCTCGGGCACGGTATCGGCAGTGGAAAGGCTTGATCCAGCCCGGGACAGTGGACTCGACTGGCTGCTGCGGTCGCTTTGGTGCAACCAGCGGCTGTAAGAATATCTTTCACCCTTTTTCCCTATTCCAACAAATGAATCCCAATATAATTAATTTTTTTAATCACATCTCAAAAGAACAATAAGATTGTGTTAATCTGTCAAATAGCACAGTTGTTTTGTTGAAACCAATCAATTTTCTGCCGCATCTATCTTATTGGCTGTGGTTGATATTATCTGTGGCTGATTTGCTTAGTTTTGATGTTTCTTCTGGTTTTTCTTCAGTATTGTGGAGCAGCCTGAGCCAATCAAGGACCGGGTTAGTGAGACTGAGCAGCAATCTTGCGTCACTCCGGTCCCAGAGCCATTAACCGATGATTTTGATGGGCCCCATTGATGGTCCAGTTCCAGCCTTAGGAAAGCGGAAGGAGGAATAGTTGGTGAGATTGAGCTGCCAGTAGAAACAAGAGGTAGTCAAGCCAGCTCCTCACCAACCCTGCAGACAACACTCCTCCACAGCAGCCAAGGTTGGACCTATTCCTCTTGCAGTTTGCAGAAGTGTGTTAATAAGGCTTTAGAGGCTGTGAAGGTTCTGACCGTGTATTGGCATGTTAGTGTTGTAGACAGTGTCTTATAACCATGCAATTTTCTGTATATAATCCAAGTGGAGACTTTTGTATTTTGGTTGTTGGGAGGTATTTCTGAATTGCATTGTGGTGTTTTTATTTATTTATTTATTTATTTTTTAAATTTACAATTGAAAACATGTCAGGTCTGCACATTGATTTTTGACTTTGTGCATTTGGTAACTTTTGTATCCATGTAGTTATGGAAGGAAGTCTCAGCAATGAGGAATAATATGGAGCAGATGGAAGTGAATGTGTAGCGAATGGGAGTTCAGGTGTTGGGTGGATCTCCTGGTATTAATTGCTTTTATTATTAATAATAATAGACTACTTTCATTGACTTTTCAAACTGGCTTTCTTTCATAATTTCTTAAACCCTTTTCCAAAATTTTTATCTGACTGCTAAATAAAACAGCATTTGAAATTTTTTTTTTTTTACTAAAACAGCAGTACAGAGGTATTTTGTGCATTTATACAAAATTCTTGCTCCCAACATAGTTGTGATTATTGGTTCACGAAAAAAATATTTTCACGAAAAAAATAAGTGACCACTATATTCGTTATTGTTGTCTGTCTGTCTATTGTCTGTCTGTCTGTCTGTCTGTCCCGAGCATAGCTCCGTGGGTTTTTATTTGATCCTGATAAAATTTGGGTGGAGTTTATATCATGATCTAGTTTGTTTTCCTGAAAATGGGCTGTGATGCGCCCATTATGGGCGGACGAGCCACGCCCAAAAAACGTGTTTTTAGGGGTAGCCAATTTCAATTTGCATCTCCTTCCTAGGGGAGGTTTGTCGATCTGCACAGGGGTTTCGGTTATTTTTGGTTAGCCCAATGGCACCTGCATAGCCCCAGAGCTCGATTTTTCATTTTCGTCACAAGGTCACGAACTTAGAAAGTTGCGAATTTTGACGTAAGAAAATTTTTCTTTCTCCGAGGGGTTTGTCGAATCTGGCAGGGGTTTCGGTATTTGGTTAGCGCCAAATGGCACCTGCATTAGCCCCACAGAGCTCGATTTTTCATTTTTCATCCCAAGGTCAAGGCCACAAGGTCACGAACTTAGAAAATTGCGAATTTTGACATTAAAAATCCATCTTCTCTGAGGGTTGTCGAATCTGGCAGGGGTTTCGTATTTGGTTAGGCCCAATGGCACCTGCATAGCCCCATGGAGCTCAATTTTTCATTTTCGTCCAAGGTCAAGGTCAAGG
Organism: Eptatretus atami; assembly: GCA_035128595.1. Taxonomy (NCBI): domain Eukaryota; kingdom Metazoa; phylum Chordata; class Myxini; order Myxiniformes; family Myxinidae; genus Eptatretus; species Eptatretus atami. The sequence goes on from CM068957.1 coordinate 124,905,179, forward strand.
TCACGAACTTAGAAAATTCGAATTTTGACATCAAAATCATACGACCGCCCAACTTTGAGACTAGGATGACAATATTTTTTATGCATAATCTTGAGGTCATTCCCTACCTAAAGTCTTCAAACCATTTTGCTCTATCTCGAACACCTTTGCCCGTGGCGCCCCCTTCAAGTTTGTTTTTTATGCTGATTTCATCAAAGTATGGATAATAATCCGAGGAGTGCGAAATGCCATATAGCCCGATATGACGTTATATTGTTCCTGGAATGTTCCAGAGGAAGTTTTGCACCAAAGGTCATAATCCTTGACCTTTGACCTTTAAAGTTCACAAAGGTCAAATTTTCAAAGTTGTGGGAATCGAACCGGGGTTTTTTCCGACCTTCGACGAACTAACTCCATTAGCTATAGCACGTATCCTGTTTCCTTATTTTAATGTCCACAACATTGTTTTTGTGACCTTTAAAGGTTATGCAAAGGTCAAATTTTTAAAGTTTGTGAACGAAACTGGGTTTTCGACATTTTGCAGCTAATAACCTGTCACTCGTACCACATTCATGTGATCATTTTTATAACTTGGGTCAAACATTATCACATTGTCTCATCCTTGACTTCTGAAACAATCTACATCGTCGAGATACCGCTCGTGAACCATCGTCGTCTTCAGACTTGTGTGATGTATATATATATATATATATATATATATATATATATATAATATATATATATATATATATATGTATGGGAATCCGCCGCGTTCGGCGTGCGGACGACCGTTCTAGCCAAATCGCGGTCGCACGTCACCGAAGGTCGCAATCCAGTCGTGACCTTCTGGACCAACCCCAAAATCCAGTCACGGATGCTTCACGCATCATAAACCAGCCAATTCTTCTGTCCACGCGCTACAGGGTCGATCGCCGATTATCGATGTACTTAATTATTCGCGCGGACAGAAATACCGGGAGGTTTATACCTCGACGGGACCTGCACGAAAACGAGCGCTAAGCGGCTCGTTCCATATGCGAATGCCGAGCGGTTTTATTATCGCCAAGTCCTGTCAGACCAGATGTACTTTTATCGGCTTTTAATTAGCTAGTTAATATCCGAGCGCACCATTAGCAGTCAATACAGGAAGGACGCAACGAGCAGGTTCACGTTCAACAATGGGGATTTATTTTCATACGTAAGCAGTCAATGAATGGGGATAGGGGACAAGACACGTGCAAAAGCCTACAGCCGATTGCTATTTCATTTACAGCAACGCACTTAATAACAATTCTACTTAAAGACAAGGCGCCACAGACTTTTCATACAACAACCCAAGAAGAATAAGACACAGGCTCGTAAGCCTTTAATATTCCTCAGAGCCGGGGATGACGAAGGGGCTCTGAGAGGCCGGGCAGGTTACCTCGTCGCCCTTCTGGCAACTCGATGGGTCTTTGTTCGGCGACCCTCGGTATCTGTCTCGTTCCACTGGGGCGTCGCAAAACGCGCCAGTCGCTTGAGCGGCTTGAGCAGCTTGGCGGGCGGCTCTCCTTGGTCCTTGGCCTTCCCCGCGGCCTGTCGATCGGGCCTGGCCGACGACGCTTCAGAGGAGCGAACGGGCCTTGCTCTTTTATAGTTGATGCTCTTTCAGGACCCGCTCACTCCTCAGCGTTGCTCGACCGACTCAGGGCCGTCTGCTCGGACCGTGACGTAGCTTGCTCGACTCCGGCTGTTCGACGCGCTTCGTCTCCGGCTGACGACTCTCCATGACGACTGCCCCTGCGACTTCTCCCATCTCCAACCGGACCCCGCCAACTGACTTCTCGGTTGTTCCAGCACGGCCTTTTATCAGGTCCGGGGGCGCTCGCTCTTTCAACCTCCCACCCGACGGCTCGGCCCCCCCTTTTCACCTTCGACCCTTCACCCCCGGCTGGCTCCGCCCCTTTCACTACCGATTGGACAGTTCCTTTCTCGGCAGAGGTCGTTCTGCATCCACTTATGCAAATCAGCCGCTTCACGGCTGACTGCACACGGACGCTGGAATGTGGCTTTCCCATTGCCGCCGCGAGTTCGTAACAACGGCATTTTGCCGCTGTTTGCTGAGGAGGGCGCTGTGTTGTGGAAGATGACGTGGTTGTAGACTTTTGTTGCGTTGTGGTGGAGGTGGCGTGGTTGTACGATGTTGTTGTTCGAAATAAAAGATAGAACAGATAACGGCTAACTCAAGATTCACAGCCCGGCACACGAATAATTCCCTTATACATCGGTGGGGAATCTAACCTGGAACACCACTTATCGAAATAACTGATCTCTGGGGAACCTGAACGGTGGTTGCGAATTTCCACAACCGTAAACAAAAAAACAAACAAAACAAAAAATATATAATCTCTCTCTTTAATATTTGTTCATTTCTTATTCTTTGTTTCATGCCTTTGTTGTGAGAAAATTGGCATCTCAAGGCATATAGCACAAATTTAGCATTGAAATAAGTGAAAACATTGAGATAACATTACTAAATAAATGTTATTTATTTTCAGGTTGCAATGACATGGTGTGACTGATGGAGAAACAGTTCCAGCTCGTTAAACCAAGTGATGTAGATGAAGTCCAGAGGCCACCAATAGACTGGACCTTGTGCATTCTTTGTCGGAGGACAACATCCGAATCACTTTAAAACCTGTTCCAGTCCCTTTCGACATGACCTTCGTCCTCGTTCCTCGCCAGGGCTGTTGCAAGTGATTCGATGTTGTCTTTCCGACAAAGGAATGCACAAGGTCCAGTCTAAATCGGTGGCCTTCTGGACTTCAGCTACATTCACTTTGGTTGAACGCACTGGAACTGTTTCTCCATCATTCACACCATGTTCATTGCAAACCTGAAAATAAAGAACTTTTATTCAGCATGTCATTCCAATGTTTTCCACTTATTTCAATGCTAAATTTTGTGCCATATGCTTGAGATGCCAATTTTCCACCAAAAAGGCATGAAAACAAAGAATGAGAAATGAACAAATATTTATATAGACACATTCATTTATCCTGTGTTTTTAGAGCAGTAAATACAACAAAATATAGACGAAATGCCACTATTTTGTCGGCCATATTTATAATAATGGAAGATGGTGGCCACTGTAGGGGGGCGGATTTTTGGGATCCATTTGTTTTTAAGAAGTCCCCAGGGTAGTTACCAACGGCAAGTGTTGACAGTGGTTATCCCTGTCAAAAGTTTCATGCTTCTGCAAAAAACTGAACCGATTCTGGTGAAAAATTTCCTGCCTTGGCGCTGAACTTATCCAAGCATGTTTCCTGAAACGTGAAACCCCCAGGTGGATTATTTTTCAAGTTCAAGTGACGCAGCTTAGTGTACAAATGGACGTTTTGATCAATATAAACATATATATATATAATTATATTGTTACGGCTGTTGGAAATTCGCATTACACCATCAGTCGTAGGTGAGAACATAGTTCTTAAGTACATGTGTAGTTAGCCCAAACCCATTGTTTAGAGGATTAATGTGATTCATTCGGGCTATGGCGATACTTTGAGTTAGCATTTTTCTGTTCTGCTTATTTCGAACCAACACTCTTCAAACGTCAACAGCGCCAACCCCACTTCAACGCAACAACAACAACGCTAACCACGCCACCACTCTAACAACGCCAGCCACCCACCCTCACAACCACGCCACCATCTCAACCACGACCTACACCAACGAACGCATCCTCAGCGGTCTACGTACGACGTGTTTGCGCCGTGAAGGCTGTCGAACGGCTTCGCCTCGCCCCCCACAAGACGCAGGTGGGGGGAAACGAGAGGAACGCCTCCCGTATCTCGAAGCGCTCGAAGTGAGGGTGGAGCGAGAACGGGGTGTTGGCGCCGGGCGTATAAGAGGCGGAGGCGGCTGAGTTCTCTCTCTCTCTTCGTGATTTCGTTTCTGCTTGGAGGTCTTCTTCTCTGCTCGCTTCTCTGAGTTCGGCGTTCTGGCTCTCTGGTTCGGCGTTGTGCTCTCTCAGTGTCCGGCAGAAGGCGTTCGAGAGGCCGGTACGGGCAGGCGCGAGGCGCGCCGGAGAGGCCTCGCGACCACGCTCGAGCGAGGGAGGTCACGGGCGAGGACGGTCGCCAGGACTCAACACCTAAGGGAAGTCGACTTCCATTTCTTTTGGGGTTTTGTGTGAAACGGTGTGATGTCGGCGCCAAGTCGTGAAGTAGAATTGTGTAAGTATGGTCCGTGTGTCGCGTTTTAGGTCGGTTGAGCTTCTGCATTGTGGGTTTTGTCTTTATTTGATATATGTGCCAATTGCTTATTCTGACTGTTTGCTTTTATGTGTGCATATTCGTGTCGTGTTGTAAATAAAATGTGCTTCTGTTGAAAAATTCTTCCCCCGTTTCGCTGGCGGTCCTTCTTCGTTGGGTCTCCATTTGTTTCACTTAAAGGGTTTGAGTGGTGCGCGGGACGCCCGATAATTAAACTGAACCTCAAGGCCGACATAACACCGCTCGGTTATCCGTATAGCCGGAACGAGCGCTTAAGCGGATCGTGTCCGAAGTCGGCCTGTGGCGAGGTACAACCCCTCGGTAGGTTACCGTGCGGGTACGTAGGTATTATCGACTTTCGGCGATTCACCTATTCCCCCGCGGGTTAGAATGCGGACTGGGTTGTGGTGAGCGAAAGGTCCACCGTGACTGATCCCGGCGTTAGCCGGGAGGGTCACGACTGAATTGTCCGTCCGGTGGGGCGAAGCGGCCGCGATTCGAGTCACGTGGCCGATCGCACGCGACCGGGGGCGGAATTCGCAACACTGGTGTCCAGAAGCGGAAAAAACAAAACCCTCCCGTCCTCCAAGCTAAATTCCAGGGAATCGTCAGGGTGAGAGGAGCGACCACCGATTCCCCTCTAATACGAGACGATTAAATTAAACCCTTACGTGGAATAAGATGGCGTGCTCAAGGCGAGCGTTAGCCAGGGGTAATAGAAATGTATATGTGTAGTGATGTTAGAATCCATGGACTCAGGGATGGAATCCCCATGCAGGACATGGTGTGCAGGAACAGTTTCCGCCCCAACTGAACCCAGAGCCCGAAATGGGTGCGGCGCAGCGCGGTGACAAAACCCACCTCCCCTCCCCCTCCACCAAACCCCGATCCTGGCCGATCGGCCTCAAGCCGAGTTGCACCCGCCCATGGCCCGCTATTCGCCATGCTGGCAGGAAATGAATCGAATATGCAACAAAATGAACAAAAAATGGATGGAACTCACTCGAAGATGAAAAACGAAATAAAAGACGTGTGAACAGCAGATGGAAACAAAACACAAAACAAATGGAAGGAATGAATAACGAATTGAACGAAAAAATGGATGAAATACGCAACAAATTGACGAAATGAAAACGAACATGGAAACAAACACAAACGAAATAAAACGAGATATGGAAAAACAAATGCACAAGGAATGAGGTAAGAAATAAAGAAATGCGGGTGGAAACGCCAGCAAATGGGCCCGGAGCCTGCAGGCGCGGCATGAAGGCAACAAACAGCGAAGTGCGTAATGGCGACGCCAACCGCGTGTGGAGCCGAACAGCTGGGAGGGTCGTGGGTTGATGCACGGTTGTCAAGGCCCGCGGTGAAGGCGCGGTGTGAGAAAAAAAATAATTCGGGAGACGTTTGGCGAGAAGTGTGGGAGGTGACGGAAAAAGTGACTAACCGAGAGGGAAAAATTAATTGGGGTGCGGAGTCGCGACGAAGAAATAAAATATGTGGAAGTGCTGAGAAAAGACTTCAAGATATGACGAAGAGAGTTGATAAAGCGGGGACGGGAGGTAAAAACGGAGACAGAGACTGGAAGACGGATAAGACAAACACAATGGCAAGATGAAGAACAGTTATTAAGCCAAGACAAGGTCGGAGGTGGCGGAGATGAGAGAAAAAGAATTGAGAAGAAAACTGAGTTACAGAAACACCAGAACGAAGAGACGGCATTACAAAACGACGTTTGAGGATGTTGAGGAGAGGAAAAGGAACAGAAGAACGGGAGAATGAAACCGTTAAGGAACCCACACTGTACAAATCGCAAACAGCTGGAAAGCAAAGGCCAGATTAAAGAAATGAGATGCAAGAAAGAGTAATGATGGAAAGACGAAGTGAGACAGAAGAAGGAATCGGATTCAATGCGGAAGGAAACCGAGATTGCAGAAAAGAGGAAACAAGAAAGAGTACTGGAAACAAGGAATGAGACAGGAGAAAGAAATCTGTCAGTTGAATAGAAATTACGAGATTGGCAGAACGGGGACAAGAAAGACAGTGGAATAAAAAAACTGAAAGATTGAATTTTGAACTGACGACAAAAGGAAAAAAATAGGGTTGGAATACGAGGAGAAGTTGAAAGAAGCAGGAAGGGAGAAATCAGGAGAATTGAAGGACACAACGAGATTGGAGAGGTAAGAAAGAGAGGAACCAATGGGAAGGAAAAACAAAAGAACATGAAGCCGAGGTTGACCAATGGAAAGAAAAGGCAAGGCTGGGTGCGAAAGAGGTAGACAAAGAACAGCGAAGTGAAACACAAAAAGGAATTAACCACATGAGAGAAACCATGAAATGCAGAAGGGAAAGACAGGAGAAGAAACAGGGAAGAGAATGAGACAGCAGCAACTGAAACACAAGACAGGAGATTAACCAATGAAGCCAAACCATGAAAACTGGAGAAGGGAAGGACAGTGAAGGAAACAAGGAGGTAATGAGAAAGCAGCGAATGAAGCACAGAAGGAAATGGGCCAATGAAAGAAACGATGAGATGAAAATGAGAGCCATGAGGGAAGATGGGAGAGAAAACAAAAACTATACGAGTTTGAAATTAATGAACTGAGGAGAGAATGAAATTGAAGTGCCAGAGAGATGGAAAAACTCCAGAAAGAAAAAGAAAACTAACAAATGTATGAGATGCGGAAGAAAGAGAAAATTAGAGGAGAACTGGCATATAAAATGACGGGGTTAAAGGAACAGAACACACACACACAAAGTAGTGGAGATAATGGGGGCTGAGCTCGCGGACTGGGTAGGGACCCGTGTTGTGAGCAGCTGGGATGGCTTGCTCAAACAGGAAAGCGAGGGGAGAAGTATCCCCCTGAAGGCGAAATCACGAACCAGGTGGGTTCGGTCGTGCTTCGCGAGTGAGGACGAGTGCTGTTGGATGGGTGCACGTGTAGCTTTGGGGGTATAGAGGCCCCGGGAACCTTGTGGACACGAAATCCCCAGTGTGTGTGCAGGGGTGTGTGTTTGCGAGTGTGCGGAGATGCGTGCTTTCGGCACCATGGTGTGAGCGAGACCCTGGGCAGGGAAAGGTTGGTCTTGAGTGAGAAGGGAAGGGTCCGGTGAGGAGACCCGTGTGCTGTGAGGTCTCTGTATGTAGGGAGATGTCGGTCGGCATGGTGATGCATGCAGCCGCGTCTCCGGTGGTGAATGTGAGTGTGATGGAGTGAGTCTGTGCGTCCGTAAACGCAGGTGTCGTGGGTGGAACGGAACGGACGACGGCCGACAGAGGACAGAAGCGGGTAGCGGCCGTTAGCTGTTGTGAGGGACCGTGCCGGGTTCACCCAGCAGCGAGCGGCGAGTCCCGTGCTGTCAGCGCACGAGACCCCACGGCTCGCTTGCGGGAGTGAAGCCCGGTCCGGAAACGCCAGCGGTGGTTGGATTTGCCGATCCCGCGAACGGACAAAGTTAGGCAGGATACGGATTGGACCGGATGGTTCCACGCGGAGCGTGTGTTAGGCTCCAACGTGCAGACACATGTGTTTCGCGTGGGAGCCCTCGGACGTGCGGGTTGCTTTTGGGGAGTCGCAGGGTGAAACGTCATGGCTGCACGTGGGGTTGGAATCCGCAGGAGGGTGAATCCTGCCGGATGGTACCGTCCAAGAGGGACGAGGTACACGTGCAGCTGCAATGACGCACGGGCAAGGTGCAAAGTGCGCGAGATGCGAGTTTGCCGCGCTGTGCTGCGCATAATTGGAAATACAAAAATAACAAAGCAAGCCTCGCTTTCGGCCTCGTGAACAGGATCCCGGTAATGGGTGAAAGATCCCCTTACCTGGGCACAGGATGGCACTAGTAGGGGAAGGTTAGTGTTAGTTAGACCGGCTCCACTGGGCAGGTAAGTCCTCATGCGGGCCGTGGAATGGAATTAGTTGAGGGATTTTTATTGAGATTTAGGTGGGGAAATGGGAATGGGACATTTTTGGAGACAGTGAGACTGTGGATGTGTAGAGGGACGGTTATTTAGCTACGCGAGTGTTAAAAGGAACGTGCTGTAGTTTTAAGATAAACGTGGAGCACGAGTTAGTTAGGAGGTAGATAGATGGGATGGCAGAGATCCAGCGATGAGTGTGTTGAAGGAGTTGGTGAGTTGTGTGGAAAACGTTTGAGTGAGTGAGCCAGCGGGTCTGTGTGAGTGGAGCGAATGTGGAAGCATTGTGCGATGAGTGATTGGGGGAGGAGTGACTCCCCGCCCAAGGGAACCCCGGGGTCAGTGTAGAGGAGTTATGATTAGTTAAATTGACAAAATGGAGGAGGTCGTTTTGTTTGTTGGGAGTGTAAGCTCGATACCAATTTGGAGGGTGAGGAGCCCTGTTGACGGGCTTGGAGCGTGGCCTGCGAAAGGTGAGTATCGCTGATTGGTACCCGGGCCCGCGGCTAGTCGGCCGTGGTAGGCCAAGGGCCCATGGCGGGGCTGGGTTAGCGTAGTGGGCACCGGGTGCGCCGCTTGGTGCGGGGGCCCGGAGCGCGTTCAGCCCGTGAGAGTGTCGTGGGCACGGGTGACCCTCGGGAAAGGGGCCGGGCCGCCAGCCTGCCCACTGGCGTTTCAGGGGAGTTGCCATGGGGCACTCCCCGGTTTTAAGGAGCTGGTAGTCTCGAGCAGTGTAGCTGCCGGGGCGTGCCATTGTAGGGGATTCGGCGAGGGTCGTGCCTGCCAAAGGGAGCACGCCGGTCCAGCCACGAAAATGCAAGGGCACAGGGAAAAATTCCGGAAAAGGAAAGATGGCGAGGCCCGAAACTGTAAGGACACCAACACAGCGACGGGAATCTGGGTTGTTAGAACCAATAGTGTAAGCGCCGAGGCGCTTGTTGGAAGCCCCGGGGTATTTAAAGGTTAATGGATAGGGTAGATTAGGAAGGTGTAACCCCTCCGCACCATCCATCCCTCGCTTTCGTTGTGGCCGCTGGACCCACTTTGGGTTAGATCGCGAGACCAGGGAGCCATCTTGGAGGCTTGGTTGGCCTCGACACAGGGACGGTTTAGCTCTCCCTTATTCCCTCCGCGATTGGAAGGAACGTTAGGGGTTGGGGAGTAGGCTAGTGACAGAATAGGTTAGCGCCGAACAAGGACGATAAAGGGGGTTAGGACGAATTATTAGTGGGGGAAGAGGATGAAATAAAAAAAAAAAAAAATAAATTAGTTGGGGCTAAATTGGGTTTTGACAAATTAAGGGTGGGTATGGACAGTGACAGCAAAAGCGATAGGTGGGAGGGAGACAGTAGGGTATGTCTGAGCCCGCCTTCCGAGTGGCCAGCACCACCGCACTCCCTCCACAACCTGCACTGCACGGCAAGGGGAGTTCCGGCCAACTTCTTCAGCAGCTGTTTCTGCAAGGCCTGTGGCGGCCGGATCGTCTGCCAGCTGTTTGCTTGCAAGGCCTGGCCGGTCGATCGTTCCGACGGCTGTTTTTTTCTGCAAGGCCTGTGCCGGGCCACTTCGTTGCCTGGCTGTGTTTGCCTGCAAACGGCCTTTTCTGGCAGGGCTGTGTTTGCCTGCTCACTTTGCTTTTGCCCATGCCCACTGCCCACATCTGCGTTTGCCCTGTTAATTTGCTTTACCCCCTGTTTCATTTCCAATGCGCGCCAGGATCCGCAAGCAACGGTTTTGCAAGCTGCAGGAACTGTTTCCTGTTGGGCAGGCGCAACACGGGCCTGCAGTGGCGGCCAGTGCACCGGTTCTCTGTTGACTCTTTTTCTTTTCCCTGCAGAGTCCATTGATCCTGGGCATGGTTTATGTAAAATTTTGTAAGGTTAAGTTGTATTGTGTAATCTGTAAATTTTGAGTGCGCCCCGGCATGTCTGTCTAGCGCACGGCAATTTTTATTTAAGTCGTCCGTGTGAGTGGGTTTGTTTAGTTAGTTTACTCAGCCCTCAGGTTATTTATTTTGGGACACGAATTACCATTGAATGTCGCACTCAGGGATCCAAGGTTAAAACGTTATCTAGGGAGAAACTACACATGATGTCACACCGATTAATTTGGACGACTCGGGACGAGTCTGTAAAAAAGGGATGGTAGTGTTACGGCTGTGGAAATCTCTTTACCACCATCAGGTCCCGTAGGTGAGTAATTAGTTCTTAAGACATGTGTAGTTAGCCCCAACCCATTGTAGAGGGATTTAAGTGTGATTCATTCGGGTCTCGATACTTTGAGTTAGGCATTTTTCTTGTTCTGCTTTATTTTCGAACCACCACCTCTTCAACAGTCAAACAGCGCCAACCCCACTTCAACGCAACAACAACAACAACGCTAACCAGCCACCACTCTACAAACGCCAGCACCACCACCCTCACAACCCGCCACCATCTCAACCACGCTAACCTACCCAAACGAACGCCATCCTCACGGCTCTACGTACACGGTTTGCGCGTCTGAGGCTTGTCGAACGGCTTCGCCTCGCCCCCACAAGACGCAGGTGGGAGAACGAGAGGGAACGCCCCTTCTCGAAGCGCCTCGAAGGAGGGTGGAGCGAGGAACGGGGTGTGGCGCCGGCGTATTAAGAGGGCGGCAGGCGCTGAGGTCTCTCTTCTTCTTCGTTTGATTCGGTCTTCTGCTGGAGTCTTTCTTCTCTGCTCGTTCTTGAGTTCGGCGTTTCTGCTCTCTGGCGTTCGGCGTCGATGCTCTCAGTGTGGCATGAAGGGTTCGAGAGGCGGACGGCAGGCGCAGGCGCGCCGGAGAGGCCTCGCCGGAACCACGCTCGAGGGGGAGTCACGGCAGGACGGTCGCCGAGCATCAACACCTAAGGGAAGTCGACTTTCCATTTTCTTTGGGGGTTTGTGGTAACGTGGTGTGTCGGCGCCAAGTCCGTGAAGTAGAATGTGTAAGTGGTCCCGTGTGTCGCCGTTAGTCGGTTGTAGCTCTGCATTGTGGGTTTTGTCTTTTATTTGATATATGTTGCAATTGCTTATTCTGACTGTTGCTTTATGTGGTGCTATTCGTTTGTCGTGTTTGTAAATAAAATGTGCTTCTGTTGAATTCTTCCCCCGTTTCGCTGCCGTCTTCCTTCGTTGGTTCATCTTGTTTCACGTAAAGGGTTTGAGTGGGGCGCGGACGCCCGATAATAAACTGAACCGTCTAAGGCCGACGATAACACCGCTCGCGTTATCCCGTTAGCCCGGAACGAGCGCCTTAAGCGGATCGTGTCCGAAGTCGGCCTGTGGCGAGGTACAACCCCTCGGTAGGTTACCGTGCGGGGTTACTTAGGTATATCGACTTCGGCGGATTCACCCTTTATTCCGCCCCGGTTAGATGCGGACTGGGTTGTGCTGAGGCCGAAAGGTCCACCCGGACATGGATCCCGGCGTTAGCGGGAGGGTCACGACTGAATTGTCGCCGGTGGGCAAGCGGCGCGGATTCGAGTCACGTGGCGATCGCACGCCGACGGAGCGCGAATTCGCAACAATTATATATATATATATATTATATATATATATAATTTTTTAAAAAATTTTATTATTATCTTTTTTTGTTTTTTTTTTTATCTTTATAATTGTTATTTTTTATAGTTTTTTTTTATATGTATTATATTGTTTTTTTTTTGTCTTTAAAGTTTTTAATTTTTGTTTTTTTTTTAATTTTGTTTATATCTGTTATATTTATATTTATTTTTGCTATTTAATTTTTTTTTATTATGTTTATTTATTATATTCTATATTTACTTCTTTTTATTTTTTATCATTTTTTTTCTTTTGCTAATATATGTTTTTTTTTTTATTTTTTTGTTATATTATATTTATTTTGTTTTTCTTTTTTGTTGTTTTTTTATTGTTATTTTTATCTATATATTTGTAAGTTATATATTATATATATATATATATATATATATAATATATATATATATATATATATACATCACTTCTTGAGGGTTCGTTTGTTCACTATGTGAAATCTTTTTCGGTATTTCTCCCAAATAGCTCATGAATGGGTCCCGATGTCCGTATCCGACGGACGTCCGTTCGTTAAACATTTGACTGAAACATTCATAAACGACCGACCGACAATGGACCAAATCTGTTACCGTGGCATCAGACAGCAAGGGTTCTCGTGGGGCTTGTGCTTCGCTATTAAGGAGTGGAAGGTGGGTTTTTACCCCAAATATTTGTATTTATTCAATAATTAATCATCTTCTCGAAACTGCCAGACAGATCCAGTCCAAACCGCCAAAGGCATCGAGACCATGCCATGACCTTTTGTGGGCTTTTGTCTGTTGGTCGCTCTGATTGTTACCATGCCCAAAGCGATGTCTTGCTGTAGCTGTTGCCAACAAGCTGACTCCCAATGATAATTGAAGGTAACACCGAGATCAACGAGTGTATCATGAGACCAAGATTCGTCACTCCTTGCGGTGTCGTTTCCGCTGGTCTCTGTGTATGCTCCGACTGAGGCGAATGATCTCACCAATGAAGGGACCCATTCGATGCCACGCTCGATCTGTGGTTGACCAATGCCCCAGGCGAGATACTCTTCTAGTCTTGGATTCTCAATGTATCGACTGGAACAGATAGGATGGTTGTTGAGACGTGTTTGGTCCCCATGGGTTCTGGGAACTGTGAACCAGACATAGCACCAAATTTCCTTTGACTTTGCAGCGGTCATGGACTTAGGGTGGATGGTTCATGGTTCACAGGCTCAGCGCTTGTACTTGGAATCCAACGCTGGCAGGTGGAAAAGGAGAATTCACATTGTTTCTCGCTGATGGTTGCTGGAGGATCGATCCAGAAACTGCAGGATCTACCGGGGAGTTGCTCAGTTCCTAATACTACCAAGGCTTGTTGTGCAACTGTGAAGTTGCAGCTAAATCGGGAGAATGGTACCATCCCAGCCTCGCGTGGACGTTGGCAGCTCAAGATAGAGGAGCTGAGGAGTTTGAGACAGGCTGAGTGGGAATCTTGGGGGGTCTGGGTTTGCTTTCTTAACATCTGCACGCACCGACCTTTCATTCAACAACTTAATAGACTGTCATTAACCCCCCTGTACATAATTCCAACCACCTTTTCTTTCATTGCAGGATTCAGTGTGGGTTTCACACATTCTGGAAATTTTCAAAAAGAGATGCTGCTGGGAAAGTGCTGGACCTTCTCCCCTTCAGCACAGTTGGCATTTGCACCATGACTCAGGTATTGTGACATATACCGCTGTTCACCAAATTCTAATTCAAGTCGTTCCCGCTCTGGTGGGGAGAGGGTTTAGGTTGGTCACAACAAGGTCTCAAACCTTTTGGTACCATTTTCTTGTCCCCCACGTTTTACCAGGTAGTGCAGTGAGGTGTGGTTGGACTTACATAATGAGAGGTATCTTGAATTACATGGCTATGAATAAGGAAGGACAATAACAGGACCCACTGGCCACTCCATACGGAGCATGCTTCTATTATAACATGTTTGATAAGCTTGCCATCTCATTTCATTCTCCAATGAACATTCTCCCTTTCATCAAACAATAATCTCTCTCTCTCTCTTCTCTCTCTCTCATCTCTCTCTCTCTCTGTCTCTCTCTCTTTCTCTCTCTCCTCTCTCTCTCTCTCTCTCTCTCTCTTCTCTCTCTTCTCTCTCTCTCTCTTTTTCTCTCTCTCTCTCTCTCTCTCTCTTTCTCTCTCTCTCTTTCTCCTCTCTCTCTCTCTCTCTCTCTCTCTCTCTCTCTCTCTCGCTCTCTCTCCTGTCTCTCTCTCTCTCTCTGTCTTCTCTCTCTTTCCTTTCTTCTCATCTCTGCCTCTTCCTCTCTCTTTTTGTCTCTCTCTCTCCTCTCTCTGTTCTCTCTCTCTCTCTCTTCTCTCTCTCTTCTCTCTCTCTCTCTCTCTCTCTCTCTCTCTTCTCTCTTCTTATCTCTCTCTCTCTCTCTCCTCTCTCTCTCTCTCTCTCTCTCTCTCTCTGTTCTCTCTCTGTCTCTCTCTGCTTCTCTCTCTCTCTCTCTTCTTGTCTCTGCTCTCTCTTCTCTCTTCTCTTCTCTCTCTCTCTCCTCCTCTTCTCTCTATGTCTCTCTCTCTCTTCTCTCCCTCTCTCTACTTCTCTCTCTTCTCTTCTCTCTCTGTCTCTGTCTTCGGTCTCTGTCTCTCTCTCTCTCTCTCTCTCTCCTTCTCTCTCTCCTCCCTCTCTCTCTCTGTCTCTCTGTCTCTGTCCTCTCTCTTCTCTCTCTCTCTCTCTCTCTCTCTCTCTCTCTCTCTCTCTTCTCTCTCTCTCGCGCTCACAAGGGCGAGATGTCCAAACAGTGACGTTTGCTACCTGAAAATGGATACCGTGTGCTGTTTCTTGCAGCGGCATTTTCACAACTTGGAGAAATGGCTCGTGATGACAGGGCCAAGGAAATGCAGTTATACAGGGATGTCACGTGATGCCATTACGGGAGTGTCGTCGCAGGCCTCAGAGCATGAGGGATGATGTCTCAGCAGCATTATCAGTCCCGCCAGCAAATGAAAATGCCTCACTTTGATTCCAACGAATATCTCTAAACGTTGGGAACCAACGCACCAAGATGTGATGCTCCGAGCGGAAGGACCATGAGGAAGGCGCTGGGCGGTTGAACGTACGAGTACCTTGTTGCGGCTGGCTCTGTGAGCCAGACAAGGACAACGTTTGCAGTCGTGTGAGACGGGAATGTGCCGGGAGGAAGCAGATTGTCGCTCTTGAGCATTCGCAAACCTAACCTGAAAGGTTAGTACGCTGAATTTACTGCCACAGCGTGCCAGCACTTATTTCTTCTATCGGAAAAACCCTGGTGACATGGTCTGTGTGAAACTTTATCATGTAATTGCCTGTGACAGGCTTCGGCGTATTGCCGCCAAAAGGCCTAACTTGGTTCCGGTTTCTCCAGACAGGTCTGGTGTACGTACGTTCGTCATCCATGTGAATTATTTTGTTCTTTCAGTTTCATGGAGTTCCTCCCATCGTCGTGGTAGTGGATTTCTGGGGAAATTTCTGGGACAAGGTGCTGCAGATTTGCGGGTTTCCTCACAGGCCTTGGGCTCCCCCAACCTGCCTTGGAGCAGGTTTTTTGGTTTCTTTTTTAATTGAAGGGTCACCACTGATTCCGGACCCACGATCTATCTCGAGCTTGAGTTGTGCGAAGATCTTGTTGGTTCCAGGTTATTTTTGCCTGCCCTTTGCACCTGTTCGTTTACTCTTCATTCGGTTTTTCGTCCCATTATTTCGAGGAGCTGTTCAAGTGTTTTGGATTGCTAGTAAGGTTGGAATGTTAATTAAAAATATGAGGGTTTGCTCCATCAGGATGAATGTTGTTGACAGGCCTTTGTAGGAGTGGTTGATAAAGTGTTCGAGAGACGCGTACCTTGTACAAACCACGTTTGCTGCCAGACCCGGATAGCCTTCAAGTCACCGCCTCCAACAACGAGTGCCATTTCTGGGCCCAGTTGTACGACATTTGCACATACTGAACCAACACGGACACACACAACGGGGACGAAGGATCATCCAGGGAGGTCCAATCCGAGGTGTGAGTGGGTCTAGGTCTTGGGTGTAAAGTTTATGTCAAAAGGATTCATTTGATACAATGGATTTGCCATTGTTCTTTGCTGTCTTCTCTTGCTTATTTGTTCTTGACTGCTGTTGTTTTTTTTATTGTTGCTTTTTACAAAAATCTAGGCTCATGGGGAGCTAAACATTGAAGGGATAAGGACGGAAACAGAGCAAATGGTACAGAGAGAAAGATGAGGGGGAACCACAACAGGTTGAGCAAAAATAGAGAGAGACTTGGAGAAATAAGGATCGTGGGGAAGAATTAGAGGTTGAGGAGGGACACACAGGTTGACAAGATGGAGACGAACAGATGGGGAGAGACACTAGTCTCAATCAGGTCGGTCAGTACGCGTACAAGAGACACAGGTGACAAGGATGGAGACGGAAAGCAAAACCGCAGAAAAGGAAAACTGGAAATTTGGAAGACGGTGGGCTTGGAGGGGGAGTGGGGGGGGTGTTAATGAGGGCAGAAATGAAAGATGGGTTTTGGATGGGGGCTGATCCTGAGATGGTGGTTTAACATCTGTCTTGAAGATTATGGGGATTAATGAGAAAGTGGGTGTGAACAAGCTCTCTGAAGACCAATGAGATCACGAAGACAATGATGAAGTTGGTTCCACCAGTTTGGAAAAAGAGAACAAAATAGTGGAGCGTGCAGCACGTGACCCTGGACTTGAGGTAGTTTTTAGCAGAAGAGGGGTCGATGCGTGGACCGTGTAGTCCTGCAGAAACCGAGGGAGGGGCATGCGGACAAAAGTACCAGATGAGTGCAAGACCCATACAATGTGCTGCGATGTTATGCGATATTATTGAACCAAGCCTATCTCGGCCAGAGCTTCAAGGAAGTAGGCAGTGCAGTGGGGATGTTCTGGAGAAATCCGATGATGAACGTCACTACAAGTAGGACCACGACTTGACGAAACTGGAAACTGGTTATAGTTTTTGGATAAAACTTTTTACTTCCGGTAGTGTGCATCACAGGCAACTCTTTGTCCATGTGTAAGTACAGTACGTCAATTATTCACCAATTTCCTCTGTGAGTTATTAAATAATGCTAGCGAACCATAAGAATGGGTTTGTACATTCGAGTATGGCTCATAATTGGGCCCCGTAAGGGTGTCGGGCGTCACCACTTGAAGCTGTGGCAGGAGAGATTACATACGAGGCCCCAAGATATGTCATAAGGCAATCCAAAACAGTCCACACCATATTCTGATGGCCTCGAGAAAATCCGGACAGGCAATGTGATACGTATTCTGGGTTAAATCCTAATATAGAACCTCTTATGGCTGAAGCGTGATTGCGGCCTCCCTGGAGGCCGAGCAAGTCGAGACGGCTCGGATCCGTTAGCCTTGTTCGTGAATGCGATAAGCCGAGAATGCTTCAAGGACGTCGGGTTCCTCCAAATCCCAGGAATAACGCTGAAGCACATGATCTTGTGCCTCTCACATCGCAGGTTGGGTTGGCGATTCTCTGTTTTTGTTCAGCGCCCTCCTCCGGCTATAAGTCTCTGTTTGTTCTCAAGGCCCCTGACCATTCCCAGGATATACCACGTGATATACAATGGGCTTCCTCTTGGTTAAAACTCTGAGAAGACACACTTAGCGCACACCTCACTAATTTGTTCCTCCTTTTCCAGTCCAGTTTTGCAAAACCTTCCGGAGCACTGTCCAAACCCCTCCCTACCCGTGAGAATGCTTATTGTGTTTCTTTCCCATCTCCTCTCTCTCTCTTCTCTCTCTCTCTCTCTCTCTCTCTCTCTCTCTCTCTCTTCTCTCTCTCGCTTTCTTCTCTCCTCTTTTCCCATTCATTCATTCCAGCCACGGCTGTTGTTTGTTCCCACTCATGGTCATCGCTGAAATCATTAATGTTGAAAGCCAATGTGTTTTTGCTCTCAGCTGATTGTTTCCATCATTTTGCTCCTTGTGTGATAGATGCCACGATCGAGCTTCCATTCACTCTCTCAATCATAACCACCATGCTGGGAGCCTTACAGCATCACTACAGCAGCATGGGCAATTTCACGCAACAGGGGTTTCCAGGTATGGAGAGTCAGTCTGGCACGGATGCCTTCTCAATGCCTCTTTTGCCGTTGGACTTGTTTGTGAGCGTTTCAGCCAAGACGATCTCTCTCTGAAGGTGACCTTGCAGCCCCATTTTTATTCTGCATGACTTTCCTTTGCATACATGCAAAGCAAACGCAAGAGCTTTTCTTCAACGAAATCTGCTTTAAGGACAAGTATTGCTTCTTCCCTGGAAACATAGCGTCGCACAAAGGCAGTCCATTAACTTCTGGTCTTCCCCACTCGGTTTTAAACCTTTGAACCTGAGCTCCTTGGACTTTCGGCTCCCCACCCTGGGCTCCCTCGAGAAAAATCTTGCTTGCTCAGTATATGGAGGTTTAAAGAGCTGCTGTAAAACAAGCCACCAGGCTTAATGGGTTACCTGGGTGGAGGTTTATAGAGTGTGCATAGAATATTACCCCGCACCCCTCACCCAATAGCCTGCTGGAAGTGCTTACGGTCTTCGATGTTGACCCACAGGTGTTTTCGTGATGTGTGAAAACACTCGATGGCTGAGACAAGATGCGTGGGCCCCTCTTTTGCCTCAGTCCTTCATGTACCCCTCAAGCCCAGTCAAGTATTTCTCCGACGGATTGGAGCCTGTGCCTGAAGAAACACCAGACCTGTCGGAGGTTTGTACCTGGTTTGTTTCAGTGGTGTGTTGTATTGCTATCCTGTTTGCAAGTTTACGTAGAACTTTTGCCATTCTCGTGGAAACTCTTAAACAATGGGTTTCTTAAAAAATATATTAATGTTTTGACACCAGGAAGTGGCAAGACTTGCATAGGTCAGGTCCAGGTTGGGAAGCATTTATTAGCGGCGAAAAATAGACAGAGCAGCTTATCGCTGTGTCACTTTCCAGCCGGGTACTCCCGGGGCCTCCGTCTGGCCAATCCCCCAGGCAGATGCCCTGGCTCATCCCATCGTCCTTGGAGATAGCTGATCAATCTGCTGGAACCACGCAGGCACGTGGTCGGCCATTGCCTTCCTCTACTTCACGATGCTCCCTCGCTTTATTGACTCGGTGAGCAGGATCAGCATCAGGAAAACGAGCCACATGTCCATACAGACGCAGTGATCGCTCACGACGATGCAGTAAACAAATTCTCATTTGAGTCTCTCTCAGCAACCGCTTGGACACAAAGTCTGACCAGCAGATAGCAAGATTCTCCGAAGAAGACCTGGTACAAAGTTGAATAAGTCTCCCAGTCTCAGATCCCTGGTTCAGAGTTCCAAGTCTCACATCCATAGATAAGGATGCAGCACCAAGACATGAAGACTAGATTTTCCATCCTTCCACACAGAGTGCAGGCAGCACCACACCCCTGATCTAGTGAATCTGCATGACTCCACAGACGTCTCTATTGACCTGCTGGATTCAACAGCCAGCAGAGACATGAATATCACTGCCAAGGATAGGTGAATCTCTTCCACGACCCTCACACATCCTCACCACAAACCAGGTACAGACAGGACAGCCAACATCCAAGATTTGTTCATTGAAAGCCCGGATCATTAGTATTGACCCAGGAAACACGTAATCCCCAGCGGCTCCGACTCCTCATTCAGCACCTCGAGGGTCCCCAAAAGAGTACTGTAGAGTCTCTGCAAAAGATACTGCATCATCTGCGGAAATCAAAGTCAGAGATCTTGGACATTCCCCAAATGATGACCGCAAGTTGATCTCTCCGACATCTTCCCAGAATCCAGTCCATTACAAGTGCTGAAAGTGTGGGGGAAAACAACACTCCTGATTAAACTCCAGTAACAACTGGAAATAAGTCAGAGAGGTACCACCACACTTCACAGCACTCTCAGTACCAGAGTTAGAGTTCAGACATTCAGATCGCAATCAGTTTTAGTGGCACCCCAGGAAGTCAACGAATCCCCAGGGGCATCCTGATTCACTGAATCCAAGCACATCACAGAATCAACATAAAGCTGCAAGCAGCCCTGCACGAAACTCTCGTCTGACGTTCTGTGAGGACCCGAAGAGCAAGCGATACGGTCAATCGTTGACCCTCTTTGGTGTAAAGCTGACTGGCCGGGACACTGGTCTCAAGCAGATGGTGGCGAAAACCCTATCAAATGAATAATCCGGAGCAACAACCTTGCCCTGCACTTAAGGAGCCAGGTCACCACTCGGATAGTTGTTTGCAGTTGCCTGGCGATCACTCTTCATTTCACAGAGAGGACAACAGGCCCCTCATTCCAGTAGTCGATGATGCCGTGTTCAGATAAAACACAGAATTGATGCAACGACACGAGGGCAGCATTTCCACCAGCCTGAGAAGTTCAGCATGGATACCACAGATCCCTGGAGCTTTAAACCCCATAACCGGTTCACCGCAGCCTGTTTCCACAAGCGAAAGGCGGGATCAACATTTGCATTGGCAGGGTCACCAATAGGACAGCAAAACACCGGCTGACATCAAACTCAACCAGCTGGTGGAATCAGTCTGGTACAGCCACTCAAAGTAACCGGCCCAGCGGCCTTCACTTCGAGATCCTCGTCAAGAGCCCTACCACCCTCTGCTCTAACTGCAGGACACCGAGGACGGCTTGGATTGAACGCATATGCGCGAATTTCCCTGAAAGCAGGACAAGATCACTTGACACAATATGCTCGACCCTGTTCACAATTACCTCGCACATTAGCCTCCTTGTCCCCCTTAGTGCACGGTACGTTTTACACTCACTCCCCTGACAGCTCAGCTCTGCCATTCCAGCCTGGCCCTGGATTCTGGTCAATGGTATCCGGTTCCTTGAGAGACAAAACTGATTCTTGCCTCCTGTAGAGTTCCCAAGACATCACTGAGCCTACATCAAGGATGGTGGTTTTGAAGCACTCCACAACCTCTTCAGGTTCCCCCAAAACACCCAACCCCCAAATCTTCACTCAGCCTGTCGCAAACTCCTCAGCTGCCGCTCATATCCTGAGCTTGCCAACATTCCAGCCGAGGTGGATGTTACCATTCTCCTGGATTTAAGGTGGCAACTTATAGCAGTTGCTCCAAGCAAGCCGTGGTCGGTATGAGGAACTGAGCACTCCGCGTGGACCCGCTTGATCATCCTCCTGCGACCGTCAACGAGCACATGCTCATTCTCCTTCTGCCACACCGCCAGCTTTGGAATACCCAAGATCCAGCCCCGATGAAGCCTGGCATCTCTTCTTTTT
>CM068957.1:124961094-124978185 GCA_035128595.1 Eptatretus atami
TGTCTGTCTGAGGACATGAGAAAAAAAAACCAAAAAAAAAACCAAGTGATTCCTTACCATTGAGAGCGTGCATGCAGGCAGGCCTTTGCCAGAAAGATGGCATGGGTTTTAATTTTTAAATGTTCCCACCCAGTTTTACATTGAACATGGCGGTTAAAAGTAAAGTGTTGCTGTTTGGGCTCGTTTTATCGCACCAGTAATGCCCTGGTATGCTTATTTCCCCTGCCCTTATGCTGCCTTCATTCCCTTTACGATGCTTGCGCTGCCTCTCCATCCCCTCGCTCCGCCTCGCTCTCGCCATCGCCTCACCTTCCCCTCGCTCCGTCCCCTCGCGCCGTCCTTTCGACGCCCCCTCGCGCCGCCTCGACGTCCCCTCGAGAGACGCGGGGGACGTCGAGGCGGGGAGGGAGTCGAGGTGGCGCGAGGGGACGTGAGGGTGACGTCGAGGCGGCGCGAGGGACGTCGAGCGGGCGAGGGGACGTCGAGGGGGCGGAGGGGACGTCGAGGCGGCGCGAGGGGAACGTCGAGGGGCGCGAGGGACGTCGAGGCGGGCGCGAGGGCGTGAGGCGGCGAGGGGAGTGGCAGCGCGAGGGACGTCGGGCGGGCGCGAGGGGACGTCGAGGCGGGCGAGGGGACGTCGAGGCGGCGGAGGGGACGTCCGAGCGGCGCGAGGGGACGTCGAGGGGCGAGGGGACGTCGAGGCGGCGCGAGGGGACGAGGCGGAGGGCTCGAGAGGGCGCGAGGGGACGTGAGAGGGGCGCGAGGGGACGTGGAGGGGCGGGGGCGGGAGGGGAGGGACGTCGGGGGGCGCGAGGGGGGAGTGAGGCGGCGAGGGGGAGTCGAGGCGGCACGTCGAGGCAGCGAGGGGGACGTCGAGGCGGAAGGGGGGACGTCGGGAGCGCGGGGGGCGTCGAGGGGACGTCGAGAGGGTGCGAGGAGTCGAGGCGGGGGGGACGTCGAGGCGGCGAGGGGGACGTCGAGGCGGCGAGGGGGACGGAGGCGGCGAGGGGACGTGAGGGGCGAGGGGGACGTCGAGGCGGCGAGGGGGACGTCGAGGCGGCGAGGGGGACGTGAAGGCGCGGGGGACGTCGAGGCGACGCGGGGGGACGTCGAGGCGGTGGCGGGGGGACGTGAGGCAGCGCGGGAGGACGTCGAGGCGGCGCGGGGGGACGTCGAGGCGGCGTGGGGGGCGTCGAGGCGCGCGGGGGACTCAGGCGCGCGGGGGGACGTCGAGACGGCGCGGGGGGGGCGTCGAGGCGGGAATCGGAGCGGCGCGGGGGGGGGGATCGAGGGGCACGGGGAGCGTCGAGGCGGCGCGGGGGGCGTCGAGGCGGGGCGGGGAGCGTCGAGGCGGCGCGGGAGCGTCGAGGCGGCGCGAGGGACGTCGAGGGGCGCGAGGGGACGTCGAGGCGGGCGCGAGGGGTCGAGGGGCACGAGGGGACGTCGAGGTGGCGCGAGGGGACGTCGAGGGGCGCGAGGGGACGTGAGGTGGGGAGGGACGTGAGGGGCGAGGGGGTCGAGGCGACGCGAGGGGACTCGAGGGGGCGAGGGCGTCGAGGCGGCGCGAGGGGGCCTCGAGGCGGCGCGAGGGGATGTGAGGCGGCGCGGGGGACGTCGAGGCGCGGCGGGGGACGTGAGGCGGCGCGAGGGAGTCGAGGCGGCGCGAGGGGACGTCGAGGGGCGCGAGGGACGTCGAGGCGGGCGGAGGGACGTCGAGGGCGCGGGGGACGTCGAGGCGGCGCGAGGGGACGTCGAGGGCGTGCGCGAGGGGAGTCGGCGGCGCGAGGGGACGTCGAGGCGGGCGAGGGGGCGTCGAAGACGGCGCGAGGGGAGGAGCGAGGGAAGGTGAGCGATGGCGAAGCGAGGCGAAGCGAGGGGATGGAGAGGCAGCGCAAGCATCGTAAGGGAATGAAGGCAGCATAAGGGCAGGGGAAATAAGCATACAGGATTACTGGGTGCGATAAAAGAGCCAAACAGCAACACTTTACTTTTAACCGCCATGTTCAATGTAAACTGGGTGGGAATAAAAATTAAACTGCATCTTTCTGGCAAAGGCCTGCCTGCATGCACGCTCTCATGGTAAGGATCACTTGGTTTTTTTTTTGGTTTTTTTTTCTCATGTCTCAGACAGACACAGACAGACAGACGACGACAGACAGAGGTGAACAACATCATCCACCTTCGGTGGTGGGTAATAAATTATAAATAAATATTCGAGCTACTTCCTTAGGCCTGACAGGATGGCCTATTTGAAATATTTTTACTAAACAGCAGTACAGAGGTATTTTGTGCCTATTGTGCAGAAGTTGTCCAGCTGGCTTCTAATCTCGACCCAGCTATAAACTGTTGTTCCAGTGTTTCACAGAGGGTGATTAATAATGTGTGTGCGATCTCTCAGATGGAGTTAAACTGGATGTCTGTCTTCTGGCATTAGTGAGTGGACGTTAAAGTTCACAATGTCCTTCACAAAAAAAGTGACGAGCTATCAACGGCACCTGGTGAGATTCTGCACCAACCATATCAAGCAACAGCCTGGCCAGCCGCTTCATGAAAAAATTGAGCCAAAGACCTCCCAGGACCAACAAGAATGTGATAATTGGGGTGTTGAAGAGCCTTCATAATTTAATTCATGCAAATGACTAAAGAGGATGTTGTGATAATCTACACAAGCCTGAGGTCAGATTGATAGAGACAAAGAGACAGAGCAATACAGATGCAAGGGAAAAATAATAATAATAAAAAAAAATAAAAACAGACATGCACTAAAAGAAATAAAATAAGGGACAGATGCATGCAAAAAGTCACCCATAGAAGCAAAACAAAACGAGAGACAGCTATAAAAAATAACCAGACAAAAACATGCATGCACAACATTCGTCAAAGCCTTCTCGTCTCTACTCTCCACAGACATCTCCAGGCCCCAACAACGGATGCAACATTGTCAGACGGAATGAAAACCGTCATTCTTGTTACAAAAACAGCTAAATTGATGAAAAACGGCCGAAATCGAAACAACACAGTAATTATGGTCGCAATAGCAGATATAATGGAAACAACACGTTTATTCTACACACAGAACGGTCGTGACGGAAACAAGTACGGACAAATCCGAATAGATTGGTGGGGAACGGAGCAAGATTGGTTATTTCCGTCGCGAAACGTCCGAGAGCGACAAAAGCGGTTCATTCCGTTATTGTAGTGCGAGCAAGATGGCGGATGTCCGAGAGAGAACAAAGCGGTTCATTCGGTTACTGTAGTGTGAGCAAGATGGCGGATGCAGTAGGGACCCTGTTACGGTATGTTAATTTTAGTGCTTGTGCTCGAACATTAATTAATATAGATAATATATAGTGGGTAGTACCTGATGTAGTTTTAAAATTTATTAAACGAGAATTTTGTTGTGATGATAATGTTTGGTTTGCCTGTATTCGGCCCCGAGTGAAGATCGCTAGTTGTGTATGCCCAGTTCAACATAGGAGATCGTGTATGGATCTTTTTACAGTTTTACTGAATTTACTTTGTTACTTCATTGGAATTTGCAATTTTATTATTACTATCAAATTTTACCTCTTGCAAATATAAACGATCAATCATCACTAATCGCTGCAGCACGGGGCACGATTTACACGAAATGTCAGCCACATTCAGTCAAGAGGGCCACATTTATCGCTGCTTGTATAATTCCGTACGACAAACGGGTTTTTCATTAACAGACATGATATATTAAAGCAGACTACGTTAAAGTTAACTACCATAATTCAAGAATTTTCAAGCCGCCATGTTTTCCACGTTATGTAACCGGAATGAATCGCTTTCGCTTGGTCTCCGCCGTTTCGCGACGGATATTCACGATTGTTGCTTCCATTCCCACCGTTCTATTTCGGGATTGACCGTTTTGTGTCCGTCACGACCGTTCTTGCGTGTAGAATAACGTGTTTGGTTTTCGTTATATTTGCTATTGCGACCGTAATTATGTGTTGGTTTCATTTCGCCTTTTTCATCAATTTTGCTGTTTTTGTAACAAGAATGACGGGTTTCATTCCGTTGACACAGTTGGCGTCCGTTTGTTAGGGGGCTGATCTCTATTTCGACTTTTTGCATTGTACTGTTGAGACAGTCCCGTTTCATTTGCAACTTATATTTTGTGGTGCGGTGGTATCATATGTTCTATCCATTTCCCTTACTCCATCTTTATATTTTGTCGATCCTGTTCCCCATTGCTCCGTCTTCCAAGAGTCTCGAACCGTTTAAAAAAAGAAAATGAATGAATATATATTTTTTTTTGTTGTTGTTTTGTTTTTTTTGTTCGTTGTGGAAATTCGCAACACACGTTCAGGTTCCCCAGAGATCAGTTATTTCGATAAGTGTGTGTTCCAGGTTAGATTTCCCACCGATGTATAAAGGGAATTATTCGTGTGCCGGGCTGTGAATCTTTGAGTTAGCCGTTATTCTGTTCTATCTTTTATTTCGACAAACAACATCGCTAGCACAACGCCACCTCCACCACAACGCAACAAGTCTACAACACGTATCTCCACAACACAGCGCCTCCTCAGCAAACAGCGGCAAAATGCCGTTGTTACGAACTCGCGGCGCAATGGAACCACATTCCAGCGTCCGTGTGCAGTCAGCCGTGAAGCGGCTGATTTGCATAATTGGATCAGAAGACCTCTGCGAGAAAGGAATGTCCAATCGTGTGAAAGGGGCGGAGCCAGCCGGGGGTGAAGGGTCGAAGGTGAAAATGGGCGGGGGGCTCGGGTGGAGGTGAAAGAGCGGAGCGCCCGACCTGATAAAAGGCCGTGCTGGAAACCGAGAAGTCAGTTGGGGGGGTCGTTGAGATGGGAGAAGTCGCCAGGGGCAGTCGTCAGTGGAGAGTCGTCAGCCGAGACGAAGCGCGTGACAGCGAGTCGAGCAAGCTACGTCACGGTCGAGCAGGACGCCGAGTCGGTCGGCAACGCTGGAGAGTTGAGCGGGTCCTGAAAGAGCATAACTATAAAGAGCAAGGCCGTTGCTCCTCTGAAGGTGTCGGCCAGGCCCATCGATCCAGGCGCGGGGAAGCAAGCGACCAAGGAGAGCCGCCGCCAAGCTGTCAAGCGCTCAAAGGACTGGGCGGGTTTTGCGACGCCCAGGTGGAACAGAGACACTACCGAGGGTCGCCGAAAAGACCATGAGTTGCAGAGGGCGACGAGGTAACCTGCCCGGCCTCTCAGAGCCCTTCGGTCATCGGCTCTGAGGAATATTAAAGGCTTACGAGCCTGTGTCTTATTCTTCTTGGGTTGTTGTATGAAAGTCTGTGGCGCTTGTCTTTAAGTAGAATTGTTTATTAAGTGGTGCTGTAAATGAAATAGCAACGGTGTAGGCTTTTGCACTGTTCTGTCCCCTATCCCATTCATTGACTGCTTACGTATGAAAATAAATCCCCATTGTTGAACGTAAACTGTCGTTGGCCCTTCTGTACTTGAGTGATGGTGCGCTCGGATATTAACTAGCTAATAAAGCGATAAAAGTACATTGTCTGACACGGGATCCTTGGCGATATAAAACGCTCGGCGCATTCGCATATGAACTATCAGCTTAGGCGGCTCGTTTTCGTGCGGTCCGTCGAGGTATAAACTTCCGGTATTTTCTGTCCGTGCGAATAATTAGTACTCGATAATTCGCGATCGACCTGTAGCGGTGGACAGAAGAATTGGTGGTTTAATGATGCGTGAAGGCAATCCGTGACTGGATTTTGGGGTTGGTCAGAAGGTGACTGGATTGCGACCTTCGGTGGACGTGCGACGCGATTTGGCTAGAAGGTCGTGCCGCACGGCGCAAGCGGCGATTCCCATACTATATATATATTATATATATATGATATAATATATTATATATTATTATATATATATGTATTATAATAAGTATAACAACACAAGTTGAAGAGACGTGTTCCGAGGTATCGCGATGTAGATTGTTTCAGAAGTAGGATGAGAACAAGTGTGATAATGTTTTTGACCAAGTTATAAAATGATCAAATGATGTGGTCGAGTGACAGGTTATTAGACTGCAAAATGTCGAAAACCAGTTTCGTTCAACAATTTTAAGGGAATTTGGACCTTTGCATAACTTTTAAAGGTCACAAAACAATGTTGTGGACATTAAAATAAGGAAAAGATACGTGCTATAGCTTAATGGTTAGTTGTGTCGTCGAAGGTCGAAAACACCGGTTCGATTCACTAACTTGGAAAATTTGACTTTGGTGAACTTTAAAGGTCAAAGGTCAAGGATTATGACTTTGGTGGCAAACTTCTCTGGAACATTCCAGGAACATATAGTTATGGCTATATGGATTTCGCACTCCTCGGGATATTTCATATTGATTGAATCAGCATAAAAACTTGAAGGGGCGCCATGGGGGCAAGGTGTTCGGAATAGAGCAAATGGTTTTGAAGATTTAGGTGGGAATACCTCAAGATTATGCATAAAAATATTGGTTCATCTAGTTCAAAAGTTTGGCGGTGTATGATTTTGATGTAAAATTCGAGATTTTCTAAGTTGTGACTTGACCTTGACTTGGAGGAAAATGAAAATTGAGCTACATGGGGCTATGCAGGTTGCATTGGGTAACAAATACGAAACCCTTGCAGATTCGAAACCATCAGAGAAGATGGATTTTTTATGTCAAAATTCGCAATTTTCCTAAGTTGTGACTTGTGGCTTGACTTGGGATGAAAAGAAAAATAGAGCTCCGTGGGGTATGCAGGTGCATTGGGCTACCAATACGAACTTGTCAATTGACAACCCTAGGAGGATGATGCAAATTGAAATCGGCTACCCTAAAAACAACAATTCGGAATTTTTTAGTCGTGACCTTGTGGCCTTGACTTGGACGAAAATGAAAATCGGCTCTGTGGGGCTATGCAGGTGCATTTGGCTAACCAAATACGAAACCCTGCAGATTCGACAAACCCTCGAGAAGAAAATTTTTTTTACGGTCAAAATGCAACTTTTCTAAGTTCGTGACCTTGTGAGAAAATGAAAATTTGAGCTCCGTGGGGCTATGCAGGTGCATGGGTAACCAATATGAACCACCTGTCAGATTCGAAAACGTAGGAGAGATTGAATTGAAATTGGTCCCTAAACACGTTTTTGGGGTGGCCCGCATAATGGGCGATCACGCCATATTCAGGAAAACACAACTAGATATGAATATAAACCTCCACTCCAAATTTTTTATAGGATCAATAAAAACCCGACGGGAGCTATGCTCGGGACGACAGCGACGACAGACAGAATAGAACGACAGACAACAATAACGAATATGTGGTACTTATTTTTTTCGGAAAATATTTTTTTCGTGACCAATAGATCAACTATGTTGGGAGCAGAAATTTTGTATAAATGCACAAAGTACCTCTGTACTGCTGTTTAGTAAAAAAAAAATTATCAAATGCTGTTTAATTTAGCAGTCAGATAAAATTTTGGAAAAGGGTTAAGAAATTATGAGAAAAAGCCATTTTGAAAAGTCAATGAAAGTAGTCATTATTATTAAATAATAAAAGCAATTAATACACGGAGATCCACCCAACACCTGAACTCCATTCGCTACACATTCACTTCATCTCTTATTATTCCTCATTGCTGAGATTCTTCAATAACTACATGGATATCAAAGTTACATGCAACAAGTCAAAATCAATGTGCAGACATGACATGTTTTCAATTGTATTTAAAAATAAATAAATAAATAAATAAAAATACATGCATTCAGCAATATCCAAACAAAATCAAAAGTCTCCATTGATTATATACAGATTGATGGTTAATAGAGACACTGTCTACACATAAATGCCAATAACGGTCAGAAACTTACAGCTCTAAAGCTTATTAACACACTTCATGCAAACTGCAAGAGGATGGTCAACTTTTGGCTGCTGTGGAGGAGTGTTTGTCTGCAGGGGTTGGTGATGGAGCTGGCTTTGACTACCTCTTGTTTCTCTCAGCTGGCAGCTCATTCAAATATTTCTCCTTTCGTTTGCCTAAGGCTGGAACTGGACCATCATGGGGCATCAAAATCATCGGTTTAATTGGCTCTGGGCCGGAAGTGACGCAAATTGCTGCTCAGTCCTCACTAACGCGGTCCTTGATTGGCTCAGGCTGCTCACAATACTGAAGAAAAACCAGAAGCAACTCAAACTAAGAATCAGCCACGATAATATCAAACACAGCAATAAGATGATGGGCGAAAATTGATTGGTTTCAGCAAAAAACAATGTGCTATTTGAACAGATTCCAATCTTATTGTTCTTTTGAGATGTGATTAAAAAAAATTAATTATATTGGATTCATTTGTTGGAATAGGGAAAAAAGGTGAAAGAGTTTATTACACCGCTGGTTGCACCAAAGCGACGCAGCAGCCAGTCGAGTCCACTGTGCGGGTGGATCAAGCCTTTCACTGCCGATACCGTGCCCGAGGAACGCGTCACAAGTGCTACGACAATAGGTGTCCGGTGACTGACAAATAATTGGGGGTGGCGAATCCGAGTCACGTGATTCGATCTTAAGGTGGTGTGGACTGTGACAATAACTTTAATGGGATATAAGAAACACCAATGAAGTCCACCTCCACAGCCAATTCATTGAGACCAAAGTGTATTTAAAAAATGGCACAGGAAGGAACAGAAGGACCAATCACAATACAAACAGCGATAGAAATGACATCTTCCCACTAAGACAATACATGCACAGTTACAATGAAAAGCGATACTTAATTAGCGTAAAACACATCTTAAAATTCAAAGGTTAGGGCCACATACATTACAAAGACTGAGGGAATTTTTCGGAGACAGGAGAGGTGGTTGGCAAAAGCAGTGATTCGTGGCGATCATCCTAATCAAGTCTTCACACGGCAAAGTGTTCTCGAGGCCGGGGTTATGGATGGAGGGAGGGAGAGAAGTGGACTTGGCAGAGTGGGCATGGCGTCGGATGCATTTGGCGGAGCTTTCCTTCACAGCCCATTTTATGCGGCGTTCGCATCGCGGCTCAAGTTCTCGCACAGCTCTCCGGGGCTCTTTATAGGTCAACCCATCACCGATGTACGATTCCAAGCCTCCTAGCTTTCTCGTGGTCCGCATCATCCCAGTGGTGAATGGAGTGAGGCCGCCCTTCTAACCTTTCACAATTTTTCCAAGGTCTCATGGATCAAAGGGACAACAACTTTTGCCCCTAAAATTTGGCACCTGATGGCTGGTTGAATGCTTCAAAAGAACATTTAATGAAGGATTTCAGGTCAGGTTAGGTTGGGAACATGCGTGGAGCAGTGCGTGCTGCTTCACTTTTCCGTACTCCGGGGGCTCCTCCAGGCCATCCCAGGCTGATGCCTGGCCATCCCATCTCTTCAGATGCTTGATCAACTGTTGCAACGAAGCAACGGTGGTTGCTTCAATTGGCCTCCGTCCACTCGAGGCTCCCTCGCTGAGAGCATCTTGTGAGAGGAGCATCAGCATCAAGGAAACAAGCCACAGTGACACAAATCTACATTTTGGTCTCTCCAGACACTCTTGGAACAAGTGCAGCGAAAGCCAAGGATTTCCAAGAGACCTGGTACCTAAGGATTAAGTCTCCTCTCAGATCTGTCAGAGTTTTCAGTTCACATCCAGAGAGCAAGACTGGAAGCACAAGACATGAAGACTCAGCTTTTGGCCTCTGCAAGGTACCGACAGCACACCATGGATCAGTGAATCCATTAGATCCCAGTAGGCGACCCAGACGTCCATTGACTGTGGTCAATAGCGCAGAGACGTATCATGCAGGTAAGGTGAATCTCTCTGTGACCTAATCCTCACAAAGGTACAGACAAGATGTCTTCGAAAGCTTGGTCTTAGTTTTTAACGCAGGAAACCATGAATTCGCAGTGGCTCCGGATCTCATTCGTACCTCGAAGGCCCAAAAGGATACCGGCTCTGAAAATCAAGGTATAATTTGGCATGTCCAACATGCACAGAGCTTGAGCTCTCCAATCTCCCCAGAATCCAGTCATACAAGCATGAAAGTGTGGGGCCAGTAACGACCTGAAACTCAGAAAGAACTGGATATGTCGGGAGATTGTATCACGCACATCTCACAGCTACTCCGTACAGAGTGTAGTTCAGACTCAGATTGATCAGTTTGGGTGGCACCAAGAAGAACAAGAACCCAAGGGATCTACTCATGAATCGACAGAAGTTTGCAAGATAACATCAGGCTGGCAAGCAGCCCTGTTCAAACTCGCGCCTGTGTTTGGTGAGGGCAGAAGAGGAAGGATACGGTCAATCATTGAACTCCTTGGTGTAACCTGACTGCTTCTGGATGCTGGTGAGGGTAGCTCCAGCAGATGGTGGCCAACTTTCAAGATGTATCCCGAACGCAAAGACTTGCCGGCACTGAGAGCGCGTCACCTCGGTAGTGTGTGGTTGCAGTCTGGGATACTTTCTTTCCATGAGAGAGGAAGGGAGGATGGTCCCTCTTCCAGTAAGTTGGGATGATGCGTGTGTTCACAGCAGAAGAACAGAAGCTGCAGATGCAAGACATGAGTACGGGGCGATATTCACAGCCTGGAGAGCTTCCAGGGCATTGGATGTCCACAGTGATTTCCAAGGAGCTTTACCCTCTTTCACCGGGTTTACAAGTCTGTGTTCCATCAAACAAGGTGGTCCAGTTGATTTGTAAGGGCAGGAATAGGGATTGTGTAACATGCACTTGACATTCCAATCGACATCTGGTGGATTAAACCTGGTTAAGCCGCTCAAGAGTAAAGAAAGCGGGTTTCTTCACATTAGACTCATCTTAAGAGGTCACACGCTGCGCTCTAAGTGAGTCACCCGGAGGGACGTGCTTATGGCGGTAACGCAAGTGCGTAAATTCTACGTAGTAGCAAGACGAATATTGACGCCACAGGTGATGCTGATACCCTCAGAGATTCCTTGCACATCGGAGCTCCCGTGTCCAACCTCAGGCACGTAAGTTTATAACGCCTCAACGTCCCTGAACAGCTCAGCTCTGCCATTAATGACTGGCCCCTGTAGGTACGGGGCTAAGCAGCAGGATATTTTCAGTTTTTGCAAGAAAGCATGAAATTTGCACAGAGATTATACTACCCTAGTTGGATCTTTAAAAATAATGGACCCCAGAAAATCATGCCCTCATGGCACCGATCTGACTTTAAAATATGGGCCTGCCATATTTAATTTGACTTTTTGTTACAACTTTCAAAATTAAGTCAGATACGAAGGTATTTTAAGGTTAACCTACTTTTCAGGATAAGGAACTCATTTAAGTCTATTTTCATGCAAACTGAATGTGGCCATTCGTTTGTTGAAATTTAAGGATGGAGGCACTCAAATGGAAATATTGAATATCTCTGTGTGGTTGAATCCTTTGATTAGATTACACACAACTTCAAATACGGCAATTCCAATTGTTTTCAGTGCATGCAACCAGATGGCATGCTTTGTTTCAAGGGCATAGGATGCATCAAATACCATGTACTGTGCGGCATAATCTGATTATGTATACAACTTGAATTCAATTATGGGGTATGAAAGTGAAAGATCATATTCCTATTTCAGTTTAAATGCAGAACAATCCTGAATGTTCAATCTTTAGACATAAACCTCGATCTTTTTTAGGAACAACCTCGACACTGGTCAGAGATGCCAGAGAATTAATTAAAGAACCCCTATAGGTGTCCGATGGCAGAAAAATTACAACCGTGCATCATTATATGGTTGTTTTGGTTTCTCAATGGTCACTGACGACGCACGTTACCTTAATTTTCCTGTGAAGTACGTTATATTCATAACAGTGCTAACACATATGCAAGGGCAGGTGCAACTGGCTTTATTTGTGGAATTTTTTCTATAACATTTGCTAGTTCATCTTGCAGGACTTAGTACACTTGCATGGTCAATTCAGCTCGAGCAAGCTTTTCAGACAATAGGTAAGAATGTACTTGCATGAAATTGTGCCTGATCGGTCTCTCAGCCAGTCAGAGGGACTGGGAACTAGTTGGCAGCTGTTCAGACTATTTGTCCCAGAGTATGTCGCTTGATATATTCTGATCTCCTTGTGTCTCCTCGAGGGTGCCTTTGGTAGGTGGAATGTATGCAATAGGGTTTAATTCTGGAAAGACCAGTGTCATTCCTGGTGCAGTGTCACATACAATCATCCGTGGTACGAACAGTACAGGAACAGCACAACAAGCGTTCAAAGTTTTTCATGATATTCTCCGGTAGAATGGTGACAGCTGGGTGATGACAAGGAATGAAAAAACACTCAGTGATACTGGCCAGTCAACGCAGGTATTCCAGCGCAAAACTTATTGCATATATTTGCAAAGGAGGAATAGTAGTGTACATCCTGAGAAAGCATGAAAAAAGGGCAATACCTTTTTGCCATTTCAAGGGCAGACTTGCTGTTGGCTGATCTCCGATGACGGGATCTATTGGAAATTCTGTTCCTGTTTCAAACTATCATATTTTTCAAGGTTTCCCAAAGTTTGAAAAGTGCCAACGCAAAACACACAATGTCGCATGGTCACAGTCTGATCATCACATCTTTAAACCAGAAATTCAGGGCATCTTTCCATGGAGTTATATCTCTGGGTGTCACGCGCTCCTCATGTGAAGCAGGCTATGAGTCCATCGCGCAAGTTGGTGGTTCTATTAGAGCTTAGGACACCTGACTCATGATACAGTGGACATGATATCCTAATCGCAGTGGTCCTTTGATCACCTCTCAGCCTTAAGAACTGGAAGAGTCATCCTTGTTGTATCATTGTGAAGGAAGTTGTTCGCTAGCTTCACATTTGGAGACACATCGTCACGAGCGCTGGTCCTCTAGTTTCTCTTGCTGTAAGCTTCAAAGTGTTCTACACGATAACATCCCAAACATATCGACTCGAAGAGACTTTCTAGACTCTGAACGACATATGGATACAAATTACATCCCTGGCATATTCCCAAAGGGTCTGGATTTTCTAACTGGGCGAGAGTGCAACACTCGCAGCACCATAAAGTATCTTACTCGGCAGTTGGGGTATATACAGTGGGACTGATTTCCGCTTAGACTTCAAGGCATCGACGAGATCAGATTCTTTCGCTTGCGGTAAGTTTCCCTGCTGTAGAATTAAATAGATGAAAAAAAATGGCGGTGAGAATTTCTGATTCTCGGTGGCTTCAAAAATTTCCTGTGATTCTCTGACTGGCTACAGTATTAATCATAGTCAAAACAAGCAGTCATCTGTGGTTACAGAGAATGCTTCGTGTTATCTCTCGATTCGAATTGGGGCACTTGTAGTTCGGTTTGAGCTGAATAGTGGAAATGTGTTCTTGATGATGGTGCAGCTGACTGGTGTATTCAGTCTTTATAGAGCTGTTCATGGAAGAGTGTGTACCTGGTTTTCTGCTTCTGGTTGCATGAATGCTGTTGGATAGTTTCGAACCAGTTCAGTCGGTTCATGATTGTCTGGGTGTGTAATGTAGCAAATCGCTTACTCGATCGAAGAATGGATTTCCTAATTCTTCTAAGAGGGTAGAGACAAGACCACAACATCTTCAAAAGAGGGATTTCTTGCGAACTATGGGTTTGTTCGTGATGCTTGTCATCAGCATCGTTACCATCATTGGGATAACTGTTCTTCAAGATGTCAGCTTATTATGCGTGATAATGAGGGCGAGCACCATCACTACGTAGGCACAGGGTTTTCGGTGGCGCGATGGCACGCCCCAAACGAACCTTTCACACGCGGCATTCAGATGTATGACTGGGCTTGGTCGAAGTCTATGGCAGAGAATGAATGTCGGGCTTGTTCTTATTTGAAGTAAAGGCAGCCAGAACATGAATGCTCATAAAATTGGACTCTTTGTGGATGTGGTATGGTCGCATACGTGCAACAGAACCCATATAGCATGTGTTACATTTCCATTGCAAAGAACACTGGGGAATTGTAGCCAGAAAAGGAATCTGTGGTATAAATTCGACAATCAGAAGTCGAAGTGCTCTCATGAAAAGCAAGCAATGTTGAACTCAAGTTTTTTGAATTTCACTAAGGTTGGTTCAAATGATTGAAAACCTGTTCAGTCTTCGCATGACCAATGTCCTGGCCTCGAGGCTGTGAGGGAGTGATTACGGCATCGTTAGTCACTCCGACGAACAGAATGCACAAGGTCGTCTATTGGTGGCTCATGGATTATCTACTCACTCTGGTTTAACGGCTGGAACTGTTCGTTCTCCATCATTTCACACCATGTCATATGCCCTGAAAATCAAATACATTATTTGTAAATGTTATCTCAATGGGTTTCACTATTTCAGGAGCTAAATTTGTGCTATATGCGTTGAGATGCATTTCTCACACAAAGGCAATGAAACAAAGAATAAGAAATGAACAAATATTATATAGACGAATATAATCCTGTGTTTAGAGCAGTATAATACAAAATATAGACGAAATGCATTGGTTTTTGGCAGCATATTTAAATAGATGGTGGCCCTAGGGCGTGGATTATTTGGTTCATGTGTGTTTTTTAAGATCACAGGGGTAGTAGTTCCTGTGCAAAGTGTTAATGCTTTCCTGCAAAACAACGATTCTGGTGAAATCCTGCCTTAGGCCGGCCTGAACTGATGATGATCTGTCAATGTAATCCAGTATCCGATGAGACAAAATTCTTCTTGCCGGTTTGGTGATGGCTTCCAAGACATCACGCGGCAACATAAAGGATGGTGTTCTTGAAGGCACTCCACAACTCTTTCAGGTATCCCGCCAAAAACCAGGCCCCCAAATCCCGGACTCAGCTGATTCACAACTGTCAGCTACCTCTCATCCTTGAGCTTGCCGACATCCACCTGGCTTTGGATGGTGACCATTCATATCGGGATTTAGCTGCAAGTTTCAGAGTTGCTACCACAGCCTGTTGTCGCAGTATATGAGGAACTGAGGCACGTCGGTAGAAGAACCGTGCAGTTATGGAAAATTAGGGGAAAACATCAAAATAAAAGGTCAAAAGAGATAATTTATGGAAAAAAACATCACACACACAACCACACCAGGGCACACCCATTACACACACCGACGACTGGTTGGACGTCTAATCTGATCTCCTGTTTAATAAGATGACATGACTTTTAGAAACCACGGGTTGGAGCGTCTATCCGATCCTCCTGTTTAAATAAGTGTGTGATATCAAGAACGAACGAAATGTCATCCTTGGACTGTGGCGGTAACAGATAGGTGCTTGCTCCACATTGTTTACATCATTACAGCATACTTTACAAAGTTTGATTTATAATCCTCGTTGTTGTTTGAAAAGCATCTGATGTTTACATATATGATTCCTCTTGGAATGCAATAATCTATATCAGGTTCATTCTTTTCATCATTAATATATTGTCATGTCCACACCGATATTAAAGAATGAGCTGGAAGATAGAACGGAGAATGATTTTCTCCTTGGACTGGTGTTCGACACATAGGTATCTTTGAGAGAATAGAGAATTGCAAAAGAGACAATCACGAGGCTCTCAACGTTTTAAAACCAATGGTTTTACTTGCGATATGTCCATCATATCATTTACAGCGTTTCCTGCTTGGATGTGAAAGCGTGGTTACCCAACGCTGCTTCCAGGCTGCACGCCGTGCTTGGTTCGGGAACTTTAAGCATCAAAAAGCTCGTCTCTTCAGGCTGGGCCCTGGGTGCGCGCGGGCGAAAGATAGTTTAATTTCACGCAAAAAGAACAGGTGGGGAGGTGATTGCATGGGTGGGCGATACGGGTTGACCGGGGAGAAGAAAGGGTGGAAGATGGAATACGATAGAAATAACAACTAATGTATAACAAGTGACAATGAAAGTAAAGTTGCGACACACAATGAATATAGAGTTCACGAGGAGAACGAGAAGCGGCGTGGGCTTAGCTCTGCTTGTGAATGAGGAGAGGGAGTCAGGTCCACGGACTGGAGAGACGACAAGGCGATGAGGCAGGTGCGGAAACACCGGGGGGGCGATGACGGCACCGTGGCAAGGAACTGGGATGACGAAGGCAGGCACCACGGAATATGAGACCATTTTTTTCCTCCACACGATACCTATCTTTTTGCAGCACACTTCTCTCCTTTGCTTTGTGCCAATCAAATTTCCTCAAAGATGTTCTCAACTCTCGCTGGTCTCACAAGAGGGTGCCCAGAAAACTCACCTATCGGAGCAACAAGAGCTCGCGACCAATCAGAAAGACGAACTCCGACCCTCGGGAGGTGATAACAAGGCTCCTCATCCGCTCTAATGGACAGTGCGCTTTTAAGCTGAAACCCTCTCTTTGCTTCGGCACACCTTGCGCCTCATCCGGTGGGGACATAGAGAAGGTTACAAATATGAAGTTCTTTAACCTTAAACCTAAGCCATAATATATATATATATAGTATATATATAATTTATATATATATATATATTATGTTAGGGTGGTCAAATCTAGGGAAAAATTCAAAATTGAATATTCTTGGGGCATGTTGATTATTTTGTTCTACGACTGAAAATACTCATGGCCAGATTTGCCACAGTTCCAAAATATTTAGGGGTCTCAAGAGGAAGGAGTTGTTAATATCGGTGGGGGCGTTGCTAATAATCCGGATGGGAGAGAAGAAGACGTCAGTGGGAGAGAGGAGAGTCAGTTGACGCTTTGGTTTGCGCTGTGTCGTAGTT
Organism: Eptatretus atami; assembly: GCA_035128595.1. Classification (NCBI taxonomy): domain Eukaryota; kingdom Metazoa; phylum Chordata; class Myxini; order Myxiniformes; family Myxinidae; genus Eptatretus; species Eptatretus atami. The sequence goes on from CM068957.1 coordinate 124,977,804, forward strand.
AAAGTATCTCTTTTATTTTTTCTTTTTTTATCTCTATTTTTTTCGCTTCTTCTTTTTGATTCCCAGAGTGAGTGAGTATAGGCGTGGTTCTAACCACGGAAAAAGCACAGTAAACTGTTCTCGTGGAATCAACCATTGGAGAAGTTCACCGAACCGTCAGTATGCCCACTGCCGCACTGAGACCATTTTTATGCTCTTTGTCTTTCATCTCTTTCTATTAGTATTGTGATCATTATAATGATCCGTTGAGCGACCTTTGATGGACCTAAACACCTCCAATCTGCTAATGGTTTTTTTGTTTTCTTTGGTTTTTCAACGTCAGGAAGGATTTGGCAAACTTGCCGCGAAGAAATTTCGAACTTTCATTATTTTTTTGACGACC
>CM068957.1:124982276-124993028 GCA_035128595.1 Eptatretus atami
TCTTCAATCAGGGAATCAAATCTGTTTTCTGGGGATGTTGTCCCCCATCCCTGATTCCCCTTCCCTGTACCCCCAACTGTAGACCGCCACAGCTGACAGCGTTGCGCATCATATGATCTGCAGCTCCTTCGGCTGAATGCCTAAAACTCCGCGGTCCCAGTGTCTGCAACCTGAGGCTTCTCCTTGACAGGTGGGTCAGAGATTTGTTTATTCAAAAACCCCGAATCAGATATCGTCGGCAACCTCCGATCCAGACTGCATTTCAGCCCACTGTTTCCCTTAAAAAAAAATCCTGTCATCTTGCTCTTTTTGCCCTCTCACCTCCTTTTCTCTTCTGTTCTTTATCACTCTCCCTCTCATGTTTACTTAAAATCAGTCTATTGTCTATCTTGTAGGCTATCCCTTCTTTGGGTGAATATCGCACATAAACTAATCACCAACCCTGCATTAAATAAAAAGCTGCATAAATACAGATCCCTGCATAAAAAAAAAAAACTAAAAACAATAACAAACCACAAAAAACAAAAACCCTAAACATAAAAAAATCAATAAAAACAACAAACTAACTACACCCAATCAGCCCTTCACCCAATCTAATCATGCAAAGTTATATGTGAATCCATCATCGCTTCAGATCAATTTAAATCTTTCCTCTTCTCCTTCCATCCAGACATATATCTATCATTCCTTCGATCGGCCTAGCACCCTGCCCCTGCTCACCCCAAACTCTCTCATTCGTTGTTATCCTAAGTTACATTTTCTCCCACGATAATGTCGACAGACTTCTCTCCCTGTCGCACCTGTCCATACCGTGTTCTCATTAATAGCGTTCTCTCATTCCGCCCTCCTGTCCAAGCTTAATGCTGGAGGTCCCTTAACGCAAGCATTACGTGGCGTCCTCTATTTTTCTTTTTTTTTTTTTTTTTTTCTTTTTCCTGGTTGTTTTATTCTGATCATCATGATCTCTCTGATTCTCTTGTAACAAATCCTCATTTATTCTTTTGCCTGATGTACGTCCACCCTCTGCCGTACATTCTGTCATCCCTCAGACCCGGCATAGCAGCAGCTTCTTCACTCTCTGCGTATCATGGATATTAAAATCACTAACCTGTCCAACACGCTGGAAATGTCTTTTCAACCCATGACAAATCTCACCCCCTCACGATGTCTCTGAAAGACCGTCTGGAAAACCCACTCACCATCTCCCTTATCTCCACAATCCTCTTTGAGAAAGAATAGTCCCTATTCCTTCAAGCTTTCTGGATTTCTACGAATTCATCTGCCGATTGAATCTTTCCTGGGTAAAGCCAACACATTCCAAGTCTGGCTCCTCCAAAGCCAGTTACCGATGACTCTCATCCTCGTGCGGCAATTGTCCTCCGTCGTGCACAAGTCCTTCTTATCCTATTTCTGCTCCGTTACTTTTTCTAACTCATATTCTCGTCCAGCGCCCAAACTCGAGCTTCCTGATTATTATACAAAGCTTGTTGTCCTGGCAATTCCTGATGAGTTTCACGACTCTCCTCTTTTTATGAGTTTCGCGCTCTCCACCTTGACTTTGGCTTCACTTGTTGTGGACACCATGCCATTTCGATCATCGTAGTCTTACGTTGATAGGCTGAGATGTTTGCGGTTTCTCACTGCCTTTTCACCGCAGGCAGGTCGGTGTCTTGCTGTCTTTTCTTCTTACCGTCTCCTCTCCGATCTCGCCCCCCCCGGCTCTGCTTTGCGATGTCCCTCCCATATCTTCATGCAGGGCACCAATGTCCGCCGAAGCAACTCCCTTCGTGTAAAACATCACTACCAAAATCAAGACATTTCTCTCACCTTCTCACTCTTCATTCCTCTTTTTTTTCCCCCACCTTTGGAATCAAATCCACACTCTCTTCATTTCGAACTCTTCCCACCTCCCCAGCATCTTCAAACAGCTGTCTTTTTACCACCACCTCATCTTCCTCCATCAAAAACTATAATTTCATCCCCTCAAATCACCCCAAACCCACCTCCTTCAGATTCCCTGCTTTCCTTCCTGAAAGTCCCTGTGGTTCCATCTTGTATACCCCGGTACCCCACCCCCCATCACCTCTCCATTCCCACAGGATCTCTCTCTCTCCTCTATGGTCTCTGTTTCCACCACCGTTTTTTACCTTCCTCTCTCGCCATCTACTTGTTCTACTTCTACTCTTTGTTGTACTTTCTTGTTGTGTTCGCCTCAGTCACGTAGCTTCCTGATAGTGCTATACCCCCCAAAAAAATAAAAAGTTCTACTATTAATTCCTCTATTTTTACACACCTCTCTTTTATCCAACATTCCCAGATAGTTTCCACTTGATTGAAACTACTCATGCAGCCGGGGATGACAAAAGGTGTGACACCTCCGGACGCTTTTCAGGTCGAACTTTCGGTATGGACACATGTTTGTTCAAAATAGTTGTGGAACAGATTCGGACAAACTTGACACATTGGGCGACAAGGAGGTTAGTTGCATTCCAAATTTTGTGAAGATCCCCGAATGCCAATTCCGGAAACAAGAATATATTTAATTTTATTAAAGTGATTCTTTTCACCTAAACTTGAGATAAGAGCGGGCCAAAAAAACGATCCACAGGGTCGATAATTTCAAACATGTATTGGGATTCCGAGCCCGCCGTTCTCGTTAGGTCAGGTTGTTATTCCTGGGGTAGTTTCGCTCTCATTCCGAATATCTAGTGCCCTTCGCTTTGCAACTAACAATGACATTTTAAAATTGAAATTTGGATTCAATTTTGAATATCCGTTTATTGAAGCAACTTTAACGAACTAATTTTATTATTCTTTAACATCCTCATGTAGATACCAACTCAAATGAGTTCATGAAGTCTTTCTTTGTGAAAAATTATTTCAACCTCAACAAGCTCGACTTTTGCTTGCGAGGTCGTATTGTACCAGGAAATGTATTTGATCAATTGATGCTCCGATTTATTGAACGCGTGATTGTTGTTTTTGCTACACCGGTTTGTTGAATATAACCGAGCGAAGTGATCATTTGTTTCCCTGGCATTATTCATTTTTTTGCAAATGAGTATCACCTGAATGTACTTCCCAGGGATAAGCTTCTTGTTTCTCAAGATATTTCATATACATCTTGAACATTCCGTTGCATTTTGCCAGAAAAAGGTTGTTTTTTCATCCGTCGCAATGTAGACTTTCTGCGTACAAACTGACGAGTTATCTTGCTGCAACCATTTCTTTTAATGAAGCTGGAGATCATAAAAAAATGATGGACACTAAATTACCTTATTTATTTTTTTTCCACTTGGTGCACAAACTGTTATTTATTTCTGGATCTGGGTCAGTAGGTTTATTTCTCAAACAGCTGGGATAATCATGACGTTTGCGTGTTCAAAATATGTTACTGTTGGGGATGCACTTCAGAAGGGTTCATGAATTCGGTTTTGTAGAAGTGAGTGAGCAAGCGAGAATTGGGACCGTAAAACGAAGCACAATAGGGTGACAACTCAAAGGTTCATTTAATTCCACGCGGAGCTGCAGGTTATAATACGCCGAGCTTTGCGGAATAGGCATCACATCTTGTTCAGTCGCGTGAGTATGAACCCGATATTTTACCGTCGTTACAGATGAGATTATTTTACTCCTACGGTCATATTATTGTTTCACCGACCTGTAATAGATTTTATTTCTTTTTTGTCCTTTTGTTTTGTACATCAAACATGATTTTGATGACGCGTATTCTGGTTGTCTCCAATACTGGTAGCACTAGGAATGATTACTAGAGTACTGGCCATATGTATAAATTATTTCCCTTCTTGTCTCAACCGACACACTCCCGACTTACATATTGTCTTGGGGTTCCAATTCATCATGAAGCTTGCTCAAGAGTGGTGGTGCAGATATTCTGAAAAACCCAGAGTTCTTTGGATCCAATACTTAGTTTCACTTAAATATTTCTGACAGATATATGACCAACACGATTCTCCTTCCATAATATCTTCCCCATGCCGGGGCTTGAAAAGTCGGTTAATCCGGGAGACTCGAAACATAAATCATCCTGTTACCATGGCACCAGTTAAAATTGCACTAGTAATGCCCCACAGGTCACTTAACATTCATATGTGTGAGGGTATGGATAGAATCGCGAGGATACACTAACTGCCGGCGCCGCGATGACTGTACCGGGCTACAGCCTCCATGTATTCAGCTCCACCTCTTTCATTACATATCTCACCACCAAATGTAACATGTCAAAAGATGATGTGATGTAATCCCAATGAGGAATATGGGGTTCGTTTTGCATCCTAAGTCGGTATCATTCCTAAAACCTTTTTTTTTTTTTTTTTTTGACATTTCATTCCTCTTGATTTTACCTTTTTTTCTTTCCTTTTTAAAAGACAAAAATAGTAATAAAATGCTTATGTTTATATATTTTTTATAGCAATTACAATGCCATCTATATTATATAATCGGCTTGTGTTACATTTCTAACCCCCCTGCATTTTGTATTCAGTCCACTCTGTGGATGGCCACATTGTGAAAGGATGCAATTGTTTTTGTTGGTTTTTTAATAAAATTTAAAATAATATTTTTGTTGTTTGGTATGAATTAATCCATTTATCTATCTATAAATTCCAGCAGTTGGGTGTGTATGTGTGTGTTGTGGTGCCGCTGTTTCTCCGACAACCACTGAGTTACCATGTAATTGAACTGCCAGGTATATTGCTTGGGCCCTGAGGACTGGCCTCTTTCAAGGTTTGATGATTAATCGACAACGTTTTGGCTTCCCCCCCCCAATAAAGTTATGGCCATTTATTTACCAACCAATGACCAAACACGTTCTTGCTGGTGGGCGGGGCCGATGGGAAGGAAGCTCAGCCGCCCTCCCCATTACGGGTTACAAGGTACGGGCTTCGGATATGTATGCTTGCGTGTATCGATAATTTCTCTTTCTTATGCCGCAATTAGTAGATAAACACAATCCCCAAAGTATGATCGTTTTTCATATTAGACGGTGCAGAAAATTTCGGCCCCTCAAGTAACATCAGAGTGTGGATGCTCCCAACCAACAACTAATTTTTTTTTTCTTCTTGCTCTCTCTCTTTTTGTTTTTCCTGCCGTGATGACATTGCGAAACAGGCAAAAGCCGTTGGTGCTACTTCGAATTATTTGGGCATTAAACTAAATTCAGCGAATAATATGCGAACGTCCGGGCCACGCACGTACGGGCACGCTGAGAGCGAAGGAACGGCCTGTGTTTGTGTTGTTGCTCGCGGTTAAATAATTATTATACATTTTTGTTTGTTTTTTATACAGGCATCGTACTATTTATTATTAATTTTATTTTTAATACTTGTTTTCAGTTGATTTGTGGGGGAAATCAGGGTTTCGTGACTGTAATCTTTTTTGTGCTTCAATGGTATGATCCCAACCCCACCCCCCCCACCCTTAGCCAACATTCTGGTTAAGTCCACATTTATGTTTGTGATTCTTTTCTGAATAAAACGAGTTAATGTGTTTTATGGAATTTTAATACAACAATTGTTTGAGTCTGCACTAGCCCAGAGAAATAACCTTCCTCACGTTGGAATCCCATCATAGCTTCAGCAGATTGAGGTAGGTAGGGCTACAGTTTTACATTGTTTTGAAGAGGGGAGAAGAAAAGAGAACACATGGCATTTAACGATCATCTCTGTACTTCAGCATAGTTATTTCTGGCTCTTTTAAAGTTAGAGAGTTGTCCCCCCACCGCTACTCCTCCGTTCAGTCTACTTTTCCTCTGTTATTTTTGTGCAGGGACACAACCTGCATCCTTCTTGGTAGTTCAGGGAAAAGCCGTGAGAATAAAAGTTTGGCGTTTTAAAATCCTAATAAACGTTCAATATCTCAGAGTTAGTAAACCGATATCTTGTGACACATTTTGAACCAGCACAGGCCCATTTCTTCTCCCCCCCCTAATTCATTCCCTCCATATTTTCTAAGGAATCACATCCCTACCTCTCGTTGATATATACAGTCATGAGTACTTTTTCTTGATAGTAGTGTCGGGGTTGCTTGGTGGTCACGCACGTGAATGTAACTGGGTTTCCTGGATCCTCAATAGAGGGGTGGTCAAAAATCAATGAGCCTTGGTCAACTCTTGACAGGAATTACTCGTGCCTCTGTCTAGACTCGTCTACCCTTGTCTCTAGTGACAGATATCTACTTGATTTACTTTACACAGGTGTTGAAGTAAGTGGATAATTACACTCCCCCCCGCACCATGCGCGACGGTAACTCTACATTTTGTGTGTCAGAAGGAAGAGTCATAACTAGTCCCAGCCAATTCGTGAAGTTCCTTGGTCTGTGACCGAGAATAACACGGCTGAAACATGACGCAAAGTGTTGCTGACCAAGCACTCGCATTCTAGAGGTGAAAACTGGTGGGTGAATACCCAATCTCTTCGTTGCAGAGCTTCAAAGTTGTCATCCCATTTGCCACAAACCTATTGCTGTGAGACTGTTTTTTTTTTTACATTTCTGAACATTAAAATCAATAAATCAAGGCCAAGAAATGATTGGATCTTGCTAATGACTTTCAATATGCTCAGGCTGTGATCAAAACCTTTTCATCTCAAAACGTTGATGAAAGTGAAACCATCCCTTTCACGACGTCAGATTAAGTTATACCTAGTGGTGGTGTTGTAGCAAGATTGGTTTGTATATATATTTCTCAGAACCAATTTAATGGTGTAGAACTATCTTGGAAATAATGGATGATATAATAATAAAAAAAATTTAGTTTTGTGATCTTTGGCATGTCTAGCTGAGGCGCGTAATTAATTTGTTTTATTGGATAGCTCAATTGGTTAACAGTCCAAAAGTATTAAAAAAACAAAACAAAAAAAACGAACAGGTTTAACACTCTTCACTCGTCTCACATGCATAAAAATAACTCACAAAAGATCGAAAATCATCCTTGAACTTATCCACCAAATAATCAAACAGTTGGATGCTGTCCGGAGCTCAGTAGACATTCTGGAAACGATCCCTCTGGAACATAACTTTGAGAGACAACCAAACAGCCTTCACAACTTGCCATGGAATCGCTGTGCCGCACCGAACGAGGTGAAACTTCGAGTCGTGGGAACTTTGCTTCCACCTTTCTGAACCTGAATGTGGAAGATAACCAAACGAGCACACACCACTCCATCAGAGTAAGCTTCAACCTGATTTCGGGATGGAATTATTTGGGATGTCGACTTGGTTCACATCCACCATGCCATGCAGCCAATTGCCTTATTTATCGATATATGAAACAAATCGATTATATGGAACGACAGGTGTATTTTCAGAGAGACCCTGAATGATCAATATGGTCAAGGAAAACTGTTGAGAAATTTTCTTTCAATGCAAACAAATAGCATGATTTATTCCATTCATAATTTATTATGGCATCTACTAATATCCGAAATAGCAGATGGTGATCTTTTTCATTAAACTCGAATTGTATCATTTGGTTCGATATTCCTTCTTTCCTCATGTTCATATAGTAAAGCAGGAATGTGATGGCAAGACTGGATTCCAAATTGTAAATGTATGCCATTAAAAAAAGTATTCCCGATAGATAATTCTGTGCTATTTTTGGAAACAAATTCCAGTCGACACTAGCACCTTGGCAGCAGATGAGTTGAAATGAACAGGGACAAAGTTGGTCAGAAGTATCGATTTTCGATTGCAGTCGCACGACTCGAGCAACCTCCCCCCCCCTATGTTTTATTATTCCCCGTGGAAGGCATGCAAGTTCTGGGGTCTTTCGGAGAGCATTGAGATCTGTTTTGCTGCCTCCGTGTCCTGCAGCATCGCCGCCAGCTCGCTTTCTCCCCGGACTACGTACAAGGGTCCTATTGGATGAGGCGACGGGCGTAGGCGTGCGCCTTCAGTGACCGTGGCCGCGTGGCTCAGTGCCATTTCTCGCCGAGGTTGCCTGCAGAAACTGGTTCTTGCTCCATGACGATCCTAAACTGGCCCATATGAGTAACTATGATGCGATCTTGTTACAGAGCTTGGTTTTTCTTCGCCCTTTGAAAATCTTTCGCTGCTTTGTTCCCTGATGTGGTGGTGCAGTTCTCTATATCCTTGTTTGTTGTATTCGTTTTGTACAAATCCCCAATATTTTGTACATCGAAGTGAATGTGTCTCGTATGAAATGATTAATTTAGCACTTGAGATACTCGAAATTGATGTGTACGCATCCGGAATTGAACTTGCTCTGATTGTACTGTTGCGCTGGTTTGGTGATAGTAGAGAAGATTAACGATTGAAATGGGTGAAATTACTTTTGTCAATGCGTTATACTTGTTCCCCACTCAGCCATGATGAAGAGTGTTCTCTGTGCTTCCACCATTACTCTTCCACCAATACAATCAGGCATGGCGCAAGTAAGCAGAGTGCGTGTGTGTCCAGTTTGCAATTGGAGTGCTCTTGTTGCAGTTGTGCGTCGTTCCACGCTTTAGAAACGTCGACTGAGTCCATATAACCGCGTAAAAATATTGCCCCAAGAACCCTTGCTGATCACTGTTGAAATTTAGCCAGAATTGTTTGTTTTTATTGGGAGGGTGTCGAACATGACCCTTGTGCGATTATTCTAAATGGGAAATCCTTTTTATCAGAGGTGAATTGTGGAAGAGGACTGGAGATGCTCTGGGACGCTAATGTTGCATTCCATTCCATTCTTATGTGAACCGGTAATCGTAAAGTTCACTTGTCGACCAAGGTTATCCATATGTGATGCGTGTTATCCCAAATACGCACTGCAGATACTCCTGTATAGTCTATCTAATATTGAGAGGAAAAAGCAAATGGCTTGGATTCTATTCGAGATGCATTAATTATAGTTTGATTTTTATTTTATTTTTCTCCAATAATATAGCGTCCGTGTTTTTAATTGAATGATCCCATTTCTTGGTCATGCAGGTACGATAGAATAGAACTGTTAAACAAAATAAGAGGTGGAGTCAATGCCAGCTATATTCAAGTCTCGATTGTACAAATAGAGAGATACCAACACAGCAGCCGACGACGTACAGACTCAAAGAGGGTAGACATGTCAATGAGTTCACTTTGAGCAAAAGTGTGTCAAGCAGCGTAGTACTCTCAAGTGTCGAGCAGGTTGTTTTTACTTCAAACTCTTTGGAGTCCAAGCTATCAAATAATAAAGACACAGGGCTTTTCAGCTTATGACTTTTTGCAACGTGAGATTGTCTAGGAAGAGCATAGATTACACGCACATTTGTAAACTCATTTTATTTTGTCAACACTTCGTATAGTTATTTATACATTTGCTTAGAACCTTTCGCGGATGTCTCCGCAGTCCGTGATTTTGCCAGATTCCTTTCCTGGCCTTCATACTGACGGTCTGCTGACGGCGACCGCGCACTTGCAGGGAAAGGAAGGAAAACCGCTGACCATGATCGTATTCATGGCCTACCCTAGCGAGCTGTTCGCGTTCTGCCCCACCGAAACGGGAACTAGCGTTCACATTGTGACCTCCTGAATACCCCAGGAGCCAGCACGTGTGGGGGTTTAACCTCACGCATCAATCTGGTCACGATCTACCGCTGGCTGAGCAAATAGTTTTGCGTTCGATCCCGTAGCATTGGATCAGATTTACCTAAACAGTACTTCATGCGCTTAGCGTTGTCTCGTAGTGCTCCTGTTTCAGTTAGGCCAGAAGGAGTAGTTTACCACGCCACAGGTCGACTCCGGACACGAACCGCGTAACGTGGCTCGTCCAATGCTGCAGAAGGACTATACAACCGACGGCTTATGTTATACGATGTGCGACCTCGTACGGTCATTTATACCGCGTTTTAAACCCACTTCACCCTTACTGATGCAGATTGGAATTCAACAAAAAAAGGAGGAGTACTAACGAACGCGGAATACAGTGCAACAAGCAAGCACGTTTATTTACTCGTCACACAGACAAGCATGTATTCACAGTCAAGACAAGATGCAACAAACAGCAGAAGCAATACACGCCGAAAGAAGGGCAATTATGTACAAACATATTAGTTTCTATCTTACAGACACGGCGCCACATCATCCATTACAAAAAACCCGACAAGAGGTATCGGACTTCCCTTGCTGTCGCGCACGACATCGAAATCATTTCCCACACGTGATGCGTCGTGCTGCAGAGCCTGCCCCGACCTTCTTCACGCAGCAACCTCTCCGCTATCCCGTTCAGTAGGCAGTCACCACACAACCGGCGCGAGTAGCCTCGGGCCGTGTTCCCGTCCGCTCCTCCTCTGAACAGGACAAGTCGCTCGACCAATACCCAACGCGGCCGACTGCCAAGCCACAAGCGAAGACAAAGCTGACGAAGCCCGAGGCTCCAGCACGCCAAAGACGGCGTCAGAAGCACGTAGAACCATTCCACGACCAGCACAAGACTCCAAGAGCAGACGAATGCTCTCAGGCGGACAAGGGGATATCCAAAAACCGGGGCCTTGATCTGCGGCGTTGCTCAGCTCGAGTCACCCGTCCCAACCATCACTTTGGTGGGTCCTCCTTTATGAGCGGGGGCTCCGCCCTTCACAGCGCGGGGCTCCGCCCGTCGCTCCGCCCCGTTCTCGGCTCCACCTCCCTTCGTGGCGTTTCGAGAAGCCTCTCGAAAGGGGGCGTGCCCTCACTCCAACCGCCTCACTCCGCGCATCCACCAATCAGGAGCGAGCCGCCCCACCCCTTCCCTTCACACCAAGCGCGGGGAAAATTCAG
>CM068957.1:124994973-125012473 GCA_035128595.1 Eptatretus atami
CCTTTGCCTGTCTCTGTCCATACCCACTCCCTTAATTTGTCAAAACCCAATTTAGCCCCAGCTTATTTTTTTGTTGTTTTTATTTTTACTTTCACTTCCCTCCTATACATCGTCCCCTAACCCCCTTTATCGTCCTTGTTCGGGGTGAAGGGGAACTATGGTTGGGAAGAGGCTAGAGCGAACGAGTACTAGGTAGAGACGCAACATGACAACATACAAAGGCAGTTACGGGTAACGAATTCTATATGCAGGGAGTTAGAGGAATTAACATAAAATACCACCAAAAAAAAACATTCAGTTGGCGGCTGATTGCGCTTTTTGACCGAGAACGTTCAAGGGAGTGGTGATCGGTCACACAGTGCACAGGCAAATGCAAGGTGGAGGAGACAGGCGTAGGTCTAAGGTCCGAGCCGGCCTTCTAGTCTGCAGCCAGCCACCACCGCACCCCTCCACCCAACCCTCCACGGCCGAACGCGCAAAAGGTCCGCGACCCAACTCTCGGCGAGCTGTTGTTTCTTCTAGCCTGTGACGCTCGTCATCTGCGGCTGGTCGGTTTGCCTGCAGTGGACCCCTTTTCTTGCCAGGCTTGTCATTAGACCTGTCAAGATTTGCATAGCGCAGGCTCCTAATGCCCACCTCGTCCAATTCTGCCCCCTTCTGTCCAGTTATTGCTTGCCCTCCCCTGTCACTTTCCATTTGCGCCCCCGGGCCCCCAGGCTGGCAAAACATCGCTCAAAAACAAACCATTTAACAAGACCCAAGGAGTTTTTTCTTTTATCATAGGGCCAAGGGGGGCGCCCTTTTTGGCAGGAAGCTTGTCCTTGGCCAGTCAGCAATCACCGGGTGCAAGCTGGCGCCCACGCTGTCGCAATCCTGGTTTCTTTTGACGTCTCACCTTTCTTCTTGCGAGTCCATGATCCTGGCGCACAATGGAGTAGTGTAATTATAAGGTTAAGACTGACTATTGTACTGTACCAATGATGATGTGCCCCCGCATTGTATGTCATAGCGACCAAGGCAAACTTTTATTACCTACCAGCTCGCTCTGTAGTGACGTAAGAGCTTTGTGTTCCGTTAGTTAGTTACACAGCCGTCTCAGGTTAATTATCTCGGAGGACACGCAATACCAAGTCGAATGTCCGCGACCATCAGGGGAATTCCGTTAAGGTAAAACGCTAACTAGCGAGGAAAACTCACACCGACATGCACTACCGCTAATTTGTACGAACACTCGGCACGTGAGTCTGTCTACTAAAAGAGACTGGGGGTAGGTTACGGCCTCTGGAGTAATTCTCCCACCCATGGTCGGCAACACCCATACAAGTCTCTCCGTAAGGCTTGAGAATCTATATTCTTACAGTACTCGTGTAGTCTAGCCCACCATTGTTCAAGAGGAGATTAAGTGATTCGTATTCGGCCTGCGATTCATTTAGAGTTAGCGTTTTTCTGTTCTACCTTTCTTTTGATACAACAACACAACAACCAACCGCCAAGCAGCAAAGAACCCCTTCACACCTCCGCTACGCAAACCTCACGATCAGCGCCATTCTCTATAAACAGCACCAGTGCCATCGAAACACCGCCGACAACCCTCACCACCTTCTCCTACTTGGCCACATATCCCGCACCACCTTCGGGCCGTGTTGCCAGCAGCGTCGAAGCTGTTCTTCAGCGACACGGACGGCGATGCACGATAGGCAGGGTTCTTCCTGAGGGAATGTCCGAGACAGAGAATGATACACCACACACTTCTGCATCGACCCAATCAGGCAAGCGCGGGCAGGCGCTTGGCCCCGCCTCCAGCACGCCATGACGAAAATCGGCCATATCACATTCGAGGTTCCAGGATTTATACACCGCCCCCTTTTTCTCCGTGCCATCGGGTATCGCCGGAGGCGTGGCTCGTCCCCTGAGTCGTCTTTGGATTCCAAGGAATTTGCATAATGGTTGGGTTCCCCAAAGCCGATAACAATAGACCGAGCGCAGTGAGGTCAGCGCGAAGTACAGCTTTGCGCTGGGCAGTCTGCTAGATGCATCGGAGCTCCGGATGCAGTCGCCCGAGACCTAGTCGATCCTGGAGAGCTGCAGTTCGCGAGTTCTGGACAGAGAATCCTGTCCTGAGAGAGTCAGTTGGACCTGGTTCGTTGGAGACGAGAGCTCAGAGAGCATACGGCTGGATCCAGTATCGAGCGTGAGGTTGGGTGAGGTCGAGTGTTGGCGGAGATCAGGTGGTACGAGGGTCGTTGGCACTGCTGGTTCTGGTTTGTGGTGACGACGGGCTGTGTAAGCCCGCGCTGTCCAGCGCACCGCGCCAGGAGACCCGCTGTTGGCGCACCATGCGGGGTGGCGTCAAATGCGACTGGTGCTGTGCAGTGAACCCCTCGTGTTGACACATCGCGGAGGTAGACACCGTGAGTTCCTGGCCGCACTCCTACCGGTCTGTGTGTACCTGTGCCCATTGTCACCATCGGTGGAGTGCCAGCGGAGACCCCGTGTATGGGCGTCGAGGAGGCAAATGGATTCAGCTCGAACAGAGCGCGTGGCAGACGGTCCTGCGGAGGCGAACGCGACGCCCCTAGGCGGCGATTCGTGAACGCCCCGTAGAGTCAGGACCTGGCAGGTCCGACTGGACAGAACCGGGTGTCGTTTGAGTCGAGCAACAGCCTATCCCTCCCCAGAGCCTCACATATTCCCCTTCGTTTCCCCTCGGAGTGGAGCAGAGACTGCCGACAAGGACGGCCCCCGTTCACTCTACACCAGCATAGTGCCAGCGGACAACCCCGGTCATCTACACTGCATGGCGACATTCTGCGGTCGCCCGACGGAGCCGCGCGGATAGACCCGTTCCTGGTCTGCGTGGCTGCGCTATCAGTCTCACGCCGCTTAGCCGACAGGACCTGTCTGAACTTCCCTTGCCTTGTGAGTGGGGTTTTTCCTTTGCGTGCGCGTCGTTGACATGTGTTGTGGCGTCACGCTTTGTAACGGCTCCAGATACGTATATACGTGGTCCCGTGTGTTCGTCGTAGTCGGTTCTTAATTCCCTATTATATGTGCATTTCTTCTTGTTCTATGCTGATAGTATTGATGCCAATCCGTTAATTTGTGCTGCTAATACCTCTGTGCTTATACGCCGTGAGCTCCGTGTGGCCGGATACATGTGCATGCCATCTGCCCTTTATCGTGAACCTGTACTCTATTCCCTACCACTGTTTCGGCTTTCGTCTTTTCTCTCCATTGACCCTCCATCCTGTTCACGTATAAAGGGTTGCGTAAGCTGAGTGCAAAACGCCACGGGTAACTAACTCTGAACGTCAGCGGTCGAGCAACGATAACACACCGCTCCGATTATTCGCTATTAGTCACAGGAACGGCGCCGCCTCCAAGCGCATTGGCATCGTGTCGCGAATCCGACCTGCGGCGTGTAACGATCGCCGGTTTCATTTCGCGTCGCCATACGGCTGGTACCTTAGTAAGGCTCGGAGTGGGAGCGTAACACCTCATCCTCGCCGGCAGTGGCACCCACGCGACATTTGGCCGATTGTGTGAGTCGACCAAGGCCAGGCCCGTGACTGGCGGCTCACGAGGCCGATCCCGCGCGTATGACCGGCCCGAAGATGGTCACGACTGAAATTGTCCGTCGGTGCGCTCGACGAGCCTCGGTCGCGCGGTTCAAGTCGCAGTGGCCGCATCAGCACGCCCTGGCCGCGTTCGCAACATATAATCACTTGATTCATCTTCAAAGAGAAAACCATCTTACAAATCCTTACCAGCTTCTGTGTGAGCTGGTTGTTTTGTCGTATGGGCCTGAGACACCACGATCGATGACTTGTCTCAGTTGTAAAATGAAACTCCATGTCGTGGGCAGAAAACTTTCGCTCTGTAGGGCGAATCACTATATAAGATGGCAGCGATGAAATTCCGATACATAATCTAGGAAATGACGTCTTTGGTGAGACAAGTGTGTGATTGGGCGGTATATTCTCTTGTCTCATGAATCATTGTCGCGCAAATAGCTTAAAACTGCTTGATAATGAACTGTTGACTTTAACGTTACTTCCGCCTTGATCCTCCAACACTTGAGCTTAACTTAATATAAACTTATGTTTTAAAAGCCTTGTCCGGTGTTCTGAATTGGATCATAGTATAAACAACCGACGGTTGTTTCATCACTCACAATAGTTCCTGTTTTTTCAACAGCACTCACTGATGTCGACGATGAAAAAACGATAACTTCACCTTCCTCATAATTTTACCCGCGATACGTACCGATAATCGAAAAAAAACACTTCCTCATCTTTAACCAGCCACAAAACCGGTCGAAAAAAAAAAACACATTCCTCTTTTAGCCAGCATCGACCGTGTCGAAAAAATAACAAACCTTCCATTTTCACCAGCACAAACTTGAAACATTAAATCAAAAAGCACCTTGTTTATGGTCGTGGTATTTATAACAAAAAAAATACTATAGCAACTCAGGATGGTGTTCAGATGAGATCATTAACGAGAAGGTATATTCATTTCATAATGCACAAAAGGTCTAGCAGTTGAAAAAATATAAAGAGATTCAAACATGTTTTGTTTTTAAATATTTTAAGATCGGGCGCTTATTTGTCAAAGAAAATTAACTATTGAAGGCAATATGAAATAAAATTGTTATAGTTCAACTGCAGTGAGCTAATCAATATGCAGTTGTTATATTTGAACCATTGCTGCGTGTCCCGCGGCTCCTTACAAGTGTTTCAGTAATATCTTACTTCCAGAATCCCCCTTGACACATAGACACAATTACTACCTGCTTCTACTTCGAACGCCTAATCTTTTATCTTGTCGCAATTGGTTATACTTGAATTAGAATTGCCCCTAGGTTTAACAACGAGGAGACAACATAATCATATAACCCTTGAGAGCAAAATGGTGGGCATGTAATTGTAGGGGAAAAACATGTGAATCGCCTGAAATCCCCCATTCAATTTTATCCAGTGCGGGAAAAAGGCCCAAAATCAGCTTCTCTCCGATACATATACATATTTTATTTATAATGCAGTATTAATATCTAACAAATGGTAAATATTTTCAAAAATTATCGAATCTTTGTAGGTCGCAACCATGTCGACATATATTAAAAACTGCTAAGCGGATGACTTAATCAAAATTTGGCTATTTGTATGCTTAGATATGTAATACCTTACTAAATGTGATCTTAATATTATGGTATATTTCTGCCAAGTTTAGTCCATATTTTATAAACTAATATGCGCAAGCTTTTTGAGTGTCAGTATATAATTAAAAGATGAGCATAGTTTTACAGGTATGTGCATATTCTTAAACATGGTATTTTTCGCAAGTATTGTAAAAATTTTAAAAATATCGCTATTTTGTACCGCATCCGGATAACAGCTACTTCTCCGATCACGCGTTATATCCACTGCGCCCACTAACCTCGACTCTCCATCAGATCCTCACCAGATAACCGGTGTGAATATAAGCGCCGAATATAAGACGACCTTCTAGCTAACTCTTGCTACTGTGACACCAAGATAATCATGTTATACTAAGTGATATCTAAAACATGAGAGTATTTGCGTTGCGCGTGTCAGTATACTACTAAAATGTTAAGTATTGTACAGCTATGCTTATATTTAAAACATTCGGTATTTTTCGAAGTATGTCAAATATCTAAATATTGGTATTTATTGAGTATGTCATATAAAACTATGGTTATTTTTGCAGTAGTCATATTAATAATAGTAATTTTAGTGCCAGTCTGCTAATATTTAAAACTATGCAGTATTTATTGCATCGTAATGTAATATTAAAATAGTCGCGTATTTTGAAGTGACGTAATATTAATGGGAGTTTCTACAATGTATGTGACATGTAAAACATGGTAATTTTTGAGCTGAAGTAATAATTAAAATGGAGTTTTACAGGTATGCTATATTACAAACATCGTATTCTTTGCATCAACGCTATACGTTAAACACAATGCTAGTTTTACAGTTATGTACTGATCATTTACAAACATGGGTACATTTAGCTTGACCTTGGAGTAATATTAAATGGGAGTTCTACATATGCTGATATTAAAACATCGGTCTATTTTTGATGGTCAATATTAAAAATGAGTGTAGTTTTATCAGTCATGTAAATATTTAAAAGCTGGTATGTTAGTATGTCAATACATCTTCAAAACATATATTTTTGAGTATTTGCTCAATACTTAAAACATGGTCATTCTTTGAGTATGTCCTATTAAAATATCCCGGGATTTTTTCAGCACACTGAATCACAACAAAATGTTTGTTATTGAGTAGTCATTGTGGCATGAGTTCTCCCAATCATATTTCACACAAACTATCATCATTCAGGTCAAAAGCTAAGACTACCTAAACAATAATTTCATAACCATATCAGGCATTACCTCCACTCAGTTCTCTCACTGATTGTTTTAAAAAAAAAAGAAGAAAGAAAGTCAATTTTATCGCTTTCCATGCATATCATTTGAACTCCAGAGTATTGACAAAACTACGAAACCCAAACAAACTGACAATGTCTTTGGGAAGTGCATCACATGAAATCTTGTTATACCGGAGCCACATTACGATGCTGTATGGTAATGCTTCTTCCATAGACACTGTTCCAATGTCGAATGTCGCCAATCCCATCGCAAGTCAGCACCGGCAAACGTAGCTTCTCCGCACACGCTTGCAGACCTCTATTGGTTGCTAGCACACACACTCAATCCCTTCTCTCTTCCATCCGTTTGGAGTTTCTTGCGATTCCCAATATCCGGGGCTCGACAGGAACTTGGTGGGTCTTTCCGGGCATAAGGATATTCACTGGGGATCCGAGCCCGACACCCTTATCGCGTCGGGGTCATGGACTAACCGCCTCCTCAGTCCCGATCATCCCCTCATAAATGTGCACGACGAGAATCCCATGATACCAGCAATAGGAAGTAACAGTACGCAACAATTGTTGAACAATGAACGACCGTTGGGGCAATCGACGTTCCCTGATTATCATCATTGGCCGACAAGAAACAAATCAAACAGATTAAAATGTGCAATTTATTTGTATTTTTGTTCTAATAAAACGTCTAATTTTCATTTCCGATTTCTCAAGATCTCTTAAGCGATTCAGTGCGATTAGCCAAACATGGAAATCACAAAAAAAATGAAACAAGAATAAATTAGTGAGATGTAGTCCTGTACAGGGTTTAGCTTGATTGCGCCGTCAAACAGAATGCACGAACTTAACAAACACATTGGTGTTTAAAATCACCCGTGCGGACACTTCCACCAAAATACACACCACTTCCCCTTATATTCCGCAGCGAGCACTCCGTCTCTCCAAGAAATCCCTAACTAACGGACCACCCGACGATACTACGTACAAACAGACCGATCACACACGCTAACTTGGCTGAATCCGTTCGTACACAGAAGGCCTGGTGAGGCCGGACACTCGAACCCTGGAGCAAAAAATCTGGGTTGTGATGCCTGTGCGCTGGTATATTGATGTACCCCCCTGCCCATTGTACAGAAGCTGACAGACAGAACTGGCAACTGCAATGCCAATCTGTGGTATGGCAGCATAGAAATTGTCCCGACCACTGGACCAGTCGATGTTTGGGCGGTGCACTCGGACAAAAATAAAATAAAAAAGAACAAATAACATACAAAATATAAAAAAAAAAAACAAAACAAAAAAAATACAATAAAAGAAAACACCCAAATACAAACAATAAAGAGAATAAAAAAAATAAGATAAAAAAAAAAAAGAACCCATAACATCAATGACACAATGGCGAACAGCCTTCTAGCATAGTGCGAGGCCATCAGTCCAGTGGTGAAGTTTCTGGGGGACGAACTAGGATCTTCTAAACCGACAATGGCATAGCTATCGTTTTCGTTACAACACGGAATTACACAGGAATTTAATGCCAATAGTACGACCCGCGAAAGACAACCTATTGTCTAAATCCAGATTCCTATTACCTCTACCCTGCACTAGTCCAGATTTCCATAACAAAATCGATACTCACAACCTTATTTGTCTACTGTCTCCTTCACCCTTAAAAAAGAGCAACGAAGGCAAACCTCAGAGATTCTTTTTCTACGTGCTTATTAACCTGCTTACCTCTATGAATTGGCCTGCATCTCATTATGTGAAGCGAGGCCGGTAACGTTTGATGACCAAATCAAACAAAATCGCAATGAAGATGAGATCATTTTTGTAATCAGTCCGAGTCACGAAACATGGATTATCATTCCGTGGTAATGATGGTAATGTCACCTACGTGTTGAGCGGATTCATTATCTCTGTGCGTGCGTGGAGCAAGCGCATAAGTAAGAATCAAGGTGCATGGCTTTCGAGATAAGATGTGGCACAACAGTGTGCGTGCGATGTCTGTCAGGCTTGAGGGGAGACACGCTGAAATCCGGTGAGGTGCCATTGTTAGGGAATTTTTGAGATATCACTTACTCATCATGGAATTGTGGTTACGCGTCAAGGTGTCGATAACCAGGAATTCTGGCACTATGGTTGGCAGAACCTGTAGAACAGGTTTTTACCCACAATGCATGATGGCATGGTTTGTGATCAGAAGGTACTATTGACAATGCAGCATGGCCTTGAACGTTTGGTTTCGTTTTAGACATTGGGAGTATAATCAGGAGACTTACAGTACTTGGTGATTTTGACATGCTATGGACCACGAAATCAGGGAGAAGGAGAATAATTGTTTGAGAGACAGCAAGAGGATCTTGGCCATGAAAGGTCTTTCGGTACAAGACGGAAGAACATTTAAGGAGAATCTTTAACAAGTCGGAATTTACAGGAAAACCGGAGGATCGATTAATTCCCCTCTTAGTTGGAGACAGAGAGAGCGAGTATCCGGACCTGGCGTTTCAGCCTTGACCTAGCATCAGGCTGAATGTTACTCATGGAAGCTGCTCCCAGACGGCAGAGATATCAGAATGGGAATCAAGATAAAGACATTAGGTGCGGACAGACCTGTTAACCATGAGCTATCATCAGTGCCGCGTTCGACGGCCAAACCGAGTTTTGGTTGGCACTATGCCAAAAGATCAGGCTGGCAGAGCACGCGGACACGGGACTCGAACGGAAAGTGCAAGGAACTGAGAATGCACGGCTTGTTCAAGGGACAAATGCCAGCAGATCTAGATTGTGGGTGAAACTAACGAGAGAGAGGAGGCAATGCTGACATTGCACACTCGAAGGCAGCTAATGATCGCGTCGTGCCTTAGGACTAGCACACAAACCGACAAAAGGAAAAGCCGACAACCAATGAGATCTTCATAGTAATAGAAGGTGCGACCACGGTGACGCTGAAACGGTAGAAGAGGAAGACACACCACAAAAAGACGACCGCCAGATTGCCAGCAGGAGTAGCTAAGAGGCTGGCCTCGGCGCCAGCGTTCCTACACCCGAAACTGTCGGGCAGGATGACAAGGGTTATTTGTACAGACCCACTCGCCAGCGTTAATGAGAAAGAAATCGATTGGTCACAAGATAACGCCGGTTCTATAAGGGCGTAATTAATTAAATATCAATGCAACGGGTTTCCCTTTGAGCAGGATTTAATCACATACATATCCACTCATTTCCTCTCATCCTAAAACCCGCTATCCACAAGGGTCCGAGTGAAGAATCTGACGCCCTATCCATACCGCATCGTCACCTCTCACTTTTGTGAATGACCATACCCACACATATTCACGTTGCATCGACTGGAAAGAAAGAACATACCAAGCCAACAAGGACTCTTACGGCAGTTTTTCGCGACAAGGCTCCTAATCTCTCCCGTTTCTCGACGACGGCATACAGTCGATAGACTACACTGCGAATAGACGGAGACCAGATCCGCTAGAACGCACCAGCTTTTACTTGCTAACTTTCCGTGAATATTTTACTTTCCAAATTTTATCCAGTAAACTCTTCCTCTGCACGTCAACCCATCCCAGTTAATCACACGTCTACTTCTGAACACTCCTAAGAACAGCTAATTTGTCAGACGATCGACTAAAGCACAATAAATATGAGCGACAAATCATATGCGAAAGTGACCTCAGCCCGTCATCAAATTTGTTCTTTGTCATGACACTCATGCGCTCACAGTGGCCCGCCTCGCGCAGTCTCTATTCGTTGATCTCAGGTAATAAACGCCAATACACACTATTAACAAAGAAATTTCCTTCACAACATATGGTCCTCCACATTCCTGCAGCAATTAGACATAACCAGATAACTTGCTTCACATTCTCCGACGTTGCTCCTACCCCTTCTAACTGCTTTATCGTCGTGCCATTGCCTTCTGACTCATGCCTCCTCTCCCGCACGCATCACCAAGCCGCTTCATCACACAAAACCACAGCACACTATGGACACTCGACGTATGGCTCGTGAGAGTGACTTATTAATAGCCGCTCATAGCAGGTCAATTCTCGGCGTGCGTTTCCACATTCTATCGATAGCTAGCTGATCTGCGGTCCTCCGAGAATGATGCTTCCGCTAGACGTGATGAAATAGTCTCATCTCATCCCACAAGTACGCACTTACTCGAGCCATATCTCCAATCCGCCTCAGTGCTAGAATCCTCAGGGGATATATAGGTCAGCATACACGTGTCGTCAATGAAAGATACATACCTACGCCCGACGCACTCCGCTGTATTCTACTGCATGTCATTCGATCACTTATAGCATATATGTCGAACACGACGCGCGTCAGAATCGAACTGTCAACCTGCATGTATCGAGATTGGCTCGCGTCAGCCCCGCCTTTATCATCTTCGCAAGTCTTCTTACGTCCTGACCTCCACGCGATCTCGCATATTCCGCAGCAAGCAATTAAGGCACTATACGGCCCGATTAGGAAGTACAGCTCACGCGGCACTCGGCGATGCACCTCAGCTTTTCCCTCGATAATCAATAGACGCTCGTACGATATCCAGACCATTCCACTACTCCGCGCGCCCTGTAGCGTAGACGAACTATTTTACGTGTACATGCATCTACCACTCTCTTCCCTCGCACCCTCGGCATTCATGTCATTATAACTTCATAATATCATACTCTGGATTTATCCACTGGCATGTCAGAACAGAGAACCTATAAACTAGTATCGAACCTAGTTATCTCATCCGGCACATCATATCACCGTCGAGATTACCTCTCATCGTGTTCCGCTAGATCTCCCTTTTGAGTCGCTTCAGACGACCTACCTCTTGACCTCACTGCTCGCTCCCACCTCGTCACTCTTCTCGACTCATAGACTTACTCGCTTTCTCTCATCCTCCTAACGCTTACCGAATCTCCACAGCACGTCGGTTCAGTATAACAGACGTCCCCTCAACACTCTGTGGCGTGCACCAGTACATCCGCTACGTTGTTCAGCCTTATCCTCACTCACGCGGTCCTATTCCGCTCTCCATTTTGTCCATGGATACTACTAGCCATACGAATAGTGTCACCCCCTGCCTCCTCGTTATCGCTCAAACGGTTAATCATAGCAGCCACGCGTCACCTAAGTATCCGTCCCTGGCGATTCCACAGTTAGAATACGTACCAACTAGCAGTGTACTCACAGACCTGTCCTCATTCGGCTTATACCCGCTCTCTTCAAGCTCTAGAACCTCTTATCAAGGGGTATACTCAGCACCACTCGAGTTCTGCTAGCTGATACTATATTCATCAGCATCCCCACTGAACAATAACGTCTACTATCTATTACTGAACAATTTGGTCCGTGAACTCCGCAATCCCCGTCGGTCCGTCATTATCAGTCTCCTGCGCAACCATCAACCGATCACTTAACCCGCATCAAATAGACGTTCTTTAGTACTACATGTGAGATAGTCTCAAGTTCGACATAAACAGCACAGGGTTTAGACTTGTGAGGCAAGGGATTTGCTGAAGACACAGAAAGGCGGCACATCAATCCGTGCATACAGGCATTCAGAGCCAATGAAGGCGGAACGCAGCTCGGCAGTACGCCGTGCCTTACAATCATTGCAACCTGTCCTTTTGGTCCAATTATACCAAAATGCTCCAGAGAGCAGACACCCTGAAGTGATCCCTCTCAATACACCAGTTTCAAAAAATCAGTTTCCCACAAACTGTTGGACAGTGTAAACACCAATAGCTCGAGCATAAGAACGTTTGTTTTGTGCAGAATGCATGGAATTAGAAACAGACACACAGCACGCCCCCCTCCAAACCCCCAACTCATCACTCCTTAACTACCCATCTCGCACTCATTAACAAGGCTTATCCTGAAGATATGTCTAATAATTTGAAAGCAACTACATCGAACCACAACCTTACTCACGCAACTATGGCCATATCCATTAATTAATTAACAACGCCAAGTCTCGTTGTATTCGCACTGGCTATGTGCACTGCCCACCAAACAGTATGAACGAACATACAGGCACCTTCACAATGGCACCACTGAGCCCTCGTACCACTCTTGATAGAATTGGTATCGATGGTCCCTGTCATGGAGTCTCACTTTGCCGTCTGTTCTTACGAACATGGCCTTCCACTGGATGTGACCGATCTTGTTCGCCATCAGCACGGGCGAAAAACAATATTTTTGCTATTGCCTTTTTCCCACACTCGAACAAGCCTTCCCAAGACTGCTCGGGCTAGATCCTTCCGCACCCTTCATTCCTCGACACTAAACTGCACCATTCGAACTCCCCAACGTGGAACGGCCCACACACAAACCTACAATGGAGCTATCCGATCGGGAAAGCTGCCAAAAGCGAGCCAAATATGAGTTAGAAGCCACGCCCACGGAAGGCTGGCGAGCGTCAGAGCTTACAGCGGATCGGGTGGGCGATGATGGAGTGCCGACCAGGGGGTGGGAAGGTGACCACGGCCAGAGGGGCCAACGCTGCGAAACTCCCATTGCCCGTTCACGTGCCGCACCGCACCTAGCATGGCAGTGCTTCAAAATTACTACTGGGGTTAAGCTTCGGAGCGCGGTGACAGCAAATGCGGGGCATAAGCGTGAAGGTAAAAATTTGAACATCCTAGGCAAAAAAAGCTGGCAGATATCGCGGCAACCAGTTTCTTAAAGATATGATACAGTAGCGCGGCATAGTTTCCCGCCGTTTGAAATAGTTTCCGGTGGTGGGGGCGGGGAGGGGCCGGTCCTGGGGTGGGCGCTGTGCGTAGGGGTGGCTGGGGGAGGGGAGGTGGATGGGGTGGGTTGGCAGGGAGGGTGGGGGGTGGGTGGGAATACGTGCGAGTTCTATCCGTGGTGTGGGAATCAGTCAGGGGGGAGGGGTGGGGGGGTTCCTGCAGGTGGATCACCTATGGTATGGAGGTAGGGCGTTAATGAGTGGGGTGAATCGAGGGGGGCGGGGGGGAGTGTGGGGGGGCGGTGGTCAAGTTGGGTGCCGCGGTGCGGGAATGGGTGGTGGTATGGGAGTCAGGTCGTGGGGGGGTGTGGGCAGGGTGTCGCTCCTCTAGATCACGATGACACTGCGGAGAGGGCAGGCAGAAGGCGTGGGAGTAGGCACGGTGGGTAGGCTCTCCATCTAACATGTGTTATAGTCTTGACGACTCGGATTACGTCGGCACAGATTGAGTGTTGACGTCTGACATCAGTAAAACAACAACTTGAGGGATATTTAGAAAGAGCTTTGAGCGGGCGGAGGCCCGGGGAAGAGGATGGAACTCGAATAAAACCCCACGGTATCTTGCCAAGCTTTCGCTGTGATATTTAATATTCTCACTCTGATCGAAGGATGAACTGACCATTACAATTAGATCGATGCCGGGGACGTCACAGGGGACTGCAAAACATATAGCTTTTAGTAAATCATAACATATGGGGTGAAGTCGGCAAGCTATCGAGCTGTGCTCGAAGAAATTGCTCGCGTAAAGGCGCCGCTCTGGGACGTTACTGCTTGAATAGGACTCCTCTACCAGATGACCACAATCTCGGATCTACAGCGGCTGGACACACAACGGTGTACCAAACGTTCCTATCCCTCTCAGCGTGGCGTCAGACAACATGTTCTCAGCCTCTAGGGGACGCACATTCATTTTAAAAATCCAGTCATCCTTATCACTGCGCCTAGTTCATGGAACCGAGGAGCGCCATGGATCTGCGAAAACGTACTTCACGGTAACCGGTTCGGCGATCAGGGATAGCATGCTCGAAGTGGATCAGATCGGTGAACATTACCTATGGTCACGACGCTCCTCCGAAGCACTTGGGCTGACACCCTCTGTACCAAAAAGCTGATCAAAGACAAGCTACCCAGTTCGGCATTTCTGTTGTTATCTAGACTACTCCTTGCCCCCCACGGATTATTGAATCCCTTACTGATCGCGCACTCGCAGACTTGGCGGCACAGACCGAGAGCATGACCGAAGCCGGTCGCGTCAACACCAGCCTATTTACACTTCACAAGCAGCTGGCACCGACCATTTACGATTGTCAACAACGAACGAACCGACGCGGCCTGCAACCGACATGTGAAATTATTTTTTTGTTGTTCTGCAGACTAATTCCATTGACTGCAACAGAGATGGACATGAGTAGACCCACCATGGACAGATCTGTGTGCACTAAATAACTGCTCCGCGTACGTGAACATGTAGATGGGAACGAAGCCTTGAGAGATCACTGAGCAGGTGACTAGAGGTACAGTCTGTAAAGATCACTTTAGCCAGATGGATCAACATTTCATTCGAGTGAACAGCGGAGCTCAATTGTACGGTCTTCTTTCTATGCCCATGAATTCACGTTGGGTCACCCCCCAATAAACGGTGGTCCCTTAACTCACAAACTGTAGTTCTCGATGCAGAGCCTGAAAAGATGGTGTATGTTAAGATCTCAGAAGTAAGCCAACTCTTGGATGATATCAAGCCAGATCTGACATCGAACAAGCAGTTCAAGAGTGAGTCTCCAGAACTGAATAATTTTTAATCACCAGCATCGTAATTAGAAGTGGCACTCTGTCTGAGCCAGCAATCATGGCTCCGTCCAGGCTTGAACAGTTTATGTTTTGCAATCATCCCACTGCAGGGCCACATCTGTTTCCGGACCTGAACCAATTAGCAGATTGATATTTGTCACCCGACCAATCATCAGCCAAGTTTTTGTCAAAGATCTCCACACAACGTTTTGACGTACTCACATGCTTACTTGATCCGTGTTTGTCCTGCATCTTCAATGGTCTACCTCGGGTGTTGGCTTAAGGAGTTAGCTGCGTGGCGGCTTGCGGTCCCTTGCGGTCCTAGAGTTCAAACCCCGCCGCTGTTTGAATTAATACCAGGTGCGGGTTAACTGACCTTGTCATCCTGTACCGAGAATTGCTAAAATGAGCTGCCAGCATTTGGTATCCTGTGTCAGAGTGCGCGACTTGTCCAGATTTTGCCCATATATCCAAGGAGACCTTGCTTAAGCAAGCACCAACGCTTGCACAGAGTATCGGTCCCAAATCTCGTCGTCATCCTCCGCTCAATGGTAGAAGAATCACTTAAAAACTCAATTCCGGATCCTAGATCTCGGATCTTCACCCAAAACGATAATGAGTTCCTTATTCAATACCACAATACCTGTGCACCCAGATTCGACCGAATCCGTCCAATATTTCTCGAATCTCACTGATCACACGTACAGACGCCTAGTCGTTGAAACACAACTTCGTTTCCACCACTGCCTCCTTTTCCCCAATGAGTCTCTCACGCCTCACAGCGATCTCGCAGTCGAGTTACGACGAGTCCAAACAACAATCGACTTCGTGCTTCCGACATCCATTCCACCGAGCCTGCTGCAGAGCCCATGTCATGAAAGACATCCACAATATTCAGTCAAAAAGGCAGATCAGGTCATTGCGTGCCAGCCCTCGCCAGACGATGGTCAGCAATGCGGTTTGTACGTCAAGATCGACGATTAACTCGACTAGAGTTATGAGGCTGTGGAATAAAGGCGACACGGTGCAAATGAATTAACAAATCAACTGCATCCTCTGCGTCCGTGCCCCAACCTTGTCACAAAATGCATCTACTCCACCTCTCAGTTGATGCGTCTCATTCAGACGACACTCTCCACCAACGCCCACACTGTGTCGGAATGGAATCCTACACACAACAGCCAGCAAAGCACAATGTTTTAATTCCTATTTCTAACTCACATACAGGGAATTAGCCAGACCAATAGCAAGCCAGATACCAACCTTGGTGGTGCTTCAGAAGGCCAGCTGCAGCCATCAGAAGGTAGTTTACTATTCGAACCAATGTTGGTGGATTCTGGCACAACAAACAAACTTTCCACTGAGACTTCCCCTGCTTTGCTATCGGCATCACGCTACAAGCTCTGACGTTTGTTCCCCCATTTGCCAATGAGTCACATTCATTCCCGTTTTAACACACTCAGCACTTCGCTTTGTTCTCATTCCACTAAACCGACAATTCTCGCACCCTGGTCAACAAGGATTTTAGAGAACCGAGATGTCTCGATGGGAATCGGACCTTTTCGGGCCTCGAAACGCGTGAACTCGGCTACACCTGAAGAGCGGGGAGGTACAGCTAGTAGCCAATTATAAGCGTTTGGCTCACCTCTGCCACTCACTACTCACCCAAGGCGCCCCGGCGCTTAAGTCCACATGGCTCTTCGTCAAGTCAGAGCTCATTGTGTGCCATCACCCTGGCCAAATTCGCCTACCGTTGTGTCTGTAAACGTCTTCAAGTTTGATAGATAAAAGCACTCTTGAAGCCTATGATTACAGAAAAAACACGTACACTTATCCATAGAATACCGACTGCTGTAGACCGGTGTGCGATGCGAGAACAGGTCTGCACAGTGCACAGAGTAAGGTACCACTCTCCCACCTGATAACCCAAAAGGAACCACCTTATCCATGATCATCAGGCGTCCACGAGCATACGGAGAACCTGCACAAATTAAACTATCAACCTGTGCTACCCTGACGTAATGAAGGCCAATAAAGAGCCCTTCCCCTAAAGTCTGCAACACAACCACCCTCCCACCTCCCCCACATCACATTCTCATCCGGTTTCGCCGTCATGCACCCACACCTCACACGGGGTTCAACATGCACATCTCCGCCTCTGCACGCCCGCGCGCGCGCCTGTTCATCCCTGTAGTCAAGCAGCTTTCGCCCCATCTCACTTTCCCGAGCCCGCGCTTCTTTCCGAGTCTAGACATCTCTCGGTTACGTATGATGCTTCTTTAGTCCCCCCGGCCTGCCCGTACCCCCCCTGTGTCTCAAACTCAAACTACGTGCCAGTCGAAACAACCACACACACCGAGCTCCCCTTTGCTCACATTAAAGTCATCAATCACGGCCCCCATCTTCAATAGTCTAACCCTCAAACAGAAAGAAGACAGCGGAAGGTAAGTACGATACGACGAACAAGAAGCAAGAAGAACACGTACGAGAAGAGAAGAGAGATAGAGAGAATACGAAAGAAGAAGAGGCAGTAACCTA
>CM068957.1:125032923-125043731 GCA_035128595.1 Eptatretus atami
GTTGCTGAGAGAGACTCAAATGAGATTTGTTACTTGCATTGTCTGTGAGCGTCAGCTGCGGCTGTACGGACATGTGGCTCGTTTTACTGATGCTTATCCTGCTCACCAGATTCTGTCAGCGAGGGATTCTCGTTTGTGGAGGAGCCCAATGGTCTGACCACGTGCCTCGTGGTTGCAGCAGGTTGATCAGCATCTCAAGTAGATGGGGATGGGCCAGGCATCTGCCTGGAGGATGCCACCTGCGGAAAGTGGACGCAGCGACGCGCTGCTCCGGCGCATGCCCCCATACCTGACCTGACCTGACCTGTGAGGTCTTAATTGACAGTTATTTTTCACATTTGACACTATATTTTTGATGATCAGAGGTTACCAACTCACCAAATATATCGTGAAATGTGAAGAAAAATGGGCTTTTTATGAAGCATTGTTTTTCTGGATCTACCCTTGCTGAGATGGTGGCAGCTTGGGTGTTTACAATTTATGAATCGTGAGAAAAAGACTCTTTAAAACCCTATTTAGGTGCATCTTGGTAAACAATGTTATCCAATAAAGTTTTGTGGCGATTAATCTTCGGAGCTCAGAGGAGTCTGGTCACAAACAAACAAACCTTTTGCTTTAAATGTATATATGTTTATATATACATATATATCTATATAATTATATTATGATAACAAAAAAATCCTTCAATTTTAAAATGAAACCATGCAGCCCCTGTTAACCATGAGGTCAAACTTAGTCTCTGTGTCAGGTTTGGTGACAATTGGCCCAGTAGTTTTGGTGTGAATAACTTATTTTATTATTATTATTGTTCGAAGAGATGCATATAAGCCGTATGCATGTTTTTGCTCAAAAAGCACGATGTTACAAAGTTAATGATGGATTCGGCCGAAACTTGGTGGATGAGTTATTCAGGTGATGAGAACACGCCGATTAAATTTTAGTTCAGGTCTGAATCCAGATCCGGCTGATCAGTGGGATACAAAACGTTAACTAATCAGCCTGGCGGAGGTATGCACTCCACCGAGTGGCCGTTCTGGTTTTTGATATTGTTACGGTTGTGGCAGTAGATGGAGGAATTTTAATAGGGAATTTAGCATTGAATAGAGTAGTTTGGTCCATGGACGTGTAGGAGGCATCTCGATGTAATTAAGTAGGGAAACTGTGAGCTTAAGTGTTACGTGTCACCACACGGGAGGTGGTATCATGCTAAGGGTAGGGTTTAAGAATAAGCTTCCCCAGTATGTAATTGCCACCCTGTGACTTTTCCCTTTGTCTTTATACCAAAAAGCATGATGAGACAAGCAAACGTGCTGAGCAGGCAGAAGCCCTGCCTCCAAGGGTAACAGCGGGTAAAGTCACTCCTCCGAGGCTGATTGGGCATGACGTCAGAATCTAGCCGAGCAGGCAGAAGCCCCGCCTTTCCGGGTTTTCATGTGAGCAGGTCATGCCCCGGAGGCGGAGGATCATTAGGCGTGATGACGAAGAGGAAGGGTTGGGTGCCAATTTTTTTGAGGAGAAAGACAGAGACACAAGCACGCACGTGAGAGGAGAGTTCGGAGGAGGAAGTTGTGGTTTTCGGTGACGTTAGTCAGAGGGGGGGTTCAGGGTGAGTGCACGCACAAAGAAAGACACTGGCCTTTGGCTCGTGGTTGAGTCGTCAGAAATAGACTCCGAGCCTCGCTTACGTTTGTCCTGCTACGAGAGAAGTGATGGCGCCATTCTGTGCGTCTACATGTGCTGGTGGAAGCGCCTCAATTCCAAGTTCCACAAAGACCAGCTCTGGGCCAAGCTAAGTACAAGAATAGTTGAAATGAAGGATTTTCTTTTTATTTTGTTTTCCCTTTGTATTTGAGTAGTTTGAGTACAGTATAATTGCATTTGCTGAAAGGCACGAGATTGTTCTGTGATACTATATAAACCCGTGAGAGGGAGGTGTAGAGAGTCGGGTGACACGTCTCTTGCCTTGACTTTTGGATTTATTTGCTCCATTATTACCATTACCTTTTGAATTATTGTCCTTTGTAAATATTTGTTTATTTTCATTAAATGTGTTCCTTTTAAGATGCTGTATCCGTGTTTTTGTAGTGGGGTTCGAGTATAAACCCCCGTGCTGTGCATCCATTCCCCATGCTCCTCCGTCTCTCCGCCATCGCACCCTGCCCTTCCAGCACGTGTGATCATCTCCAAGGATCAACGTGTCCACCTCCTATTAATAAGGAACCGCTCGACCGTCCAGGGGCTGGTGATGTTAACGCCGTCGCCTGTCACCCGTCCCAACAATTTGAGTCAGGGGGTTAACCTGGCTGCCAGCACTACGACAATATGAAATAGACAAAGCCTAGAAACGAACAAAACACGGTGAATTAGGTTCTTCTTCATTTTGGTTCCGGTGTGGGCTCGATCGTGCGTTAAAGCAAACTAATTTTTATCTCCGATTTGTTATCCCATTTCTCTTTTTTGGTTTCTTGTCTACAAAATAATATCATCAAATGAAAATTGATTTTTCTTTTATTTTGCCGAATAGACTCAAACACAGTGGGTAGAGGGTTTCTTCTTCTTCTTCTTCCTCTTCCCTTTCCTCTTCCTCTGCCTCTTCCTCTTCTTCTTGCAATTCTTCTTCTTCCAAAGCAATTCTTCTTCTTCTTCTTCTTACTCTTCTTCTTCCAAAGCAATTCTTCTTCTTCTTCTTCTTCTTCTTCTTCTTTCGCAAAGCAATTCTTACTCTTCTTCTTCCAAAGCAATTCTTACTCTTCTTCTTCCAAAGCAATTCTTACTCTTCTTCTTCCAAAGCAATTCTACTTCTTCTTCCAAAGCAATTCTTACTCTTGTTGAACTTGCTCTTCCCTGTGCCTCCATCTTGTATTCAATAACACCCATTTTATCTTTGTGGTATCACAGTTAGTTGGATTTAACCTTCCTCATTCTTTTTTGCATGTGTGATTTTCACTTTTGATACTGGTTTGGGGACAACTGTATAGCTATTGTTGCTCCATCTTCTTGTGGGGGGGGCATCGGGACAACCACAGCTGGTTTGTTGGGTTGTGTACCGGAAAATGTTCCAGTAAACCAACTACAACTGGAGGTTGGCCGAGGTTCCGTAACGACCTTTAAACGAGCCCTCGGACCAAAGATCTGAGAACAGAGTGTGTTGATGAGTTCTGATGCTGAAAATACCAAAAGTACCAACTTTGTCCTTGAGAAGTGATCCAGGTAATGTTTTATTATTATTATTATTTTTTCATCCTATATTAGTATCCAACACTCATCACATAGAAAGTATCTCCTTGCGTGTTCTGATCCTAGTAATGTACGAGAATGATTTTTAATCTTCTAGTTTTGGTGAAATGATAAATTGACATATTCAAAAGAATTGTTTCTTGAACATGTTTTGAAAACGGTCAACATTTTTTGCTGATGATGTAATTTGTGAATTTTCAGGCATTTTTAAAATTAGATTTTTGCCATTTAAGTGTGTGTAACATGGCCTTAGCAACTCTTAAATCATCCTATTCTGTGTCAGTTAAAAGGTAGATGTTGTGGTATTTGGTGAATAACCATTAGTAAATACCTGTAAATGAACGAAGAAAATTGATGGTTATATGTTGTAAGTTTCGTTTAGCATTGATCGGTAAATTGTAATGTAAACTACTTGATGTAATGAGCTAATTCTGACTGTAGATGGCAGTATTGTACTGTAAACTGCATGGTGAGATTCGTGAATATGCTGGAATGTTCTCAGATAAAACTTCCAGTAATAGACTACAGTAGAATTGCATTTGCGGAAAGGCACGAGATTGTTCTGCGATACTATATAAACCCGTGAGGGAGGTGTAGAGAGACGGGCGACACGTCTCTCTACACTTCGGGAGTAAAAGGACATCCTCTACACGAGGACATCCAGAGAGATGACATTCCATGCCCTGTCAAACTGGCTTGCTTATTTGCTATTAACAGTGACGTGGTGTCCTTTGCATAAAACAAGTTGTTGGTGGGTCCACTATAAAAGGGAGGGAGACCGACTGGGAGGACTCTGGTCCACCTTTTGACAATCACTAAAGGAGATTACTTTCTATCTCTGTGATGAGTGTTGTGCATAGTAAATCTCCCCACCCCCCAACTCCCAAACCTCTCTCTTTACATACTAACATAGATACACAATGTGTGAACGTGTGTGTCATAGATTCATTCTCTTTGATCTAAATTATGTATTTTGGAGTCTGTTCTTCGATTTGATTTGTCCTGTTGATGGGACAGCAATGGATTTCTGACGCATCTGTCAGCTTGTCAGTCTACCAGCAGGTGGTGCAATGTATCAGTAAAGTTCAGCTGTAGACAGGACAATTACAATCTTCCTGGATTTTACACTCTGCAATCGTCCTGACTTGACTGCAAAAAAGGGGGGGGGGGGGAAATAAAAAAAATCACAAGACATTCTATTTATGATGTATGTAAATGTGGTGGATTTTATTTATTTATTTTTATTTTAACCAAACCCCCCCATCCTCCCCTCCACTGCCACCGTTATTGTATACTGTATACCGACTGCTTCCCTCTCATTTTTCTCACCGCTCGTCCCATACCCCCTCATCCCCTTTCTCTTTTACTTGATTTCTCTTAACCAATCAACCTCTCCCTCTTCCTCTCCTTTTCTCTTCCCGCTACATACCATTTTATTTATTTACAAGCTCGTGGAGGAGCTACGACACAAATTATGCAAACATGTAGACAGACAGACACATGAGAACACCAGAACTGACATTCACACAAACAACCACTGAAATTGGGGTAAGTGACGTCACTTCCCAGAGCACTCTGGGTCCTAGCAACATCATCTTTATATCACTTCTGTGCACTCTTTGGAGGCAAATGAGGAGGAATTTCCTTCTCCCAATGGAAACCAACCTATGGTAGTAAGTAATAAGTTGATGTCCCAGAAGTAGAATATAAATTGATTGTTTTAATTTCAGGAGGGTTAAGAATAAGATGATTTGAGGTAATGGATTTCTGTTTGTGCACTGCAAATTCATAAATCAACAGCAAACAAAGTTAGTGGATTATCCAAGTGCCTGTGAAAAGATTCCCCCCCCCACCCCCAACAATAGTCCTTCACACAACGGAACTCAGCACCAATGTTCGTCCCTTTCTTGGTATTTTCCAGCTCATGTCACACATTTTCCCAGTCATCAGGAGTTTCCTGATGTCATTGGAGTGTGTCCTTCTATTATTAATTGGAAAAGGGAACAGTGTTTTCGCTGTGCCTCACACTTTTTCCTTTTTTAAAAAAAAAATCAGATTAATTTTGTGTTCTTCGTATTCTGTTATATGTTCATGACTTTGAACTGGCCAAACTAAATATAGACATGAGCGATAACGAATGAAAAAGAATGGACCAAGCAGCATACCCAAAAGGGGAAACGATACAAGCAAGCATTGACAGATATTACAAATCTGTTTTGCTACCCGGAATGCCTGGTCTCCCACACAACCCTGTTTTTACATGATACGTCTTCACAATATCTGACATCATGGGCTTGCTTAAGAAAAGTCTTTTTCCTTTCCAGAAAGCTTCCTTCAAAGGTGACTGATATGATCTTTGGTGGGTGGCTTAACCCTTAGAACCCTGAGCTCCTTAGACTTTCGGCTCCCCCACCTTGGGCTCCCTGGAGAAAAATCCACCTGCTCAGGTATATGGAGGTTTGAATAGCGGCTGGTAAAACGGCCGCTATGGGTCAAAGGGTTAACGGTTAAGTTGGCTGCCTTAAGGTCTTAAGGTCCTGAGTTCAAGCCTCTTTCCTGCCATAAATAAAACAAAATGAGAACCAGCTCTGGGAAAAATAAGCCATTCGAGTCCACTGAATCAGAGTGGTGACCTGTCGAGGATTGTGCTCCTTCGCCTTGAATGCCTCGGTAGCTCGACGTGCTTGACGGCATGAAAAGAATGGTTATTATTGTTAATTTATATCGGGATTACTCGTTTGTGGGAATGCTTCTGTAAAACTGGAACAGCACTTGGTGGAGCACATACCTCTGCCAGGTTGAATGAACAGTTTACGTTTTGTATTCCACTGATAGACCAGATCTGGATCCAGACTTGAACCAAAATCTAATCAGTTTGTTCTCCTCAACCAATCCACCTAGTTTTGTCATAACCCATCCATAGTTTTTTGAGATATCATGCTCTATATCGTTGTTGACCATAATCTCTCGTTCTTGGCCTGAGTGGTGAAGAATCCCTTCAAAAAATTAAAAATTCTTGTATTCGGATCCAGAGACAGATCTTCACCAAAATCAAATCCATTTGTCCTTGTGTGAAATCTGTTCACCAAGTTTTGTCCCAATCTGTCCATAACTTTTTCAGATATCCTGCTCGCAGACAGACAGATAGACAAACATGGGTGAAAACATAAACCCCATCCACCTTTGGTGACGGAGGTTATTCTATTCCCCGTTGATTATATTCTATTAATCACATATTTTGATTCTTGGTGAGCCGCACCCTGTGCCCTAAAGTCTGTTTTCACTCTCAGGGGGGTAACGTTAATGTCATCGAATGAACCTGCCTGCTCCACCACAACTTGAAATGAGGAACTACAGTATGGTCATATTTTCGGTGGTTGCAGTAATTCATCTGATCAAGGGTTGTGCTTTTAAAAGATGTGGCATTGAGTAATGGATGGGGTTAGCTTGCACAAGAAACCAAAAAAGGAAATTATTGCGAAGGGCACCCTTTATTCACTGGTTTTCCACGAACACTTTGTCAAGGACTATTAAAAGAAAGGCCTTTTTTTGTTTTTGTTTGTTTCTATTGTTATTTTATATGAGATCGAGGCTCTGGGAGGAGCGAGGGGACAGAGGGTAAAAAAAATCCGACAGTGGGCCTACATTTGGACACTAGGCAAGTGAATGAATGACCAGAAAAAGAGGACACAGATGAGTGGTTTGTTGACAACACAATAACCTACAAGTAAGAGGGTTGTATTATGTAGGATTAATGGGGGTAGAAAACAACATGGATAGCGATTGGGGGGGGGGACATGAGATGGTGGTGCACCACTTTGCTTGAAGTCCTGGATGGAGGAGAGACAGAACAGCCTCTGGAAGGTGGTTCCATAGATGGGGGAAGTGAGGAATGAAAGAGTTGAGGTGTGCAGACAGACTGGATTTTGAATGTTTAACTAGGAAGGGGTTACTGGAAGAATCTGTGCATCCTGGAAGAGCTAGAGAGGGTTGTAGCCTGAAAAAGTCGAGGAGGCGGTAAAATGTTCCGTATGTCTGGCATCCTTTGTAAATGTACTTTGTGACGGAAAAGGATACTAAAAGGATTGTTGATGAACACGTGTGACTTTGTCATTGTTGACGTTATGCCATCATGTTGCAGTCAATGTGTTGTATAAAAGGACTGTTAAAATCAATGGTCCATTCTTCTAACAAGTGTCCGTATGTTGTCCACCTCTTCCCTGCTGTTGCTGTGTTTCTTTAGTTGTTTTCTTTAACATGATTTAAGGCACAGAGTGGAGCCCCCCCCCCCACACACACACACACACACACACACACACACACACACACACACACAACCACAACCACACACCACACACACACACACAACATTTGATTGTTAGAGGAGACAATACAGCCACTGAGCTTGAGGGAAGTACTGTCACTTGGTGAGTTACTCCAGATACCAACAATGACACCACCTTTCTTACTGCACTCAGAGTTGCATTTCTTCCTCCCCACGGCTGCCAACCTCTGGAAATTGTTTATGCTCTTACAGTATCCTTTTCTGATGCTAAATATCAAGCAAGGAGGCAGCATGTACCATTTATTAAAGTTTTTGCTGTGACTTGTCCAGGGTTTGAACCGCAAACTCAGAGCAGACGCTCTTAACCATTACACCATGGAGTCTGCTTTTCTCGTTTTCTAATGTGTTTTCACTGTTCTGTTTGCTCCCTCTTCTTGGAGCCTCGACTTTGTATTCCTGCTGAACAAAACTGAAGTACTGTGAAATAGTCTTTAGCATTACACAATGTAAAAAGACACGTAGGTTATGTGGTGTATCGCCTGGGGGCGTGTATGGTATGGGCGGAGCCCGGGGCTCGGATGGTGGTGGTTCACGTGGTTGGTGGTTTCATATGTCCCGACTCGCCCGCTAGGGGTTGAGTAGTACCAGTTGTCTGGCTGGGTAGCACGCTTCGGGAATACGCAATAAACAGAGTTACAGGCAGCCTCACGACTCTGCGAGCCTCACTGCTCTCCCGGGCTCTACACAGTTACACAGTACACAACAGGTTAAGTAGGACAAAGCAACTAACAATGAATTCCATATGAGAAGAGGTTTTCAGGTGCGCATGTCCATCTTTTTGTCCGTTTTCAATTTTTTTTGGCTGAAGACACTCCTTGGCACTTACTGATGAGCCTCTAAAGCAGGGGGTTCTTAACCTTTTGATGATTCCAGACCCCCAATGGATTGCCCAACATGGTTCCATACCCCCTTCGCTTGACTATCAAAATCATCATCATCACCAGTCCTATTAGTTGACAGTATGAATTCCAAACATGTCAATAGCTTGAATTTATTTTAGATATGGATAGCTAGGAATAGAACATGAAAGGCAATCATAAGCATTTATCAATATATATTTACACACAAAAAAAAAAAAAACCGAGAAATTACAAATATACAAACATTGAATACAGTGAATATTGAATAACAGTGCTAGTTATAATTTAACATTCTCACCAACTATAAATTAATAAATCAAATATATACAAATATTCAGAGATCGAGTCCCATACCCCCAGCATTTAGTTCCCATACCCCAAGGGGTATGGATACCCCCGGTTAAGAGCCCCTGCTCTAAAGGTTTGATGAAAGACCGTTCCGCAATGTCTGAGACAAATGGCGACACACATACGCACACAAACACATCTCTCTTGTAGTTATACATTCAAAGTCACACCTGTCACCTTTCTGATCCTAATAAATCTCTGATCCTTATTAAGTTGATCATAATTTAACGCTTTTCTGTTTGAGGATGAACATCATATCAGAGCTTGCCACTTTATTTCCCTGCTAATACATTGTGTCAAGCAGTCGGTTAACATCGGCTACTGGCCGAATAGCTTGAACTGGCTTTTTATTGTTGAGGACTGCTTTGAATTTATGGTGTGTTCGTGTGTGTGGGAACCGCAAGAAGCACACAGGATCTTTAGTTTCTGACATAACGGGGTTTATATAATAGGGAAGAGTAGAACATGATTGTGAGGTGGGGGAGGGGGGGGTTGGGTTGGTAAGGAAACACGGATTTACAATATATAATTGTTCACAATGGGAATCAAGAATCTTTGGCTCCACACCCCAAACTCAAGCAGGAATGGGTGGTAGAATGAGAACAGGGTGAGGCCTTATTTCTTGGCGAGGTTGTCGATAAAGTGATCGATGAGACCGCTATGAAGCAAGCCATGAAAAAGCATCGAAGAGATGAGCAAACCAGAAACCAGGAGACAAGCAGGTGATAGAAAAACTGCCGCTCCAGAGTCGAAGTTGCACCCGTTGTGGGCTGCGAGTGTCACGTGCCCCATGCAGGGCTGCACTCTCCAAGTTGACGAATTAGTTCCCCTGAGTTTTGCTGAAGCAATCCACCATGAGTTTTGGGGGTTCTTGTGGTTCCCTTCTGTGGTTGGGGTGATGGTGTGAGGTTGATAACCAAGGGCAGTTGGTTCAAGGGCAGTGTGCAAAGGGAAAAGGGAATAATTGTTCTCATGGTGGTGGATCGTGAAACTCGGTGCTGTCCCTTCCATTGGCCGGTGATCCTGCATGTGAATGACTACCCATGTCCACAGAGTTCCCTCTGGGTTATCGTTCTCTGCAACTTGTGAGATGGGGTCAGGGTTCAGTAGAGGCAGCCTCATGAATCCGTCTCAGCCTCGGGTGCGCCGTCAAAGGCAGGGTGCATTCTCGAGGTGCTGGCCCACCAACGTTGAGCTGGGTTCCAGGATCATGTGGTCAGCCCGGGGCGCCCTGCTCCATGACCCACTATTGAGCAGGTCAAGGTGCGGCACAGTGACTGCGACCGCACGGTCCTTGTTCGAACGATGTGGCCCGAGTTGGACGCTGGCATGGGGCCCCGAAGGGCAGACAGCTACCCAAGGTGAGCAACAGACAGCCAGAGTAACATCAAGTCACTGCATACAGGAGTGACAGAGGGGAAAGGGAGACAACAAACATACGGCCCACAATGATTGGGCTAGATATTAGGGCACCGAGCATGGAGGGTGCTGATAACCTAAACGAACAAGGGTGCTGTTCAGCAGAATCGACCAGATTCTGCTTATGTCCTCAATTCGATTGACACACAAAGGAACATGAGAGGAAAACCTTAAAGAGTTTCAAATACTTACACCAAGACATATTTTCTGAAACATTTTGAATAAACACATTTTCATCTCAGTTCAAAGACATATAAAATGAAAACGAGCAATCAATGATTGCAGACCCATGCCAGGACTTGTTTATTGGTTTTATGGTCCATACTTTATCGATGTACTCGCATTATAATTGTACTGTTTAAACAACAGACAAACAAACTGAGCAAAACGCAATACACTCTCCTCTCACAAGCGTAACGATAATCATTAAAATGTAAAATAGGAATCCACACAAAGACATTCTCATTTGACTATTATTTACCTCTTCTCTTGGAAATATCATCAAGCAAGATAAAACCACTGTTTGAAAAACATTGTCCGAGTCGGACAGTCGGACAATGCTTTTGTTTGAGTCGGACAATGCTTTTGTTTGGTGAAAA
>CM068957.1:125049480-125061980 GCA_035128595.1 Eptatretus atami
TAACGCACTATTCTATAAAATCACGCGTTTTCGCTTCAGAATAGTGATGGGGTACAAAAAGTTGTCGGACAATGCTTTTGTTTGGTGAAAAAAAGCTTGTTTTAGGCCAATTTGAGACATTTTTGCGTTTACAAGTCCTTTTTTGTGAAATGCAGTGTTTTGCGAATTTGAAGCTAAAATACTCACTATTTCAATAAATCACGCTTTTCGCTTCAGAATGGTGATGCAGAACAAAAAGTTGAGTCGGTCAATACTTTGTTTGGGTGAAAAAAGCTTGTGTTTAGGCCAATTTGAAACATTTTTGCGCTTACACTCCTTTCTGTGAAATGCAGCGTTTTTCTAATTTGAAGCTAAAAATACTCACTATTTCAATAAAATCACGCGTTTTCGCTTCAGATAGTGATGCAGAAGAAAAGGTTGAGTCGGACAATGCTTTTGTTTGGTGAAAAAAGCTTGTTTTATCCTAATTTGAGACATTTTTGCGTTTTACAAGTCCTTTCTGTGAAATGCAGCGTTTTCCAAATTTGAAGCTAAAATACTCACAATTTCCATAAAATCACGCGTTTTTTGCTTCAGCATAGTGATGCAGAAAAAAGGCTGAGTCGGACAATGCTTTTGTTGGTGAAAAAAGCTGGCTTTTGGCCAATTTGAGACATTTTATTGCGTTTACAAGTCCTTTCCGTGAAATGCAGCGTTTTGCGAATTTGAAGCTAAAATACTCACTATTTCAATAAATCACGCATTTTCGCTTCAGAATGGTGATGCAGTCAAAAAGTTGAGTCGGGCAATACTTTTGTTTGGTGAAAAAAGCTTGTTTTAGGCAATTTGAAAACATTTTTGCGCTTACAACTCCTTTCTGTGAAATGCAGCTTTTGCTAATTTGAAGCTAAAATACTCACTATTTCAATTAAATCACGCGTTTTCGCTCAGAATAGTGATGAAGAACAAAAAGTTGAGTCGGACAATGTTTTGTTTGGTGAAAAAAGCTTGTTTTGGCTAATTTGAGACATTTTTTGCGTTTCAGGTCCTTTCTGTGAAATGTAGCGTTTTACGAATTTGAAGCTAAAAATCGACTATTTCAATAAAACCACGCGGTTTTCGCTAAAGAATAGTGATGCAGAACAAAAAGTTTCAGTCGGGCAATGCTTTTGTTTGGTGAAAAAAGCTTGTTTTAGCCAATTTGAGACATTTTTGCATTTACAAGTCCTTTCTGTGAAATGCAGCGTTTTCGAAATTGAAGCTGAAAATACTCACTATTTCAATAAAATCACACGATTTTCGCTTCAGAATAGTGATGCAGA
This sequence comes from Eptatretus atami, assembly GCA_035128595.1. Lineage (NCBI taxonomy): Eukaryota > Metazoa > Chordata > Myxini > Myxiniformes > Myxinidae > Eptatretus > Eptatretus atami. The sequence continues at coordinate 125,050,782 of CM068957.1, forward strand.
ACAAAAGTTGAGTCGGACAATGCTTTTGTTTGGTGAAAAAAAGCTTGTTTTAGGCCAATTTGGAGAATTTTTGCGTTTACAAGTCCCTTCTGTGAAATGCAGTGTTTGCGAATTTGAGCTAAATACTCCATATTTCAATAAATCACGCGGTTTCGCTTCAGAATATGATGCAGAAGAAAAGGTTGAGTCGGACAATGCTTTTGTTGGTGAAAAAAGCTTGTTTTATCAATTTGAGACATTTTTGCGTTTACAAGTCCTTTCTGTTGAAAATGCAGCGTTTTTCAAATTTGAAGCTAAAATACTCACAATTTCATAAAATCACCGTTTTTGCTTCAGCATAGTGATGCAGAACAAAAGTTGAGTCGACAATGCTTTTGTTTGGTGAAAAAAGCTGGGCATTTGGCCAATTTGAACATTTTTATTGCGTTTACAAGTCTTTCTTGAAATGCAGCGTTTTGCGAATTTGAAGCTAAAATACTCACTATTTCAATAAAATCACGCATTTTCGCTTCAGAATGTGATGCAGACAAAAAGTTGAGTCGGGCAATCTTTTTTGTTTGGTGAAAAAGCTTGTTTTAGGCCAATTTGAAACATTTTTGCGCTTACAAGTCCTTTCTGTGAAATGCAGCGTTTTGCAATTTGAAGCTAAAATACCACTATTTCTAATAAAATCACAGTTTTCGCTTCAGAATAGTATGCAGAACAAAAAGTTGAGTCGGACAATGCTTTTGTTTGGTGAAAAAGCTTGTTTTAGGCAATTTGAGACATTTTTGCGTTTACAAGTTCCTTTCTGTGAAATGCAGTGTTTTTGCGAATTTGAAGCTAAAATACTCATATTTCAAAAAATCACGCGTTTCGCTTTAGAATAGTGATGCAGAAGAAAAGGTTGAGTCGGACAATGCTTTTGTTTGGAAAAAAGCTTGTTATCCTAATTTGAGACATTTTTGCGTTTACAAGTCCTTTCTGTGAAATGCAGCGTTTTGCCAATTTGAAGCTAAAATACTCACAATTTCCATAAAATCACGCGTTTTGCTTCAGCATAGTGATGCAGAACAAAAGGCTGAGTCGGACAATGCTTTTGTTTGGTGAAAAAAGCTGGCTTTTGGCCAATTTTGAGACATTTTATTGCGTTTACAAGTCCTTTCCGTGAAATGCAGCGTTTTGCGAATTTGAAGCTAAAATACTCACTATTTCAATAAAATCACGCATTTTCGCTTCAGAATGGTGATGCAGATCAAAAAGTTGAGTCGGGCAATACTTTTGTTGGTGAAAAAGCTTGTTTTAGGCCAATTTGAACATTTTGCGCTTACAACTTCCTCTGTGAAATGCAGCTTTTGCTAATTTGAAGCTAAAATACTCACTATTTCAATAAAATCACGCGTTTTCGCTTCAGAATAGTGATGCAAGAACAAAAGTTGAGTCGGACAATGCTTTTTGTTTGGTGAAAAAGCTTGTTTCGCCTATTTGAGACATTTTTGCGTTTTTCAAGTCCTTTCTGTGAAATGTAGCGTTTTTACGATTTGAAGCTAAAATACTGACTATTTCAATAAAACCACGCGGTTTCGCTTAAGAATAGTGATGCAGAACAAAAGTTAGTCGGCAATGCTTTGTTTGGTGAAAAAAGCTTGTTTTAGGCCAATTTGAGACATTTTTGCATTACAAGTCCTTTCTGTGAAATGCAGCGTTTTTCGAATTTGAAGCTAAATACTTACTATTTCAATAAAATCACCGTTTCGCTTCAGAATAGTGATGCAGAACAAAAAGTTGAGTCGGACAATGCTTTTGTTTGGTGAAAAAAAGCTTGTTTTAGGCCAATTTGAGACATTTTTGCGTTTACAAGTCCCTTCTGTGAAATGCAGTGTTTGCGAATTTGAAGCTAAAATACTCATTATTTCATAAATCACGCGGTTTCGCTTCAGATAGTGATGCAGAAGAAAAGGTTGAGTCGGACAATGCTTTTGTTTTGGTGGAAAAAAGCTTGTTTTATCCAATTTGAGACATTTTGCGTTTACAAGTCCTTTCTGTGAAATGCAGCGTTTTTCAAATTTGAAGCTAAAATACTCACAATTCCATAAAATCACCGTTTTTGCTTCAGATAGTGATGCAGAACAAAAGTTGAGTCGGACAATGCTTTTGTTGGTGAAAAAAGCGGGCATTTGGCCAATTTGAGACATTTTATTGCGTTACAAGTTCCTTTCCTTGAAATGCAGCGTTTTGCGAATTTGAAGCTAAAATACTCACTATTTCATAAAATCACGCATTTTCGCTTCAGAATGTGATGCAGACAAAAAGTTGAGTCGCGGCAATACTTTTGTTTGGTGAAAAAAGCTTGTTTTGGCCAATTTGAAACATTTTTGCGCTTACAACTCCTTTCTGTGAAATGCAGCGTTTTGCTAATTTGAAGCTAAAATACGCACTATTTCTATAAAATCACAGTTTCGCTTCAGAATAGTAATGCAGAACAAAAGTTGAGTCGGACAATGCTTTTGTTTGGTGTAAAAGTTTGTTTTAGTCCAATTTGAGACATTTTTTGCGTTTACAAGTCTTTCTGTGAAATCCAGCGTTTTGCGAATTTGAAGCTAAAATACTCACTATTTCAATAAAATCACGCGTTTTCGCTTCAGAAAGTGATGCAGAAGAAAAGTTGAGTCGGACAATGCTTTTGTTTGGTGAAAAAAGCTGGCTTTTGGCCAATTGAGACATTTATTGCGTTTACAAAGTTCTTTCCGTGAAATGCAGCGTTTTTCGAATTTGAAACTAAAATAGCTCACTTTTCAATAAAATCACCGCGTTTTCGCTTCAGATATGATGCAGAAGAAAAAGGTTGAGTCGGACAATGCTTTTGTTTGTGAAAAAGCTTGTTTTAGGCCAATTTGAGACATTTTGCATTACAAGTCTTTCTGTGAAATGCAGTGTTTTGCGAATTTGAAGCTTAAAATACTCACTATTTCAATAAAATCACGCGGTTTCGCTTCAGAATAGTGATGCAGATAAAAGGTTGAGTCGGGACAATGCTTTTGTTTTGGTGAGAAAAAGCTTGCTTTTGGCCAATTTGAGACATTGTTGGCGTTACAAGTCCTTTCCGTGAAATGCAGCGTTTTGCGAATTTGAAGCTAAAATACTCACTATGTCAATGAAATCACGCGTTTTCGCTTCAGAATGGTGATGCAGAACAAAAAGTTGAGTCGGACAATGCTTTTGTTTTGTGAAAAAAGCTGTTTTAGGCCAATTTGAGACATTTTTGCTTTTACAAGTCCTTTCTGTGAAATGCAGCGTTTTGCTAATTTGAAGCTAAAATACTCACTATTTCAATAAAATCACACATTTTCGCTTCAGAATGGTGATGCAGAACAAAAAGTTGAGTCGCGCAATACTTTTGTTTGGTGAAAAAAGCTTGTGTTAGGCCAATTTGAAACATTTTTGCGCTTACAACTCCTTTCTGTGAAATGCAGCGTTTTTCTAATTTGAAGCTAAAATACGCACGATTGCTATAAAATCACGCGTTTTCGCTTCAGAATAGTGATGGGGAACAAAAAGTTGTCGGACAATGCTTTTGTTTGGTGAAAAAAAGCTTGTTTTAGGCCAATTTGAGCCATTTTTGCGTTTACAAGTCCTTTCTATGAAATGCAGCATTTTGCCAATTTGAAGCTAAAATACTCACTATTTCAATAAAATCACGTGATTTCGCTTCAGAGTAGTGATGCAGAAGAAAAAGTTGTCAGGAAATGCTTTTGTTTGGTGAAAAAAGCTTGTTTTAAGCTAATTTTAGCATTTTTGCGTTTACAAGTTTTTTCTGTGAAATGCAGCGTTTTGTGAATTTGCAAAAACGCTGAAAAAACAGCATATCGTGATGCTGTTCGGACTGTGCTTCCCTGCTGATGGACAAGTGGTGGCTCCTACATATTGCTGCATTAGAGCCTTGAGAGAAACTGCCGAAATCTATCTGTTCGGGTTCTTCCCGCCAACTTTGTTGTTTGTTCGTTTCAAACTTCGTTCCACATATTTCACAGTTCACTTTATTCATTCTAATTCTTGCTTTTTCTTGTCCTTCATCGCTTTTGGTCTCCATTCCTCTCTTTCTTTATGTACGTTTCTCAGGAGAAGTGAATTCTTGCAGCCATTTTGCTGTAAGGCCCACTTGGCTGCGCCTGGATGGGTTTGAGGGTAGTTGAGTGGCGGCTGAAAAGTGAATCCTGTCCAGGTTCCTCCTGATGACTCCATCTTTCCTCTTTACTTATTTGTGTTCCTTTTTCGTCTTCTGTTACATTATATTTGTACCATATCCTGATGCTGCATGGACTGTGTTGCCCCACTGACGGAGTACTGGTAGCTCGTACATGCTGCTGCGTTTGCGCCTGGGGAGTAACTGCTGAAATCTATCTCTCCTGGTTCTTCACGACATCTTTGTTCTTTGTTTCTTTTACACTTCTTTCTACTCTCTTCACATTTCTATTGATTCATTCTAATTCTTGATTTTTCTTCCATTTCATCTCTTTTCCTGTCGAATTCTCTCTTTCTTGATATATATCTCTCAGGAGAAGTGAATTCTTGCAGAAATTTTTCTGTGAGGCCCACTTGGCTGTGCCAGGATGGGTTTGAGGGTCGTGGAGTGGCGACTGAAACCCAAATTCCTGTCCCGTTTCCTCCCCTTGACTTCTTTGTGTTCCCTCTTGTTCTTCTGTAACATTAAGTTTGCACCATATCCTTATGCTGCACAGACTGTTCTGCCCCACTGACAGAGCACTGATAGCTTGTACATGTTCCTGCGTTTGAGCCTGGGGAGGAACTGCTGAAATATATCTTTCCAGGTTCTTCCCGACTCTTTGTTTTTGTTTGAGGGGTGCATGTTGCCGCTGAAATCGAATGCTATTTCCCCCCAGGTTCCTTTCCCTGGGGATTGACTTTCCCCATCTTTCCAATTTACTTCTTGGTGTTCCTTCTTGGTCTTCCGTAACATTTTTTTTCCGTAAACATTGTCGAGGCTCGTATGAGAGCCAACACACAAGACGGCCCAGCACAAGCGTTCGGCTCAGTGTCGTCGGTAGAGACATCCAGATGCTTCAGAAAACGCATTTATTCTGTGTGCCACGTTTGTAGAGATGTAAACACGCGCCACAGTGGACCCCACTATCCAGACTGCTTGCCCCTGCGCACCGCCTTCCCATCGCACCCTGCCAGAGCACACCCTCATCAGCTGGCACTCCGAGCGTCCGCCAGGCATCTCCCGCGTTCCTCAACCCTCCCCTGTGGCCTTCGAAGAACACGGGGGCTCAACAAGATGGATTACTCAATTACAAGAGTACTTTTATGGTGAAGGAAAGAGCAGGGTTGTGAAGGTAATTTATTCATGAGATGTGGGATTGGTTGGCGTTGCTTACAAGATCGAAGAAAACTCTCGAGGTTTTGGATAGAGGGTATAAGTACTAGAGATGGGTTGCGCTGTGAGTCTAGTAACAGTCTAGTCTCTTTTAGATAATGCGCAATGGAGGGCAAGATAATGGGAGATTGAAGCGTCGCTCGATCGCGGTGGAGAGCGTGTCATCCTAAAATGACGGCCGAAGAAAAAGGAAGAGGATGCTTAGTGATAAGTGTGCAAGGATGATGTGAGAAGTGATTCACGGTTGTGAATTTTGCGTATAGTCTTGCCACCGAATTCCTCGTGCCAGCCGGTTGCCTTCCGAATTTGGGTTGTGGCAAGACGCACTTGGACACCCTGTGAGTAACCCCAACCTCATGTGGTGTGGCCGTGATCATAATATCGCGGGAGTGACTCATAGCCTTATGGAAAGGCGGGAGGAAATGTAGGGGGAGCAACAGGAAACACGCACAGGGAGAGAGAGATAGAATCGGTGTAGAGACCGACTGTACGGGTCTAGGGACACACCTCATTCACATGCACATTTGACAGTGATTTGAGATGGTTTGAGAGAAGGTGACGTTTGGTTGGAGAAGGTTCTCCCACCGCGAAACGTGTTCAGCAATCACATTCGTCACGGGGGACTATTCTCAATTAATGACCACACGGATTAAATGCCTTGGTTTCCACAGCGGTTGTTATTTGCCCCAGGAAAAATGGGTGACAGTAGGAAAGAGGTTTTGGTGGAAACGACCTTTGTTATCCCCGCTTCTGCTCAATGAGAATATCTTCTTCTTTGCGGTGCCCTCCCGTTAGGGTCGCCACAGCTGGGGAGAGACTTCATACTCCCCCATCAAGTGATGTCCGCATACTGTCGATTGATGGCGACAAGACTCATATGGTTACTTACGCCGTATGCCCTTCCGTGACGCGAATGTCCCTCAGCTAGCTCAGGTCGCCTTGTTGGACGACCCCACGAAGGGAGATAGAGGAATTCGTTGGTTGTTCCGCCATTGATTCCGGACTGCCCTACACCCTTCCTTCATTACGGCCCAGCGGGCGGCAGAGCCCCGTCCGTTCCAGCCCGGATGGCACTGCGGCAACCAATAGGCTCTCCGGATGTAGGAAGTCAGTCGCGCGGACTATACAGCGCACGCTGCGAGCTTTTTTGCCCGACCCTGTATAATAATGATAGGACACTAGGATTGGAAATTAATGTGACGGTGACACATTTCCTCATGTTTGAATTAAATAATGCTATGGCATAATCGGTCGAGAAGTGCAGATTCGCATGTTGGATGAAAGACTTCTGTTCCAAAAGGACTGAAACCCGATTGTTGAGTACAAGAAGTAGATGGGGGGGGGATTCTCTAAACATCGGTCCATTTTCGGACGAAGACAATAGCTAGCAGCTGAGGTGTGAGATTTGTCAGGAAAAATTCTAAAGAACACAACATGTTCCATCCGTGTTGGAGCATCCATGTTTGTAGCATCTAATCCAGATCTCCGACAAGAATGCCGCAAACGATCAAGACTCTCGACACGCCACTTGAAGCTGCCCTCCATCCGCGTCCTGCTCGCGGCCTCTCACCTCCATCTCATCGAATCGACACAACCTCCCAAATCCTCAAGACTATGCGCTTTACGACTGCCCCCCTGAAGTGCATGGCCCGCTCCCCTTCCCCATCCAACAGCACACCAAACGAAGGATAGAAACGCAGGATTTTTCCTCAGCTAGAGCTTTGAACCGGGCGCACGCCATCCCATGCCGGAATGGCTATATAACCTTCAGCAACAAACACCGAACACGGAACCCTCCATGCAACACTAATCACAACTACCGCCTCTCCCTGCTCCGCCTCTGGGCCCAGCGCAAACTCCAGCTCCCCCCACCCCCTGGCGATCAGCGAATAGAATGTGCCCCCCCCCATCGCAACGTGACCACTACCCCTCACTCAACCTTAGCGGGATGAATCTTTTCCAACAGGGGTGGCCACTGGACAACCAGACATAGCAAGAATCACATTTAGGGCCAACGTTGGCTAACAGAAGAGAGAAGTCTCGCGGGAACAGCAATCGCCTGAGTCGGAGAGAACGACGGACGCCCGACTTGACGTCCAGATATCCATAGGAACGCGCAGCATCGGTGCGCCAGCGCTGCCGCGAGTGACAGATCGCCTCGGAGGAGCCCTTCATGTCCACAAAGTGAGCAAACTGCCTGACTTCATTTGCTACCTCCAAAGACAGCGATGATCCCTTCAATCGCGCTTCTTCCATTAGCACTGCACTTTCATGCTCCTCAAGCCGCCCACCCCCCACTCGCAGAGTATACATATCCTTCTTCTATCTTTAGCGCGAGAGCAGAGCAAGCACTATCACCGCCCGATTCCGAACTCCGTCGAACCTACGTTCTGTAACCATAACTTGGGGATCGATCGTAAATATTCGATGACCCCATTTGGAGACCAAGACCAAAAGGCAGAGATTATACTTTAATGCATCTGCCCAAAGCTGATGATTGGACTTCCGATCTCCACTATGAAACTGATAGCATTGGATCTTGTAGTGTCGTAACGCGTTGTATTCCGGATCTCTCTGCTCCCATTGCTCTCAATGAGATCTTGTGCGTGATATTTTGCTATTTTCGTGCGTCAATTGCGCGAGTGGATGTGGTGGTCCTGGACTTTCACAACCTGTTCATTGGGCGACGTGCGCGCAGCCAATTACCTTCAATACTTTCTGAGCCAAAAATCGGCAGGAGGACTGATCATCGCAACTTCTACCCACTCATCCCATGGGTGTAACTACCAATTCATCTTACCTGGAGGATCTGATTTAGCGAAAGGATTCCATGAAAAATATCCTGCACTTCTTCCCTCCGCCCAATCGGTTCTTCTGGACCAGTGTGGCTTGTTGCAAAGTGGACAGCATAAGCAGCTCTCTGGAGCTTTTTTAATTGAGCACGTGTGGACTACCACCGCTTCGCCAGTCCCTATCGCGTACCCTCTGGCTTTTCCGGTTCTAGCCGAGAATCTGCTGAGGTCGAGACTGGCAGGTTTGGATCTCAGTCCAAGCAACTATCCAACACACCTTTTGTCAGAAAGAAAGACTGGGACCACTACGCGCATCCATCCTAGTACTTTGGCATCCCGACTTATGCGAGATCGTGACGCTGTCTGGGTCAAAAGTTCTATACATAGGCAGGTACACGCGAAATGTGCATGGGTCTCCTCATTGCACAGATTTAATCCGGCTCTCATGATCTTCAGTTGTCCTACCCTTCTCCTCCCGAGCCCGTGGTCAACGAAGCGCACAATTATGATGTTGGAAATGCATGTGCTCTGTCCTTGAAACCAACTTGCCTTTGCCTCATGGAAAGCAAAACACCAATGAGGGTAATCTCAGTTCCTTCCATAAAGCTCAGAACAAGTATATGTCTACTCTCAGGAGCGCCAGAAAACATTTTCTCATCTCAAGTCTGAACTTTCAAACCTCTCTTCCTCCTCCAAATCCTGGTGGCATCTCATCAAATGTGTTTCTGTGTGATGCTCCCCTCCATCCCCTCCCTTACCCTCAAATGGCCGCACTGCTGATACCGCACGTGAAAAAGCTGAATGCCTAAACTCGTGTTTGCATCGAAATCTTGTGTCCGAAAACCCATCACTACTTTCTTACCCATCTTACCCAGTACACACCAACTGTCCCTGGACTCTCAGTGTCCTTCCTCTTCTGACAAAGTGGAGAGTTTGCTGTCAAACCTCGACTCAGAATTCTGCAACAAACCGCGTCCAGACGGCAATCAGCCCACGTGTCCTAAATATCCTGCTCTGCCCCCTCTCTCTAGTATATTCGGCACCCCCTTGGCGAAGGTAAAGTTCCAAGCCGTTGGAATCAGCAAACCCAACACACCCCCACACCCACCCCCACCCCACACCCACAACAACAGCACCACCCCGGCGCCACAGAAGCCCCAAACACACAGCCACTCCCGAGCCACGACCGGCACACGCGTCCAACACGCCCCCAGCTCTCTTCCTAACGGAAGCCCACCGTTCTTCCACTCATGCCCGCAGACCACGCAAAAACTAACTAAACAACAACAACAAAATAAAAAACAAACAAAAAAAAAATACCAACAAAACATAAACAACATAAAACACAAACACACCAAAACAACAAAAAAAAAGCACCAAAAACAAAAACAAAAAATACAAAATCGCTCACAAACCTCCAACATAAAACACCGAGTTTAGGCATTCAGCTTTTTCACGTGCGTATCAGCAGTGCGGCCATTTGAGGTAAGGGAGGGATGGAGGGGGAAGCATACAACAGAAAACACATTTGATGAGATGCCACCAGATTTGGAGGAGGAAGAGAGGTTTGAAAGTTCAGACTTGAGATGAGAAAATGTTTTCTGGCGCTCTGAGAGTAGACACATACTTGTTCTGAGCTTTATGGAAGGAACTGAGATTACCCTCAGTTGGGTTTGCTTTCCATGAGGCAAAGGCAAGTTGTTTCAGGACAACTGCCTCACCAGAAGCTTCAGTGAACCATGGGTGGGAGGAAGGGTAGGACAACTGAAGACGAGAGGCGATAAATCTGTGCATGAGGGAGAGCAAGTTGCTTTGAAAGAATTGCCAGGACGAGTTGATGTTGGAGAAAGTAGTGATGGGAGACCAGTCTTGAAGTTTGATGGCTGCTTGAATAACCTGCCAGTCAGCCTGAGTGAAATGCCAGACTCGACGGTGGTGAGGTGGTTCACTAATAACAGCCAGAGAGATGTCCACTTTGACAAGCACATGGTCAGAAGAACCGATTGGAGCGGGAGGAAGAAGCAGATATTTTCAGGGAAATTTGTCAAAATCAGATCCAGAAGAGATGGAGTACCATTGGTGAGATCCGGGTCGGAAGTTGACCGATTGAGTCAGTCCCAATGAGTTGCAGAAGTATTTTGCTGAAGTGCCATGACAGGTGAGAGAGGTACCCACACCTCGCCAATGATGACAATTGAAGTCGCCACATATGAGAAAGAGAGAGTTCGGATGAGAAGATAGAAGATGGTCCATGTTTTTGGATAGTGAGGTGTAAATGGAGTCATCACTGTTTGGTGGACGGTACAGTGTACATATAAACATGAGGTGGGAGTGGAGGGGAAGCCGTAGCCAGAGATATTCCTGGAGGTGCGGGGGAGTGAGGGCAGTGTATGGAGAGTGAGGAATAGAGTCTTTGATGAAGAGAGCAACTTCTCCACCAGGACGAGGCTCAGGTCTGTCAAACCGAAGGAGGGAGTAACCAGGGAATGGTACTTGGGAGTCGGAGTCGTCTTGAGGGAGGAAAGTTTCTGTTCGGCAGATTATGTCTGGTTTGTCAGTGGCAACCTGTATGGAAAGATCTGTAAGGTTTGAGTGAAGGCCCCGGATATTTGAGGTCCACACTGTTAATGAAGAGGGAGGGGAGGAGACTTTGGGTGCAGGGATGGGAGGGGAGGGGGCGGGCAGGACAAGGGAGGAGGAGTGGGAGGAAAGGAGAGTTGTTGAAAGAGTGTGGGGGATTGCAGAATAGCTCGGGGAGGGGGCCGGATGAGGAGGAGAAAAGGCCCTGTGGTGCTGGGGGAGGGGGGGCATGAGAGGGGGCAGAAGGCAGTTGAGGATTTGAGGAGGTTGAGTGATGAGATGGAGGTGAGAGGGCAGGGGATGGAGGCAGCTTTGTGGATCTGAGTGGATCTTTGTGGATCCAACAGCTCTGCAGTTGGTGTTTCCCCCCTCTCTCTCTGCTGTTCCGGTTATGCCGTTACATCCTGATCCGTTCAGTTAATTCACACGAGCTCTTCCATGAGCCTCGAC
>CM068957.1:125066980-125071809 GCA_035128595.1 Eptatretus atami
GGCTTGTGTCTCGGGCCAGGTATACATTTTGCTTTTGTCTGTGGTGGCAGACTGTATCCCGAATGCAAAAAGCCACAACTGCCGGATCTCCACACAGGCCGCCATGTTGCTCGGCCCAGTGAATGATTCACCGCAGCCTGCGTTGCGTTATGTTTATGTGAGAAAGTGTTCAGATCGACTTTGACTTTACGAAAATTAGCATTCAATTTTCAAGATCTCCTCAGAATTTATCACGCGAGTCAAAATATATCCGCTTCACGTGGGTCTCCCAAGATGGCGCTTGGTGGCGATAAATTCGCACCGCTCATAGCGAACGCAGTGAGCTTCATACTTAACGCGTGCACATGAGAGAATAGGAAACAACAACAACAACAACACAATACCCTGGCAATTTGGAATCCGTGTCGTTGCCTATGACCCTTTTGCTTCCGGTTTTTATTTGCTTCCGGTTTTTTTTTGCTTCCGGTTTTTGTCATGGGGAATGATGCATGCCGGGTCATAAAGGCATCGTCGGAGACATGAAAGACCCAAATATCAGACATGGTGTATATTTCCTCCACTGATTTTAATAAAGATATCTCCCGCATCATCAAAAAATAATTTTTCATCCTGACTTACATTACTTGATCGCTGATTCCGAATCCAGGCCGAAGTAACCGGAAATTGCGTATACAGTTGTGAACAAGTTTTATTAAAGGTCAGACAGAACGAATGTAAGAAGATTCTACTTCTTCTAGTATTATTTTTTTAATGAATCCTGTTCTCAGCGGTGTTTGTTTGTTGTGAGGTAATGTTGAGTAATATTAATTTTTTTAGATGAGATCCTTGCTCGCGTGTAGTTGTTGTTGTAAGGTAATGTTGAGTATATTTATTTTTTTAGATAGATCTTCTCGGCTGGTGAGTTGTTGTTATGAGGTAAGTTGGAGTAATATTTTGTTTTAGATGAGATCCTGTTCTCGGCGTGTATTGTCTGTTGTAAGGTATATGAGGTAATATTTATTTTTTTAGATGAGATCTGTTCTCGGCGGTGTAGTTGTTGTTGTGAAGGTAAGTTGAGGTAATATTTATTTGTTAGATGAGATCCTGTTCTCGGCAGTGGTAGTTGTTTTGTGAAGGTAAGTTGAGGTATATATTTTTAGATGAGATCCTGTACTAGGCGGTTGATTTGTTGTTTGAAGTAATTTTATAAATTTTTTTAGATGAGATCCTGTTTAGGCGTTGTAGTTGTTGTTGTGAAGTAATGTTGAGGTAATATTATTTTTTTAGATGAGATCCTTTTCTCGGCGTGTAGTTGTTGTGTTGTGAAGGTATCTTGAGGTAATAATTTATTTTTAGAGAGATCTAGTCTCGGTCTGTAGTTGTTGTTGTGAAGGTAAGTTGAGGTATATTAATTTTTTCAATGAGATCCTGTTCTAGCGTTGAGTTGTGTGAAGGTAATGTTGAGGTAATATTTATTTTTTAGATGAGATCCTGTTCTAGGCGGTGTATGTTGTTGTTGTGAAGGTAAATTGGAGGTAATATGCAGTAGTGTTATCACGGTTAAGAAATGCACAAATAATTAATTTGATCTATAGTAAACCCAATTCACACCTTTATGACTATAAAATAAACACAAAACTAGAGAGTAAATCTAGCAGTTTTAAGTCTCCCTAATTTTATAATAAATATCTCCCGCATCATCAAAAATAATTTTTAATCGTGATTTACATTATTGTGATCGCTGATCCAATCAGCCGAATAACCGGAAATTGCAGCATCGAATATAAGAAGAATTCTACGTTCGCTTCTAGGCTTTGCCTATTCCATATTAATCTTTCCAGTCTGAAACACAGTTCAACGAGGGAACTGCGTCGCTTTCTCCACAAGAGATGAAATAGAAAGGAATGAAATTATAACAGGGAGTAAAATCTGGAAGGAACTGCGAAGCTTTCTCTCCAGAAGATGAAGCAGGAGGGCATTAAATCCGTTGGGAATTTAAATTAAGAGGTGTAATTGCAACCTGTGAGGAATGAAATAAAAATATGAAGGTGATTGAAAGTGAGGGAATGAAGTGTGAAGGAAATTGTTTTTCTCCTCAGGTTAAATATGGAGGAAATTAAACTCCTCCCGTGCCTCTGCTGCCAAATGGGGTGATCTCTCTCTCTCTCTCTCTCGCAGTGACGGGTCACTGGAATACCGCTTCGTCTCGCGTGAATTGATACCTGTGTTTAGTTTACTTGATTCTCTTCATTCCGCATGTTATTGATGTGTTTAACGTTTGTGATTGTCTTCACGGGAAGGTTGCTGTAAATGTGAAAGATTTGACGAACGAAACTCACGTAATTCATTACAGCGTTGAATAAGGGTTGACAGGGTGGTCTAGACTCTAGAGGTCGCACATTCGCCTCGAAGCTGTCAAGCCTATAGGTTCGAATCCTGACCTAGTTATAAACTGCTTAGAGGTAGCAGATGAATCGTAGGTAGAGGTAGGTAGAGGCGACGAATCCTTAATCTCATAATATGCTTGTTGACCTGTGCTCCCTCAATTATCATTGGAGCAGCTTATTGGACACAGCTACAGCAACTACTTGGGTATGGTAGCTATCAGAGCGACCAGACCAATAGTAGGTGTGACCACCCGCCATTATCTCGCCGCAATCCGGTCTCCGAACCTCAGAGAGAGCTGCAATACCAATGTACAAACACTTGAGCTCAGATGATAACAGAGACAGGTGATCATCCTCTCTTAGGGATAGGACATTCCAGGCACCCACCCGAAGGGACCGCCTCAGGTTAACCCAAGGAGACCGCCGTCTGGTGGACAACACCTCAGCACCACCCCGACACACTCTCCCACAATCTGACCCAGGAATGTTACCCCGTGGTTTCCCTCCTTTCATCAAAGATTGGGGGTCCCGAAGGCTTTGCCCCAATCCCGTCATCCGGTGAGCTGCCCTGCGAAGGGAAGCTGCACAGGAGGTACTCCCACGGAGTGGGTTTTCAGATTTTCTGATGCTTCTGGAATGTTTTGTGGAATGAAGGGTTTTACCGTGGCCGGAGTGCAAATCCTGCCACCAACCTCCTCATATGAAGTAACTCAACTGCAGGAGACAGTTGTTCAGCTATCTAGCCTGGGTTCAAATCCAGACAAAGAGATATAAACTGCCATCCCAGTGTTTCACAGACAGGGTAATTCATCGATGCGTGTGCCGTCCCTAGGATGGACGTAAAACTGGGCATCCCGTCTGTCGGGATTAGTCGGTGGACATTAAAGATCCCACGGTGTCCTTCGCAAAGAGAAAGCAAGCCACCATGAACAAATTCCAATTCCTTCCCTAACCTGCAGAGAGAGTTGCAGCAGCCGCACAGCTGTGCCCTCAGCCAATGATGCTACTCACAGCCTTGTGTTGCATTTGAAAGAAGAAGAAGAAATTTGGGAGTTATCGAAATCTACATTCGATGCTGTGGATGTTCTAAACGGCAGAGGACACACACAGAACATGGCAGGTGTTGACTGTCCAGCTGTTGAATCACAACTAGCTGATATATGTGCAGTTGACATTGTAAAAAGGTTGAACAAACTCAATAACAGCTTTCCCTTTTGGGGTGGCACCCGTGCCTCGTACATTGCACTCCTCGATGCCCTGGAAAGCAAGGCTCTCAAGATCAGTGGGGTCTTGGGCAACAAGGCTGAATGTCTTGGCTTGTTACTTTTGGATCACAGACAGGTTGGTGGCCTCTGTTTTTTTTTTACCACCTTTTTGGTCTTGCACCCTCTACCCTCTGCCTTCTATTTATGGGCGTCGATTGGTGGGGGACGGGAGGGGGGGACATTTCCCCCCCACTTTTTATCAAGGGGGGGACAACATATCGATTGTCCCCCCCCCCACTTTTTCATTGAAGTAAGTTACGTAACACAAAAACGAGCTGCTCTAGTACAACCAGGCCGAGATGCTCCTCAAATACAAGAATAAAATTTTAAATCTCTCTATAATTCCATTAATTTCTGTGTGCATGTTTGTTTGTGTGCATGTTTGTCTGTGGGCATGTTTGTCTGCGACCGCTGTTTCTCGACAACCACTGGTCCTATCTACTTGAAACTTGCCAGGTATATTGCTGGGGACCCGAGGATGCACTAGATCCAGTGACCCTCCCTCGTAACCGCAAGCTTCCAAAGAGACTTGATGGAGGCACGCAGGAATACACTGCCAATTCTGCAGAGGAGTATACAGAGTTGAATTTTTCAAAGTCATCGACAGCACATCCGAGAACTTGAACGAGTACTTCACATCAACCGACCTCAATGGCGTATAGGGACTTGGGTGAAATGCTCCTGTGCTGTCATTCAAACCACAAATAGTCCGCAAATATCCGAACTGTGGGATCCTAGAGCAAGAACTTGGCTTCTTTCGTAACCAGTTCAGTGGTTCATCTGTTGAGGATTACCGTAAGATATTTGTAGACATGGTGCGGAAGTCCGTCGAATTTCCCACAGGTAGAACGTTTGCTTAGGCTTCTATTGGTTTCCCAGCAAGTTCATGCATAGCTAGACGGTCATGTCAGCGCACTCAGACGTATGAAGACTTGGTTACGTTCCACAATGACCCAACAACGCCTCACCATCTCATGATCTGTCATGTTCACCGAGATCGTCTGACTGCACTTGACCCCAAGACTTGCTACAAAGTTTTTAACTGGATCGGCAGACAAGAGGGTTCATATTTTTGGCAAGTTTTAAGGTAAGCTGACCGTACTCGTGTAATATCAATTTGTATGTCAGTCTAGTTTTCAGTTTATGTTTAGTGAATCAGTTCAATGGTCGTGAGAAGGAGGCTTGATAAACAATTCTT
>CM068957.1:125084210-125111632 GCA_035128595.1 Eptatretus atami
CCCTAGTAACAGGAACTCATGCTTGTTTCTCGCAGAGATGACCGTCACTCCCGCACGGGTGTATTTTTGACCTTCACTTCACAATTTTGTGAATTCACCTTCACACAATTTTCACCATCACTTCACAGTAAATTCACAATTTTTACACCTTCACTCTTTCATATCTCTTTTTTTTTCCTGACTCTGGAACAAACTCCCACACTCTCTTCAATCTCACTTGTCCATCCAGGTCTTCAAAATGGCCGTACCCCACTATCTCATACTTCCCCCATCCAAAATCTTGATCTTTTCTACCCCCGTTAATCCACCCCAAGCCAACCTCCTTCAAATTCCGTGTTTTCCTTCCTGAAAGTCCATGTAGTGTCCATATTGTTTACCCCGTGTACCCTGCCCCATCCCATGTTCATGTTCTGCCCCATGTTCTGTGTGTTAGCTCTTACACGAGCCTCGACATGGTATATTAAAAACAAGCTCAAATGAGCTAAGATCCTCGTCCTCTTAATGATGAACGTCAAAAACGAATATGACGTCATTGTGATGTATCAGGTTTGCGGCTTGATTGTGCTAATGCCCGGCTTGATTCCCGCAACAAAATTCAAACAGCTTGCTAGTTCAGAGATAATGGTATAGGCGATTTCCATTAGCGGCGATATTATGACATCAACTTTTTTCGAGGAAGAATTTCCAAAATCGGAGATGGTTACTGCCTGCACGTGGGCTTTCTGCATATACATGGCAAGTTTTCATGAAGATCCGATGAAAACTCTGGGTTGTGAAACAAAAATGTCAAAAATAGGAATGGAAATAGGAGAAATAGGAAAAATAGGAATGTCATAAAAATGTATATGACGTCATAGTGATGTATCATATGTGCGGTAATTCATCTCTGCTAATGCCCTGTTCGTTCCCGCAAACAGAATTCAAAAAGCTTGCCTAGTTCGGAGATAATTTTTAGGCCATTTCCATTAGCGGAGATATTTTGACGTCATAACTATTTTTCTAGGAGGAATTTTCAAACGGAGATCGTTACTGTCTGCGCAGGGTACTTTTACTATATACGCCAAGTTTCAGGAAGTTTCGATGAAAACTGTGGCTGTGAACCAAAAAGTCCACAAGCGAAGATGAAGAACAACAACGTGAGTAAGACTTAGAGATCCTCCACGAGGATCGAAAAAAAACAAAAACTGCACCACTTCAGCTTTAGCTACTCCATATTAAAGTGTTGAAGCAATGAAGTGGGAAAGGAAATAGTTGAAAATAATATGCCAAACCACCAAACCAGATCAACTAGCACTTACCGGGTTCTCCAGATGGTTGTCCTTCTTCGTCTCTGTCTCTCTCTCCTCCAGCTATTCCTCTTCTCGGTCCTCAGCCTCACATGCCTCCTCAACCTGTTTCAGCACAACAAAGTTGAACTTTTACTACGACTACAACAGCCACCACTACAATTCCCCCAATTTCTTCCACCTTCTTATGGGGTCAGGTGGGGAACGTTATTGGCCCAGGTCTATCAAGAAACTGCTGGTTAGGCCTGATGCCCAGCCAAAGGCGATTTGACAGATGTTATCATTTGTTCCGGCTGCCGGCGATAAGTCGCCAATTTTGAGAGACTGGGATCTTTAACATCCTCCAATGACCAATGCTGGCACAAGGGTCTTCAGGAATAACATCTGCATCACCCTCCCTGTGAAACACCTGAATGGGAGTTTATAGCTGGGCCAGGATTCGAGCCAAGATAGCTCAGAGGGAAGTATGCATACCTCAAAGATTACATGATATTTCAGATACAGGCGATACTTTTTCAGCAAGTAATGCACAAACTCTACCCACCTAGCAGGTGGGTACTCTGTTCGTGTAATATAATATCGGTGATGTTAAAATCTGAATATTACATCACGTGTGCTCCAGAGTAAGAGAACCTGTGGCTGAATTATGGACCTTGAAATATATTTCAACCAACATTGGGTCCGGCAGTAAGTCAACGACCACATTACATCTGTGATGTCATTTCAAGGCAATGGTGGGAGTAGGTTCGGCAATGCCACCTATCTGCACTGTCAATGGGTTGCAGGAAGGGAAGTGTGCAAAAGGCCACAAATGAAATTTGCTGCAGCGTCGACACAATTTTGACTATTGCATCATTCTCGTTAAATGTGCCGGCCATTAAAATACCATAGCCCAGGAGACCAGTGTTGAGGGTTGTGAAATTTGCTGTTTTTGTACAAACAAAGCACTCCCATTGGCTTTTATTCATGATATGCCCTTTGTAACATTTGTGTGTCTTTTACAAATTGAGATGATAAATCACAACAAAAAAAATGAAACTAGCCATGAACTTGATGCGAGACAATACCAGGATATCCTGTATATTATTGATCATACCGTACTTGATGATGGAGTGACTGACATAATCCACATCACAACTGCTCTGGATGAAAAGTGATGTCTGCTCTGGAAGTCAGTTGATAATGAGGAAAGTGGGCCTTCTTCTTCTTCTTCTTCTTTTTCTTTTTCTTTTTGCTTTTCCTTCTTCCTTCTTCCTTCTTCCTTCTTCCTGAGATGAGTATCCACTGTCCACCTTTTACATGTTTTTTGTTATGTGGGTCTAAGTTGTCCAAGTGTATGCCACCTTACACATCAAATACAAATTGTGTCAGAATTATCAAGCACATAATTATCTTCTTACATGGTGGGTTGTACCATGACCTTTTCTCCAATGGCCATGTTGTCTCTTTTTATTTTATTTTATTTTGTGTATGTGTGTTTTCTTCATCTTAAGATAAAGTACAGAAAGTGGAATCCAGCTTGGTGAGGGTTCAGGGTTGGAAAAAGTGTTTTGTAAAGTCTACCAGTGTTTGAAAACTGAGTTGTTTGCAACAAAAGTTGTACACAATCTCAAGAGACATGTTTATTTACCCCATGCATGATAAGTGAAAAGTGAGGTTAAGGAATTGGTTCACTTTGTCTGTCTGTCTGTCTGTCCACAAACGTCAGTTTTTGATCGAGCAACAACTTAATTTAAATTGAATGTTATATTTTGAACACGAATCTGAACATGAATTGGAAACAAACTTGTAGTTTAGCAGAAGTTTGGCTCTGAATTATCCCAATCACGCATGTGCAGAGAGGAGTGAGATGATCTTTTTATTCTGTCTGCCTGTCTGGCATTCAAACACAATTGAAAATAATTCCAAACAGGAAACTTACTGTTTTTACCGACATCATAAAGGACGCCAACAACAGGCACGAAGAACTAATGTGACATGTTAAATAAGGTGGTGTAAAAGCGTTCTTAGCTTTTGTCTGTAGATTTAATTTGGAGATAACATGTTCCCTTTTTGTATGTCACCTTCACAATTGCACTTTAAAAATAAATTTTTAATGGTGCTTTGTTGATGAATTGTGAGACATGGTTTTCAGCCATCCCAGATAATTTGGCCAATCTTCATTGTTGATTTTACATGATAATTGTAGGAGACAATGAAAATGGTGTACTCTGTCAAAATATATATATACATTTGAGTTGATCTTCCTGTGAAGGGCAAGCGTTGCTGTGGACAGACTGGATGAACCGGTATGGATGAAGGTGCTGAGAGGATGGATGGAGTTTGTGAATGTTCATCTTCCAACGCTTTAGGTCAATGTTCTTTGCCATTGTCATAATTTTCTTTCTTTTATTGCCATCATATGCATTAATAATTATTTACCATCATCAGGATAATGCTGTTTACTTTATACAAACTTTCAATAGGACAGCGTTAATGGAATGTCATGAATCTGCTCGAAAAGGAAGGGACTGACCATCGTTACTTGATAATTACAATGGTGATGGTGTTTGTGACCGTAACAACTATACAATGATTTGTTTGTAAACTTGAGACAAAAGAAGAGTGTATTCTCATCGATCATGTCAATATTGCATCTGTAATCGATGTAATAATGCTGTCTGAATTTGAAACAACAGCTATGGACCATAACTGATGGTTTCTATCACCTTTCTAATAAAGGTTCATCTGGAGACCTTTCCAGCAGGTTATTATTACAATGGGAATAATACTCATATATATATATATATATATATATATATATATATATATATATATATATATATATATATATATATACTGGCAAAAACTACATGCCATTCCAGACTCACTGCTCATCTTCACTCATTCATCCCTTTTTTTCCCCACCTGTGGAATGAACCAACACCTTCTCTTCAATCTCATTCTTTCCTCCAGGTTTTTAAGACAGCTATTCACTGTCATGTCAGATCATCCCCCATCCAAAACCATAATCTTTTCTATCCTCGTTAACCCCCATCCCCACTCTGCCCCCGACACTTCTATATCTATCTTATCCACTCATTGCGTTCTCCCCTATCCTTCATCCTTACCCACATCCCTTGTCCATCTCTGTCTATTTTGTCCCTCAACCCTCCTGTTGGTGTTTCCCCCTCTCTTTCTGCTGTTCCTTTAGTTCTGTCGCATTCTTATCCATTCTATGTCATAGTTTCTCCATGAGCCTCGACTTTGTGTTAATAAAATAAAATACAATGCAATCCTGAAAGAAGGATACTTGAGAAGGAAGTTTGATGTAAACGGTTTATTTTTTCATCACAACTATCAAAATGGACAGAGGAGCTAGTAGCTACACAATTAACAGATTAATAACAGAAAATGCTTGCGAAATTGGGGTGGAATTGGGGGAGGGGTGGGTGGAGTGTGAGGGGAGGGAACAGAACACAATGTCTGGTCCTTGGGAATCTTGAGCCACATCCTGACGTGATGTTCTCATTGTACATCCCGCCTTCGGAGTGTACCGCCTTACACTGCCCAATCACGAGCCAGTGTTGTAGCATGGGCACAAGGTGTCGCAGAAGGACCACCATTCAATGCTGTTGCTTTACCGGCGCATGCCCAAATATTTTCAGCCTTTCCTTTAAGGGTAGTGTCATCTGAAGCCACCACTCCTTTCAGTTAGAGGTACTTCAATTTGTGTCTGCCACTGTTAGCACGTTCAGGCTTCACTCTCGAAAGCTGCACATCTGTGATGCATCAACCAAGTATTGCTTTGCCTTCCCAGCGATGGTGATTGCTCAGGTTGCAGAATTCTCAGAATTAATCATGAAGCCAGCTGCTGCCAGGTTAGCATGTGCAGATTTCAGTGATAGTTGGATCCTGACAGGTGTTCTTGTGCACACAGGATAAGGTCATCAGCGAAGGCTAGTGCTGTGATGGTAGTGCCTCCCACCCAGGCTCCCACTCCCACTGTAAGACTGCTCAAAACCTCATCCAGAACAGCATTGAATACAGTGGCCTGCAAAAGCAAAATAATGCCACATTTAGATGAATTATGAAGAAACAATTTTTCCAAATGAACTTTTTTATTCATAACTGAAGAGATCAAACTAAACACTGTTATAGTTGAAGGAGGTTACATGTCAGGAATACCTGCAAAAACACATGTACAAATCAAAATTCACTGGTTGTAATCGTATTCAATCCCTGAGGTCAGGACTTGGTGGAAGCACCTTTTGCAGCATTGACTGCTGTGAGTCTTTTTAGGGAGGTCTCTATCAGCTTTGCACAGTGAGATGGTGAAATCTTTGCCCATTCTTCACATGAAAATTGTAATCTTCAAGTCTTGCCATAAATGTTCAATTGGGTTCAAGTAAGGACTTTGATTGGGCCACTCAAGAACATGTATTTTATCCTAATTCAGCCACTCCAGTGTGGCTTTAGCTTTGTGCTTCGGATCATTGTCCTGCTGAAATGTGAATCTCCTACCGAGTTTCAGATTAATGGCTGACTCAAGCAGATTTTCATCAAGGATTTGCCTGTACTTTGTATTGTCCATTGCCCCTTCTATCCTGACAAGCTTGCTAATCCATGCTGATGAAAAGCAGCCCCATAACATGATGCTGCCACCACCATGCTTGACAGTATTTACGCTTTGAATTTTGACCAAAAAGTTCAACATTTGTCTCGTTTGACCACAAAACCTTTATCCACATACCTGCAGTATCATTAAGATGCTTTTTTGCAAACTCCATATGAGCTTTTTTCTTGCCACCTGTCCATAGAGCCCAGCTTTGTGAATGGAACGGGATATTGTAGATTGATGAACACTGACCCCCATCTGAGACATAGAGCCTTTCAGATCTTTTAAAGTCATTGTTGGATTTACAGCGACATCCCGCACCAGTTTCCTGCTTGCCGGGCTGCTGAGTTTGGATAGACGACCTGATCTGGGTTGAGTCTGGGTGGTATGATACGTCTTCAACTTCTTAATGATGGATTTCACCATACTCAAAGGGATAATGAGTGACTTTGAAATCTTTCTATAACCCTCTCCTGAATGGTGCTTCTCCACCACTTTATGTCTGACTTCTTTGGAAACCTCATTGGTCTTCATGTTTGCCTTGTTGGTTAACCAAGTGAATTGCACCTTAAACCTCCTTAGATAAGTGGGGAAGCTTAATGTTTAAGTTAAACCAAGCTGATTAAATACAGGTGAAACCGATTACATTTATTTTGTGACCTTTCAAACAAGTAATTTGCTCTTGAAGTTATTTAGGTTTAATTAGGCAAAGGGTTTGAATACTTATGCAACTGAGGATCATCTGATTTTTCTCTGTTAATCTAACATTCACATTTTATCTGCATTTTTTAGCTCCATCACTTTGGAGTAGTTTATGATGACTATATATTAAGTTTGATTTGAAAGCACCCTGAAAAAAGCTCAGGTGGCATCAAAGTGTGAAAACTTTGAAAGGATGAATACTTTTGTAGATCACTGTAGTTTGGGGAATAGTGGGGATCACCTTGCTTGACACCTCACGTAATGGCAGCAGTTCAAAAGCGTCATGCACCAT
The DNA here is from genome assembly GCA_035128595.1 of Eptatretus atami. Lineage (NCBI taxonomy): Eukaryota > Metazoa > Chordata > Myxini > Myxiniformes > Myxinidae > Eptatretus > Eptatretus atami. Next base: position 125,091,088 of record CM068957.1, read on the forward strand.
TTGTATGACTGATTAATGTATGCCAGCAGGGGCTCAGGAACCGCCGTCACCGCAGTCGTGCAGATAATGGCACCGTGATTGACCAAGTCAAAGGCCTTGGAAATATCCAAGATAAAGGGAGTTAATGGTCCTCGTAGCAACCTGGAGGATTACATCAGAAGCAGGCTCAGGACAAACAAATACAATATTAAAAAAGAATGTGGGTAGTTGTTTATAACCTGGATCAACGTTGTATTGCATTAGCCATTATCCTGAAAGACTGGAAGAGCAAGATTGGACAGGAACAGATGATTCTGAAAGCAGGAGTAAATGGGACATTGACAGAACAGAGATGATTCAGGTTTCTTTAAAGGAAGTGGCTTGTAGATGAGTGTGTGTGTGACCAGCTCACCAGCTGTAGCCTGGGGTTGGTGGAGAGGGGTGCATATCTGAGAAGGGGGATGTTGCAAGAACAGATGAGAGGCAGCAGATGATCGTGAGGCTCTCAACCTGTTTTCTGAGAAAGAGCAACAGGTTCTGATTTCTATATTCTGAATAGAAGATGTCAATAATCTTGCTTTGTATTCATTAGCTTCAAGGAACACCACATGGGTTCCAGAACTTCTGGCCTATGATGAAGCCACATTCTCTATCGCACTGTGAACCAAAGCTTTGTAGAATTTAAGGAGACGAGTCGTGGCTGATAGACTGCAAAATTCTTTGGGTGCGTCCTCCACTACAGTAGTGAGTGATGGGATGTACAGTATCCTTATTTCCATTGGAAGTCTAGCTGCAGCAGTTTTTTTCACATCACACTTGCAAAATCAGTTACTGCCAAGTAAGCAGCATCTGTTGGTGGAATGGAACAAGAGTGAGTTCCTCGTGCAATCATTGCAGACCCTGATCTGGTCGAGTGTTATTCTGGATTCATTCCTAACACTAGTCTCACCCTCGCTGTAACCACAACCAGTTGTCATCACATTTGTCATTGTTTGTCAAAATTAGGGAACCAAGCCAACAAGGCTGGGTAACCTATTGTTTTTCTTCTTTCCTTATTATTTTTCTTATTCCGCCGGCAATTTTCGGGGGTTTTTTTCGCTTTTACATTAATTTTCTCGGCAACCTTTAGTCTAATTGACACAAAATTTTCATCGTAGTATATTATCTTTCCTTGCAGAATATTTATTTGATAATTATGACGTCATAGATCACATGGTATGGGCGCCATATTTGAAAAACCGATAAACTTTGGACCTCTGTATCAGTGAAACTGCATTATGGGAAAAATTGAAACTTAGCACATGGCAAGAACTCCCCATGGGGAAGAAGTGTGATTTTTCATATCATCGGTGAAGTGGTATCCCAGTGAAAATTTGACACGTAGAATGCTGCATCAGAAAAATTTGAAATTTATTGAGTGTCATCTATGTAACAACTCAAGAAATAATTTTTTTTTATGACATCATCGGTCACGTGCTTCGGCAGCCATATTGTTAAAAAATGTTTAAAAAAAATCTTCTTCTCCAGAATGGCTGGACAGATTGAAGCAAACCTTGACACACATGTTCCCCAATACATGGCTGTACAAGTTTGTTAATTTCTAATTGATAGGTCACATGGTTTGGTGGCCATATTAAATTTACCCCAAAACTCTCAAAAATCTTCTTCTCCAGAACGGCTGGTCAGATCGAGGGGAAATTTCACACACACATTCGCCAAGACAAAGGGATACAAGTTTGTTAATGATAGGTCACATGGTTTGGTAGCCTTATTGGATTGAAGAAAAATATTAAATAATGTTTTCTCTGGAACCACTTATCCTAACGAAGCAAAATTTTGCAACTATGATCTAACGCCATTGCTGCATATTGAGTAAAAATTATGATGTCACAAGTCACTTCGTTTGGTGGCCATCTTGGATAGAAAAACGCACTTTATCCGTTTAACACGAAACTTAACAAGCGTGATCCTCTACCCAATTAAAGGCAGAATATAAATTTATGATGTCATTAGTCACGTGGTTCGTCAGCCATATTGGATTGATAAATAAAAAAATTTAAAATCTTCTTCTCTGTAATGGCTGAAAAGACCAAGGCAAAACTTTACAGGTATGACCACCTACCTATCCATGATGAACAAAAAGTTCCCCACTCGTTTTGACATTGGTCACATGGTTTGGCAGCCATATTGGATTCAAGAAAAACATTAAATCATGTTCATTCTGGAAACACCACATCAATCGATGTGAAACTTCACAATTTTGATCTATCTGACATGGGGAATGTACCTTTTAAATTTCAACCTGATTGACCACATGGTTTGGCAGCCATATTGGATTGAAGTGAAATATTAAATAAAGTCAATGTCAAACTTCACAGTTATGATCTAGTGGACATGGGAAATGTGTTTTAAATTTCAACCTGATCGGCCACAAGGTCTGGCAGCCAGAATTATTTAATTTAATTGTTTGAATCTGAGAACTTTTAGAATTTTTTTTTTCTGCATAAGGTTGACTTGGCTGCATCTGCATGCATTCGAGGGTCCAGGAGGAGTAGCAATTCAATTGATACCGATGATGGCCCCAGGAGAATAGGTCAACTATGTACATAATAAATAGATGCAACATGGCCTGTTCCTTGGTTCATAATTTGTGAATCCCGTGAAATAGAGAAACGTGTGGGGCCTCATTAGACTCAGGGGAATCCCGCTTTACACTCTGCACTCATGGTGACAACATTTATCACTTTTTGTTCAGGTTATTTAAACGCCATTTCAATTGATACCGACAATGTATTCAGGAAAAGGGCAAACTGCATTTGTAATAAATAGATTGAACGTGACATGTGACTCGATCCATAACTCGTCAATCCCTTGTTGTATCAAAGCCAGACATCTTGGTACCCGGTCATCACTACTAGCAGTGATAAAGTGGCAGTTCTAGTTATGTTTGTTATCATAAGGGTAATAATTACCACGAGGATCTGGGTGGGTATAAGTTCAATGAGCCCTGCCTCTGCATTCTAATCACAATATTTGCTTTCCCAGCAGGATCACGACTTTAAGCTGCAATGGTATACTATCAGGTGCGTTCCTTTCTGTTGAGCAGAATGGCCTGGAGGATAAATGGTTGGATGGATAAGAAATCCCCTCATACACAATATAAGCATTCAAAAATGCTAGCGTGTGACTAAAAAAATTGAATTTGCTTGCCAAGTTAAAGATTTGGATAAATAAACAATTGGGATTATACAGTAGATGGTAAGTAATTTGTATTAAGTGAATGGGCTGACATGCCTGGCAGGATAGCTTAGAGGTAGATGCACTCCTCTTTGAGCTCTGTGTCCTGGGTTTGAATCCTGACCTATCATCCTGGTGTTTTGCAGCCACGGTGAGGCATCTATGTGTGTGCCGTCCCTTGGGTGGATGTTAAGCCGGAGGACCCATCTGCCAGCACTGTGGGTGGGCGTTGGTTGACGTTAAAGATCCCACAATGTCTTTCACAAAGAGTAGGTGAGTTATCACCAACTGTTTTATCAAATTACAGATTACCTGCACCTTCATTCAAGCATCAGTCCTCACCAGCCCATTCCAGAAAGACCTGGCACAGAACCATTCCTCTTGGCTGAACCCTCAAGGTGAGAACAATGATGATTGTTACAGAAGAATAAGATTCACTCATCAATGGATGGATGTTTTTTTCTAACTTCTTCCAAGATAATTGCACTCATTTTTGTTGCTGTTACGTATTTGTTTATTTATGGCGCTTTGATTCCTTACTTTTCATGCGAGATATTTTGTTTAGGGATTGAATGTGAAACTGCCACCTTCTAATGTTGTGTCGGTAAATTTATGACTTTTATTACAGATTGTCTATCCAATAGAAAGTTTTATATCATATGATTTTTCTTCTTGTCAGGTGTTTGCAGCTGGATGCACTCTGTAATCTGTTCTCACTATTCTTGTTAAGCTCTGCAGGACCTTGGCTGGTCACCCAGTGACTGCAAACTGCAGTCAACCATAACAATTGGATACAGTGGATGAAAAATGTGTTGTATCCAAGGAAAACTACACATCAGAATTTCAAAGAACTGGGAACGTTGGGTGCCTAAACCCAAGTATTAACACCTAGTTTAAGTTAAAAATGCAAGAATTGGGATCAAGGCAATGTGAAAAAGATGATCACGTTTGTGTTTGTTTTACTGATTGTAACTTGGACAACAGAGGAGGTCATTTTGGCCTATTGTGCGTGTGCTGTGGACACACCCCATTAAGTAAACTACCTAATTTAACTGAGTGGGGTGGAGAGGAGTGCTATTGTTCTTGGGTGGAAAAACTTGGCATGCATTTGAAAGAGAGGAGGGTAAAGTTCCTACTTTGTAAAACACATTGGTGTTAATCTTTGTTGTACTTGGAGTTGAATCATGTGATGGAAGCTCCTGTTGTATGAACTTTCCCTTTTCCTTTGCCACCACCCCTCACTTTTTTTTTCCTGCAGTGAAACAAAAGTGCCAAAAGAGTGACCAATGTCAAGGTTTCGGCCATTGGCAAAGCAATGGACAGACACAAGGGAACATTGGAAAAGCACTAACTGCTGACACTGCTGCTATTGTACTTAATATGATCTCTATTATACTACCCTGCACATATGAAGCAAAAAGCAGGGTTCAGCACTTGGTTCACTTTGTCTGTCTGTCTGTCTAAAAACACCAGTTTATGATCGAGGAACAACTTAATTTCAATTGAATGTTATATTTTGAACATGAATCGGAAAACAAACCTGTAGATTAGCAGTACTTTGGCTTTGAATTTGTCCTGATCACGCATGCTCAGAGTCGAGTGAGATCATTTTTTTTTTTACTGTTTGTCTGTCTGGCAATCAAACAAAATTGAAAATCATTCGAAACAGGAAACACTGTTTTAGCAACGTCATAAAGGACACAAACAACAGGCATGAATAACTAATGTAACATGTTAAACAAGAGCAAGAATTGCTTTGCAATACATGTCCCCTACTACCGATGTGATATTTTCTAAGTCCAAAAAGGGCATAACTCTGTGAAAAATTGACGAAACGCCCTGAAACTTGAACTTCTTCTGTAACTTATCATATTGAAGCCATGTACCGAGATTCAGTTGAATATATTAAGGGGTTTGGGGAAAAAGTCGGAAAAAAACCACAGGTGGGACGGACGAGACAGACAGACAGACGGAGAGCAAACCTAAAGTGCTCTCTGGTGAAACTGGTAGGGGACTAATAAGGTGGTGAAAAAGATGCTGCATCAATGGTGGTGAACTTCTGGATTTTTTTTCTATGACCTTTAAAATCAATATTTTATTTCAATTGAAATTTGAAATTAAAAACTTTGAAATTCAATTGAACTTAAATTTTTTTTATTGAAAAAAAATTGAGCACTGTGGAACACAAATTGCTTTATTGGCACGTTCAAAACCCTTTCATTTAGAAGGTCATGGACAAAATATTACAGCATTTTACATCATGTCGACCAATCAAATTTGCTGCCCATATCCTTTTTTCTCAAGATTGCGTGGGGGTGAGGTGTTCTATGAACTCTCTAGTTCTTATGTATTACCAGTAGAAGTACCCAGCATTGCTCAGGGAAGTTTCAATACATACTCACTCGAGGCCTGAACACGAAGGTGTTAATTATAATAAACCTGTGTAAAGCAATGTTTTTAATAACAGGCACACATGTAAACACTATGATAGTTAAATTTGTGTTGTTGACAACAAATCATTACATCCTCAACATACGATCTTCACAAAACATATCACTCGATTTATCCTGGGGGGAAAAAACCGCATGGAGTGTATTAGCACAAGACCTGATCGAGGCCTGAATGCTAATTATCCAATTTAAATATTTTGTAATTTTTCAATTTGTAATTTTATCCTAATATAGCCCTCGGCCTTCCTTTGGATGAAAGAGGAGGCCATGCAAAGTTTGGTTGCACTGGTTCCTGCAGCATCCGGATGCATAAACGAACAAACAAACGAACAAACAAACAAACAAACAAACTTTCTTCTTTTTCTTTATATATTATATTATTTATCGTTTTGTTGTATCTTTTTATTTTCTGCCTCTTATTGTTACACATGGGTATTATCTGTTTTATCAAAGTTTTACCATTTGCAGCATACATCCCTCCAGGCATTATCATGTTCTATTGCAAGAGCAATGTAATCATTTTGCATGATACTTTTCATGTATCTTTTGATTCGGTTAAGCCTGATGCACAATTTCCATGAACTTTTTAAATCAGCAAAACAATCGTCTGTGACAATATCTGTTGTTATCATATTTATTTCAATGGAAAAATAACTGACTCTGTTCTGTTTTTTAAAATATCACTGTGACCTTAGTTCTAAAGTACTTGTTTAGGTTTGATTAAAGTGTTTCTAAGGTCATCTTAAATCTCTCTAACCCTCTCGATTTTGTCCTCAACCAAACACCTCTCTGAAAATTGTGCTTGCAAGTGATGCCATCTGTTTAAAAGAGACTTTTGCAACAATTTTCTGAGCATGTAATATGTTTTGCAGGTTGGAATACAATTTGTTTTTCCCTTTATTGTTGAGGCCTGGCAAGATAGCCGAAGGTACGCACACTTGCCACTGAGCTGTCTAGTCTGGCTTTGAATCCCAACCAGGCTATAAACGGTCACCCTGGAGTTTTGCAGGCAGGGGGATTCATCAATGTCTGTGCCGTCCCTCGGATGGATGTTCAGCTTGGCATCCCGTCCGCTAGCATTAGTTGGTGGATGTTAAGCTATCTGAACAAATTTCGGCACACTGAACAAATTACAAATTCCTGCTCACGCTCCATTGAGGTATCCTGCGTCGGAGTCGTGACCTGTCTCCAGGATTGTTACCTTAGCCAAGATCCGACACTGTATAGAACACAGTGCATGATGATTATGATTATGATGATTGTTGTTGACAATGAAGACCTGGCTGACGCCTTAAATCTGACTTAGCTTGATTGAAGGAAACCACACATTGCTGTAATGCTGAACTGAGTGTGATTATTGGAATTTTCAATTTGCACAGCGTTCACCGTAAAAAATTGTTGTGGGACCAGCACGCACTCGTGTGAAGCACAGGATCATCTTGGGGTTTGGATGGTGGTGTGTATTGTGAATTTTGTTTCCACAAATTTAGACCTTGTGTCTTTTTTAAGCCTGTTGTATTTGCGATGATTCTGTGGTCACTAACGAGGTATATGCAATGTCTATTTTTGCTTTTTATTTTGCCGATGTGTTCGTTTTATCCTCCATAATGCTGCAGAGAACCTGTTTTAAAGGAATTTGTACCCTTAGACTTCTCTTTACTGTGCTGCTCCTTTGCACCATCATAAGGTTGATGGAAGGTCAGGCTGGTAAGTGATCTGTCAAAAGCTAGATGTGACTGGCCATATCTTACCTTTCTCTACCTCATGTTTATAAAGAAGAAGGAAACAGGAGATAGGGGAGGTTAAAGGTTGCTTGTGTTGACAAGTTGAAATAGAGAAGGGGTGGCCTGTGGGTCATAGTAAGAAAAGAGTACAGTTAGAGACAAACACTTGGAGAGATGTTTTCCGAGATGCCACCAGGTATTTATTTTGACTCTACAAAACGCAAGCAATACATGCATAACCAACTGTCTTCATCTACGAGGTCAACATCTTTCTGGTTTGATCTATGGCTGGGATAATCCAAAGATCTTTACAGGGGGTGAGAGCAGTTGAACTGTTTCAATGCGCATTAACCATCAGAGCTCATATTCATTATGCGCTGTGATTCCAGCCTCAAATCCTATTGCCTTCATTGACTTGTCCATTATCTACTAATGTCCTGATTCCATTCAAGCTGAACTGTACTTGAATTGTATGGTATTCCATGCACTTCAAAAGCAATTATTTCTTCTTCAACAGAAACGGGCAATTTACATCCACAGCTTGGTACAAATTGCTTTTGTCCTGAAATCTCTCCAGAGTGGAAACATGCAAACAACCTGAAGTTTCCTCGGTTAATGTGGTTTGTTCACTGCCGTTTGTGAAGTAATTGTGTTCTTTGGAAATCAGAGAATCCTTTATCTCTTATCTCCATGTTTCAACGAGAAGGGCACTCGGTAGAGTGCATACCTCCACCACGCAATGCCTGATCCACAAGATCATATCGGGCCCAATACATTATTTAAATATCGTTTTGGCCCTTTCTCTCAATGGTGAAGAATCACTTTAAAAATTCTAGTACTTGGATCCGGATCCGGATCTTCACCAAAATCTAATCAGTTCGTCCTTGCCACACACCAAATCTGTCCACAACTTTTTGAGATATCCTGCACACAAAGAAACAAACAAAAAAAAAACAGACAGAAAGGGGTGAAAACATAACCTCCTTCATCTTCGGTGGCAGAGGTAATAACCAGACTCAGTGGTGTCATGGGTAGAACATCCACTCTTACTCTTGTAGGCTACTGGTTCGATTCCAATCCTGGCCATGTCATACCAAATATTTTCATAAAGGTACGAGCCTGCTTCCTCGCTTGATGCTCAGCATCATTTAAAAGCTAGAACACAGATTGGAATAATATGTCATATAAATACAGTATGACAAATGTGGAGGGAAATGATCCAGGTCAATGGGAATGAGTATTATGACAAGGCAAGAAAAGAGAAAAGGAAAGGTTTGGCAGAAATGGGATATAGAGTAGGGGGAGGACAGGAAGTGACATGCACAAGGGGTGGAGGAAAAAGGGGAATCAAAGCTGTTACATTAAAAGTTTAATGTATGGATGATGCAGATCATAAGGATTTAAGTACAATTTTAGATGAGTCACTGAAACAACAATCACGTTGCCAAGCAGAAGCAAGCAAGGCAACTGGAGTTATGGAGTGCAAGAGGGGTGTAATAGAATAACATTCAAATTAGAAACTCAGGAAAATGGAAAATGGCTCCACCCTGAAAGATGTGGCCCACATTTACAAAACTTTGAGTTGAGTTGGTGTTGTGTATAAATTAATACATGTTCTTGCATTTTACTCCAGCACATGTGTTCACAGACATGAAATTTATGTGGAAAAGTGTATGACTTTATTGTTGGTTGCTGCATGCTGATGTTTGCACTGAATTAGGTTCGTAGACTTGCTAACAATTCTACTGGCAGGTGCACAAAACATTTGGTAATGGCTGACTGAGTTCCAAAGAATGAGGCAGGAATTCTCATCTTTATGACTTGCAGACCTGAAGTAGCGAATGCAAAACACACCAAAACCCAGCATGCATGGTGGGGAAAAAGCTGGATGACACAATGGGGATTCAAATAAAATATTAACACAAGACTCAAAGACGAGCTTGAACATAAATAAATAAGATGCAGGATAAAGACAGTTGGGAGACATCTATGCACTCTTACATGAATTACAAGGACATTTTTTTTGAGATGATGGACATTGTGCAAATCCCAACATCATGAGTCACACGCACAGATGAAAACGCAATATAGGCCAATCCCAGAACGCTGATCGCCAATCTTCGAACTACTTGGGTAGCAATACAGTCTGGAGGACATCACCGGGCCGATGGAATCCTGCAGACATTTGTTCTTGATGAAAATGCATTCATATTGTTAGATATTGTTCGAAGGATGGTGGGGTGTCCATAGCTAGATTTGTTGTAAGAATAACATGGTCCATGTGATTAACATAGCATAGATTTACTCTTGTAAACAGGGCAAATGTCAGAGTAAGTCGTCTTGTTAAATGTAGTGCTGAGGCAGCGTATGTAATTTATCGACAGTTTCAGCTCGGGATGAGATTGTTGTGTAAAACCTCCTGTTTTGTGGCAAGGCCAGGTGAGGACTTGGGCAAAAAGAAATGGAAAGTACATTGCACTTTAAAAGGAGACATCTTGAACTGTTTGGCCAGTGAACTGCAGGCCATGGCAGTGAGATCGGCTGCAGAGCCCCAGTGAGGGATGCAAGACGGTTTTTATTTATTTTATTGTGACCACCCCCCTGGGTCGGGACTGCCCAGAAGATGACATGCCAACAGAAGCTGATGGTCAATGAGTGGGATGCACTGCCCCCAAAGGGCGGATGCAAAGTTTACCAGGGCCATAACTGCACCTGAACGCAGCAGTTGCGTTCCATTTTGAGGTGAGTATGTAAAAGTTAGGAAGTCTTGCAGTTCAGTTGGTTTCAGTCCCTTTCCAGGGCAGTTCAGTTCTGTTTGAGTTTTGTTCAGTTGTTTGAGGCTGTGAGAAGAGTCGGGAGGACACCGCCTCACATCGCCTTCGCAACTCTTCACCTCTGCGTGACTGCACCCTGACATGCACTGCAGCCACAATCATCGCTGCACTGCAGCCACAACCATCTTGCACACCCTGAGCCTGCACATTCACCAGCTTTGTACCAGCCGCAAATACAATTGCCTGCCCCATTGTTTCTAGTTATTCCATTACTTATTTGTGGCACCATAGTTCAGTTAGGTTTTCATGTTTTATTTCTCTCCTGTATATAAGTTTGCATGTCCCTTATCCCTATCTGTGTCTGTCGAGCGCCATCTGTTCTATACTTATTGATTGTCCCGTCTATCCTTATTCCCATATTTAATTGTAAACTAGAGAGCTCGAAATAAACTTCTTGAAATATCAGGCTATATATTGTTTTTAGCCCAATCTCTCAATGGTGAAGCATCACTTTAAAAATTACAAGCCGGGAGACGAAAACCGGGGGGGGGAAAGGTTCGCGGGCATTATTGAACAATGCCACGATAGGTACATTGAGTTAGTGGAAGCTTTTGAGGAAGCCCTACCGTAAAAACCTATCTCTTCCGTCAAAATTGACCAAATCAAATCGGATTTTTTATATGTTGTACTTATGGACATTATGCACATCAAGGAAATGACATTGTGAGAAAAATAAATAAATAAATACATTTATTTATTTGGGACGCCCCACAAGGGGCGTGGAGCCCCTCACACAAAAAGATACAACAGACCATGATATCTAGCTTGTGTCCAAGTTTCATCAAGATCGCATCAAACGTCACGGAGCTATGCCCTGGAGAGAGTCACAAAAACAGACAGACAGCACAACGAAAATAGTGGTCACGCTGGCGCCCGCGAACCAAAAAAATTCTCGTATCCGGATCCAGATTCGGATCTTCACCAAAATCTAATCAATCCGTCCTTGTCACACACCCAACCTGTCCACCAAGTTTCGTACGAAATCATTCACAACTTTTTGAGATATCGTGCTATATATCGATTTAGCCCGATCTCTCAATGGTGAAGAATCATTTAAAGAATTGTCAGATCCGGATCCGGATTCGGATCTTCACCCAAATTGAATCAATTCTTCCTTGTCAAACATCCAAGGTTTCCACAAGTTTCGTCTGATCCGTCCACAATTTTTTGAGATATCATGCTGTATATCGTGTTCGGTCATATTTCTCAATGGTGAAGAATTGCTGAAATTTTTTTTATAGTATCCTGACGCGGATCTTCTCCAAAATCTAATTAGTTCGTCCTTGTCACACACCCAACCTGCCCACAAAATTTCATCCGAATCCGTCCACAACGTTTTGAGATATGTTGCACACAAACAAACAGCCAAAGACAGACCAGGGGTGAAAACATAACCTTCTTCCATGTTCCGTGGTGGAGGAAATAAAATAAAGATTTTAAAGATTGCATAATTTTTTAGAGGACTTTACCACCATTGATGCAGCGTCTTCGACGCCACCTTATTTAACACGTTACATTAGTCCTTCGTGCTTGTTGTTTGTGTCCTTTATGGCATCGCTAAATATATTAAGTTTCCGATTTGGAATGGCTTTCAGTTTTGTTTGATTGTCAGACAAGGAGACAGAGTAAATGTTTTTTTTGTTCTCGCCCCTCTCTGCGCATGTGTGATCAGGACTAATTCAGAGCCAAATTACTGCTAAACTCGAGGTTCGTTTTCCGATTCATGTTCAAAATATAACAATAAGTTCCTCGATCATAAACTGACATTTCTGGACAGACAAACCGACAGACAAAGTGAACAAATTACTGAACCCCGCTCTTCGCTTCACGTGTGCAGAGTAATAAATGCCATTTTAATAGTAAAGGAACGTTTTTCTGCTTCTTGCCTCCAGCTCGTTGAGTCACCAAGTTTGTCCTCATTTGGGTGATCCTTAGGGAATATCGGTACGGTATTAATTGAATTCAGTATTATAAACACCGTTTCGGGATCCGCAGATGTTCACAGACCTCCAGCTCAGAGCGGTCTGTGTCGACGGATCCTCTGATGCGATAACATCACCAACCCATCGGATTGCTTAACCCCAGCTGATATGGCCCAAAATTGTAGTGCTGAATCAATTGGCAACATTAATTGTATTTGGAGTCACTCAATAATTTAATCCTGCTCTTCTCTAGCTCGGAAGGATGTTCCGATTTGCGTTCCAGATTTTCCCGATTGTAAAAGGCAATTCGATGTCTCGTAATGTCCTTTACAGAAACAAAGCTTGGCAACACTATTTCCTGTCTTTAAAAATATTTCACATGTGTACTTGCTTTAACTCTGTACAAGAATTTCATGAGACCTCATCTGGAATATTATGTTTGGTTTTGATCACCACATCTGAGGAAGGACATAGCTGCCATTGAGAGGGTTCAGCATAGAGTTACTAGATTGATTCCGGGCTACTAGATTGATCATCAGGACTGCAGCTTGGTCTACTGTTGGGGCCTGACTGGGGGCGTACTGTTGGGGCCTACTGCTTGGCTTGCATTGGGGCCTACTGCTTGGCTTGCTGCAATCGTGCATCCTACTAAGCTATGATGAGCAGATGAAGGAGACAGAACTTTATCCATTAGAAAGGAGGTGGTTACGAGGGGATCTGGTCGGGATGTTCAAAAAAATTAAGGGGAGAGACAGAAAAAGTGTGGAAGACATTTTCAGCAGAATAGATAGTGATAGGTCCAAGGGTCATATCTTGAGCATGAATGAAATGAGAGTGAGGACATTCCTTGTAGTTCCTGTGTAACCAGCTTTCTCATTTTCTTCAATCTCTTTCTTCCCTCCAGGGATTCAAGACTGTTCACCACCATCTCAGGTAATCCCGATCCATCACCATGATCTTTTCTACCCCCCATTAACCCTCCCCAAGTCCACCTCTTTCCAAGTTTCCAGTTTCTCCTTCCTGTGTGTTTGCAGCTGTATCGATGTCTAATCTTATTCATCCCCTGGATCCTCCCCTTACCCTAACATTCTTCCCCACACGCCTTTTTTATCCAAGTCTTACTCAACTATGTCCCTCAATATGGCTGTTGGTGTCCCCCTCACTTTATGCTGGTTTTTTTCCGTTATATTATGTCCTGATGTTCCAGCTCCTCCATGAGCCTCGGCTCTGAATACAAAAAACATGCTAGAGATGTTTCAGATAATGAAGGTTCGAAACAAAATTAATTCAGAAGATTTTCAACAGAATGGACACTGCTCACTGTGAAATCTCTTGCTGTCCTTCCTTGGTGACAGAACCAGTGGCCACAGTTTCAGAGTAAAGAAGAGCAGAGTTAGAATGATAGCCTTCCATGAAGAGAGTAGTTAATGCATGGAATAGTCTCCCTGCAAAGGCTGTGAGAGCGGAAACAGTAGATGGTTTTAAAATTGGGTTTGATAGACATCTAGAAGTAGTGGGGATAGCGAAGTACTAAGATGTTGGCATGATTGCACAGGCTTTATGGGCCTAATGGCTTCATCCTGTGTTGAAGTTCCTTGTAGTTCCTTGCTTGAGTTGTTGCGTCGCTGTCTGTCATTGCATCTTTCACCCTTTACAGAAAAAAATTGGATGATCTCAACAGCAGGACACCCTTGACTATAATTACTAGATTATATCTTTCATTTTTACCTGCATAATGGCCTTACTTTTAGATGGACAGGAATCCTGAGGCCTGTATTTTCTTGTTATATATTGGCTCTCTTTATCTTATTATCAGGGCTGCAGATAACACAGTGATAACATGCTCAACTCCAAGCTGTTTGTTCTCGAGTTCAATCCTTGTACTAATCTGATTCAAGTAAAACTGCCAAAAGGTGAAGCGGCAAAAATAGGTTATGAAGAATGCTGTCTAGCATAGCTATTAAGCTGGATGTCCCTTCCACAACTTTGATGGGAAAGATGTTGACGTATTGTGTGGGCTTTTGGGCTGGAATACCCTGACCAGTGGAATTCTAAGTCCTTGTATAGCACGAATGTGCAGGGTTTGAATACCTTGCTTCATTTTGAATCTTCCAGGTCTATAACTACCACATCGGTCCAACGAGGTTCCAGGAATGGCAAACGTCCAGCGACAGATATAATCGACTATGACGTCATCAAAACCCATGACATCAACTCCACCCGATATTATTTCCACATAATTGACCTTTTTTTTATTCCTATTTTAGCTCTTCCTCCCACTTGTCCCCGTCTTGAACATATCCAATGGTCCACCCCAAATAATGCGAACAACGACTGTTGTTTTAATACTGTGGTTTGCTGCTCTCTGGGAGCATCTGTGACTGCCAGATAACTATTTGCAAAGACAAAGCTTATTACAAACATTCTGCACATATTTTTCAATAAATTATCATTCTGTTGATATGTTCTCATTGTGGGAGAATGTGCTTGTAATTGTATGTACAAAGCATTCGAATAGATCCAGGTGTGATGAACCATAAGATTTCATGCAGCAACGTAATGCGGGCAGACTCCGATCCGTACAGTGAGGGATAAATATATTCATAATAATATAACTTATTCAATCTTTTTACGTCTAGCTGTGCTGTATCGACTAGATATAGACCGAACTACACTTGTGCGGTATAAACGGAACTACGCTTGTGGTGTCGACCGCCGAGCCCACATGCAAGGAATCTCTCTTTCGACCCCTCGTTTGACGTTCACTCACGACAAGCCATCGTGAAACCTCTCGCTGTCCTTCCTTGGACTCTTCACTTTTCTCCGTGAGATGTAAAACACATTCTCATGCATTTAAGTTTCACATTGAAAGCAGAACTTTTAAAATTAATGCACAAAATATGAACTAAATTGTGTCTTTTAAAGCTTTTAGAGCTCCAGTCCTTTCAAAGTAATATACAGTGGCCTGCAAAAGTATTCACCCCCTCCCAATGATGCCACATTTAGATGAATTACGAATTATGAGAAACAATTTTTCTAAATTGACTTTCTTATTCATAACTGAAGAGATCAAACTAAACACTGTTATAGTTGAAGGAGGTTACATGTCAGGAATACCTGCAAACATATGTACAAATCAAAATTCACTGGTTGTAAAAGTATTCAGCCCCTTCGGTCAGTACTTAGTGAAAACACTTTTGCAGCAATGACTGCTATGAGTGTTTGGGGGAGGTCTCCTAGCAGCTTTGTACAGTGAGATGGTGAAAATTGCTCCAGTTCTGCCAAGTTTGATGGGGATCGTCGATGGACTGCAATCTTCAAGTGTCACCATGAATGTTAAATTGGGTTCAAGGCTGGACTTTGACTGGGCCACTCAAGAACATTTATTTTCTTCATATTCAGCCACTCCAGTGTGACTTCTGCTTTGTGCTTTGGATCATTGACCCATTGAAATGTGAATCTCCTGACCAGTTTCAGATTCAGGACTGACTCAAGCAGGAATTCATCAAGGATTCTCCTGTACTTTGCACCGTCCATTGTCCCTTCTATGCTGACAAGCTTACCAGTCCCTGCTGATGAAAATCAACCCCATAACATGATGCTGCCACCACCATGCTTGACAGAAGGTATGGTATTGACTGGGTGATGTGAAGTGTTAGGCTTCCACTCGATGTAACACTTTGAATATTTGTCTGGTCTGACCACAAAGCTTTTGTCCACATGTCTGCAGGGTCATTAAGATGCTTTTTTGAAAACTCCATACAAGCTTTTAGATGCGTCTTTTTCAGTAATGGCTTCTTTCTCACCACCTGTCCATTGAGACCAGCTTTGTGAAGGGAACAGGATATGTTGATTTGTGATAGACCCCCATCTCAGACATAGATCCATGCAGATCTTTGAAAGTCATTGCTGTAATTACATCCATTCATCCATTGGGACCATACTCTGTGCAGAACATTGGTGCTGACGAAGCAGTCTCATTGGCTATTGGGCACAATCCTGGACGGGTCACCACTCCAACACAGGATACCAGCAAGCTGGTACTCATTTTGTCGACCGCGAAAGGATGACATGCAGAATCAACCCCACCTGGTAATCATTAAACAGCCGAGTGGGATTTGAACTCAGGATCTTAGGATCCCAAGCCCACAACCCTCACCATTAAGCCAACACCAGGCTTACCCCCATATGGTGACACATAACAATCTTAAGCTGACAGTTTCCCTACTTAAATTGCATCGAGGCGTCTCCTACTCATCCAGGGACCATGTCGCACTATGCAGTCCTATCTATTCTATGAAATTCCTTCATCTAACCCACAAACATAAAAATACTAAGCTTTGACGAACAGCTGAAGAAGACAGGACTTTAAGTGAGTCTTATTTAAGTCTTATTCCTGGCATTTTCCTGAAACATTCAGCAAGAATATATACAAGCTTACTAGAAAACACTTGGAGGCAATGGCAAACCACTCAGTATAACCCTTGCCAAGAAACTGCTTCCACAGCACTGATCCTCTGGAGAGTATGGTACATCAACATAAAAAACTATGGATTAAAATGATTTGAAGCTAAATGAGTTGGATCTCACACTCACACTCTCACTATGTCTCTTCCGAAAAGACCGTTTTGGAACCCCCCCCCCCCTCCATCTACTTTCTCAACAATCCTCTGGAAGAAGTCCTTTCTTTCAAGTTCTGGTCTCACTATCTGCCATGATCTTTCCTGGGAAAGCCACATTTCCAACCTGGCTCCAAAGCCAGTCGCCGATGGGAATCCCCGCCTCGTGCAAAGTCCTTCCTCGCCCACTGAGCTCTGACCACATACAAAGCATTCATCCGCAGCTTGGTGGAGTACTGCTCTCCCCTCTGGGCTGGTGCTCCTGCCTTTCACCTTTCTCAGCTTTACGCAGTGGAAACCAAGGCATTTCGGATCATTGGTATCTCCCACAATGAGGCTGTCTTGGGCCTCTCACTCTCTACCGCAAGCAGTTCGGTGGCTTTTCTTCTTCACCGTTCTCCTCTCCTTTCTCACCCCCAACCCCCCCCTCCCCCGCTCTGTCTGCGATTTGTCCCCACCACATTTCCACAGGGCGCTCAAGGTCCGCACACAACCCCCCTTCTGTAAACTACCAAAATCACGACTCACTGCTCACCTTCACTCTTTCATCCTCTTTTCCCCGCCTTTGGATAAACTCCCTCACTCTGTTCAATCCCATTCTTCCCTCCAGGCCTTCAAAACAGCTGTTCACCACCACTCTTACCGTCCCCTCAAAATCCTCGATATTTTCTACCCCGATATCCACCCCAAACCAATCTCCTTCAAATTCCCTGCTTTCTTTCCTGAAAGTCCGGTAGTGTCCATCTTGTATACCCGTGCTCCCGCACCATCCCTTTCCCTTCCACAATCTCATGTCTATGTTCCCCACTGTTTTGTCCTTCCACTCCCCCCTCTTGTTTCATGCCCCTTGCTGCACGTTGTGTGTTAGCTTCATACAAGTCTTGACAAGGTATACCAAAAAAAAAAAAAAGGTTGAGAATGCATCCTTTTTTTATTCTCCATACATGCACTGACTTGTGAATAAAACCCCTCCTCATTGATACATCTGTTTATCGCATGTTCTTTATCCAAATGTCAAATACAGAAGTGCAAACTCGAATGTATGAATGTTTTAAAAAAAACTTCCATGTTTCTTAAGATTAGACCTTTGGACAAGGACCATGATAACAAAGATCCTTCCAATATTAACTATTAAGATAACCAAGTTGATTAAGTTACACTAAGTCAATACACAATGCCATTTTGTTAAGCACAGAAATGAAAGATGGGCCAAGCAGCCTTTTCATCAAACTTCCTTGTGTCTGCCTCACTCCCTGGCACAAGGGAGTGAGGCAGAACAAGGAAGCTTGATGAAAAAGCTCCCCCCCCCCCCCCCGATCCGCATAGCAGTTTTGGAAAGGACTGCAATGAAACTGCTCCAAATGACTTTCGAACAGTGCATGATAATCGTGCTGCCAATGTGCTGACAGATGTTCCAGAATCTCGGCAGATGTACCTCTCAAGCTAATGGCACATTGTTTGGCACCTAGCACAAGAGTTGGCTCATTCCCTTGGGTGAAAAAAGGCTCAAAATGACTGTTCTCACACAGAATAGAGCTATCCAATTATTGTGTCTTTATGCACAACTGGTTTCTGCTTTTGATTCATCAAGACAAAGGGGTCGTATTGAGGAATTTAGTGGTGCAGGAGTGATGGGGTGGGGGTGGTGAGGCAGGGGTGGTTGTGAAGGGATGAACAGGTGTCTCCATTTTGTTTCCTTCTCTCCGCATCTGGCCTGACAAACGTTGGTGGAATTTTTTGCTACGATTCGATTTCAGTATTCTGAAGCTGCACTGAATAACCAACCATCTTGCTTCTTCTCATGCTTAAACAAAGCCGGTCCCTTAAGAACCATGGCAAATTGTCTCCGAACGTTCCAAATACAAGTAGCCTTCACATGTGATGCTTATCTTTCTTGGATGGCATTGGTCATCCATCAGCACTTTGATATTGGATTTGTAATTTAATGGTCTCCGCATGCACTGTTTTCTGCCACTGGCTATTATTGTATGTTGCTTGATGTCCTACTATGGAGCCTCCATTTCCAGCTGTACAATGGACATTTGTCCCTGGGATTGTCACGATACATTGTCCTTGGAATCTGACATATGCTGGTGTGTAGCTAGACGTACAGCTTCTGTCCAAGGACACGAATGCTTCCCGGCCAGTCGGTCCATTCTTAAAACGAGCTTCTGAGTCCAGAAGTAGTTCTCATCTATCACCACTTTAATCTTTGGTGCTATCTGTCATTCACTTTATATAACTGGTACTTTTGTTATTTATTATCCTGATGTTATTTATTACCCTTGCCAGAGGAGAGGGTATTGCATTTGGGCCCGTTTGTTATTTGGCAAAAAAAAAAAAAAAATTATTGACAAGTATGTTGATCGCTTCCGTTTGTTTGTCTGTCCGCTAACCATTAATCGTGTACAGGTCACAATTTTAAACCGATATTCATGAAACTTCACCAAATGGTGGAGTTGGTGGTCTGACAGAATACTATTTATTTTTATGGTCAAAAGGTCATCATCGGCCAAAGGTCAACAACTTTTTCAATTTTCTAAAATCCTCAATTTTCATCCAATTGACTTCAAATTTGAAGAGGATTTGCATGTCAAGTTACTGAATTTAACCACCAACTATGTTTGAGGTCAACATTGGCCAAAGGGTCGACATCGGCTGAATTTCTAAAATTATCAATTTTCATTCCATTGACTTGATATTTAAAGAGCATTTAAATTTCAGGTCACTGAAATCAAACACCTATTATTCTTGAGGTCAACATTGGCCAAAAGGTCAACATAGGCCAAATTTCTAAAATTGTCAATTTTCATTTCATTGATTTGAAATTTGAAGAGCATTTAAATATCAGGTCACTGAATTAAACCATCCATTATTTTTGAGGTCAACATCGGCCAAATTTCAAAAATCCTCAATTTTAATTTGATTAACTTGAAATTTGAAGAGCATTTGCATGTCTGGTCACTGAATTCAACCACCAACTATTTTTGAGGTCATCCATCCATCCGTCCATTGGGACCATATACTGTGCAGAGCGTTGGTGTTGCTTAAGCAGTCTCGTTGGCTATTGGGCACAATCCAGGACGGGTCGCCACTCTGACACAGGATACCAGCATGCTGGCACTCATTTTGCCGACCTTGGAAGGATGACAGGCAGAGCCAACCAAACCTGATATTAATTCAACAGCCAAGCGAGATTTGAACTCGGGACCCTCGGATCCCAAGCTCACCACACTGGCCATTATGTCAACACCAGGCTTGCTTTCAGGTCAACATAGGCTAATTTTTTTTTTAATTATCAATTTTCATCCAATTGACTTGATGTCAAATTGCATATCAGGTCAATGAATTCAACCACCAATTATTTTTCAGGTCAAAATGTCAACATCGGCCTGATTTCTAAAATTAAGATGTCGGGCCACATATGTATATATATAAGGTTGAAGTGTACGTTTGTTTGTCCTCTTATAACTCGAGAACTACGCATCCCAGAGCAAAATTAAAGGCATATTCGGAATCATCACGTCTCAGAGGTACTACAGCACACCTTAGATGTTTAAAAAATCCGAAAAAAATTGTCTTTTTTTTTGGCCGTTTCTATTTTTCTGCCGCAATTGATTGATTTTCCGCGTCGCGACTTTTTTTTATTTACAACCTGATCAAAATAAGACAAAGACATACCAGTGGATGGACAGACCAGTGAACGTTTACCAAGTTTCTGATCAAAATCTGACTTTCTGATTTTAGATGCTCCGAAAAAGGAAGAGCTCCATTGGTCCC
>CM068957.1:125122932-125133277 GCA_035128595.1 Eptatretus atami
CAATCGAAAATCTGTGGCATGACTTGAAGATTGCTGTCCAATGCTCCCCACACAACTTGACTGAGCTTGAACAACATTGAACAGAAGAATGGGCAATATTGCCCAATGAAGGTGTGCAAAGTCAGTAGAGACCCATCCCAACAGACTGATAGCTGTAATAGCTGTCAATGGTGCTTACACCAACTATAAAGGTGGAAAATGTCTGATTTAATGCAATTTAATTCCAGGCTTTTAGGCAACAAAAGGTGAAAATTTTGAAGGGGGTGTAGACTTTCTATAGGCACTGTATATTAATACGTGTATGTATATATATATATATATATATAATTTGTTGCGAATTCGCGCCGTCGGCGTGCGATCGCCCACGCGACTCGAACGCGACCGCCTCGCCCACCGGACGGACAATTCAGTCGTGACCCTCCCGGCTAACGCCGGGATCAGTCACGGTGGGCCTTTCGACCTCACCACAATCGTGCCAATCGGCCCACCCGGGTAGGATAGGGTTGTTCGCAAATTCGACCTACCTAAGTACCCACGCGGATGGTAAACCGGCGATGTACCTCGCCGCAGGTCGACTCCGGACACGGCCGCTGGGGCGGGCCGTTCCGTACTATCGGATAACCGAGCGGTGTTATCGTCGACCTCGACGGTTCAGATTATTTACCGGGCGTTTTGCACCCACTACGAACCCTTTACGTGAAGCAGGATGGAGTTTCAATTAAGAAAAGACGAAGCGAAACGGGAAAACAGTTCACACAATGCACATTTATTTCCGGCACACGGAGCACACCTATAGCACACGTAAAGCAAACAGCATGTATTTACATCACAATAAGCGATTGCACATATATCACATTGAACAAAAGAAATGCACATATAAAAGGAGTTAAAACCGACTACACGACACACCGGACCACTTATACAGTTACTACCTTACAAGACACGGCGCACAACACGCATTCACCCGAAGCAAAGAAAAGACCCCCTCAAAGGCAAGGGAGTCAGACTGGGCCCGTGGGCCTAATGCGCGTGGGCCTGGATGAGCGGCCAGGCCCACGAGACCGAAGGGTCCTACCCGCGCCCTCGTGGCGAGCCGCAGAATGTCGCTGCACGGCGTTTCCGTGGGCACCTGCTGGTGTAAGTGGGAACGGGCCCCTTGTCGCACCTCTTCAGCGCGGGGGAAAAAAAGGGGGAATTGTTGATGCTCTGGGGAGGGAATATGGCTGGCTTGCTTGGATCCCGCGACGCGAGCCTCCAGGTCCACCTCAGCCGTTCGCCTCCGCAGCCGTCTGCCCCACCGATCTCGCCTCGCCGATCTCCTGCTCCACCGATACTGCTCACGATCCTGCTCTACTGGCTTCGCCCCACGATACTGCTCAACTGGCTGCTCCACCGACACTCCTCGATACTCTTCGAGCTCCTCACTGAGCTCGCTTTTTATCGCGCTTCGGGACCCCACCATATGCAAATTATCGGATCAAAACGACCTCAGGGGCGGAGCCACGCTCGCCGATTGGACGGAGAAAAAGGGGCGTGTATCATTCCTGATCCTCAAATTTGCATATGCCGATTTTCGTCAGGCGCGTCTGGAGGCGGGGCTAGCCGCCCCGCGCTTTCCTGTTTGGGTGGATCAGATGTGGGCGTGCATCATTCCTGATCCGAATTCTCCTCAGAAAACCCCGCCATCTGCACTCGCGTCTCGCGTGTCTCGCTGAAGACAGCTCGACGCTCGGCGCCCACAGGTGGTGCGGGAATGGCCGTAGGAGAAGGTGGTGGAGGGTTTTCGGCGGTGTCCGATGGCCATGGTGCTTTTTGGAATGGCGGTGATGTAGGTTTGCGGTAGCGAGTGGTGAAGGTAGGTTTTGCTGCTGGTGTTGTTGTTGTTGCGTGGGTGGCTCAAAACAAAGGTAGAAACAGAAAAACGCCTAACTCAAAGGATCGCAGCCCGAATGAATCACATTAATTCCCTCTATACAATGGGTTTGGGCTAACTACACATGTACTTAAGAAATATATCTCACCTACGGGACCTTTATGGTGTTTGCGAATTTCCAGAGCCGTAACACTACCCCCTCCCCTTTTTACAGACTCGTCCCGAGTCGTCAATTATCGTGTGCCATCATGTGTAGTTCTCCCCTAGTACGTTTTACCTACGGATCCCTGAGTGCGACATTCATGGTATTCGTGTCCCCAAAATAAATAACCTGAGGGCTGAGTAACTAACTAAACAAACTCACTCATACAGACGACTTAAATAAAATTGCCGGCGCTAACACATACATGCCGGGGGCGCACTCTATTTACAATACAACTTAACACCTTAACCTTATAATTTTACACTACTCCATGGCCCAGGATCAATGGACTCTGCAGGAAAAAGAAGGAGAGTCAAAGAAAACCGGTGCACGGGCCGCCACTGCAGGCCCGTGTTGCAGCTGCCAACAGGACAGTTCCTGCAGCTTGCAAACTGTTGCTTGCGGATCCTGGCGCGCATGGAAATGAACAGGGGGGGGCAAAGCAAAATTGAACGGGGCTGGTGAACGGGGGCAGTGGGCATGAAATGGCAAAGGTAAAGGCAACATAGCCTGCAGAAAAGGCCGTTGCAGGCAAACACAGCCGGCAGACGAACTGGCCGGCACAGGCCTTGCAGTAAAAACAGCCGTCGGACGATCCGGCCGGCACAGGCCTTGCAGCAAAACACAGCAGACGATCCGGCCGGCACAGGCCTTGCAGAAAACAACCAGCCGATGAAGTTGGCCGGCACAGGCCCCGCAGCACACAGCCGCAGACGATGAGTTGGCCAGCCTTGTCTTGCAGTGGAGGTTGGTGGAGGGAGTGCGGTGGTGTTGGCCACACAGAAGGTGGACTCGGACCTACCCTACCTGTCTCCCTCCCACCTATCGCCTTTGCCTGTCACTGTCCATACCCACCCCCTTAATTTGCAAAACCCAATTTAGCCCCCAACTTATTTTTTTTTTTTGTTTTTATTTTCCCCTCTTCCCCACTATAAATCGTCCCCTAACCCCCTTTATCGTCCTTGTTCGGCTAACCTATTCTGTCACCTAGCCTACTCCCAACCCCTACGTTCCCTTCCCGGAGGGGAATAGGGAGAGCTAGCGTCCTGTGTCGAGGCCCAACAAAGCCTCAAGATGGCCTCCCCAGAGTTCAGCGATCTCTAACCAAAGTGGGTCCAGCGGCCCACAACGAGAGCGAAGGGATGGATGGTGCGGAGGGGTACACTTCCTAATCTACCCTAACCATTTAACTGTTAAACTACCCCGGGGCTTTCAACAAGCGCCTCTCGCTTAATCTATTGGTTCTAAAACCCAGATTCCCGTCGCCTGTGTGGTGTCCACTCAAGTTTCGGGCCTCGCCCTCTAATTTTCCTCGTGCCCTTGCACGGTTTCGTGGCTGGGACGCGTGGCTCCCTTTGGCAGGCACGACCCTCTGCCGAATCTCCAACAATGGCACCCCCGGGCACTACACTGCCTCCGAGCCTACCAGCTCCCTAAACACCGGGAGTGCCCCCATGGCAACCTGAAACGCACACGTGGCAGGCTGGCGCCCCGGGCCCCTTTCCGAGGGTCACCCGTGCCCACGACACTGCCCACGCGGCCAACGGCGCTCCGGGCCCCCGCACCAAGCGGGCGCACCCGTGCCCACTACGCTACCCGGCCCCCATGGGCCCTTGGCCTACCACGGCCGACTAGCCCGGTGCCCGGGTGCCCACTCAGCGATCATCACCGTTCGCAGCCACGCTCCCAGCCCGTCAACAGGGCTCTGCACCCCTCCAAATGGGTATCGAGCCTACTCTCCCACCAACAACAAAACGACCTCCATTTTTATCAATTTGACTAACCCAGCTAACTCACTCTGCACTGACCCGGGGTCCCTTGGGCGGGAGTACACTCCTCCCCCAATCACTCATCGCACCATGCATTCCACATTCGCTCCATTCACACCGCCCGCTGGCCTCACTCACTCAACATGTACTCTCCTCACAACTTTCCAACACACACATCGCTGAATCCTGCCATCCTTCTAACTACCTCCCCTAACTAACTCGTGCTCCCACGTCATCCCTTAAACTACAGCACGTCCCTTTTAACACTACGTAGCTGAACTACGTCCCTCTACACACTCACAGTCTGTCACTGTCCTCAAATCAATAAAAAGCATTTCCCCACCCTAAATCTCAACTAAAATCCCTCTACCTAATCCATTCCACGGACTCCATGAGGACTTACCTGCCCCATGAAGTCGGTCTAACTATCACTACCCATCCCCTAACTAGTTGTATCCTGTGCCCAGGAAGGGGTCTTTCACCCCTTACCTGGGAATCCTGTTCACCCGAAAGCGAGGCTTGCTTTCGTTAATTTTGTATTGCCAAATACGCGCAGCACAGCGCGGCAACTCACAGCCTGCGCTCTTGCACCTTTCCCATGACGTCATGCAGCTGCACGTGTACCTCGTCCCTCTTGGACGGTACCATCCGGCAGGGATTCACCCCCTGCCGGATTCCACCCCACGTGCAGCCATGACGTCACCCTGCGCACCCCCAAAAACAAACCTCGCACTCCGAGGGGTTCCCCACGCGAACACATGTGCTCTGCCCGTTGGAGCTTAACACACGCTCGCGTGGAGAACCATCCGGTCCAAATCCGTTTACCTGCCTAGACTTTGTCCGTCCGCGGGATCGGCAACATCCACCGCTGGCGTTTCCGGACCGGGCTTCACTCCCGCAAGCGAGCACGTGGGGGTCTCGTGCGTTGCACAGCACGGACCTCCGCGCTCGCTGCTGGGTGAACCCGGCGCGGTCCCCAATACAGCTACAGCCGCTATCCGGCTTCTGTCCCTCTGTCGCCGTCGTCTCCGTTCCACCCACGCACACCTGCGTGTTACGACGCACAGACTCCACTCCATCACACTCACATTCACACCGGGAGACGCGGCTGCATGCTCACGCATGCCGACCGACATCTCCCTCACATACAGAGACCTCACACACACGGTCTCCCTCACACGGACCCTTCTCACTCACACCCAACCTTTCACCTGCCCAGGGGGTCTCGCTCACACCATGCGTGCCGGAAAGCACGCGTCTCCCGCACACTCGCAAACACACACCCCTGCACAACCACACTGGGGATTCGTGTCCCACAAGGTTTCCCGGGGCCTCTATACCCCCAAGCTACACGTGCACCTATCCACAGCACTCGTCCCTTCAACTCCGCTTGGCACGACCGAACCCACCTGGTCGTGATTCGCCTCAAGGGGGCATACTTCCTCCCTCGTTCCTGGAGGCGGCCATCCAGCTGCTCACACGCGGGTCCCTACCCAGTCCGCGAGCTCACCCCCATTATCCTCTACTACTTCTGTGTGTGTGTGTTCTGTTCCTTTCCCGTCATTATCATGCAGTCTCTCCTCTATTTTCTCTACCTCCCTGGTCTCTATACATCTATTAGTTTCTGTTTTCTTTCTGGAGTTTTTCCACTCTCTGGATTTCAATTTTATTCTCTCCTTCAGTTCATTAATTTCAAACTCGTATAGTTTTTTGTTTTCTCTCCCACTCTTCCTCATGCTCTCTCTTTCCAATCTCCATCGTTTCTCTCAATTGGCTATTTCCTTCCTGTGTTTCATTCGCTGCTCTCTTCATTACCCTTCCTTGCTTCCTCTCCTGTCCTTCCTTCTCCAGTTTCATGGTTTGCTTCATTTGGTTAATCTCTTTCTTGTGTTTCAGTTGCTGCTGTCTCATTACTCTTCCTTGTTTCTTCTCCTGTCTTTCCTTCTCCAGTTTCATGGTTTTCTTCATGTGGTTAATTTCCCTTTTGTGTTTCATTCGCTGTTTTCTTTGTCTCCCTCTTCGCACTCCAGCCTCGCCTTTTCTTTCAATTGGTCAACCTCGCTTCATGTTCTTTTTGTTTTCTATCCCATTGTTCTCTCGTTCTCCCTCTCCAATCTCGTTGTGTCCTTCCATCTCCTCATTTCTCCTTCCTGCTTCATTCGTTGCTCTTCAACTTCTCCTCGTATTCCAACTTATTTTTTCCTTTTGTCGTTCAGTTTCAAATTCATACTCTTTCAGTTTTTCTATTCACTGTCTTTCTTGTTCCTCGTTCTGCAATCTCGTTATTTCTTTCAACTGACAGACTTCGTTCTCCTGTCGTAATCCTTGTTCTTTCAGGACTCTTTCTTGTTCCTCATTCTGTAATCTCGTTATTTCTTCAACTGACTGATTTCTTTCTCCTGTCTCATTCCTTGTTCTTTGTATTCCTATTCCACTGTCTTTCTTGTTCCTCATTCTGTAATCTCGTTATTTCTTTCAACTGACTGACTTCGTTCTCCTGTCGTAATCCTTGTTCTTTCAGGACTCTTTCTTGTTCCTCATTCTGCAATCTCGTGGTTTCCTTCCATTGATCGATTTCTTTCTTCTGTCTCATTCGTTCTTCCATCATTACTCTTTCTTGCATCTCATTCCCCAATCTGGCCTTTGCTTCCAGCTGTTCGATCTGTACAGCGTGGTTCCTTAACGTTTCATTCTCCGTTCTCGTTCTTTCCTCTCTCAACATCCTCAGCTCGTTTTGTAACTCAGAAGCTTTCTTTTCCAATTCCTTTTCTCATCTCCGCACTCCAACTTTGCTTTGGCTTCTAATTGTTCAATCTGCTCAGTGTGGTTCCTTAACGTTTCATTCTCTGTTCTCTTCCTTTCTCTTTTAACATCTTCAGTTCGTCTTGTAATTCCGTCTCTTTGTTCTGGTGTTTCTGTAACTCATTTTCTTCTCCAATCTTTTCTCATCTCCGCACACTCCGACCTTGCTTTGGCTTCTAACTGTTTCCATCTTGCCCTGTGTTTGTCTATCAGTCTTCCCAGTTCTCTGTTCTCCGTTTTTACCTCCAGTCCCAGCTTATCAACTCTCTTCGTCATGTCTTGAAGTCTTTTCTCACACTCCACTATTTTTTTTCCTTCGTGCACGTCTCCGTCACCCCAATTAATTTTTCCCTCTCGGTTACCGTCACTTTTCCGTCACCTTCACGCTTCTCGCCCAACACGTCTCCCGAATTATTTTTCCTCACCCGCCTTCACCGCGGGCCTGACAACCGTTGCACCCCCTCCCAGCTCGTTTCGCTCCCACACGTGGCGTCGCCATTACGCACTTCGCTGTTGTTGCCTTCATGCCCGCCTGCAGGCTCCGGCCCATTTGCTGCGTTTCACCCCCGCATTTCTTTTATTTCTTCTTCATTTCGTTTTGGTTTGTTTCCATTTGAGTGCGTTTCATCCATTTTTTCGTTCAATTCGTTATTCATTCCTTCCATTTTGGAGTGCGTTTCCATCCATTTTTTCGTTCAATTCGTTATTCATTCCTTCCATTTTGTTTGTGTTTGTTTCCATCTGCTTGTTCACTCCTTTTATTTCGTTTTTCATTTCGTTTTTCATTGTTCCAGCATGGCGAATAGCCGGCCACGTCGGGTGCACTCAGCTGAGCCGATGCGGCCAGGATCGGGGGGTCTTGGTGGAGAGGGGGAGGGGAGGTGTTATACACCGCGGCCTCTGCCGCCGCCGCACCCATTTCGGGCCCTGGATTCGTTTGGGGGGGAAACTGTTCCTGCACACCATGTCCTGCTCGGCGTCGACACCTGGAGCATGGATTCTACTACTACAGTCAGCATATACATCTGGCTACCTACCCCTCCTGGGGCTTATACCCATCTTTTCCGTTTTTCCCACGTCCTAGGAACCGCTTCATGACACCCCGTGTTGGACGTTACGTAGTTAACCTGTAAGGCATACACCCTGCTGTGCTGACACGACGTGTAATGCGTCTCGCAACGTAGGAATTCCTGTCAGTGTCGACCGGTGTTCGGAGTCCCGCTAGCAGATGTCGGCAGCGAGCGGCGGATCCCCTACAACCGCCGCGTGCGATCGCCACGGACTCGACGGACCGCCTCGCACCGGACACAATTCAGTCGTGACCCTCCCGGCTAACGCCGGATCCAGTCACGGGTGGGCCTTTCGACTCACCACAATCGTGCCAATCGGCCACCCGCGTAGGATAGGGTTGTTCGCCAAATTCGACCTACCTAAGTACCCACGCGGATGGTAAACCGGGCGATCGTACCTCGCCGCAGGTCGACTCCGGACACGGCGCTGGGGCGGGCCGTTCCGTACTATCGGGATAACCGAGCGGTGTTATCGTCGACCTCGAGGTTTCAGATTATTTACGCGGGCGTTTTGCACCACTACGAACCCTTTACGTGAAGCAGGATGGAGGTTCATTAGAAAAGACGAAGCGAAACGGGAAACAGTTCACACAATGCACATTTATTTCCGGCACACGGAGCACACCTAGCACACGTAAGCAAACAGATGTATTTACATCACAATAAGCGATTGCACATATACACATTGAACAAAGAAATGACATATAAAAGGAGTTAAAACCGACTACACGACACACGGACCACTTATATCAGTTACTACCTTACAAGAAACGGCGCCACAACACGCATTCACCCCGAAGCAAAGAAAAGACCCCCTCAAGGCAGGGAGTCAACTGGGCCGTGGGCCTAATAGCGTGGGACCTGGATGAGCGGCCAGGCCCACGAGACCGAGGGTCCTACCCGCGCCCTCGTGGCGAGCCGCAGAATGTCGCTGGCACGGCGGTTTCGTGGCACATGCTGGTGTAAGTGGGAAGGGGCCCCTTGTCGCACTCTCTCAGCGCGGGGAAAAAAGGGGAATTGTTGATTGCTCTGGGGAGGGAATATGGCTGGCTTGCTTGGATCCCGCGACGCGAGCCTCAGGTCCACTCAGCCGTTCGCCTCCCAGCCGTCTGCCCCACCGATCTCGCCTCGCGATCTCCTGCTCACCGATACTGCTCACGAATCCTGCTCTACTGGCTTCGCCCAGAATACTCTCAACTGGCTGCTCCACCGACACTCCTCGATACTTTCGGAGCCCTCACTGAGCTCGCCTTTTATCGGCTTTCGCGGAACCACCATATGCAAATTATCGGATCCAAACGACCTCAGGGGTCGGAGCCACGCTCGCCGATTGGACGAGAAAAGGGGGCGTTATCATTCCTGATCCTCAAATTTGCATATTTGCCCGATTTTCGTTCAAGGCGCGTCTGGAGGCGGGG
This sequence comes from Eptatretus atami, assembly GCA_035128595.1. NCBI lineage: Eukaryota > Metazoa > Chordata > Myxini > Myxiniformes > Myxinidae > Eptatretus > Eptatretus atami. The sequence continues at coordinate 125,132,067 of CM068957.1, forward strand.
CCTAGCCGCCCCGCTTCCTGATTGGGTGGATCAGATGTGGGCGTGCATCGATTCCTGATCGAATTCTCCTCAGAAACCCCGCCATCTGCACTCGCGTCCTCGCGTGTCTCGGCTGAAGACAGCTCGACGCTCGGCGCCACAGGTGTGCGGATGGCCCGGTAGGAGAAGGTTGTGGAGGGTTTTTCGGCGGTGTCGATGGCCATAGGTGCGTTTGGAATGGCGTGATGTGAGGTTTGCGGTAGCGAGTGGTGAAGGTAGGTTTTGCTGCTGGTGTTGTTGTTGTTGCGTGGGTGGCTCAAACAAAAGGTAGAAAGAAAACGCCTAACTCAAAGGATCGCAGCCCGAATGAATCACATTCTTCCCTCTATACATGGGTTTGGGCTAACTACACATGTACTTAAAGAAAATATAATCTCACGTACGGACACTTTATGGTGTTTGGATTTCCCAGAGCCGTACAATATATATATATATATAGTAGACTAGGCGTAAGTCGGCAGCGTGTAACTCGTCACTTCGCCTAAGTCGGCAGCGTCAAAAAGTCCGAATTTATCTCATGTTAAATCCCTTTGAATAAAGGGTCATCCCTCTGTAAGTCGTCATCTCTAAGTCGTCACTTCGTCTAAGTCGTCAGATGTTGTCCGTTCCCGCGTAATGGAAACTCAAGTAAATTACCACTCCTAACTCGTCACACGGAACTGCTGCCTCGTGAGAAGCCCGATTTCATGGAATCGTGATGCTCGCTCATTGGTTTACACCGCCAGTGTAGGCTATTTATAACTGCGTACACACGTTGATCGCACTGCTGGCAGGACAATGGTGACTAAGCGTAAGCTTACAACTAAACCTACCAAGAAAAATACGACATTATCCAGTTTTGTGAGGCAAACCCACTGATGAAGAAAAGCCATAGCTGAGAAGTTGGACATCAAACGGCAGACATTGAACGATATTCTTGAAGAATAAGGGCAAGATATTTGGAAAGTGGAGAAGATCGCGAGGCCGGTGGTAAGTGTGAAACGCGTGAAATGTGTGTCCCTTTGAAGATGTCGATGACGCGCTCATCATCTGGTTTCGGAAAATGTCGGCTCAGCCAAATATTCGGTTTCGGCCGATTCGGCCGATTTCTCCTAAATATTCGGCCGATACTGTCTTTTGGTGGAGGATTGCCCAGACAACATCATGGAATACAATGACCGGTTTGAGTCCTT
>CM068957.1:125162946-125176692 GCA_035128595.1 Eptatretus atami
TCATTTAAATAATCCCCTTTCGCATCGTTTTTTCACCTCCCTTCCTTTGTTTCCTTCTACGCATCGTTTTTCACCTTCCTTCCTTGTTTCCTTCCACGCATCGTTATTTGTGCTCCCACCTCCCCTCTTTTGTTAGACTCGCACTTCGGCCTTCCCTCGCGCCGTCCGTCACCCCACAAAACCCCACCAATCTGTCGTTATTTCACGGTTTGCCCTCGGTATCTCTTCCCCTCCCCTTCCCTCCCATCCCCCTTCCTCCCCACCCCCCCCCTCTCTCCCCATCCCCCTCTCTTCCCCATTCCCCCTCCCCTTCCCTCCCATCCCCCTCCCCCTTCCCTCTCCATCCCCCTCCCCTCTCCATCCCCCTCCCCTCTCCATCCCTCCCCTCCCCCTCCCCCTCCCCTCCCTCCCCTCCCTCCCCTCCCCTCCCCCTCCCCCTCCCCTCCCCTCCCCTCCCCCTCCCCCCCTGAACAAAACCCTTCCTCCCCCTACAAAATACATACAGGAAACGCAATAATAAACCTGACGGAATACTTTCCAGATCTTACCGTCCTTCCCGAGTGTGCTCAGGCTATCGTACGTAAGCCTGACTTATTCGGTTCCACCAGACACACTGTCACCGCTTAAAACAATTGATTGCCAAGGCGAAAAGGGATTCTTAATCAATTATCCCACTTCTGATCTTATTCTTAGAAGCTATTATTTTCCTCATGGCCAGTTTCAGATTGGAACAATAAATCTTAATGGTGGTGGAGTCCGCTCCGCAAGATCCAAATTAAACAGTGGTAGAGGTCAACGGTCTTGACATAGCTTGTTACAAGAGACCCATGCTGTCCGATCTGTTCAGGCTCAGTAGCAAAACTTTATGGACAAGGAATGTTTCTTCAGTAACAACTCCCGTCGAAGGCAGGCATCTGTTTGTCTTAGGGAAACATTTCCATCCATCCTGCCTTAAATTTATGAGTATTATTGATGGACACCTTGCCTCCGTGACCTTCTCTATCATCAGGTCAAGTTCACAATTCTCAATGTGTACGCTCAAGCAAAAATGACAGCGGATCTCCTTTTTTGCCGAACTGAGAAAATTCCTGCAAACACTGATTTGCAGACTTGTCTAATTATATATTGGTGGCGATTTTAACTGTACTGTTAATGCTTCGTGTGACCGAAAGGGGCCGGAACCCCAACCATGTACCACAAAACTTTTTGCAAACATCATTGCGAATATAATCTTCATGATATTTGGCGAGTGCAGCACCCTTCTGATCGGTCTATACATGGTGTCGTTGTTTAAACAACCACATCTCACTTGCGAGGCTTGATCGCATCTATGTAAATTCTCATTTATTACATGAGTTTATAAATCCGATATCGTGCCTTCTGGTTTCTTCTGACCATTCCCTAGCTCGAGTCTTTATTCAACTCTCTAAACCATGTCCAGGGAGCTCTCATTGGAAATTCAAAAACAGTTTACTCGAAAACCTCAACTTCATTCAGGCCTTTGAATCCTTCTGGACGGCCTCCTAGAACAGAAGCTAAGCTGTTCCGTTAACCCGCTGATATGGTGGGATTAGTAAAAACCCAAATTAAAGGTTCTGTCAACAGTATCTTTTTCCAACAAGGGCCGACCATGAAGTAAAGAAAATATTACAGTTAGAGATTTTACATCTCCAACGGTCATCGGACAAAATAATAGTAACATACAAAAACCTTAACTGAGAGACAGTCTTATTAAAGGAAATAACCAAGAGGAATGCATGTGGTGCCTTAGTTCGGATGAGGGTGCGACACCTGAATGAGGCAGACTACCAACCAAGTACTTCTTTCCTTAGAGAAACGTCTTCCCAGTAAACAGCTTTCTCAGCTGCGATTAGCAGATTCATCCATTATTTAACACAATCAGAAATCAAACTTTTCGTGAAGGAATACTTTTAAAAAAAATTATTCAATGGAACAAATAAATCCTGTCAGTGTCGCCTCGATCTCCGTAGCCTGCCAGTGTTGTGTGAGATGGGGTTCCCAACTGGAAGACCCATCACTTTGGATGAACTTGGCACTGCCCTGCACGCCTTGCCAGTGGAAAGCACCTGGATTGGATGGACTTGCAAACAAATTTTACAAGAAGTTTGGCACTTATTGAGCCCAGAAGTCATTAACACCTTGAACGCAACTGCCAGCTTGGAGAGCTACCTCGGAGTTGCCGACGAGCTCTTCTTACCCTCATCCCAAAACGGGACACATGTTGTGTATTGAAAATTGGCGTCCTATCTCCCTGTTATGTACGGACTATAAGATATTTTCAAAAGCCCTGGCATCGCGACTTACTCCTTATTTATCCTCGTTGTGAAAGAAGACCAATGTTACTGTGTCCCAAAACGTTCCATCTATGACAACATCTCCCTTGTGAGAGACATCATTGAACTGCGCAAAGAAAGCCCTAAAGATTTAGGACTTCTTCTTGATCAGGAGAAAGCCTTTGACCGTGTTGACCATCGGTACCTTTTCGAGTACTTGAGCGGTTTGGACTTGGTTCAACCTTCATCTCTTATAAAATACTATACAATAATATTTATAGTGTGCTTAAGATAAACAATTAACTTGCTGCACCTTTGTCTATTAACAAGGAATTAGACAAGGTTGCCCTCTTTCCGGTTGCTTTTGCTCTCTCCATCGAACCCCGACTGGTTTCTTTGCGCTGTAGACTAACAGGGGTTAGTTGTCCCAGCTTGAACGGCCCATCAAGGTACTGGCATACGCTGATGACGTGTGTCTATTCGTACAAAAGATATCAATGACGTTAACATAGTTCATTATTGTTTGTCCTTATTTGAAAAGGCTTCTTCAGCCAAAGTAAATTAAAACAAAACAAGCGCCCTTTGGCTCGGTCCGTTGTGCTACTTGGCGCCAAGACTTCCTGCTCCACTGTCATGGGCCAATGATGGTGTGAAATACCTTGGAGTGTTCTTAGGTAATAATACCACAGTAGCAAAAAATTGGGCTGGTCTGCTTGAGTTTGTTGAGGGTAAACTGCAAAAATGGAAAGGTCTGATCACACAACTGTCATATCGTGGAATGGTCTTGGTCATCAACACACTGGTGGCGTCTACCTTATGGCACAGGTTCTTCGTGCTGCATCCTCCAGCGGGTTGCTTCAACAGCTCCAGAAGTGCTTCGTGTCCTTTTTCTGGACGGAAAACACTGGCTGCGACCTGGGGTCCTCAGTTTACACTGACCGATGGAGGACAAGGCCTGGTCCACATAAAGAGCGGCTAATGGCCTTTCGACTCTCGGCTGCTCTTCGCATGCTATACATGCGACCCTCTCCACCATGGGTCAAGTCGCTCGTCACCTTTTGCAACAGGCTGGGAGGCTAGGCTATGACCACTCTCTTTTCCTGATGGACCTTCCAAAATCGACACATCCCCTCTCTGGTTTCTATCAGAGCATGCTAAATGCGTGGCAAGCTCTGACAATAACAAGAGCTACACATTCTTACACAAACAGATGTTTCTGGAAGAACCTTTGTTCTACAACTCCCTTTTCCATGATATGCCTGCTGATCGTGTTTTATTCAACGTTTTACCGACAAGGGCGTTAAATCTGTCGCAGATCTTCTCGCCAAACGGCAGCTGGATCGGAGCTGATGCATTGGCAAGCCTGGTCGGTGTGGATCCTCTCGAATCGTGGCACGCATATTATGTAGTGTGCTTTGGACATACACACGCTTGCACCTGCTTGGGAGCAAGACCACCAAAGCAATGAACAAAATGCACATCGAATACCTTCTCTCTCTACCTTTCCTGAACTCGTATGTGCTTTTTCTCTTGCCAGCCCTCTTCCTTGTCCCCTTTTAACGTAGGCTTCAATGGCCTTCCCAAACAAAAAGACCTTTATTTGGGTTGTGTAAAATTTCTTTCGCAACGGCAAATAACACAGCAGAAGGTTCGATGGAGAGACCTCTTACCTTGTTCTCCCCCTTATTTTCCTAACTGAAAGGTTTTTATCACCTCCTGTACCACCACGAATGGTGACCTCCAATGGAGACTAGTACACTGGATCCTTCCTTCTAATCACTTTTACACCGTTTTTCAAATCTGCTTGTGATGAATGTCTTTTTGTAAGAAATCTGAAAACCTTTTTCACATCTATGTTGAATGCCAACGTTGGTTGGCACCTTTATTTATTTTACTTCGAATTGTTTGTGAGGTTTGGTTTGATTTTTAACACTTGTGTGTTTCATCTACGGATTGGATATCCACACAAAAATTCCAATGCTGTGTTGCCAATTTCCTGCTTGCTCAGGCAAAGATGGCAGTATATAAGTCAAGGAAAAGAAAACTTGAGGTGTTGGAGTAAATGATGAAGATGCCTGTTTTTGTTCCAAAACTTGTAATAAGTCGTGTTAAATTGGATTTTGCTTCTTTTTCAGTAAATGGAAGATTACCACAGGTCGAATCAAAATGGTGTATAAAAAAAGTTATTTGCAAAGTCCGAGAGGAATGTTTATCCTTTTGTGAAATGTTTGTATATAATCCACCCGATTCATCCTTTCCTTTCTTCAGAAATTGTTTCTTGGTTTTCCTTCTTTCTCTGAAATGAAAATGTAACTCCCATTTGGGGCTTTCTTTTCTATTTTTAGCTCGCCTGTTGGAAGAACAGAGAGCTATAGCGATACCCCGGTGTGAGCGTCAGCGTGAGCGTGAGGGTGAAAATGTTAAAGTTTTTGGTGCAAGTTATTTTTTCCTTTCTAATATTTTTATCTACCACACTTTTTTATACGCCCGATATATATTATATATATTATATATATATATATATATTATATATATATATATATATGTCGGGGCGATTATGTGATGTCTGTCCGTCTGTCCGTCTGTCCGTCTGTCCGTCTGTCCGTCTGTCCGTCTGTCCGTCTGTCCGTCTGTCCGTCTGTCCGTCTGTCCGTCCGTTCCGTTTCCTGTCCGCACTCTAACTCCCAAAGTTTTCAACTTTCACGTTTCTATTTGGTACATAGGTACAGACTGTGGAGACGGTGTGTCGCGACATACGTTCATCATCTAAAGTGGTTGCCATGGCAACCAGGATGCTGTTTCCATGTAGTAGACAATTCTGTATATACCTTCTTGTTCGGGCATATTGTGTCACTTCCTCTTGTTACTGATTACAATATACAAATACATATATTGCTTTAAAATTTTGGATCAGACCACTGCAATGCTTTATAAAAAATATTAATTATTAGACGATCTTTTAAAAACGATAAATGTATAAACAGGCGAGCATTGGTGGCTTTGACACCAACTCTCTGGTTATAATAAAAAGATTACGAAAGTCAAACTCTCTCTCTCTCTCATCCTCTCTCTCTCATCCTCTCTCTCTTCCTCTCTCTCATCCTCTCTCTCATTCTCTCTTCTCTCTCTTTCTCTTCATTCTCTTCTCTCATTCTCTCTCTCTCTCATCTCTCTCCTCTATCTCTCCTCTCTTCTCTCTCACTCTCATTCTCTCTCTCTCTCATTCTCTCTCCTCTCTCTCTTCTCTCTCTCTCTCTCTCTCTCATTCTCTCTCTCTCTCTCATTCTCTCTCTCTCTCTCTCTCATTCTCTCTCTCTCTCTCTCTCATTCTCTCATTCTCTCTCATTCTCTTCTCCTCTCTCTCATTCTCTCTCATTCTCTCTCTCTTCTCTCTCTCTCTTTCTCTCTCTCATTCTCTCTTTCTCTCTCTTCATTCTCTCTTTCTCTCTCATTCTCTCTCATTCTCTGTCTCTCTCTCTGTCTCTCTCTCTCTCTCTCATTCTCTCTCTCTCATCTCTCTCTCTCATTCTCTCTCTCTCATTCTCTGTTCTCATTCTCTGTCACTGTCTCTGTCTCTGTCTCTCTCTGTCTCTCTCTCTCTCTCCCCTCTCATTCTCCCATTGCTGTTGCCTTTTCACTCCTCGCATTGTTGTTGCTGTTGTTGTGACTCCCTTTGTCCGGAGTCCAGAAACTTAGCAAATATAACCTTTCCCGAGCACAATTTAATGAATATACTAGTCCACAACAGTGTGTAGTGATTGCCATGAGAAGGTCTCGTTAAGAAATGAATGTGTAGAATTGGAATTGGACGTTTGCTCATTCCTCACCCGAGTACCCCACAACCTCCCTCTTCCCATACACCGGTGTTTCTATTATGAAGCTTAACTGTGAGAGCAGTCTCATTTATTACCTGCACCACAGAAGGTGGACGGAGGTTATGTTTTCACTCCTGTCTGTCTGTCTGTGAACAGGATATCTCAAAAAGTTATGGATGGATTTGGATAAAACTTGGTGGACAGGTTGGGTGTGTGACAAGGACGAATTGATTATATTCTGGTGAAGATCCGAATCTGGATCCAGAGACGTTAATTTTTTGAGTGATTCTTCAACATTGAGAGATGGGGCCTAAAACGATATATAGCATGATATTTCAAATAGTTGTGGGCAGATTTGGACAAAACTTGGTGGGTGAGGTGGTTCGGTGACAATAACAAGCCACTTAGATTTTGGTTCATGTACGGATACAGGTAACACTTTTCAGTGGGATACAAATCATAAGCTGTTCAGTCCGGCAGAAGTATGCGCTCTAGCGAGTGCCGTTCTCATTCATTCATGTGACATGCTTGTGAAGGCACGGATTTGATAGACCATCGTCATGGCCTGAATGGATATGTATGAAAATACTCAGAAGCCTAATTCAGGGTGGAGACAATAAGTTTGGAAATTGACTGGGGCGCAACCTCAAATGCCAACTTTCATTCCAAAAATAAAAAATAAAATTTCCATGGTCTCCTAAGGAATATTAGGACAGCAGACTTAATGCTGAAGGACAACTCGGTAGGTTTATGTGTTCGTAACTCCACAGGAGATCTAAAACACAGTTACGGGATTCACAATCCTGGTAAGCCTTGCAGCTGCTGGAGAGAAAGAGTTGATGTCAAGGTGATATCATAGTTGTTGGATCACAAGACAAAGCCTCCACTGCCTCCAATTAAACTGGTTTTCAAGTTGCTGGGCTTGTTGGAGCAGAGTTCAATGGAACAGGAGCTGGGGTATCTTGTTTCCCTTTTATCCCCCATCTGAATGGACCTGCCATTGGCTTGTACAGCTAAGAAAAACATGTGATGGTTGTGTTGAGCTCCTTGGGAGAGCAGATTCTGTGAAGATGCAACTCACAGCTGTGGAAGTTTTGTCTCTGGTTATTCACTCAGTAAGGTTACTCGAAGCAAACACATTTGAAAGAAAAACGTTATAAAAAAACGTTTAATAGATCGACTCTTTATATGGCACATGGTAAGGGTTTAGAACTCTGTCTCCATACAACATACGCACAAGAAGGAGATTACCATCAAGAAAATAGTGAATGGACACAGAGTGGAGTGAGGGGACGAAATGGAGGGAAGAAGAGGATACAAAGAAAAGGAGTTTTGAAAAAGAGGGGAAGAAAGTGAAAGCAGATGAAACTAGAAGGGCACTTGGGAGAGCACATATTTCTGGCAGGCTGATTAGTTTACGTTTTGTATCCCACTGATAGGCTGGATCTGGATTCGGACCTGAACTAAAATTTAATCGGCTTGTTCTTGTCACCTAACCAACTCATCCACCAAGTTTCGTCCCAATCCATCGAAAACTTTTTCAGATATTGTGCTATATATCACTTTTGCCCCTATCTCTCAATGGTGAAAAATCACTTTAAAATTCTCAGATCCGGATTCGGATCTCCAAAATCTAATAATTTCATTGGTGTCACATATCCAAGCTCTCCACCAAATTTCGTCCGAATCCGTCCACTACTTTTTGAGATATCCTGTTCACAGACAAACAAACAAACAGACGGGGGTGAAAACATCCACCTTTGGTGGCGGAGGGAACTAGAACGGCACTCGGTAGAGCGCATACCTCCGCCAGGCTAAACTGTTTAGGTTTTGTATCCCAGTGAGGGGCTGCATCTACATCCGGACTTTAACCAAAATCGAATCAGCTTGTTCTTGTCACCTACCCAACTCATTCACCAAGTTTTGTCAGAATCCATCCACAACTTTTTGAAATATCTTGCTACATATCGTTTTTGGCCCTATCCCTCAATTACAAAGAATCTCCACAAAAATTTATCATATCCGGATCCGCATCCGGATCTTCAGCGAAATCTGATCGATTCGTTTTTGTCATAAACCCAACCTATCCACCAAATTTCGTCGAATCTGTCCACATTTTTGAGATATCCTGCTCACAAACAGACAGGCAAACAAACAGGGGTGAAAACATAACCTCCACTCACCTTCGCTGGCGGAGGTCATGAATTGGCTCAAATATTCTGCCCTGAAAAGCATCCACATAATATATTGTTGCGGTTATGGAAAAGACCCCCATGTGTTCAGAGACGTGTAGGAATTTCCCCAGACATATTGTTTTCGTTTGTACTTAGATAGGTTTCCTACCCGATTTTGGGAGTGCGATGCGTTGTGGGTTAGCATGTTCATTTCCGGAGTAATGTCCCCCGACTTTCCAACTTTTAGTCCAACAATCCATCTTTCAATTCCTCTTTGCTCCTTCCGTATATTGGTCCATATTTTGACCCTTCTTCAACTTCAGCTACCCATCCATCGACGGTCCCTCACTCATTGTCTTTCAAACCCCATAACTCATCATGCTCCTGCTCTTTGCGTTTCAAAAACCCCATGGGAAACTATCTTCACTTCACCTGAATCCCCCTTTTCATTTCTCTATCTCAAACCCCTCCCCTCGTCCTTTCACTTCAAAACCCCCACTTTACACCACCCCTTCAAGCCTTCCCTCCCTCCTCTTCATTCCACATCCAAACCATCCCCCTACCAGCATGTCACACATTACCCGATTAGTTTCATTAGTTCAGTACAATGGACCCAAATTACTCCAACTTGGTACAAATATTTCCTTAATAATGTGCAAATCACCGTGGAATTAAATAGACCTTTCTTTTCATTGCCTGCAAAACTCTCATTTAAAACACATGAAAGGCTATCATTTGGAGTTAAAAGATCAGTAGTGCTGTGGCTATCACTGTAGCCAGCTGACGTCTCCATGTGGCATTCAACGGAGACAACAACACCAACAACACACCCCCTATCAGTGGTTGTAAAAGGCAGATCGGTTTGACCTCCGTGGAGAGCGGATGTGAAAACGAGTGGATGAAATTGATGGTAAAAAGGTTAGAACTCTTCACTTTCAAGAGATCCATGGAGTGCCTTTCCACAGAGATCAGCAAGTAGATTATAGGTGTCTTCCCACGGAGATCGGCAAGCACTCTCATAGACCAAGCAGCCTTTCCATGGAGATCTCGACTCTGCTCTCAACACTTTTCCACGTAGGCCTTGACTCTGCTCTTGACTTGTCTTATTTTGCCAGTCGCGTTCTCGACCCATCTCATTTGTCGGGAGGTCTCGACTCTGCTCTCAACCCTTCTCATGTGCTGGGACTTTTGATTTGTCTCGCTCTTTGGCCAAGCATGCTTTCACGTCTACCTGTTCGGACCACGGGAGCCACCAAGGGGGAGTTTTAACGCTGCATAAGTCTGTACGTGGCACAAGCTGCAGGCTACGTGGGTCTGAATGTGGCATGAGCTGTGCGAGTCTGCACGCGGCTTGGGCCATGTGGGTCTGCATGCGGCACAAGCTGACACGAATCTGTGTTAGGTGAGGCAGGAGCCATATCCATGCTCCACTCTGCACTCTATGTACTTTCTTTCTATCTACATTTCCCCGGAATGAATGATGGTGCGCCATGTCCTGTATATAGACCAGGTTAAGACCGTGTAAGTGGGCTCCGTAAGCGTGAAGAATAATTACTGTTCTCTTGTGCCTTTTCATTATGATTTCTGTAAAATACATGCTCATGATTGTCATCGTAAATACCTGCCATTGCTGATTGAATTAAATCTTGTTGTGCTTGTTGAATTAATATGTTCAATAACTGTTAAACGTTTCTAGCCTGCTCACTTTTGTCCTTTTCGCCATCAGTCCGACATCGTGTGTAAGTTTAGTTAGATGGGAAGTTTTGCCCCACTGATTTGCTCCGTGATTAGCCAACAGTCATCCCCGTTGTTCGGCCGTACATAATAAATCGACGGGTGGCCGTTGAGGGTGTGACCCCTAATGAGGGCTGCCATGTCAACGGTAATGTAACGTGTAACCAAGGAGCGACAACCCTGCTAGGCTCGGCAGTTCTAATCGGCTGCCACGGTTGTCTAGCAACCTGTCGGACCGCAGAGTTATCTGCTGGCGGCCTCACGACCAGAGGTCGGGTAAAGGTCTGAGGAGTTCCCTCAAAATAACCCCAGACCCAGGATCTGTGACAATATAAATGGCTCCTTGTGTTGCAAATTGCGTGTTAACAAAACGATTGTTGGTGCACTCAGAAAACAGAAAAAGAAAGAAAGCAATGAAATGCACATTTATCAAATTGCTCTAAGCAGCTTAGGTCTGGATTAAACCCCCTTTTTTTTTTAAACGACACAGCCCATTGTTAGCAGTTCAGATACGCCATCGTTCTGTGTTTTCCTTCGCATTAAAACAATGGTGTGATCAGATTGTCACTCATCAGTAAATAGCCGTTTGATTGACAGATCTTATAATTATATATTTCAGCTAACTATCTCTATCATTTGTGTGTGTTTCAGAAAGAGTGGAAGAAAGAAACTACTACTATTACCACTATTTTAACCACCCACCTTCTTATGGAGTCGGCCAGGGGAAATTATGGCCCAAGTCTTTCACCAACCGGCTGGCGAGGCTCGACGTTCGACTCAAGCCGATTTCGGTAGGAATCTGTGAATTCTTCAAAGTACGGCGATAACTCGCGTCCTCTCGTCGTAAAACGCCGGAGGATCTCTTAACTACTGCTAGCAGACGGGACAACCGGCTTAACGCCATCCGAGGGACGGCACACATTGTGACGCTACATCCTCCTGTCGGACAGTGGAAGAAAGAAATTAAAGCCAAAAAACAAGGGACATATTGGTGTTTACATGCCCAAAACATTTCCAGCAATTATATATTCTCACAATTCATATACATAACTTTATGTAAATAAAATCAGTAATCGGTGCTGCAGAAATTTCCTGGATTCCAACTTTTGATTTTGTACGCTTAATCGAACAGATATTTGGATCACCTGCTTCAACTAACTGAACCATCATCCATTGTTAGCCGTCACGGCCCTTGTCCCCTTGTCCCCTTATTCGCACTCCAATTGTGCACCAAGCTGCGCTGTTCAACGGGCTATAGATCTAAAAAGTGTGACCGAGCGTTCATGCGTGTACGTGTAAATTCACGAGTGAGTGCAACCACACTCTGCTGATTAAATAGCCGGAACCCAAGAGTCTTTTCAATCAACGACCTCGATGTGCACCTGAGCATTCTTCAAAATGTAGTCGTGAGATTTTTTTTCCTTTCTTTCTTTCTTTCTTTCTGTTTTTTTGCTATCTGCATGTGTAAGAATGAAATGTAAAAAGGAAATTGTCGTGTGAACCACACTCTGCCAATCTACAGTCAAAAACTTCATTAGAAATGTTCTTTAACACCATTTCACTCTTCCTGCAAGTCAACATTTCCTAACAGGGAGGTTGAAACTTGAAAGGCTGGCAAGGTGGCCGAATGGGTATGCACACTCTCCTCTGAGTTGTTTAGCCTGGGATCGAATCCCGAGATAGCTACAAACATCCATCCTGGTGCTTCGCAGGCCGGGCGGGGCATCAATGTGTGTGTGTGTGTGTGTGTGTGTGTGTGTGCGCCGTCCTTCCAATGGACGTTAAACTGGGTGTCCCATCTTAAATATCCCACGGTGTCCTTCGTGGGGAAGACAAGATGTGTTATCACGAGAAACCTGAAAAGATTACAATGCGTGTCACCATCAGTCAAGCTTTAGGGCTGCCCAATAGGTTCGTGAAAGGCTGGCCAACAGATTCGTGAAAGACTTGGGCGAAAAACGTTCTCTGGCCAACCTCATAAAAAGGTGGGAATAATCGGCATCATGAAAATGGTAGTAGTTCTTGTTCTTGTTTTGTATGCAGCCTGTGGCTTCGAGTTGCATCATTTATTGGAAGCGTGGCGGTGCCACTGATGCAGTGCTCCTGTTATCAGTCAGCTGGTACTCATTTTGCCCGATCTCGGAAGGATGACGGGGCTGAGTCATCCCACCTGGTGCTGTTTCAACGAGGAAAAAGGGGGCTCAAACTCAAGAGGGGGCCACTTGGCCCATCATGTTTGTGCGAGATCCACAACCCAGCGCCTCCCGTGCTGCATGTAGTGCCAATTACACAGCGAACAAATCAGGGAATTGGGCCTTGGCATCAGCACACAATGGCATACTCTTTTCCAATGCCACTTGGAATCGAATCTGTGCGACGTAAATGCAGACAGAGCAGGGGTTTTCGTCAAATCAAATCCGTCAGGGAAGAAACCCAGATTGGCACGGTGGCAAGCAGGTTACCAACTGGGGCAACATAAAACTTCTCAATGTTATGATATAGTGAATATGAATCCGAATCACCAGTTGTCTTTTCCACTGCAAAACTATCCATGGGACTTGGATAATAAGACCATGGCTAAATGAATCATCATTAATAATTATCATTTGGTTGTCGCTCTTCCGAAGACCTATCATTTGTGCCTTGGTCCCATGACACCCAAAAGTACTGAAATTGCACTATTATTATTATATATATAGTCTCATATCTTATTATACATATATTACTATACTCGCATTACATTAACTGACGTTGTCAGTGAGTGCAAATCAGATAAGTAGACAATATACCGTTAGATAATAACTATAATTGCTTACCTCGGTCCTGCTTTTTCACGTAGATATGTATTATCCGTGTAATAGAGTTTGTTCTTCGTGCAAATTTCATGGAATTCTGAGCAATGTTTGTTATCATACTATATATACTCTCCGTTCGCTGTAGAGTTGCTTATATAGATATACTATAAAAAAAACAAAACCTAAGTCGGAAACCCGCTCCGTTAAAAGAAATTCTGCCGAAATCTACTGAAAGGGGCGTAACCCACATGACGTCAACTGCAGGACGACAAAGGCTGCACGGAAATTACTCGGGTTGGTGGTCAACGTGATTCTGTTGGCTTCCTGTGTGTTTCCACATTCGATTGGTGGACTCAATCGCTTCGTTCATTTCTGCTTTAAAAAAATCAAACATTTGGTTTTGATAATGGATGGCATGGACTTTCATTTGTCTGGTAACGACAGTGAGTGTGAGAGAAATGAAGGATTTTGGTCTGAATCAGATGGAGAATTGTCAGATAACGTAGTCGCGGGAGGTGAAGTTCAGGCAGCTGGAAATGAAATACGGCCTTACCAGTTCGAGCCCAAAGCAGGACAAGCAGAGGAAACTGGCGATGAAATTCCCTGAATTCATGATGATCGGAGGACATCGAAGGAAGACTTGGCAATAACAACTGGTTAGACTAAATCCTATTCGTAATTCAATAATGTAAATTCGACTTGCATACTGCTCGATATCAGAAATATTTTAGTGAGGTGACGTGACCAGCGCAGCGCAGCGGGCATGTTGTTCCACGGCGATGATCCCCGCCAAGCAAGGCCAGCCCATGTCATCGGCCGTATCTCTCCGCGCATAAAACGAAGCAATGTCGCTGTCCGGATACGATGAAACCTTGTGTGCAGAACACACCTTGTGACACAATTGTCTCGAGTAGTCCGATAAATCTGACGTTCT
>CM068957.1:125186239-125198360 GCA_035128595.1 Eptatretus atami
GGAGTAGTGAAATACATATATGTGTAGAAAAGAGGGAAGCCGTTGAAATAATGAGCTGTGGCAGTAATACTTCTCTTCTTATATACAAAGGTGTAAAGTCTGATTAAGGAACTCAGTCCATTGGCTGGAATGGGTTGCTAATTTAATATGTCACATCAGAATAAATTACGAGTGCTGGCAGCGAGTGCAGCTGACCTGGAGGTCTTCAAATGAACTGAAAGAAAACTAAGAACGGCATCTACTCATTGTCATTCAAAATCCTTCTTGTGATCAACCTTCCAACTCGAGTATCTGGATAAAGGTATCATTTGTTTTTGTTTCTTAACTGCAGTGCATTCACTACATACATGAATGAATACCAGGTGAGCAGGAGACGGTGGGAGAAAATAAATATATAAATAACCCAACTCTGTGTCTGGGATTTGGATGTGGGATTCGAAACCAGGTTTGTGTCAAGGAAAGGCTGAAACGTGAAACCCAAACAAACAAATCAAACTTGCAAACGTTCGTCTGTTTGAATAAGCTGTGCAATCATTGACAAAACGCGTTTACGCACCCCGTTAAAATCGATGGACAAAATTTTGGGGTTGGTGGTGTCGGTACCGAGCAACACAGACAATCTATACATAATGGAGCAAGTGTTTGTGATTATGTATGTATGTACAGTATGTATGGATGTATATCTGATCTTCACCCATTGGTTTGACAGCTGACCTGACGTCACCCACAATTGTATCCTGAAATACTTTATCTCCCCCCCTCCCACCCCCGAGGACCCAAAAGACCCAAATGACACCGAGGACCCAAAAGACTTAAATGACTCAAAGACCCCAGAAGACCCAAATGGAGACCCACAAGACACAAAAGTCAAAGCTGTTACAAAGACCCAGAGGAATCAAATAATCCCAAGGACCCAAAAGACCCGGAGGACACCAAAACAGATGACACCAAAGACCCAAAAGACCTGAGGATTCAAAAAACCACAAGAACACAAATACCTGGAGGACCCAAAAGACCCAACGGACCCAAAAGACACAACGGGATTATCTGGGATCCATGGAAATTCTGCATGATGCAAAATGTGACTTCAGGTCCCCAACACACGCACACGCAACACGCACACACACAATCCCAAGTCCTTAACCCTCCTCTAAACTCTGTCCTCTCTCTGCCCCTCTACCACACACTCAAACTCTGTGCTCCCTCCCTCTCTTCAAATCCTCAAACTCCTCCAACCTAAAGTCCTCAATTCCCCCCCCCCTCAAAAGCCTCAAACCCCTTGATCCCAACTCTGTCCCACTCTGCTCCCCTCCCCAACCCAACTATGTAATCCTCTCCTCCTTTCTTCTTTAAGTCTTTATTGCCCAAACCACCAAGTACTCAACTCCCTCCCAACCTCGAGTCCTCAATCCGCCCCCCCCCCCCCCTCCCAACATCTCAATCTCTCTCTTCAAACTCCATTGCATGCCCACCCCCAACTCTTTGTCCTCCCTCCCCATTTCTTCCTGTTCTTAACAACGTAACACAAGGAACTTTGGTGCGTGAGAGGGCCATTCAGTCTATCATGCCTGCGTTGTTCCTGTTCCCGTTCGTTAAGAACAATGTTAAAAGGAAATAAAGAAAGAATGTTAAATTCACAATCACTTCCCCTTTCTTCCTTTATCCTTACTATAATTCAGGGGCTGGTGTTTGTTTGTTTTTTTGCGCTACTCTACAGTTTGGGCCGATTACATCCAGACTTGCGACATCGGATCAGCATGACCCCCCAATTAATGTATAGGGGTGTTTTTATCTTTGCCGGTGGTCTTGGGGTGCAGGAGGGGGGGGGGGTGGGGGATGCAAATTCTCTATGTAAATGTGTATCATGCGCTGCCTCTAGGTGGGGGAGGGTATTACAAGTCTCCACCATTTACAGTGGAGTATTCCTGTCCTCACATTGTCCAGTGCAGTGACGTGTTTTGAATTTTAAGCAGTAGGTATGTTTTTGCTTCATGTATGTAACCCGGGTTGTTGTTTTTTTTCCATATACAGAGCTCTCAATTGCTTATACACCACCCAAATATAGGTATGCATCAGAAGAACATGTTGCATGCTTGGAACAAGATCACCTAAAGAGTGAGTACTCTGCTACTGTCCTTTAATAATATGTCAACTGGATTTAGATGATGCTCCCTAAAGTGTGTGTGTGTGTGTGTGTGTCTATATATTTTTGCTTTAAAAATATTGTACCTCCACCACTGAAGGTGAAGGAGGTTGTTTTCACCCCTTTCTGTCTGTTTGTTACTTGCAAAATCGAAATTTTTCCAAGTATATTGGTCAGTCGATTTTGTTATTTTGTCTCCCGCCTACGGGTCACAAATTTAAAGCGATCTTCACGAAACTTCACCACATGGTGGAGTTTCGCATCAGCAAGAAGTCTATTGTTTTTGTGGTCAAAAGGTCAAAACGTCAACATTGGCCAAAAGTCAACAACTAAGGTGGTATTAATAAAATCCTCAATTTTCATCCCGTTGACTTGAAATTTGAAGAGGATTGAAATTTTCGGTCACTGAATTCAACTAGCCAATTATTTTTGAGGTCAACATCGACCAAAAGGACAACATAGGCCGAATTTATAAAATTGTCAATTTTCATCCGATTGACTTGAAATTTGAAGAGGATTTGCATATTTGGTCATTGACTTCAACCACCAATTATTTTTGAGGTCACATTTGTTTTATGGATTTTGCAAGTATCATGCTCTGCATGACGTCTTCTTTTTGTTTGTTTGTCTGTTTGTTTGTCTGTCTGTGTACAGGATACCTCAAAAAGTTGTGGATGGATTTGGACGAAACTTGGTGGACAGTTGGGTGTGTGACAAGGAAGAATTGATTAGATTTTGGTGAAGATCCATATCCGGATCCGGATCTGATAATATTTAAAGTGATTCTTCACCATTGAGAGATTGGGCCAAAAACGATATATGGAATGATATTTCAAAATATATATTTGGCCCGATATGTTCTTGTGGATCAGGAATTGCATGGCGGAGGTATGCGCTCCACCGAGTGCCCTTCTAGTTTTCTCTGCAACTGCCTGTCTGATCGATGCAAAACTTTAAATACAGGAGGGACTCCCCATGGAGAATATTTTATGACTAACTCTGACATCATCGGTCACATTGTTTGGCAGCCATATTGGATTAAAGAAAAAAATTTGGAAAATTTTCTCCAAACCCGCTCAATGAATGAAATTGAAACTTGGCATATGTCATCAACTTCCCATGGGGTATATAGGGCGATATCGGTGACATCATCGGTTACATGGCATGCCAACCATATTGGATTAAAGGAAAAGATTTGGACATCATTTTCTCCAAAACTGCTGAACAAAAAATATTGAAACTTGGCAAATGTCATCAACACCCCATGTGTCATATGGCGTGATAACGATGACGTCATCAGAGTTGTATTCCAGCCATAATTGGTTGAATTGAAATTCTTCTCCGAAAAATCTGAAACTTCATATGCTGTATCTGATGTATGAGCTAATGTGAGTGAAGAATTAAATTTATGACATCATAACCCATCACAGGAAACTATGTGACATAATAAGGTGCACAGATTATACAGGTATATGGGCCATAGTAGCAATGGGACCATAATAGTAACACGTTCAGTTAAAGATGGTATTTTTATTCGGAATGAACACACGAGGCGACACTATGCACTCTATGAGTACGTTCTAGTTTACATGATGCTTAATGTATGGCTGCAGTTTGCTATCTACTTATGTATACTTACTAGCTCAGGATTCAAACCCAGACTAAACAGCTCAAAGGCAAGCATGCACACCTGTAGGCTATCACGTAGCCCAACAAATACCTTAATTACATCATATATGAAATAAACGGTAAACACACCTGAGATTATCAATAATTGTTGAAAAACGATACACCTGCATGGGACGTTTCTTGAAGAACAATTTACCTTTCCATATAGTTGATCGGCCTTTCGTTACATTGTCTACCTCTAGGCGACGAGGCCACGGACTTAATGATGAGCCCTCAATCTACTTCTCCTTGTGGTAAACGTTTCATTCACAGTGTAAGTTGTTTCACCATCAATCGTTCCTTTTAAACGCTGTTCACTCCACCGTGAACTAAGAACCCATTAAATTATACCACTCTATTAAACGTTCTCCCCACTACACAATAGCAATTTACTTTCTCGACCCTCTTTGTGCAATCAGCAAATGTCATTGAGACCCCAGGCTCGCGCAGACACCTCTCGGGTGTTTTACTGGTCTGGTCGTCCTTGTGTGTGATCTTTTGCTGTTACTGTAAATAACGCATGCGGGTATTAAGTGTGCTTCGGTGCGAGTTATGATAACAACGATTGCGAGAGTGACAGACGGCGAGGCTTCCTTTTGCTCTGCGAGACCAGATGGGAAGCTTTGTTGGATTTTCAGTCCCATGAGAGAGGCTTCTGGGTGGGAATGGGGGGTGGGTAGACCTAGCGTCAACACCCCTCACGTCCAACCCCCTCTTCCTTTCCTCAAACTCATTTGATTCCCATCCCAATCCTCATGACACTATCGACTCGTTTTCCCGTCCCTCCCTGCTTTACAGGACGACTGTTCAAGTCATTGTCTGTTGTCGCAAAGGGCTCTTGGAGTTTCCAACAGTTCAATTGTTGTTTTTAGCTTTTCTGCAATTCTCACAGATTCTTTTATTCCTTTACATTTCTTCATCGGTATACTATATATGCTCGGAACATCGTCCCACAATCAGAAGGTTATAATAGGGGAAATTCAGGGGAAGTGATCCACGCACTGTTGCCACACTTGATTCGAAAAGTCAGATAAGGAAATGCCATTTAAAGCACAACACCATCGAGCCTAGGTTCGAATCTCGACCCAGGTGAAACACTGTCACCCCTCGCTGTTTGGCATGCAGGGCGAAGCATGTGTGTCTCGTCCATTTGAAGGGCCTCGACCTGGAGGACTGGTCTACCGGTTAAACATCCCATGGTATCTTCAACGAACAGAGACAACTTTCGAGGCACCCATAAGAAATTGCAAATTCCTGATTAAATCACCTTCAGTCGAACGTCAGGCCTGGCCAACCGGTTGATGAAAGACTTAGACCAAAAACGTTCCCCAGGCAACCCCACAATAATGGGGGATGTAGGGAGGGCATAATTGGGGTAGTGGTAGTCAGAGTCGTAGTAGTATGGATGGCTGCAGGATATCTTAGAGGTTGTACACTCGCCGTTGAGCTGTCTAGTCTCGGTTGTATTTCCAACCCGACCATAAGTGGTTACCTTGGAGTTTCGCTGGCAGGGTGTTGCATCATTCAGTATGCTGTCCCTTGGATTGGTCCTTAAGCTGGGGAAAGGTATGCTGGAATTTGCTGATGATCTACATTATCAAAGAACCCACGGAGTCTTCCGACAATAATCCAGAATCACTGCTCACCTGCACTCATCTGTTCCTCTTTTTCTCACCTGTGGAATTGACTTCCACATTCTCTTCAATCTCATTCTTCCTGTAGGTCCTCAACACAGCTGTTCACCACCATCTCAGATCATCTTCAAACCAAAAACCATGATCTTTCCCATCCCCGTTACCTCCGACCCCCAAACTCACTTCCTTCCAAATTTCCAGTTTTTCCTTCCTGAGAGTTTTCTTCTGTAGCCATATTGTCCATCCGATGTGTCCTCCTCAACCCCTCATACCTCCCCACATCCCTTATTTGTCCAAGTCACCCTCTATTTTGTTCTTCAACCCTGCTGTTGGTGTCACTCCTCTCTCTACTGTTCCTTTTATGCTGTTGCGTCCTGAACTGTTTTGTTTTCCAGCTTCCGTAAGCCTCGACTTTGTATACCAAAAAAAATTGACCATTGTGTGCCGACAATAGACATGATTATCGCTGAAAGCAATGGCAAACCACCCTGTGTAATCCTTGCCTCGAGACGAATCCATAAAGCATATATAGGTGGATTCAATCATCAGGCCAAGACTGGAGTCCCTTCCATGTTAGACTCAGACTTGGCTCCATGAAACCCGAACATTATAATGACATCACACAATGGGATTTCCCTTCGGGCCACATGCTCTTTGTTATAGGGAAATGCACGTGACGGTACTTCTCAAAGATTCCCAACGCGTAATCGACCGGCTGGAGGGAAGTGTGTGTGGGTGTTTGCAGCAGCATAGGCCAATGTACATAAATAGAATAAAGATAAGCACATACAGTACATGGTCATGGTCGTGCGTTAAAGGGTAATTGGCGTGGACTAGGTGAAGATCAACACGCTCGGGGTATTCCAGATCGCTAACGTTTGGGTGGGTCTGGCTGGTCATCAAACCTGGTACATATTATATCGACTTCATGATCACGATCCAATGGGTGCGTGTCAATGTTGTTGCCGAGTTGCTTGTGAAAAGAAAACGATGCCGATGGCATGGAGAGTGTTCACAGAAGTGATGGGGAGTTCTGGACCTGGAATTTGAATGGTGGATGATGAAGGGGCGGGATGGGATTAACTGACACCTGCAATCGTCATTGTAATTCACTCGGAAAGTTGAATCCTCCCAGGCGTGTCTGTCGCTTCTCAGAAACTTTCATTTGGAATTTGGAGCAACATGTTTGCACTCGATTGGCAAACGGATATAGTTTTAACTCAACCTCACTGACCCTCTAACCTCGATCACCAGTCACCACCATCCGTGACCTGAATCCACCCGACCACGTCAAACACGTACAACGCCGCCTCCACCGCAACACTCTTGCCTGAGAGTCCACACGTGGGAAGTTCAAAACACTCAAAACGAGATACAATTTTCCAGAAAACGCCTTTTTTATTAAAACTATTCATGTGTGTATATGTATATATATATATATGAATTTCCTCCTCCATCTCACACCCCACTTGTGGGGCATATGCACGGATGACATTCATCATCACCCCTTCAATTTCCAACCTTACACTCATCACTCGGTCAGACACTCTCCTCACCTCCAATACAACATATTAATTATATATACATATATATATACTTATTATACTGTATATCTGAATATATTAAATATGTAATATATTGTTACGGCTGTGGAAATCGCAAACACCATTCAGGTCCCGTAGGTGAGGTATTTTCTGAAGTACATGTATATAGCCCAAACCCATTGTTTAGAGGGAATTAATGTGATTCATTCGGGCTGCGACACTTTGAGTTAGTCGTTTTTCTGTTCTTTCATTATTTTCGAACCAACCACACTTCAACCTCAACCACGCCACCACTCCAACAACGCCAGCACCGCCATCTCACAACAACCACCCACCATCCTCGCCACTACCCACACCAACGAACGCCATTCTCCGCGGTCCACGTACGACGGTTTCCGCGTTGGAAGCCGTCGAACGCGAAAGGAAAGAAGAAATCACCACAGCGAGGCGCGCGGGTTTTCCCGCCTGTTTTTTCCTGGCCCGGCGCCAGGAGGATTTTCCTCGCCCCCCGCATGGCGCGGGGAGGGGGGAACGAGAGGGAACGCCCCCCTTCTCGAAGCGCCTCGAAGGAGGGTGGAGCCAAGAACGGGCGGGGCGCCGGGGATATAAGAGTCGGAGGCGCAGGAGGCGTTCGTTCTCTCTTGGTCGGTTCTCTCTTGTGGTTCTTCTTGTTCGGTTCTCTCTTGGTGGTTCTCTCTTGGTGGTTCTCTCTTGGGTCGGGTCTCTCTTGTTCGGTATTCTCGCTCGGTGCTCTCAGTCCGGTGTGTTCGTGGTTCGGCTCTTACGCAGTCGGTGCTCGGTCCGTGGCGTCGAGGGGCCAGCACGGGCAGGCACGAGGCACGCCGGAGAGACCTCGCCGACCACGCTCGAGCACGAGTCACGGCCAGACGGACCACGTCAGAGGACGGTCGCCAAGGACTCGAACCAGGGAAGTCGCGACTTCCATTTTCTTTTGGGTTTGTGTGAACGTGTGTGTGTGGCGCCGAGTCCCGTCAAGTAGAACTGTATAAGTGTTGCCGAGTGTACGCGTAGTCGGTGGTAGCTCTGCTGCATTGTTGCTTATCTTACATGTGATATAGTGCATTTTGCTAATTGTGACTGTAAATACATGCTGTGATATATGTGTGCTATCTGTGTGCGTGTAATAAATGCTTTCTTGTTGAATTGTTCCCCCGTTTCGCCGCGTCCTTTCCTTTGTGGGTCTCCATCTTGCTTTACGTAAAGGGTTTGAGTGGGCGCGGGACGCCCGATAATTAATCAGGAACCGTCGAGGCCGACGATAACACCGCTCGGTATCCCGATAGCACGGAACGGATCGCCAAGCGCCGTGTCCGAAGTCGACCTGCGGCGAGGTGCGATCGCCCGGTTTACCATCCGCGTGGTACTTAGTAGGTCGAGTTTGGCGAACAACCCTATCCTACGCGGGTGGCCGATTGGCACGATCGTGGTGAGGCCGAAAGGTCCACCCGTGACTAGATCCCGGCGTTAGTCCGGGAGGGTCACGACTGAATTGTCCGTCCGGTGGGCGAGGCGGTCGCCATTCGAGTCACGTGGCCGATCGCACGCCGGCGGCGCGAATTCGCAACAATATATACAGTACATATATTACATATTTAATATATACGATATATAATAAATATATATATATGTATATATGATATAATATATATGTTTGTATTGGAGGTGAGGAGAGTGTCCGATGATGAGTTTAAAGTTGGAAATTGAAGGGTGATGATGAATGTCATCCGTGCATATGCCCCACAAGTGGGGTGTGAGATGGAGGAGAAAGAAGATTTCTGGAGTGAGTTAGATGAAGTGGTGGAGAGTGTATCCAAGGAAGAAAGAGGGTGATTGGAGTGGTGATATGTATATATATATTTATTATATATCTGTATTATATTAAATATGTAATATATATATATATATATATATATATATATATAATAAACAGCTCTGGAAAAAATTAAGAGACCACTGCAAAATTATCAGTTTTTCTGGTTTTACTATTTATAGGTATGTGTTTGCGTAAAATGAACATTTTTGTTTTATTCTATAGACTACTGACAACATTTCTCCCAAATTCCGAATAAAAATATTGTCATTTAGAGCATTTATTTGCAGAAAATGACAACTGGTCAAAATAACAACAAAGATTCAGTGTGTTCAGACCTCAAATAATACAAACAAAACAAGTTCATATTCATTTTTAAACAACACAATACTAATGTTTTAACTTAGGAAGAGTTCAGAAATCAATATTTTGTGGAATAACCCTGATTTTCAATCACAGCTTTCATGCGTCTTGGAATGCTCTCCACAGTCTTTCACATTGCTGTTGGGTGACTTTATGCCACTCCTGGCGCAAAAATTCAAGCAGCTCGTCTTTTGTTGATGGCTTGTGACCATCCATCTTCCTCTTGATCACATTCCAGAGGTTTCAATGGGGTTCAGGTCTGGAGATTGGGCTGGCCATGACAGGGTCTTGATCTGATGGTCCTCCATCCACACCTTGATTGATCTGGCTGGTGGCATGGAGCATTGTACTGCTGGAAAAACCAATCCTCAGAGTTGGGAACATTGTCAGAGCAGAAGGAAGCAAGTGTTCTTCCAGGACAACCTTGTATGTGCTTGATTCATGAGTCCTTCACAAAGACAAATCTGCCGATTCCAGCCTTGCTGAAGCACCCCCAGATCATCACCGATCCTACACTAAATTTCACAGTGGGTGCGAGACACTGTGGCTTGTAGGCCTCTCCAGGTCTCCGTCTAACCATTAGAGACCAGGTGTTGGGCAAAGCTGAAAATTGGACTCATCAGAGAAGATACCTTACTCCAGTCCTCTACGGTCCAATCCTTATGGTCTTTTTGCAAACCTCAGCCTGGCTCTTCTTTGCTTCTCATTGATAAGGGCTTTTTGTAGCTTTGCACAACTTCAGCCCTGCCCCTCGGAGCCTGTTTCAACCGTCCTCGCCGTGCACATTCACCCCAGCTGCCGTTTGCCATTCTTTTGTAGGTCAATTGATGTCATCCTACGGTTGTTCAGTGACATTTGAATGAGTTGCGGTCATCCCGGTCAGTGGAAATTAGTTTTCGCCCTCTGCCAGTCTGTAGCTTGTTGTCCCCATGTCTGCTGCTTGACCTTGTTCTTATGAACCGCCGTCTTTGAAATTTTAAGGATGGAAGCAACGTGACACTCGCTGTATCCCTCTGCCAGTAAAGCCAGAATTGAACCCTTCTTTCCCTCACTCAAAACTTTTCTTTTCAACTCTTTTGGCATGGTCAATAGTTATTTTTTTGATTCCAATTACTTTTGAGGTACTACGAGCACTGTTTTGCCATCCAGCTGGTCCTATTGCCAGAGGATAGTGATGACCACAGCAGTGGTTTTATACTTTTCCTTGTTAAATAAGATTCGGTTCAGGTGATCACCTAATCAGTACCTCACTAAGGCCTAAGTCACATTTGCTCTATGGCGAGGATACGGCGGCCGTACGCCTCTGAATTGACAGAAACGTGCGGCGGCCGCAGAGTTTCTGCGTGGCCTCAGGGTGGCCCTACGCCGTTTGGCTATATTTTACAGGTCGTAAGGTCGCCGTGGAATTATAAGCGGAGTTATAACTTTTTTCATTTCTACGTTCGCCGTAGCAATTCAACAAACCGAAAAAAAACAAACTGATAAAAAATAAAAAATTAACCCATTCGTTACCTTCCGTCTGGCCGCACATTCACCTTAGGACCCCCTGCGGTCGCCTTGCGGGCACCTTGAGGCTACCTTGCGTCTGCCTTGAAAATTCTATGGCCGCCGCAGGGCCCCCTTAAGGTCACCGTGCGACATAAATCAAAGACCGTACGGCAACCCCACGTTTTCGGTCTCCACAATTTCTAAGACCTAAGGCCTAAGTCAATTTGCTCTACGGCGAGGATACGGCGGCGTACGCCTCTGAATTGACAGAAACGTGCGGCGGCCGCAGAGTTTCTGAGGTGGCCTCAGGTGGCCCTACGCCGTATGGCTATATTTTACAGGCCGTAAGGTCGCCGTGGAATTATAACGCGGAGTTATAACTTTTTTCATTTCTACATTCGCAGTAGCAATTCGACAAGCCGAAACAAAAAACTGGTAAAAAAAGAATAATAAAATTAACCCATTCGTTACCGTCCGTCTGGCCGCACGTTCGCCTTAGGGCCCCCCTGTGGTCGCCTTGCGGTCCTTGCGGGCACCTTGCGTCTGCCTTGAAAATTCTATGGCCGCCGCAGGAACGCCCTAAGGTCACCGTGCGACATCAAATCAAAGACCGTACGGCAACCCCACGTTTCGGTCTCCACAATTATAATACGCCGTGCAGTCCCCGAAAATAAAAACATATGTGACTGCTACATTGTGTGACCGTGAAATACTGCTGCCGCCGTTAATTGCTAGTGGCCGTAGATTTTGGAGACCCACCGGCCGCAGTGGCAAATGTGAGTTAGGCCAAATCGCCGTGCGGCTCCCAAAATAAAAACATATGTGACTGCTACATTGTGTGACGTGGAAATACTGCGGCCGCCGTATAATGCTAGTGGCCGTAGATTTTGGAGACCCCACGGCCGCCGTGGCAAATGTGAGTTAGGCCTAAATACGCCGTGCGGCTCCCCTAAAAATAAAACATATGTGACTGCTACATGTGTGACCGTGGACATACTGCGGCCGCCGTATAATTGCTAGTGGCCGTAGATTTTGGAGACCCCACGGCCGCCGTGGCAAATGTGACCTAGGCCTAAGTAGAATGACTGTGCCTGTGTTAGAATTCAACAGACACTGGAATGGAATGGCTGCCAGATGTGTAGAGATGCTGATTTAATTTTTTTTTGGAGTGGTCTCTTATTTTTTTCCAGAACTGTATATATATATAATATGTGTGTTTGTTTAATTAATATATATATATATATTATATATATATCTGTATATATATATATATGTATATATTATGTATTATATATGTATATGTTATATATGTATGTAAAATATTATTATATATATATATATATTATACATATATATATATATATTAAAAAAAAAAATTGGGGGGGGGGTGGAAGAAGTATATATCTATTCATATATTTTATATATATATATATATATATACTATATATTA
>CM068957.1:125214965-125235236 GCA_035128595.1 Eptatretus atami
TTTTTTTAATCTCCTTTTTTTTTAGATGAGCGATGCTCATGGAAGAGCAAAGTCAAATTGACAGTGAGGTAGCGGGGCAACAATTGGCTAAAAATGGTAAGACGGTAAACGGATGGGAAAGGAAGAGAGGGAATGGGAGGAAAAACTGAAACCTGCAAGTAAAATGGTTGGGTTAGGAAGGGTTAATGGAGGTGATAAATATCATTCGTCAAGATGGGGGATGACATAAGGTGGCGGTGCGCTGCCTACTTGAAACTCTGGATGGAAGAGTCGGAAAGAACGGCCTATGTAAGGTGATTCTATGGATAGATGGGAGAACTGAAGAACAAAGTTGAGGTATGCAGTCAGCTTGGATTTTGAACGTATAATCGGAATGCGGATACTTGAAGAACACGAACATTGTGGAGTAGATAGGGAGAGTCTGAGTATGGAGAGAGAGAAGAGGGTGCAATATCAGAGAAGAGGTGTTTAAAAAACAAAACAGTGAGAACACCAACCTGCCTGCAATGTGAAAGGAACAGACCTTGTCCATCGGCCTCGTCAGGAGGTTCCAATAACTTAAAGAGCTTTAAGATTCCATGGAATCCAGGAGAGACAGATGTGATGCTGGGATTCCAGACAATGGTGGAGAGCAGTACCCTATTGAGCTATGAACAAAGGCCACGTAGACTAGACCTGAACAAGCATAGCTAAATCAGTGTTATTTTAAAATCTGTGTTTTTTCCAGTGGATTTAAAGACCCGACAGTGCTCTTTTATTTAAAGATGGCAGAGGGCAGCACTACATTGTCAGTGCTGTGAAGTGCTGGAGATGAGATAAGATGATTGGAGATGAGTGTTGGGATGAGTGACTAGAGATGACTGGAGATGAGAGTTGGATGAGATGACTGGGAATGAGTGTTGGGATGAGCGACTGGAGATGAGAGTTGGGATGAGATGACTGGAGATGAGTGTTGGGATGAGTGACTGGAGATGAGAGTTGGATGAGATGACTGGAGATGAGTGTTGGGATGAGTGAACTGGAGATGAGAGTTGGAATGGTGACTGGAGATGAGAGTTGGAATGAGTGACTGGAGATGAGAGTTGGGATGAGTGACTGGAGATAAGATGACCGGAGATGAATAACTGGAGATGAGATGACCGGAGATGACAGCCGGGTGCACCATTATGATCCTGAGAGTAAGAGACAATCAATGGAGTACTGTCACAAGGGATCACCAGCCCTCACTTAGCTCTGCCAGATTTTCATTTCTTCCCCAAACTGAAGGAACACCTTCGTGGAGAACATTGTTCTTCCGACAATGATGTCAAGCCCACTGGTTAAGTCAGCAGGTCACACTGTACTTGAACATTGGCTGAAATGAGTGGACCAAGGTTCTGATTATGTTGAGAAATAAATATGCTCCATGGTAGAATTGAGATTGATATTAGTATCCGTCTTTGTTTTTCATTGGAATATATTTACCTGGTTTGGAGAAAAAGAGTAGGAGGCATTACTTTTCAACACACTCTCGTATGAAGGAAGGAGTGGCATCTCCCCAAGCTGAAGAGAAGTGCAGATTGTGTAGGATGGAAAACAGAGCTGAGAACCTGCATTCAGCAGATCGCCAGAAAATAAGAGAATGAAACAAAGCAGGATGATGAGGAAAGGAGGAAGAATAATAAAAGAAGAGGAAGTAAAAGATTGTTTTAAAATGGATTAAGAGGTTTTGTTGAAAGCTTTTGTGGACAAGTGAAGTAGAAATAAAAAACACAACCCATTTTGCGAAAACCATGCCAATTTATTACAGAACAAGGTCTGTCATTAATGAGGCCGGAAACAGTTTGTTGTTGTGACATTGTGTGAAAGTTGTTGAAATAGCCAGAAAGCAGGGTAAACGATGCCATACCAAATAACACTTCAGATCAAACACGAAACCTGGAAGATCTCTGTACAGTGGTCTGGCCCAGGACAGGTTCTGTGCTTCTGAAGCGGTCTCATAGGGAGGATTACACTGGGTACTTTGCCGTTGCAATCCCAGAGGTAATGAGGGCAGGAATATGAGATTTAGTGAAAGGGGGCTGGCAATAACTCGTCTACTCCTTGGAAATGTACTGTTGGGACTTTTAAGCTCCACCAGCAGGAACCAATGCTGTGAGGCTAGTCCGAGTTTTACATCTCATCCGCTAGATGGGACACTCATTGATGCAACGTGCTGCCTGTGAGACACCAGGGTGAAAGTTTACAGTCGGATCAGGAATTGAATCCACACCACACAACTCAGTCAAAGGGGACTGTATTACGACTTAGCTCTCTGACCAGGCCACCACAATTAGATGCTTCATGGAGGAAAGATGGGATTGGTGTAAGTGCATGTGGTTAATAATATCTCATTTACTTTTCAGATCAATGACATCACCTTCTCTGAGGCTTTTTTCACCATCAGTCACGTGACAACCGTTATGACAACCACATGGCAAAATGTAATACATTTACAAGATTTCATCCCTGTGATTAAGAGTTGGGAGATTGCGTGATAGAACAGGCCTCTCTCTGCTTGCACACACATCACTGGTCACTGGTCCCTTGGTATCTTCCATAAACAGTCGGCCTTTGGGCCTGCACCATACTAGCTAAATTCCTAACTCCTAGTTTGCAGCATTGCTTGTCCTTGGTCGAAGAAGTTTATTTGTTCCGCCAGTAGCCCAGTACAGTCACAGTATATGGTCAGTGATGTCAAGGAAGTGATTTTGTGGGTGAAAATTGCACAGACATTTGGGCCTAACAAACAGGGAACGTTCAGTTGTCATGACAGCGAGTTCCATGATATTAAGTAAGGTGGGGCAACATCCCAACACTCCTTCTGCTTTTCATCTTTTTTTTGATGATGACATTTTAAATTTGATATTGTCCACACCATCAGTCACAGAGAGAGCCCTCGGGTGCAGACATTAAGTGTACTGAACATATATGACCATGAATGGGGGTAGGAGGGTATCTTGACCACATTATTAATGTACCACTTTGTAACCATCTCTCATTTTGAATGCAGCATGGCTGCCTCGGTGTTGTTTACGTGACACTTGCGGGAGCTGAATCCACAGCGGTACTTGCGGTGCTAGTGAAGTACTTGGAGGGCAGGTGAAAAGCGATTCACGTCTTGGCAGTGCAGCTTACTCGAGGCCTTGACCTCATGTGTTGATCACTCAGCCGATCCTCAGCTTATTAAATAATCTCTCAGGAATGTGATATTTGTTTTTCTTAACAGATTCAATCAAACTATGAATGGTATGAAAAACATGTTTGGCTGATGTAACTGAGGACGTTACATGGTTAGCTAATCATTCTTCATTCACGTCTTCATGCTTTTTTTTGGGCATCCACAAGTTTATTGTCATGACATTGCTTTCAACTCGTTATGATTACGGTGCATTACCACTGCTACCGGATGGATTAGGTTTTTAGTCATCAGCTACTAGGAGAATTGGCCACCAAGTCCAATGAGCTTCTCCAGCCCATTTGTATTACGTCGGAGTTTTCCTTCTCCTAGTTTTACTATAACATGGATAACCCATGACAGTCGGGAGAGAGCTTTTATGGCGCCTCTGGGGACTTGCTAGGAGATTGCATCATTGGTTATTCGAAGGATTTTTAATGATAACCATTCCACCAGTTAACCAACTTCACCCTCAACAATCACTGCCAGATTGTCCCTGACTGCTTATGCAGCTAAGCCTCATGTGTGAGGGTCATTCATCTGTCCGCAACCTCTGGACGGGGGTGGTTGGGTATGGTCGCCTCCGGTGTTATCACATGAAAGCACATCTTTCACCCCAAAACTGTTGTATTAGGTATATTTTGGGCTGACAGGATGGCCGCGAGGTACGCACACTCTCCTCGAAGCTGTCTAGCCTGGGTTCAAATCCTGACTCAGCTATAAACTGTCAACCTGGTGTTTCACAGGCAGAGTGATTCATTCAATATGTGAGTGCCAGCCCTCAGATGGGCATTAAACTGGGCATCCCATCTGCCAGCATTAGTTGGTGGACGTTAAAGATCCCACAGTGTCCTTCGTGAAGAGTAGGAGAGGTATCGCCGGCACCCTGACCAAGTTCCAAATTCCTGCCATAACCAGCAGAGGGCATTGCATCAGGGGCATAGCAGCACCCTCAGCCAATGATGCTACCCCGCAGCCTTGTGCTGCATACAAATGAAGAAGATGATATATTTTTGGCTTTCTTTTACTTTGGCATTTTTGAGGAAAGACGTTTAAATTGTCACTTAAAGGCCCTGTCACACCTTGACGATTTAGCCAGCGTATGCCTCGTGTGCAAAATTTGGCTAAAACGCTGGCACACATCGAATACGTTATGGGTAAGTTTGTATACGTTAAGAGCACGCTGGCATACGTCGTAGTACGCTGGCTTTTTTTCGTAGTACGCTGGCATTTGTCTTTGTACGCCGAGGTGTTAGACAAATTTTCCATGCTTGAAATTTTTCGACGTATGCCAGCGTATGACTCACACGTTCCATAACGCTGGCCATAAGTTGTAGGCACGTTATCGATCGTTGACACGTCGACACACGTTACTTGTAAGTTACTCATAAGTCGAAACACGTCGAGGTAATGTTTAGCGTACCCGAAACTTATTTCTAACCTATGAGAACGTGTTGTAGCACGTTACGCGATCGTTGACACACGTCAACACACGTTACTTGTACGTTACTCATAAGTCGAAACACGTCAAGGTAATGGTTAGCGTCAGTGTTCCAGACTCCCTGGTTTTTTTTTTCTTCGGTATGATGGTGATGTTGACACTTCGATTTCTAGTGCGGTTATAATATAATATAATTAATAGCTGTCCGCTCAACAATTTAAATCATAAATCGTTACTTCTCTACCACCTACTTCTCTACCACCTTTCTCCACCTTACCCAGTCGCACCCAACTGTCCCTGGACTCTGTGTCCTTTTCTCCTGACAAGGTGGAGAGCTTGCTGTCAAACCTCGACTCAGATTCTGCACCCGGTCAAGACGGCATCAGCCCACGTGTCCTCAAAGCCTGCTCTTCTGCCTCTGCTCACCCTCTCTCTGTTCTATTCACCTCTCTATTTGCTCAAGGCCATCTGCCATCTGCTTGGAAATCAGCAAACATCACTGCCCTGCATAAAAGGTCAAAACAGATCCCTGCAACTACAGACCAATCAGCCTTCTCCAATCATCAGCAAGGTTATGGAATCCATCATCGCTTCAGACATCAAATCCTTCCTCTTCTCCAATGGCTTGATTTCTGATCATCAATTTGGTTTCAGACCAGGTCACTCTACCCTGGATATGCTGCTTCTGCTCTCCCAACAATGGATGGAGGTCCTAAATGCCAGACAGGAAATCCGAGCCGTATCCCTGGACATATCACGTGCTTTTGACACGAGTCTGGCACCCTGCCCTGCTCACCAAACTCTCTTCTATGGTATCCAAGGCCATCTCCACTCATGGCTCGCAGACTTCCTCTCCTGTCGCAGTCAACGTGTGGCTCTAAATGGAATTCTTTCATCCCCCCTTCCTGTCCAGGCTGGAGTTCATCAAGGTAGCGTTCTGGGCCCTGTTCTTTTTTTGGTTTTCATCAATGATCTCTCCGACTCTCTGGAAAATCCTCTATATCTCTTTGCTGATGACTCCACCTCTGCCGTACCATCGGTCATCCCTCAGACGCGCAAGCAGCAGCTTCTTCGCTCACTGCAGATCTGGATAAAATCTCAAACTGGTCCAACACGTGGAACATGTCTTTCAATCCGGACAAATCTCACACTCTCACTATGTCCTTCGAAAGGACCGTTTAGAAAACCCCCCATCCACTTTCTCAACAATCCTCTGGAAGAAGTCCTTTCTTTCAAGCTTCTGGGTCTCACTATCTGCCATGACCTTTCCTGGGAAAGCCACATTTCAAACCTCACCTCCAAAGCCAGTCGCCGACTGGGAATCCTCCGTCGTGCAAAGTCCTTCCTCGGCCCACCTGAGCTCCTGACCACTTACAAAGCTTTTGTCTGCAGCCTGATGGAGTACTGTTCTCCCCTCTGGCTGGTGCTCCTGCCTCCCACCTTTCTCGGCTTCAGCTGTAGAAACCAAGGCATTTCGGATCATTGGCATCTCCCGCAATGAGGCTGAGTCTTTGGGCCTCTCACTCAATCACCGCAGGTTGGTCGGTGGTTTTCTGTCTTTACCGTCTCCTCTCCAGCCTCGCCCCCCCTGCTCTCTCTGCGATTTGTCCCCACCACATTTCCGCAGGGCTTTCAAGGTCCGCCAACAACCCCCTTCTGGTAAAACTACAAAATCATGAATCACTGCTCACCTTCACTCTTTCATTCCTCTTTTTTCCCACCTTTGGAATAAACTCCCTCACTCTATTCATTCCCATTCTTCCCTCAGGCCTTCAAAACAGCTGTTCACCACCACCTCTTATCATCCCCCATCCAAATCCTCGATCTCTTCTACCCCCGATAATCCATGGAAGCCCACCTCCTTTAAATTCCCTGCTTTCCTTCCTGAAAGTCCCTGTAATGTCCATCTTCTATTCTCCATGTTCCCCGTCCCATCCCTCTCCCTTCCACAGATCTCCTAATGTCTCTGTTCCCCACTGTTTTGTCCTTCCCACTCCCTCCCCTCCTGTCTCATGCCCCCCTTGATGTGCGTTGTGTGTTAGCTCTCATACGAGCCTTGACAAGGTATCCCAAAAAAAAATAAAAAATGCTCATGCTCCCTGGACAATTGTGTTCCGAGATATTTTTGTATACCTTTCGTGCATTATTTATACAATAACAATCGGAATTCCCTTGCAAGGAACTTCAATGCAGGAGAGACCATTAGAGCCATCAAGCCAGGGCAATGTTTGCCAACCTATGGTTGTCCATGCTCTATCCTTTTTCATACTGAATGCCAAGCAAGGAAGCAGCACGCACCATTTTTAAAGTCTTTAGCATGACTTGACCGGGGTTCAAACCACCGACCTCCCAGATTCAGAACGGACCATTACACGTCGGAGTCTGGTTCATATTTTAAATGCATCTGGTCCAAAAGGATAGTACAGAGGTGGTGCACTTACTTGTGAGTAGTCTAGCCTGGGTTCGATTCCAGACCCAGCCAGAAACTGTCAAATTGGTGCTCCGCAGGCTGGGTGTTGCATCACGAGGTGTGCCATTCTTTGGATGGTTGTGAAGCTTGGTGTTCCGTCTTGTCAACGTTACATGGTGGATATTAAAGATCCCTCGATGTCTTTCAACAAAGAGGAGGCAAACTATCGCCGTCACCCTGAACAGGTTCCAAATGATTGTCATCTTCAGCCAAACGTCAGGTCGAACCAGTCGGTTAATGAAAGACCTGGACCATAAACCTTCCCCAGCCGACCCCACAA
The DNA here is from genome assembly GCA_035128595.1 of Eptatretus atami. Classification (NCBI taxonomy): domain Eukaryota; kingdom Metazoa; phylum Chordata; class Myxini; order Myxiniformes; family Myxinidae; genus Eptatretus; species Eptatretus atami. The sequence continues at coordinate 125,222,353 of CM068957.1, forward strand.
GAGGGGAGGAATAATTGTGGCTATTAAAGTAGTAGTAGTAGTAGTAGTAGTAGTAGTAGTAGTAGTAGTAGTAGTGGTAGTAGTTTCCAAGTGCATCACCATGTGTGTTTTTTTGAATCTCCATGCTGTTCCTTCAAAGGTTGCAATGAAAAATAAATAAATAAACCTTTTTCTAAGTTGACTGACTTTGCATTTTTCTTTTTTTATGGCTACGTTGTGACATCTCAACTATTTCTATTTTTACTTTCATCCATTTTGTTTGAGATATGTCAACCTCAAATTCCTGACCTGTTTCTATTCTGAAAATCTGGCAAGACTGCATTGAGTTGCTTTATTTTGACCTCACTTTTGTCTGCACATTCCATGGATTGTTTACAGCTTTCATGCTGTTGTTCAGCTTTCATTGATTGAAAACAACGTATTTTAAAGTCAATATATGAAATTGAAGCAGGAAGAGAATTGTCGCCCAAGCACTTATCTCCTCCTTGTGTCTGCAAGGGAGGTCTCGGAGCCTCGGGTGGCTTCTTCCCGGAGCCCGGGCGAGATCCGTGGACGACGTCCGAAAAAATACTCATCTGATCTCCCATTGCAACTCAATCCACAGATGCTCATTGGTGTTCTGAGACGACAGCATGAAGACAAGATGTTCAACTCTACCGTTGATTTATGCAGATAATTTGGAATTTCACCAACGTGAGAGCATATGCATATGCTTGTGAACGACGTCCTGGGATCCGTAATACCCACATTACGCATGAGGCAGCCGGCAGAACACCCCGGCTGATGCACATGCTCCGTAATACTGGGAAACCTGCGAAAATGGCACGCGATGGTTTTCATGGAATTATTCTCCACCATTAACAGAAACTCGAACCAGACAGCTCAGGGCACAATACCAACTGAGCTATGTCTATCTTTCTCTATTTTATTCTTTTTAAGTGAGGCACATATGTTCAATGGCAAGTGCATTACCTCTGAGCTATTCTGCCATATTTGTAATTGGTGCTTCAGTACATAATCAATCCATCTTGGTTCAGGTGACATCGTACATGTAATTCCTTTACATTTACGCTATAACTATGTTCAGTGTTTCAGCTGTTATCCCAATGGAATTGTTATTTTGATGACTGCAGCTGGTGGGCATTCTATTTGTACTTTTTCCTCACTGCCTTGCCTTCCATGCTGCCTTCCCCCAATTTTCACATTCCTCTCTATCTCCTATCATTACCTCTTTCCATTCCCTTTTTCTGTTTCTTTCATCCTGATCTCCACTATATTTTATCTTAAGTTTGTCTTTCACTCCGAATTGAAGATATAAACAGGTGTACCAGTTATGGTGTATTGTCTTTGCAAATGACTGAGGTTGGTGATATCCTGTGTTCCAGGTTCACAAGCCCATCCAGGTATACAAGGTTACAAGGCACAGCTCACCAGGAGGCCCTTGGCCTTGCTTTCTCCCGCACTCTTGTTTCGCCAGATTATGCCTCAGCGGCCCTTGCTTTCCTCCATGTTTGCAAGTCCCGGGTATTCTCCCCATGCACGGCCCAGCATGTCCCATCCTGGGCTCGTCTACCACGATGGCTGTCTCGTTTCTGGCTCATTGGATGCCCTCATCCATCTCTTGATTCCTTCTGCTGACTACTACCCAGACGTATGTGGCATGATAGTACTACTACCCAAACAGTGCTTCTGCAAGATACACCGCTTATTATCCTCATGCTTTTTGAAAAAAAAATTACGGGGGGTTATTGTAACCGGCTCCGTCTGTCTGTCTCTGTCTCTGTCTCTGTCTGTTCGTCCGTCAGTCTGTCCGGCTGTCACGCTATCTCCTCCTAAACGGTTGGGCAGAAATTCACTAAACTTGGTGGTTATGATCACCGCATGGTAAGAAGGTGAAAGTGTAGTGTCATTTTTGGCTCTGCCCCGACCATGGGTCGGTCAAAAGGTCAAATGCCAAAAATGCAATTACGGGTACATTTTAAAATGAAACTTTGTATATGTAATCAACATTGTGGGACACATGAAATATGGAACAAACTTTTGGATTTGACCCCCGGTTCATGGCCCAGGGGGTGGGCACTAAAGATCATGAGGGTCAAAGCAGGAAAACAAAAATTACAATTCAAAATTTGACGTTGCATCATTACTGGTAGAACATTTTGCCATCTTTCAACTTCGCTTTAGGTGGGAAGTGAGGGGACTTTGATCGAGTGTGTTTTGCCCTAATTTCACCAAAATGGCACAACAGCTCAGTGTTAGCTATTTTAAACATTTACTATTCATTGATGATCATTAAATAAACAGATAAATGCGACCAAAAGGATGACTCACTAATTGCAGGATACCAGTCGTCTCTTCAACTCATCTCTCTCTCTCTCTCTCTCTCTCTCTCTCTCTCTCTCTCTCTCTCTCTCTCTCTCTCTCTCTCTCTCTCTTCTCTCTCTCTCTCTCTCTTCTCTCTCTCGTTACTTCACTTTTTAACCTCTCTCTCCCCTCCTCCCATCTTGCAACTTACACTGTACGCTTCCTGCCACCAACTCAAAGTTTAAAATGAATGATATATATTAGCCTGGCCTGTCTTTTTCATAATTACTGACAGTCTAAAGTAGTAGGTGGGTATAGTGGATCCCAACCCCCTTGTTTCCCCTCTCTCTGGGCCTTCATTTTTACACATGAGTTTTGGGTGTCTGACCAGCTGTCACCGCACACAGAACAAAAAAGAAAACGTGTTACATTTTCACGTGCTACAGATAAGACGGTAATTACAGGTGATTTTTCTGTCTTCCCTCACACTGTGAGCACGTCACGCTGTAACACGCCTCGTACGCAGTCTGGAAAGTGTCGCATGAGGCCTTGTCTGCCAAACCACTCGGCTGCATGATTCACAAAACATTTTAAAGGGCAAAGGGCAATGGAAAGAAACAGCTACTGGGATAACAAAGATTATAATGGTGATGACGAAGGCGCCAATTTGGTTGCTAATCGACCGTGGTGTGCTTTGCAGCGGGCGTACATATTCACCTTCTTGCTTACATCCCGACTGTTCCTGGAGCCTCAAGACGTTCTCGCACAACTTGTTCATGTCTGTTTACAGAGGCAACACAAAGGAATGGACGTGGTGAGCAAATTTACAGTTTGTCTCTTGAGTTCTGCTGATTTATACAAAACGACATGTTGAAGCCATCTTTCCTGTCCTTTAGTAGGCAATGGAAGTGGTCACCTGTAAGCTCATCAAAGCTATCAAACAGAACACTGGATATGTATTTCCTGTGATTTAGAATAATTACTGAAGGGCTGTATATTTATTACATACACAAAATTGTGGATACTTGTTTTATCCTTCCTCTTGGTATATCCTGTTGTACGTGCTCCTTCTTTGCCTTTCCATTAAAGCTACTGTATCATCTTCAAACCTCCCTCCCACACTGCTGACCCTCCTTTTTCTCTCTTGGTCCTTATTGGAATGAGGTCCTTATAAGATCAAATAAACAAATAGTCTGGAATATTTGACTGCATTTTGAAAGCGAAGTAGTATTTGGAAAGGAAGCTGGGAAGGTAGTAGTCTTTCTTCTTTTCAAGGCTCTCACCAGGGTGGCACAGCTGGAAGGATGGCTCAGAGATAGCAGAGTCGCTTTTGTGCTGCCTCGTCTGGGTTTGATTCCTGAACCATGAACTATAACAATATCACCTTTGTCTTTCAGAGGAAGGGGTTGTATCTTTAAGAGGGCTTTCTTTCTGAGCTACTCAACGGGCTGGTGGGGATGAGAGGATATGTCAGGGGGAGTGCATTGCTCACTCTGGGTTTCATTCCCGGTCCTGACTACAAACTGTCACCCTGATGTCCCGTTTACAAATTTTGCAAGGAATATATAACATAAGTTTGCTTGCGAAAGATCCCACGGTGTCTTTCAACAAAGAGAAGGCAGTTATCCATGGCACTGGGCCTTAATTTAAGTTTCTTGCTTTAACATGCAACAATACTGCATCTGCGGCACAGCCGCACCTCGATAATGACCAATGTGCCAAATTCATCGTTGAATCCCAGTCCAACATGCAATTGCTGAATAATAAGTGCAAGGCTTGCCAAATTTGGTGGCCAATTATCCCATTAGCACAGGAACTATTCGGCCTGTTCATCTCTGGTACTTCCAAGTATCTTACGAAGGTGGCTCTTGAAAAAGACACTGTGGGACCTTTAATGTCCACCAGCAATGTAAAACAGGTGGGACACGTGGCTTAACGTCATGCCTGATGGACGACACACTCATTGATGCCTGTGAAGCACCAAGGTGACAGTTTGTATAGTTTATGGTTTTGACTGGGAATCAAACCCAGACTAGAGAGCTCAAAAGTATATGCAGGAACTACCAGAAGGAGGAGACGTATTTACGTATTTGTACATCATTTGTTTGTTTTGAAGGTCCATTGAGGCAATTTGCCTCTCACGCATGTCATCCCCACTTTTGAGACTGATGGCTGATCATAATAAAGGAACAGTTTAACATGTGCCGGTATCTTTGTACAATTTAGCAAACAAAGTGAAAATATCTCCATTAACACTTAATTTTGGCATTTAAAGTTTATTTTTTAATTGGAATTTGGGATCTTAAACTTTGTCTTCTCTTGTATGTAGCACATGGCTGTGGTCGCATTATTTGTTTTAACTGCAAGTGGAGGATGAAGTAGAGTTGGGAAATAAATCTGCTGTTCGAACACATTCCGGTGATTGTGTTTCCATTCCAAAATAGTGTTTATTTGCACTAATGTCATCCCTCTTTTTTTTTTTTTTTTAAACCAAACAGTTTTGCGATGCCATACATGAAATAATTGGATGAATGCATTATTGACCTCTCAAGGGAAAGTGTTGGATTGAGGTCAGGGCCTACTGCAGAAATTTCGCAAAATGTTTTGGGGTGGCTACAGTCATGTTTTTCAAGAAAGTGTGTGTGTGTGTTGTATGTGTGTGTGTGTGTGGTGGAGGTGGTTGTGGGGGTGGGGGGAGGGGTGGGTTGGGGAGAGCTCAAGTCTCATGACCCCCAATGTTGGATCCGTGCCTGGTGTTGCAAGCAGGGAACACGTACCTCTTCCTGGCGCATTCTCCAACTCCTGGCTGAGTGGACAGATACGTTTCCTTACGATTTCCTTAATGAAGAGACAATGAGCCGGCTCAAGGAGGTGATAACCCAGGCTACGATTGGACGAGATGATGTGAGACTGCCTTTCGTTATCTTTCATGGCTGCTTACAATTCTTCACTTTATATTGAAGCCATATTATAATCCATGCTTCATTACCAATATCAAATAAGGAGCTGATACTCTATGCCCCCCACCTTTTGGGTTGCATGAGGAATAGATCTGTGTAATATGAAAGCTTAATCTTGAATGTTTTTTGAAATATCGCATACACAAGGCAAGTTACTGAGATGGTTGCCATGGCAACAGAATTCTCAGCATTCAGCCAATCACAGCCGTGATCTAATCAGGTTGATATAATATCATGAGGAATCGATATCTGCAATATGAAAGCTAAATGTTCAACATTTTTTTTGAAACATCACGTACACAAAAGTACGTGGACGGATGATCGGTCAAGGATGGATGATCGGTCGGTCGGACGGAGCTCATTTTAACGTCCCCCGTCTCTGACCCTGTCGGAGGGGTGGGAGACAATAAATAACTACAGTAGATCAATCCCATTGAGATTAACAAGGTTAAAGTAGAGTTTAAAGTTGACTTAGATATTTCATTTATTGGGACTGTAATTAATGAATTGACGTTGTTAATTAAGTAATCGATAGATATACATAGATAAAATGTTTTTGTGTCATTATTGCATCTCCTCCCAAACCACTGGTCACACAAAGTTGAAAACGGTACCACATTGATTGCTAAGGACCCATGCAGTCCAAGAAAGTGTGAACTATGCTTCATGTGGTGACAAGTCGCAAGCTGATTGGCTGTGCGAGGCTAGATGTGCTGTGTTTGGCTCCTGGCAAGTGACGTCAATATACCCTTAAAGTACCTATTTCCCATTCTTGGAATTGCAAAATAAAACAAGAGTTCATAGAACACCGTACCCCACACAATCTTGAGAAGGAGCACATGGAAAGGGTTTTTTTTTAAAAACTCACATTTCTGCCATTTTCTCTGAATCGCAATATTCCCCAATGCTGAGACATGTGGACGGTCCAATTTTTTGGTCGACATGGCGTAATATGCTGCAATATTTTGTACAAGTACTGATAAACTCGAGATTTTTGGAAGTGGCAAGAAGGCAATTGGTGTTCTACAGTGTTTCAAGTACTGTATATAATTCAATTGAAATAAAATAAGGTATTAAAGGTGGCAGAAAAAAAACAAACAACTTTCTTACAGAAGTTTACCGCTGTTGATGCACCCACCGTCTTTTACACCACCTTGTTTAACACGTTACATTAGTTTTTCGTGCCTGTTGTTTGTGTCCTTTATGACGTCCCTGAAAACAGTAAGTTTCCTGTTTGGAATGATTTGTGTTCTACAGTGTTCAAGTACTGTATATAGTTCAATTGAAATAAAATAAGGTATTAAAGGTGGCAGAAAAAAAACAAACAACATTCTTACAGAAGTTTACCGCTGTTGATGCACCCACCGTCTTTTACACCACCTTGTTTAACACGTTACATTAGTTTTTCCTGCCTGTTGTTTGTGTCCTTTATGACGTCCCTGAAAACAGTAAGTTTCCTGTTTGGAATGATTTGTGTTCTACAGTGTTCAAGTACTGTATATAGTTCAATTGAAATAAAATAAGGTATTAAAGACAGGTGGACACTGCCAGTGCCAGAATTTGTTTCACTGCCAGACAGGCAGACAGAGTAAAATAAATATAAAAAATCTCACTGTACGCATGTGCGCTCAGGACAAGATTCCATACAATTTGGCAAATTCAGAGGTAAAGTACTGCTAAACTTCAGGTTCGTGTTCCGATTCATGTTCAAAATATAACATTCAATTGAAATTAAGCTGTTCCTCGATCATGGAGTGATGTCTGCAGACAGACAGACCGACAGACAGACAAAGTGAAGCAATTGCTTCACCAGACTTTTTGCTGCGCAGTAGGGCTGGGCCAAAAGGCTTGCGAGTTACTTTACAGCTTACAAAGATTTACATTATTGTCCTGTTTTAACAGGATTACACTGTATTTCCTGTCGCTTTTTCTAATTGCTTTGGGCATCAAATGATTGCGAGATAAGCAATAGCATGTGGTTCCCTTTTTCTTAGTGAGAAAAGATCAATGAGCCATTATTGTTGCTCACATAGCTAATCGATTGGTGTATTGTAGGTCTTGCGGCGAACAGGGGCACAGCTCCTGCAACGGTTGTTACGCCGCCTGGCGACACAGCAACAATATGAGGAGACTTTGGGTAGTCAAGCCACGGCAGGAAAGGCCCGTGGACCGCTGTCCCCAAGGCCGGGGGCCTGTGCACGGGATTTATTTGCCACTTGCGGAGACGCGGGCTTGGTAGCCCAGCAACTGACGTTCATCGAGTTGGTGAGTGTGTTTGTAACAGGAAACTGCATTAAAGTTATTTGTATTTGCTCTGAACATTAATTTGCCGTCGTTCATCATTAGATGATTCATGATGGACTGGTTGAGCTCAAGTCCATTTTCAGTGCCTATTATGCCGGAAGTTGTTCACCTTGTACCGATTTCACTTGAATAGTGACAGTTGACTCTTTGCTGTGTTTGGAATGGAAGGAACGCCTGAGCCAGATTGGACCAGAAGAGCTTGTGGGAGCTTTTTCACCAAAAGGGTCGATTGAGCAGCACCAGGTGGGTGACGTGAGAGTGATGAGAGAAGATGAATATTCAGAGTGGTGGAGGGTTTATGGGAGTCGGCAGGAGGGGTGGGGGGGGGGGATGTCGGCACGGTCTATGCAGAGTAATCTTTTGATAGTAATCGTAGGCAATAAAGCTTTGGTCAATATCAACTGATAATGCTGATTGACAATCATCATGATATAATCTATATTTTTTCGCAGGCCCATGTTGGTGTTAAAAGCACGAAGAATCTGGAGGCGTACGTCGAGTGGTTTAACCACCTTATATTCCTGGTCGCTACAGAAGTCTGCCTGGTAAAGAGTGCACACAATACACATGCTTGTTTGTCTTTTGCAGCTGCTGTTATTGTCACTGCCTGTCATAAATAATTTGAATAACCATGATTATTTAGTAATTATTGTATCTGCCAATGCATTCGTTGGAGGGAGCAAAGATAAAATCATATTTCAAATTATTCATTTTGAAAATAATGACGTAACAAAACGTTTATTTTCAATTGCATCATTTTGTTAAACAGTACGAGCGGGCACTCTGCACTCACGGTGGGAGTACCCTTCTCAGCCCACCTTCGACATGAATGTGCTGTGGCACTTTCTTGAAAATCCAATGTCATTTTTGAAATAAATTTAATTGATCACAACATATCATACTTCATTACGATCGTATTCGAAGCTTGCAACACACTCTTGTGATGTCTATTGTGATTATATTCTGCTGACACTTGAGTGATGCCAATGGAAAGAAAACCATGTTCATTAAACATTTCTTCATAAAACGTATTTAATTATTTTCATTCTTAATGGTTTGTCTCTGGGTCGGATGTACTAGGTTGTTCCATAGTACTAGCGATACCCGTGCACATGCACGGGATAGCAGTACAACAGAGCTGGTAGCAGACGACAGACCGTACACGGGGAATGACAAAAATACGCATTGTGCAAAATGCAAGTGGTACTATGGAACGCCAAGACTTCCCAAACATTGTCGGCATGTCCGCTAAGTGCCACAGCAATTTCATAGGGATCGTGTGACGGCGAGCCGAGTTTTTAGTGTGCAAGCTTGGTATTATAATAGAGATTACACATTTACCAATGCAAACAGAAATGTGCCTTTTGTAGGATGGGCGTCGGACAAACCTACTTAAAACACAAGTTACAAACCCAGGCATTAATTTGTGTCTCAAATTTACATTTAAGAATGTTTTCATTACTCTCCACATTTGACAACCCTGGACTAAGTAAGCATGACAACATGTTGGACTCTCGAGTTGCTCAACGTTAATTCTTTCTAAGTCGGGTAACACACCATCCTCATTTCATTATCTCCCTGTCTACAGCCCTTGAAAAAGAAACAGCGAGCAAAGGTGATTGAGTTTTTCATCGAAGTGGCCAGAATGTGCTTTTCCATGGGAAACTTCAACTCATTCATGGCAATTATATGTAAGCACCACTTTATCGAGCATAAGCAGCACCGTATCTACCGTAAACATTCCTATTCTAAGAATGGTGTAATCAGGTTCCATTTTAGAGCAGTTTTTAACTATAAGATTGTATTCAATTTCGTTATCGATTATTATTTACCTCCATTTCACCTCGAAGTCTGTGCGTCAGTGAGTGTGTGAGTCCGAATGGAGATATGCTTTAATAGAGATCACTCATTCTCAAATACACTGTAATCTATATACCAGGGGTACGTTCCAGCAGTGTCAAATGCTCATTTTCAGTAATTAAATTGGAACAAACAGGTCAAATATAAATATAACAAATGAAAAATTCAGATTCTGTGCAGCATCTGCAGCCACACCAAATTGTGTTTCAAGGTAGCATTTCCAGCATTTTTCTCAGACCATGTCTCAGGTGTGCTGTAAGGCCAACAGGCTCAACTGGCATGCGCAGGATGGTGGCCTTAGGCACAGTTTGACAAGGTTGTCTGATTTAACCACAACATTTTAACCATAATTTAACCAACAATATTTTGCAATTTTTATTCAATTTTATTTTACCTTATAAAGGGAAGAGGAGGAGGAGGAGGAGATTTTACTATCTTTACTAACATCAACAACCATAATTTTGATTTTTTTTTACCTTGAATGTGCATTCGTTTATTTATTTCGTATCCAACCTGTGGCTACTGATTGCAACATTGCTGGAAGTATGGCTGTGCCACTGATGCAGTGCCCCCTGTAGGTTAGGGCAGAAATTTGTTCATGGTGCTGGCGATAGCTCACCGACTCTTCATAGAGGACACCGTGGAATCTTTCACGTCCACCAACTAGTGCCGGCAGACAGGAAGCCCAGTTTAACGTCCACCCGAGGGACGGCACAAATATTGATGAATGACTCTGCCTGCGAGACACCAGGATGACAGTTTATACCTGGGCCGAGATTCAAACTCAGGCTAGGCGGCTTAGAAGTGAGTGTCCATACCTCTAGATCTAGACCATATTGCCAGCCCGAATGTAGATTATATACCCAAGTTAGCTGCACCCAATCCTGAGAGTACATATTCAAACGGAAGACCAAGAAGGAACCCGAAGAAGTAAAAAACAAAGATGGATGGAGTCATCAGGAGGAACCTGGAGAGGATGTGGTTGTCTGCACTTAGATCTACTGTAATCTACATAGCCCCTTCTAAGGTGTTTTTAAATGACATGACACCAATGCAGTATTGTGCATGAAGAAATTGAGTTTTAAGTTTTTAATTTATAATACATAATATGCTAATAGATATGTTTTTATTCCCAAAGGGCAGTCTCACTCAGTGGGCTTTGCTGTGTGACAGGGGTCACCTAGATAAATACCGCTGGATCGGCTCTGCCTTGTTAATTCTGTCTCGATGTTGATATTACACCCCTGTTGCTCTCGCAAAGGTGTATAATACCTGCCTATTCCAATACCTATTGACCTAATGTAAAATGGATGTGAACCTCCAGGGTGGTGCACGTTTGGGGATCTTTTATTTAATTATTTGTCACTGTTCATCATTGTTCTTTCCAGCTGGGCTGAGTATGATCCCCGTGTCAAGGCTAAAAAAAACCTGGACGAAGGTGAAAACGGCCAAGTTTGACATCCTGGAGGTGAGTGTTATTCAATTTATTTTTGCTCCTTCAGGCAAAGTTCACGTGTGGCGGGAAGGCGCGTGAGATGTGTGTGTGTGAATTAGGATGACTATGAATCACAAAACTTCACCTGTTTAAGATTTTTTTTTGTTTTTTTTTGTGATCACCAGAGATCATTATCACTCATCAACAACCAACAATTAATAATAATAATAATAATAAAATAATAAATATAATAATAATGAATAAATCTTAACACCATGTTATATTTATCTCAAGCATTGCACAGATCTACTTGTTAAGTATCTACAAGCTAATGGCTGGTCAATCGCACTATCTATGTTGTACACATACAAGGTGATTTGGGGGTCGGGGGTCGGGAGGGCTTGGGTTTTAAACCACTGTGGTTTGAGAATAAGTCGAGAAATGTAAAGGTTAGATGGGGGGGCGGGTATGTCAGCTTGGATCAAAGAATAATTGCACTGTCTTTTGTACTGTTAAAATCAACCTCATTAGCTAATTATTGTTAATGACATGTAACTGATTTTTTTTCCCGACAATCCGAGGCCCAAAAAGATGCTTGCTCAGTGCAGGCCGCTCCTTGGTCCTTATATTGTGGAAATATTACCTGAAAGATAGATAAATACATTGGGACACTGGAGAGGTTATACACAGTACTTGAGAATTTGAACTCGTAATTACATTGTCATGAGAGAAATGTTGAGACCCGACCTGACTGAAGCCGATACACCAACCAGACCACATAACTGATACCTCAATGGCCCCAATTATTCCCCTCTTCTTGTGGGGTCGACCGAGGAACGTTTTTTGCCCACGTCTTTCACAAACCGGCTGGCCACGCCTGACGTTTGACTGAGGGTGCAGGGACTTGTGTTGATCACGGTGCCGGCGATAACTTGCCTACCCTTCAGGAAGGACACCATGTGATATTTATAGTCCACCAATGACGAAGGCTGCACATTGGTCCTCCAGCTTAACATCCATCCGATGGACGGCACACACACGCTGATGCAACACCTGCATTTGAAACACCAGGATGACAGTTTATAGCTGGGTCAGATTCAAACCCAGGTTAGACAGCTCAGAGGTGAATGCACATTCCTCGAGGCTGTTCTACCAGCTCTCAAATAGAAGATACCTATCCAATCGTGTAATTACTTAAGGTCATTTTTATTAACAAAGGTTTATCCTTTCACTGTTCAATTCCCGAATGGAATTCTTGCAACAAAAATATGTCCATTTTATATTAAACTAGAGGGGGAGCACTCGGTAGAGTGCAAAACCTCCGCCGCCAATACTGCTGGGTCACTTAAGTGAACCTGATATCCTATTCATTGTAGGTCAAAACGGATCAGACTCTACTGAACCACGATTGAATAAACTAAACTCGATCGACGCGCATGTAGAAATGCCCAAAAAATAAAATCGAAATTTTTTTGAAAAAAAAGTTGCAAAATTTGTTTTTTTTTTCTCTAACAAATTTTTTTTTGGGGGTTGGAAATCACTTAAAACATGTAGAAATGCAAAAAAAAAAAATTCAAATATTTTTCAAATAAAATCGAATTTTTTTTGAAAAAAAGTTACAAAATTTTCTGTTTTTTTTTTCTCTAACAAATTTATTTTTTTTTTTGGTTGGAAATCACTTAAAACATGTAAAAAATGCAAAAAAAAATTCAAATATTTTTTCAAAATTGCCGCCATAGCGGCCATATTGGACTTTGGACCAAGTCCAAAATCTAATGGAATGATCCATGGACCATACGTAATCCCCCACCAAGTTTCGTCGAAATCCGTCCAGAGAGTTTTCCGTAATACTGTTCACAAACAAAACAAACAAACAAACAAACAAACAGACGGTGTGAAAACAGTAACCTCCGTCCATCTTCGATGGCGGAGGTTAACTAGAAGGGCACTCGGTAGAGTGCACACACCTCCGCCACATGATGCCTGATCCACGAGAACATATCGGGCCCAATACATTTTTG
>CM068957.1:125242992-125272954 GCA_035128595.1 Eptatretus atami
GTTCTGTAAGGAGGTGAGACTCAGTGTGAGGAGTAACCGAATAACTTGCGAGTGAGCATGATTTGCGAGAGTCTGTATGTATATAATAATATATAATATATATATATATATATATATAATATATATATAATAATATATATATATATATATATATATATATATATATATACTAGCAGGGATACCCGTGCTCCGCACAGGAATCCCGTGGATGACGGCGGGTCTGAAGGAGTATATGTCACAGTTAATTGTAAAATTGTAGAGGCTGCCACCATATTATTTTTTTCATCACCACTATAATATTATATTTTCCCCGCCATGTTTTATATGCAGAAGACTCGAGTTCAAAAATGTTAAGATTTATTGCCGCATCAAATAAAAACCATAATGCCTCAACAATGTGAGGCTGGTTTCATGTCATCATTTGCGACTTAATTAATTCTCATTCTCTAGCAAATTCCGTTGCCCCATGTCAATCGGCTGAACTTGAAAAATTAACGTTACGCAATCAGGTGATGACGTCATAATTCGGAAACCGGGAAGTCGGAAGTCATTGTCTTCAATTGACTGTAGCATTATTTTTCATTCTATTGCAATGGCGTTGGCCCCATGTCAATCGGCTGAACTTGAAAATTAACGTTACGCAATCAGGTGATGACGTCATAATTCGGAAACCGGAAGTCGGAAGTCATTGTCTCAATTGACTGTAGCATATTTTTTTATTCTATTGCAAATGGCGTTGGCCCATGTCAATCGGTGAACTTGAAAAATTAACGTTACGAATCAGGTGATGACGTCATAATTCGGAAACGCAAGTCGGAAGTACAATTCTTTTACATCGGGACACTCCCGGGTACATGTTCTGTCAGCATGTGAAGTTTGGTGAGGATCAGTCCAGTACTTTTCGAGTGCATAGGTCACAGACAAACACACACACAGACACACAGACAGACACACTTCAACTTTATATACATATATCTGTATAAGATTGGGCGGTTGGGATTACACATTTTTAAAGAAGAAGATAGCGCTTCCAAACAAAAGTAAAAACTAGATCGACTCCACTAATTTTAGCAAAAAAGCGAGAGCAGACCCTCACAGCCGGCTTAATCAGGCACAATAGACCCCGAGCCTCAGTACGTGTCCGGTTTTTTTTGATACGACCACTCATTTCCGTTCACTGCTGGTGCTCGAGGTCAAATGGAGGAGTGCTTTTGGGTCATCTCTACCGAGATGACCTAATAAAGCCGGACCAAATGTCTACGTCCGTCCGTCCGTCCGTACGTCCGTCCGTACGTCCATCAACAATTTTTCTTTCGATCTTGATGAAACTTAGTATGTGGGTAGAGGTCGATGAGTGTTGCACAACGATATAACTTTTGTCCGGGTTCAAGGTCAGAGACGAGGTCACGAGGTCACGTAAGTTATAAAAATCGCCATTTTCAAAACCTATCTAGTCTGCCATTCTACAAGATATTCGGCAACTGTTATTGATTATGATAGTAAGAAATATTATCTTGTATCTAACCGGACAGATTTTTGAATTTCCGTCCCGTTTGGCCGCCACGTAACCTGGAAGATGGTCAAAAACACCTCCCGTACAAAGAAAACTTTTTACTTCCGATCTTGATGAAATTTGGTATGTGGGTAGAGGTCGATGAGTGATACCAACACATATTTTTCCCGGATTCGAGGTCAGGGTCAAGGTCACGAGTTCACAAAAGTTGTGAAAGTCGCCATTTTCAAAACCTATCTCGTCTGTCATTTTAGGAGATATCTGGCAACGGTTAATCGATTATGATGGTAAAAAACATTATAGAGATGACCATCACCCCCACAACGGGGGTAATTTTAAAATTATTTTGCAAAAGTAAAATAAATGTCAAATCACATTATTGAAAGGGTGCTTTGCTCTTTTTTGTTTTACTCACGTGATCTGGTGCTGTATGTGTGTGGGTGAGCAAGTGGTGCGCTTGTTTTTGTGTTTTCGGAGCACTAACATGGCTGGTTTCATGTCCGGGTTTGGGCATGAAGAGGTGTTGGTTGTGTGAGTGTTGGGTTCTAGTTGGGTGTTGAGCACATGTGGATAAGGTGTTTGGGATTGAGTGTGTTTGTTGCTCACCTGATCCAGTCATTTGCACCATCCAGTTTTTTCATTTGCATCAGAGGTGTGAATTACAACACCAGATCGTGTGTAAGTAAAAAACAAAAAAGAGCAGAGCACCCCTCAGTGATGTGATTTGACGTTTATTTTGCTCTTGCAGAATAAAAAAATTATAAAAAGCACTCCTCCATTTGACCTGAGCACCAGCATGTGACCGAAATGCGGTCATGTCGGAATATAAACCGGACACGTGCCGAGGCTCGGGTCGATTGTGCCGGATGAAGCCGGCTGTGAAGCCGGTGAAACGTTTCCTGAGACCGGGTCTGTTCTCGCTTTTTGCTCAAATTAGCGGAATCAAACTAGTTTTTATCCCCCGCCGCATGGCGGAAGGGGATATTGTTATCACCCGGGTCGTCCGTCCGGCTGGCTGGCTGGCTGGCGTCAACATTATAAGCTGTGAGTGCGATAACTCATAAACTGTTCACCATATCGATTTGAAATTTGGGTCACACATGTGCCACCTGAAAAGGAAGAACGCCATTGATTTTGGGCTGGCCGGCTCCAAGATGGCCGACTGGGGCGGCGTCAACATTATATGCTGTGAGTGCGATAACTCAAAACTGTTCACCATATCGATTGAAATTTGGGTCAGACATGTACCACCTGAAAGGAAGAACCTTGTTGATTTTGGCGTGGCCGGATCCAAGATGGCCGACTGGGGCGGTCCGTCCGTCCGGCCGGCTGGCTGGCGTCAACATTTATAGCTGTGAGTGCGATAACTCATAAACTGTTCACCATATCGATTTGAAATTTGGGTCACACATGTACCACCTGAAAAGGAAGAACCCTATTGATTTTGGGCGTGGCCGGATCCAAGATGGCCGACTGGGGTGGCCATCTTGGAAAAAAATTTTTTTGTAATAAATGGAAAACCGCTTATCTGATTTCAATTATTTTTGGTTACTATGTTCCTCACCCCTGGGGAACTTTTTCGAGATGATGACCAAATGGTGTCTTGTTTCCAATTCACCTCCCTCATTATCTGGAATATGTATGACCTTTTTCATTCAATGGTGGGGATTCCCCATCTCTGATGGGATTTTTACTTTTGGTTTGAAGTGCCTTCTTCTTCTTAAAAAAAAAATAAATACTACATATATATCGGCTAATATATATATATTTCAAAAAAATACTATAATATATATATATACACACACTTGCGGGTTATGCCTACACATTGTAAGCAATAACAAACCGTGCTTCCCCATTGTCTCGGGTCGCTAACCTGCATTTGATTTTTCTTCTTTTTTTTTCTTTTATTATAATTTCATTTACGGATGCTTTCCAATGGTTCTGTGATTTATCCCGTGTAATGGTTTCGATGTCCATCGGCATGCAAAATTTCAGCCTCTACATTACCCGGAAGGTACAAACTTTAATATCAGTCAGTGAGTGAGTCAGTGCTTAGAATGAGCTTTATGTCTTAGATGTCACAGCCATGGAGATTGCCTCTGGAAGATGGAATAGAAGCGGGACAATGACCCTAATAATCACTCACAAGAGTGTAATTTCTTCCTCAGCCCTGTACTTCACCTCTTATGAGAATGAAGACCAGACAATCACATGGACAAGGACCGTTGGAAATGCTCAGGTATGAATGAAGGGAAAAATTGATGAGAAAATGATCCACTGAGGTTAACACATTAACTGCATGAATGAATTTTATCGGAAGGCAGAATATTTTTTTACTCCTGTGAGTTTATTCTACCACTGTAAAAACCACAACTGAATACCACACACACACACACACAACACACACACACACACACACACACACACACACACACACACACACACACACACACACACACACACACCCACACACGTTCAAAACACGCCTGCGCCACAAGTGTGCCTCGCTGACTTGCTCTTCAATTGAAATTCCAAGCATCATCCCCTTTTGGCCCTTCAACCTCAATAATGTCCGTCTCGGTGGGTCAGCAGAGGCATACATGAATCCACACGTAGCAACGACATGTGTGTACACATGTACCACCACTTTTGGCCACCGAGAACACAAAACAGACAAACAAAAATAAATACAACAAAAGCAACACCACATATACATTTTCATTACATCTTTCGCTCCGAGAATCCACGACATCAGAAACAAATGTTGGGCGGGAAACATCAAACAACCACCCTCACAATATACACTGCTTGACTGCCACCATATACCACCTACAAATCCAAATGGAGTCTTTCACCACTACCTGAACTACTTTCTCACACATATTCCTTCATCTTCTTCTTGGTAGTCTGCCTTCTTCAATCCTTAAACTTTTTACAGCATGAAGACCCTCCCACATTCCAGGTTGAGGCAGAAAGCTTACCTCTCCAGTTACCAGCACATCCTCTCCACCCATCTCAAATGGCACTATACACGCCAAACCTTCTCCCTGCACTCCACCTCCAACTCACTGTGCCTAATGTTGATCTCTTTCAAAAGTTAATCAAGGCACTTTGAAAATTAACCGATGACGATTTCTCCTTTGTAGGTCGAGACTGTTGCCACGAACCTGAAGGATATTTTTCCTTCAATCCTCACCTTTGCTGTTTCTGACTACAGCGGAGGAAACCATCACGGTGATCCTGGAGTGATGGTTCTGAAGGTCCAATGTCAGGCATACTTTCCGCAGGCGGTAAAAGACCTCGGCTTGAACAATGCCTGACGTTCATCCGGACATAACCCTGCCTTTTTTTTGGCAAAGAGTCCATCTCAGTGAGTGAAGCTTGAGCCATCTGTGGACTATGTTAAAAAGCTGAAAACGAGATGTTCTCTCAACTGGTGCATTCGATAATGGCACCCCAGGCAATCATCTCCACCATTCCACTTGCTGAAAAGCTGAAAAAGAGACATTGCGTCAACTGGTGCATTAGAAAATGGTACCCACAAGATGCATCTCATGTATTTCAACAACACCATGCCCTTCCTGCTTGGCTGATGATCAGCTACATATTTCGCCGCCCTTTCAATTTGTACCCTCCTTGCTGTAGATAAGACTACCTCTGAAACACAGGGGACAAAAGGTTATTTAAAATTCAACAGGGAATTGAGCAATGAACAAAGTCAAGGTAATAAGTGGGAGGTACATTGGTCAGGTAATATTAACGGTTACTGTGTTCATATGGGTTTTAAACATCTGTCTGTCTACTGATCTGCTGTCCAGTTGAAATTCAAGTCCCAGCTTATTTGCTCCAACGCGACAACACACAATCTCTTTGGAGCAGAAACTCAAATATATCCCTTTCCGATGGTGAGGTCAGACAATCCAGGGACGGTGTGTGCAGAATCATGTTTGGAACAATATATTAATACATTAGGTCATGCTGGCAATACACAATGCGAAGGAGGTTATACCTACCATCTGCCACGGTCTGTGCATCCAATTTGTTCTTGTGTGGGGAGCGCGATCGCCTGTTGTGTGTGGTTCCTGGTTGCACACGGTGACTGTGGCTGGTTCCAAGGTGCGTGGATGACGACACGTTTTGTACACAAATTATCTTGATACAATTGCCCCCTTTGTTACGCGTTTCTTTTACAAAGAACAGCTTTTTCATTTCGAAGCCGTTCACTTCGTGCGCAAGTGGTCGTGCGTACTCGTTGTGCGCACCTGATGGTTTGAAAACCAAAGCCAAATAAGCTTTTATACAAATCCATCACTCTGCACCTACGTGAGTGTGTGCGCACTCCCCCTTTGGGTCGTTGCATTTTGTAAGGTACCCACAATCTACACCCTGTCATCACTTCTCTTTGCTTTCTTCCAGTTCATGTTTGCACAGTCTTACCTTCAGATTGCTGGAATACTGTCTCTTGGCAACGGCATAATTGTTTTTGCTCTGTACGAAAATGAAAGAAACAAACAGAGCAGGGCACGTCATAACATCATCAGAGTAGATTTTCTTTTAACGAGCATGTCAGCATTGACGGCAAGCCATGGCAGGTGCTTTGTCCCCAAACAGCACGACACAACGGCATACAGAAATAAACACATCTCTGTCTCCACATGTCTTCTCGTACAGCTTTATTTCATTTTTAAAACATCTTGTCCAACATTTGGTGTTCATGGCAGCCGACAGGGGTCGAGGTTTTGACGCTCCGTCGGACCTCGTATTGAATGTTATATTTATTTTACCACATACACTCATTGTTTTGGTTGAACCCTTCCAAACTAGAGTAGGAGTGAACATAACCATGATATTCCATCAATCACGTTGATTAAATTACGTAAACTGGGCTTGGTTATAATTGCAGCTGATACGTCGGGAAATTTAATAGTGGTTCCACTTCATAGCCGAGGACGGCCATTCACGTACGTTATTTGACCAACTGGGTGACCAAATTCGTTTACAAATGGGAGTTCCTGCCGACACTAACCACACGTTTGTTGATAGGAAGTACTGCAACCAGGAATTTGTAATTTGTTTCAGGGTGCCGGCGATCACACGCAACTGTTTTGTGAAAGGCACCGTGGGATATTTAACGTCCACCAACGAATTGAACAGACCTGACACCTGGGATGCGTTCCATCTCCAATCAACTTGCTATCGCTTGCCAAGCCAGCCGTTCCTTATCAACCGCTTCGTTGGAGCGCTTGCTTGAGTGCTTAAGCCACTTGGCGAGCAGTTCACAAGATGATTGGTAAAGGAACACACCGCTGTTTTCAATGGGACTTATTAACTGCCGTGCGTGTCAAGCGAAAAGCGGGTTCGTTTTGTCTGTCAGTCTATCTGTCCACAAGCGTCAGTTATGATTGAGGAACTATTTACCTTAAGTTGAATGTTTTATTTGAACACAAATGGAACATGAATCGGAAAACAAACTGTAGTTTAGCAGTACTTTGCACACATGTGATTGGGACGAATTCAGAGCCAGAGTAGAGGAGTGAGATTATGTTTTTTACTCTGTCTACTTGCCTGGCAATCAAACAAAACTAAACATCATTCCAAACAAAAAAACGAGCTGTTTTTCAGGATAAAGGTCACAAACAACACGCACGAATAAACTAATGTAACAATGTTCAATAAGTGGTGCAAAAGACGCTGAATAAAGGTGTAAACTTCTGAAAATGCTTTTCTACAACCTTTGAAATCTTTTTTTTTTTTTTACCTCCACCTCCGAAGTGGACAGAGGTATAATTTTCACTCCTGTGTTGGACTGTGAGCAGGATATCTCAAAAGGTTGTGGATGGGTGGTGAGGTTGGATGACAAGAACAAGCTCATTTGATTTTGGTTCAGGTCTGAATCCAGATCTGGCCTTCAGTGGGATATAAAACGTAAACTGTTCAGCCTTGGGAGGTGTGTGCTCTACCGAGTTCCTTCTAGTTTAAATTTAACTATATCCTTGAACATTGCAGAACACAAATGGCCTTGTTGGCATTATCAAAAAGCCTTTGTTTAGCTATATAATACTTACCAAATATTTCGGCATTTAAACATTTGACCCATCAAATTTGCTGTTCGCAGACCCCACCCTGTCCTTTTTTTTTCAAGACTGCATGGTAAGGTGTTCTATGAACTCTCTAGTTAAATAGGCTTTGACTTAACACCCTCCCGAGAGATGGTGTACTCCTGATACAACCCCATGCCTGCAAAGCACTTATCCGACCCTTTGTATCAGGTCAGGAATCGAACCCAGACGAGACAGCTCAGAGGCAACTGCACTACCACTCACCTCGGAAACCTAATCCATGGAAAAGGCTTTAGGGTGAGGCGTTTCCCTCAAAAACATTCACTCTCTCGTTTTTAATTAATATGTGCCAAATTGGTGGTGGTTTTTCAGGTCAAACCTCATTGGAAATGCTCCATGCTTTACTTAGAGAAAGATACATCTTGATGGTGTATTTAAATGCAGGATTCATTGAAACCTATTTAGTAAATACAGATTGACACTGAGGTTCTTTCTACAGTATAATAGCCAGGGTAGAAACAAGTGTTGTTGCAGCTTGTGGCCTCAAATTTGCCAGGGTAACTTCAAAAAAGAGCAGGTGTCTGTGCCGGAACCCCAATGTGTCCTGGTCCCTGGCTAAAGCTCGCTACCTGCACTGTCTCTCGATATGTTTCATTCGCTCTTCTTCTGATGTTCGACCCGAATGGCAGTTCAGCTACCAAAGCAGCCCTAAGGAAAGATATCAGGTTCGGGTATGGTTATCCTCCTTTATACATATATCTGTATAAGATTGGGGCGGTTGGGATTACACATTTTTAAAGAAGAAGATAGCGCTTCCAAACAAAAGTAAAAACTAGATCGACTCCACTAATTTTACCAAAAAAGCGAGAGCAGACCCTCACAGCCGGCTTAATCAGGCACAATAGACCCCGAGCCTCAGTACGTGTCCGGTTTTTATTTTGATACGACCACTCATTTCCGTTCACGTGCTGGTGCTCGAGGTCAAATGGAGGAGTGCTTTTTAAAATTTTATTTTGCAAAAGTAAAATAAATGTCAAATCACATTATTGAAAGGGTGCTTTGCTCTTTTTTGTTTTTACTTACACGTGATCTGGTGCTGTATGTGTGTGGGTGAGCAAGTGGTGCGCTTGTTTTTGTGTTTCTGGAGCACTAACATGGCTGGTTTCATGTCCGGGTTGGGCATGAAGAGGTGTTGGTTGTGTGAGTGTTGGGGTTCTAGTTGGGTGTTGAGCACATGTGGATAAGGTGTTTGGGATTGAGTGTTGTTTGTTGCTCACCTGATCCAGTCATTTGCACCATCCAGTTTTTTTCCATTTGCATCAGAGGTGTGAATTACAACACCAGATCGTGTGTAAGTAAAAACAAAAAAAGAGCAGAGCACCCCTTCAGTGATGTGATTTGACGTTTATTTTTGCTCTTGCAGAATAAAAAAATTATAAAAAGCACTCCTCCATTTGACCTTGAGCACCAGCATGTGACCGGAAATGAGCGGTCATGTCGGAATATAAACCGGACACGTGCCGAGGCTCGGGGTCGATTGTGCCGGATGAAGCCGGCTGTGAAGCCGGTGAAACGTTTCCTGAGACCGGGTCTGTTCTCGCTTTTTTGCTCAAATTAGCGGAATCAAACTATTTTTTTTAATCCCCCGCTGCATGGGGAAGGGGGATATTGTTATCACCCGGGTCGTCCGTCGGCTGGCTGGCTGGCTGGGCGTCAACATTTATAGCTGTGAGTGCGATAACTCATAAACGGTTCGCCATATCGATTTGAAATTTGAGTCACACATGTGCCACCTGAAAAGGAAGAACGCCATTGATTTTGGGCGTGGCCGGCTCCAAGATGGCCGACTGGGGCGGCGTCAACATTTATAGCTGTGAGTGCGTAACTCATAAACTGTTCGCCATATCGATTTGAAATTTGGGTCACATATGTACCCACTGAAACGGAAGAACCGCAATTGATTTTGGGCGTGGCCGGATCCAAGATGGCCGACTGGGGCGGCCATCTTGAAAAAATGTTTTTTCGCCATATCGATTTGAAATTTGGGTCAGACATGTAACCTGAAAAGGAAGAACCCTGTTGATTTTGGGCGTGGCCGGATCCAAGATGGCCGACTGGGGCGTTCCGTCCGTCCGGCTGGCTGGCTGGGCGTCAACATTTATAGCTGTGAGTGCGATAACTCATAAACTGTTCGCCATATCGATTTGAAATTTGGGTCACACATGTACCACCTGAAAAGGAAGAACCCTGTTGATTTTGGGCGTGGCCGGATCCAAGATGGCCGACTGGGGCGTTCCGTCCGTCCGGCTGGCTGGCTGGGCGTCAACATTTTTTTTTTTTTTTTTTGTATACCATGTCGAGGCTCGTATGAGAGCTAACACACAACGCACAGCAAGGGGGCATGAGACAAGAGGGGCGGGAGTGGAAGGGACAAACAGTGGGGAACAGACACATTAGGTGATCTGTGGAAGGGAGAGGGATGGGGATGGGACGGGGAACATGGGAAGAGAAGATGGACATTACAGGGACTTTCAGGAAGGAAAGCAGGGGAATTGAAGGAAGTGGGCTTGGGTGGATTATCGGGGTAGAAAGGATCGAGGATTTGGATGGGGATGATAAGAGGTGTGGTGAACAGCTGTTTGAAAGCCTGGAGGGAAGAATGGGAAAGAATAGAGTGAGGGAGTTTATTCCAAGGGCGGGAAAAAGAGGAATGAAGGAGTGAAGGTGAGCAGTGGTTCGTGATTTTGGTAGTTTTACCAGAAGGGGTTGTTGGCGGACCTTGAGCGCCCTGTGCAAATGTGGTGGGGACAAATGGCAGAGAGAGCAGGGGGGCAAGGCTGGAGAGGAGACGGTAGAAGACAGAAAGACCACCGACCAACCTGCGGTGATTGAGTGAGAGGCCCAAAGACTCAGCTTCATTGCGGGAGATGCCGATGATCCTAAATGCCCTGGTTTCGACAGCGTGAAGCCGAGAAAGGTGGGAGGCAGGAGCACCAGCCAGAGGGGAGAGCAGTACTCCATCAGGCTACGGACAAAAGCTTTGTAAGTGGTCAGGAGCTCAAGAGGGCCGAGGAAGGACTTTGCACGACGGAGGATTCCCAGTCGGCGACTGGCTTTTGAGGCGAGGTTGGAAATGTGACTTTCCCAGGAAAGGTCATGGCAGATAGTGAGACCCAGAAGCTTGAAAGAAAAGACTTCTTCCAGAGGATTGTTGTGAAAGTGGATGGGGGGTTTTCTAAACGGTCCTTTCGAAGAGACATAGTGAGAGTGTGAGATTTGTCCGGATTGAAAGACATGTTCCATGTGTTGGACAGTTTGTGATTTTATCCAGATCTGCAGTGAGCGAAGAAGCTGCTGCTTGCCGGTCTGAGGATGACAGATGGTACGGCAGAGGGTGGAGTCATCAGCAAAGAGATATAGAGGATTTTCCAGAGAGTCGGAGAGATCATTGATGAAAACCAGAAAAAGAACAGGCCCAGAACGCTACCTTGAGGAACTCCAGCCTGCACAGGAAGAGGGGATGAAAGAACTCCATTTAGGGCCACACGTTGACTGCGACAGGAGAGGAAGTCTGCGAGCCATGAGTGGAGATGGCCTTGGATACCATGGGAAGAGAGTTTGGTGAGTAGTGCAGGGTGCCAGACTGTGTCAAAAGCACGTGATATGTCCAGGGATACGGCTGGATTTCCTGTCTGGCATTGAGGACCTCCATCCATTGATGGGGAGCAGAAGCAGCATATCCAGGGTAGAGTGACCTGGTCTGAAACCAAATTGATGATCAAATCAAGCCATTGGAGAAGAGGAAGGATTTCATGTCTGAAGCGATGATGGATTCCATAACCTTGCTGATAATTGGGAGAAGGCTGATTAGTCTGTAGTTACAGGGATCTGTTTTTGCACCTTTTTATGCAGGGCAGTGATGTTAGCAGATTTCCAAGCAGATGGCAGATGACCTTGAGCAAATGAGAGGGTGAATAGAACAGAGAGAGGGTGAGCAAGGGCAGAAGAGCAGGCTTTGAGGACACGTGGGCTGATGCCGTCTGGACCGGTTGCAGAATCTGAGTCGAGGTTTGAAAGCAAGCTCTCCACCTTGTTAGAAGAAAAGGACACAGAGTCCAGGGACAGTTGGGTGCGACTGGTAAGGTGGGTTGAGAAAGTGATGGGTTTAGGACACAAGATTTAGCTGCAAACACCGAGTTTAGACATTCAGCTTTATCACGTGCGGTATCAGCAGTGCAGCCATTTGAGGTAAAGGAGGGGATGGAGCGGGAACATACACCAGAAACAGATTTGATTAAACGCCACCAGGATTTTGAGGAGGAGAGAGGTTTGAGAGTTCAGACTTGAGATGAGAAAGATGTTGTTTTCTGGCTCTCCTGAGGGTAGATACACACTTGTTCCGAGCTTTGTGGAAGGAACTGAGGTTGCCCACAGTTGGGTTTGCTTCCATGAGGCAAAGGCAAGTTGTTTCAGGACAACTGCCTCGCCACAAGCTTCAGTAAACCAAGGGCGGGAGGAAGGTGTAGGACAACTGAAGACGAGAGGGATAAATCTGTGCATGAGGTAGAGCAAGTTTCTTTGAAAGAATTCCAGGATGAGTTGATGTTTGAGAAAGTAGTGATATGGAGACCAGTCTGTAAGTTTGATAGCTGCTTGGAGACCCTGCCAGTCGGCTTGCGTGAAATGCCAGACTCGACGGCGGTGAGGTGGTTCTCTGATAACAGCCAGAGAGATGTCCATTTGACAAGGACGTGGTCAGAAGAACCGATTGGAGCGGAGGAAGAGCAGCAGATATTGTCAGGGAAATTTGTCAAAATCAGATCTAGAAGAGATGGAGTACCATTGGTTGAGATCCGGGTCGGGAAATTGACCGATTGAGTCAGTCCCAATGAGTCACAGAAAGCTTTTGCTGAGGTACCATGACAGGTGAGAGAGGTACCCACACCTAGCAACTGGCGTGATGACAATTGAAGTCACCACATAAGAGGAAGAGAGAGTTTGGATGAGAAGATAGAAGATGGTCCATGTTTTCGGATAGTGAGGTGTAGTGGAGTCATCACTGTTCGGTGGACGGTACAGTACACATATAAACATGAGGTGGGAGTGGAGGGGAAGCCGTAGCCGAGGTATTCCTGGGGGTGTGGGGGAGTGAGAGCAGTGCAAGGAGAGTGAGGAATAGAGTCTTTGATGAAGAGAGCAACACTCCACCAGGACGAGGCTCAGGTCTGTCAAACCGGAGGAGGGAGTAACCGGGGAGAGATACTTGGGAGTCAGACACGTCATGGGAGAGGAAAGTTTCTGTTAGGCAGATTATGTCTGGTTTGTCAGTGGCAGCCTGTATGGAAAGATCTGAAAGGTTTGAGCGAAGGCCCCGGATATTTGAGGTCCACACTTTTAATGAAGAGGTAGGGGAGGAGGCTTTGGGTGCGGGGGTGGGGGGGGGAGGGGGAGGGTAGGACAAGGACGAGGGGGGGAGGTAAGGAGGGTTGTTGAAAGAGTGTGGGGATTGCAGATAGCTAGAGGAGGGGGCCGAATGAGGAGGAGAAAAGGCTCTGTGGTGCTGGGGGAGAGGGGGGACAAGAGACAAGGAGAAAGGCAGTTGAGGATTTGAGGAGGTGGAGTGAAGAGATGGAGGTGAGAGGGCAGTGGAGGGAGGCAGCTTGGTGGATGAGAGGGGGGGCAACTTTGAGAAGGATGAGTGAGGGGGATGAAAGGTGGGAGAAAGGTGAGGGGGGAATTTTTGAGAGAGGTGAGAGGGAGGCTTGGAGGGAGAAGAGTGGATGGTTGCTTTGAGAGTGAGAGTGAGGGGTGAGGGGGTGAGTTGGTACTGAAGTTGGAAAAAAAGAATGGTTGATGGAAAGTGAACATCCATTGCAAACTGTGGTTTTTAAAAGTTTTAGGTCGGAGATGCGATTTAACACAATTCTTGATGGATGCAATGAAGGCGAATTCAGAGAATGGAGAGAAGAAGCGCTGCAATAGTTGGATTTTTTAGGCAAGGAATGAAGGAGAGGTCGAAATGAGAGCTGGCTGTTAATAGCAGAAGAGTAGTGCATTATGAAACAGTAAAGAGTACCACATGTGTAAGAGAGGAAGATGAAGCATTATAAGATCGTTTTTGTTGTTAATATTAATGTTTGAGAGAGTTTACAACAGATTAAGTCATGGAAGTGTTGTCGAAAAAATCGAGGAAGAAGACGAAGAGGAAGATAAGGGAGAAGAAGAAGCAGAATCGGGAGAGAGTTAGCGTGTTGTTGTAGTTGTTGTTGGGTATTTATTTATTTATTATTTTTTTTTGAGATAAGAAAAAGAGATTAGTTGGGAGAATGAGGGACGTTAGGAAATGGGGAGGATGAAAATTGAAGCTAATGGGAAGGATAGAAATTGAAGGTAATGGGAGAGAAAAACAAACAACAACAAAAAAAAACGATCGAACCGGTAGGCCTCAAGCCTAGGCCAAGGCCTAGGCCTCAACACCCGGTAAGAACGTCGACAAAAAACTCACAAAATAGCACGATTTTTGAAACAAAACCGAACTAGGAACACACAGTGACATGTAGGTGAGAAAATTAAACAGTTAAAACGGGACAAATAACGACCGGAAACTTAACTTTGAGAACGTCAGCAGAGAGCTCCTAAGGAGACCTCTCGTCGCTCCAAACCCGGAACCGGAAGTGATAGCTGTGAGTGCGATAACTCATAACTGTTCGCCATATCGATTTGAAATTTGGGTCACACATGTACCACCTGAAAAGGAAGAACCTTGTTGATTTTGGGCATGGCCGGATCCAAGACGGCACTGGGGCGGTCCATCCGTCCGGCCGGCTGGCTGGGCGTCAACATTTATAGCTGTGAGTGCGATAACTCATAAACTGTTCGCCATATCGATTTGAAATTTGGGTCAGACATGTACCACCTGAAAAGGAAGAACCTTGTTGATTTTGGGCATGGCCGGATCCAAGATGGCCGACTGGGGCGTCCATCGTCCGGCCGGCTGGCTGGCGTCAACATTTATAGCTGTGA
This sequence comes from Eptatretus atami, assembly GCA_035128595.1. Lineage (NCBI taxonomy): Eukaryota > Metazoa > Chordata > Myxini > Myxiniformes > Myxinidae > Eptatretus > Eptatretus atami. Next base: position 125,257,588 of record CM068957.1, read on the forward strand.
GTGCGATAACTCATAAACTGTTCGCCATATCGATTTGAAATTTGGGTCAGACATGTACCACCTGAAAAGGAAGAACCTTGTTGATTTTGGGCGTGGCCGGATCCAAGATGGCCGACTGGGGCGGTCCGTCCGTCCGGCGGCTGGCTGGCGTCAACATTTATAGCTGTGAGTGCGATAACTCATAAACTGTTCACCATATCGATTTGAAATTTGGGTCACACATGTACCACCTGAAAAGGAACCCTATTGATTTTGGGCGTGGCCGGATCCAAGATGGCCGACTGGGGCGGCCATCTTGAAAAAAATGTTTTTTGTAATAAATGGAAAACCGTATCTGATTTCAATTATTTTGGTTACTATTCACGCTACTTTTGACATATCACATATTCGTTTATTCATCTTTTGTGAAATATGTCTGACTCATATTCATCATATCATTGGTGAGGATTCCCCATCTCTGATAGTATTTTTACTTTTGGTTTGAAGTGCCTTCTTCTTCTTTAAAAAAAAAAAATAATACATATATATCAGCTATATATATATATATATATTTCAAAAAAATACTATATATATATATTTATATACACACACTTGCGGGTTATGCCTACACATTGTAAGCAATAACAAACCGTGCTTCCCCATTGTCTCGGGTCGCTAACCTGCATTTGATTTTTTTTTTTTTTTTATTTTATTTATATTTTCATTTACGGATGCTTTCCAATGGTTCTGTGATTTATCCCGGTGTAATGGTTTCGATGTCCATCGGCATGCAAAATTTCAGCTTTCTACATTACCCGGAAGGTACAAACTTTAATATCAGTCAGTGAGTGAGTCAGTGCTTAGAATGAGCTTTATGTCTTTGATGTCACAGCCATGGAGATTGCCTCTGGAAGATGGGAATAGAAGCTGGGACAATGACCCTAATAATCACTCACAAGAGTGTAATTTCTTCCTCAGCCCTGTACTTCACCTCTTATGAGAATGAAGGACCAGACAATCACATGGACAAGGACCGTTGGAAAATGCTCAGGTATGAATGAAGGGAAAAATTGATGAGAAAATGATCTCACTGAGGTTAACACATTAACTGCATGAATGAATTTTATCGGAAGGCAGAATATTTTTTTACTCCTGTGAGTTTATTCTACCACTGTAAAAACCACAACTGAATACACACACACACACACACACACACACACACACACACTCACACGTTCAAAACACGCCTGCGCCACAAGTGTGCCTCGCTGACTTGCTCTTCAATTGAAATTCCAAGCATCATCCCCTTTTGGCCCTTCAACCTCAATAATGTCCGTCTCGGTGGGTCAGCAGAGGCATACATGAATCCACACGTAGCAACGACATGTGCGTACACATGTACCACCACTTTTGGCCACCGAGAACACAAAACAGACAAACAAAAATAAATACAACAAAAGCAACACCACATATACATTTTCATACATCTTTCGCTCCGAGAATCCACGACATCAGAAACAAATGTTTGGGCGGGAAACATCAAACAACCACCCTCACAATATACACTGCTTGACCTGCCACCATAAACCACCTACAAATCCAAATGGAGTCTTTCACCGCCACCTGAACTACTTTCTCACACATATTCCTTCATCTTCTTCTTGTTAGTCTGCCTTCTTCAATCCTTAAAATTTTTACAGCATGAAGACCCTCCCACATTCCAGGTTGAGGCAGAAAGCTTACCTCTCCAGTTACCAGCACATCCTCTCCACCCATCTCAAATGGCTGACTATACACGCCAAACCTTCTCCCTGCACTCCACCTCCAACTCACTGTGCCTAATGTTGATCTCTTTCAAAAGTTAATCAAGGCACTTTGAAAATTAACCGAATGACGATTTCTCCTTTGTAGGTCGAGACTGTTGCCACGAACCTGAAGGATATTTTTCCTTCAATCCTCACCTTTGCTGTTTCTGACTACAGCGGAGGAAACCATCACGGTGATCCTGGAGTGATGGTTCTGAAGGTCCAATGTCAGGCATACTTTTCCGCAGGCAGTAAAAGACCTCGGCTTGAACAATGCCTGACGTTCATCCGGACATAACCCTGCCTTTTTTTTTGGCAAAGAGTCCATCTCAGTGAGTGAAGCTTTGAGCCCATCTGTGGACTATGTTAAAAAGCTGAAAACGAGATGTTCTCTCAACTGGTGCATTTGATAATGGCACCCCAGGCAATCATCTCCACCATTCCACTTTGCTGAAAAGCTGAAAAAGAGACATTGCGTCAACTGGTGCATTAGAAAATGGTACCCACAAGATGCATCTCATGTATTTCAACAACAGCCATGCCCTTCCTGCTTGGCTGATGATCAGCTACATATTTGCCGCCTTTCATTGTACCCTCCTTGCTGTAGATAAGACTACCTCTGAAACACAGGGGACAAAAAGGTTATTAAAATTCAACAGGGAATTGATGCAAATGAACAAAGCTCAAGGTAATAAGTGGGAGGTACATTGGTCAGAGTAATATTAACGGTTACTGTGTTCATATGGTGTTTTAACATCTTGTCTGTCTACTGATCTGCTGTCCAGTTGAAATTCAAGTCCCAGCTTATTTGCTCCAACGCGACAACACACTAATCTCTTTGGAGCAGAAACTCGAATATATCCCTTTCCCGATGGTGAGGTCAGACAATCCAGGGACGGTGTGGTGCAGAATCATGTTTGGAACATATATTTAATACATTTAGGTCATGCTGGCAATACACAATGCGAATGAGGGTTATACCTACCATCTGCCACGGTCTGTGCATCCAATTTGGTTCTTGTGTGGGAGCGCGATCGCCTGTCTGTTGTGTTGGTCCTGGTTGCACACGGTGACTGTGGCTGGTTCCAAGGTGCGTGGATGACGACACGTTTTGTACACAAATATTCTTGATACAATTGCCCCCTTTGTTACGCGTCTCTTTTACAAAGAACAGCTTTTTCATTTCGAAGCCGTTCACTCGTGCGCAAGTGGTCGTGCGTACTCGTTGTGCGCACCTGATGGTTTGAAAACCAAAGCCAAATAAGCTTTTATACAAATCCATCACTCTGCACTCTACGTGAGTGTGTGCGCACTCCCCCTTTGGGGGTCGTTGCATTTTGGAAGTTTACCCACAATCTACACCCTGTCATCACTTCTCTTTGCTTTCTTCCAGTTCATGTTTGCACAGTCTTACCTTCAGATTGCTTGGAATACTGTCTCTTGGCAACGGCATAATTGTTTTTGCTCTGTACGAAAATGAAATGAAACAAACAGAGCAGGCACGTCATAACATCATCAGGAGTAGATTTTCTTTTAACGAGGCATGTCAGCATTGACGGCAAGCCGTGGCAGGTGCTTTGTCCCCAAACAGCACGACACAACGGCATACAGAAATAAACACATCTCTGTCTCCACATGTCTTCTCGTACAGCTTTATTTCATTTTTAAAACATCTTGTCCAACATTTGGTGTTCATGGCAGCCGACAGGGGTCGAGGTTTTGACGCTCCTGTCGGACCTCGTATTGAATGTTTATATTTTATTTTACCACATACACTCATTGTTTTGGTTGAACCCTTCCAAACTAGAGTAGGAGTGAACATAACCATGATATTCCATCAATCAAGTTGATTATAATTACGTAAACTGGGCTTGGTTATAATTGCAGCTGATACGTCGGGAAATTTAATAGTGGTTCCACTTCATAGCCGAGGACGGCCATTCACGTACGTTATTTGACCAACTGGGTGACCAAATTCGTTTACAAATGTGGGAGTTCCTGCCGACACTAACCACACGTTTGTTGATAGGAAGTACTGCAACCAGGAATTTGTAATTTGTTTCAGGGTGCCGGCGATCACACGCCAACTGTTTGTGAAAGGCACCGTGGGATATTTAACGTCCACCAACGAATTTTAACAGACCTGACACCTGGGATGCGTTCCATCTCCAATCAACTTGCTATCGCTTGCCAAGCCAGCCGTTCCTTATCAACCGCTTCGTTGGAGCGCTTGCTTGAGTGCTTAAGCCACTTGGCGAGCAGTTCACAAGATGATTGGTAAAGGAACACACCGCTGTTTTCAATGGACTTATTACCTGCGTGCGTGTCAAGCGAAAAGCGGGGTTCGTTTCGTCTGTCAGTCTATCTGTCCACAAGCGTCAGTTTATGATTGAGGAACTATTTACCTTAAGTTGAATGTTTTATTTTGAACACAAATGGAAACATGAATCGGAAAACAAACCTGTAGTTTAGCAGTACTTTGCACACATGTGATTGGGACGAATTCAGAGCCAGAGTAGAGGAGTGAGATTATGTTTTTTTACTCTGTCTACTTGCCTGGCAATCAAACAAAACTAAACATCATTCCAAACAGAAAAACGAGCTGTTTTTCAGGATAAAGGTCACAAACAACACGCACGAATAACTAATGTAACATGTTCAATAAGGTGGTGCAAAAGACGCTGAATAAATGGTGGTAAACTTCTGAAAATGCTTTTCTACAACCTTTGAAATCTTTTGTTTTTTTACCTCCACCTCCGAAGGTGGACAGAGGTTATATTTTCACCCCTGTGTTGGACTGTGAGCAGGATATCTCAAAAGGTTGTGGATGGGTTGGTGAGGTTGGATGACAAGAACAAGCTCATTTGATTTTTGGTTCAGGTCTGAATCCAGATCTGGCCTCTCAGTGGGATATAAAACGTAAACTGTTCAGCCTTGGGGAGGTGTGCGCTCTACCGAGTTCCGTTCTAGTTTAAATTTAATTATATCCTTGAACACTGCAGAACACAAATGGCCATGTTGGCATTATCAAAAAGCTTTTGTTTAGCTATACTTACCCAAATTATTTCGGCATTGAAATCATTTGGACCCATCAAATTTGCTGCTCGCAGACCCCACCTTGTCCTTTTTTTCTCAAGACTGCACTGGTAAGGTGTTCTATGAACTCTCTAGTTAAATAGGCTTTGACTTTAACACCCTCCCGAGAGATGGTGTACTCCTTGATACAACCCCATGCCTGCAAAGCACTTATCCGACCGTTTGTAGTCAGGTCAGGAATCGAACCCAGACAAGACAGCTCAGAGGCAACTGCACTACCACTTCACCTCAGGAAACCTAATCCCATGCAAAAGGCTTTAGGGTGAGGCGTTTCCCTCAAACAACATTCACTGCTCTCGTTTTTAATGAATATGTGCCAAATTGGTGGTGGTTTTTCAGGTTCAACCTCATTGGAAATGCTCCATGCTTTACTTAGAGAAAGATACATCTTGATGGTGTATTTAAATGCAGGATTCATTGAGAAACCTATTTAGTAAATACAAGATTGACACTGAGGTTCTTTCTACAAGTATAATAGCCAGGGTAGAAACAAGTGTTGTTGCAGCTTGTGGCCTCAAATTTGCCAGGGTACATTTCAAAAAGAGCAGGTGTCTGTGCCGGAACCCCACTGTGTCCTGGTCCCTGGCTAAAGGCTGCGCTACCTGCACTGTCTCTCGATATGTTTCATTCGCTCTTTCTTTCTGATGTTCGACCCGAATGCAGGTTCAGTGCTCCCAAAGCAGCCTCAAGGAAAGGATTACACTGGGTGATTTGCCTATGCCTTCCCAGTGGGTGTAAGGGAAGGAATTTGTAATTTCTTCATGGGGCCGGTAATAGATCACCTACTCTTCGTGAAAGACAAAGTGGAATCTTTAAATATCCACCAGTTAATACTAGTGTATGGAGCGCCCAGTTCAACGTCCATCCGAGGGACGGCACACGCATCAATGAGTCACCCTGTCTGTGAAATACCAGGATGGCAGTTTATAGCTGGGTTGGGATTTGAACCCAGGCTAGACAGCTTAGAGGTGAGTGAGCATACAGGCTCTATAGTCTAGACTATCATGCCAGCCTTACCATCCTTATAATGCAAAGTCTTCCAAGAAAATCAGAAAGCCATATAATCATTAAGGCAGGGATGCTTTCTCGAATCAGCCCTTTGGTGTGTACTGTCCATTTGTTGATGGTCTATAGTCTATAGCCTGCATAGGTTGAGATCAACACAACACCTTTTCCAGTCTTGAATAGTTTCCCACTCATGATTCTATATCGCCCTCCAGCGTGTAGGCTTTGTATAATGTAGAATCATCTTATTGGTGAAGGTCGATCTTGGTCTGTGAGCAGGTAGAAAAAAGGATGTAATGAACAGGACGTTGATCAAGGTGTGCTAACCGCCGTGAGAGGCGACGAGAATCTGCGTTTCGGGCATTAACCCATCGTCAGAGCAAAATAGACAACGGGTTAACGTTAACTCCTTTTAGTTCCAACGTAAGGTTAACCCCCGAAACGTCACATTCTCATTGCTTCACAAGCTCTGTGCTTTTACAGTTGTCATGCGATTTCTTTGGTCATAGACTCATTGGTCACGAGTTTTTCCATCCATCCATCGGGCCCATACTCTGTGCAGAGCGTTGGTGCTGCCTCAGCAGTCTCCTTGGCTATTGGGCACAATCCTGGATGGGTCACCACTCCAACACAGGATAGCAGCAAGCTGGCACTCCTTTTGCCGACTTCAGAAGGATGACAGGCAGAGTCAATCCCACCTGGTATTAATTCAACAGCTGAGTGGGATTTGAACTCAGGATCCTTGGATCCCAAGCCCACCACCCTAACCATTAAGCCAACACGAGGACAAGTTGTTGTTCCTCTTAATTTGTGAATATACCTTTCAGTTCCACAACCTTCAACCTTTGATAACACCTTGTAGATAATCTCCAATAACACACATTTATTGTGGGCCTATAGACAGGCCCACACATCTGCGTGTGGGCCTGTCTATAAGTAGAACTGAATAAGTGTTTTTGGATCATTGTAAATATTCCTTGCTTGCATATTCGCGTTAAGCCTTGCCTTTGTCTTTTACAGTAAATAAAACTTGTTAGAAATGTTACCAGTCCATTTCCGTCCCTTCTTGCATTGGTCCAGCATAGTTTGGATCTGAGTTTAGGCGGGGTTTTATCCCCGGTAATCGGACAGTTGTAGCCGGGACGTCATGGGCAGGCCTGCTCGACTGCATCCAAGCCAGAAAGGTGGGTGGCAGAGTGGTAGTCGGTAGGTGTAATTTTACCGCTGCCAGTAGAGTGAATCCGGTTCGGCCAGGCGTTCTGAGGGCGTGGATCCCCGGTAGCCGAGACCGCGTGGTTACTTAGGTACATTGGATCTAGACAAATAAACCCTACACCACGCGGTCGAGATATTGGCGTTCCATGGTCAGTTAACGACCCGCCGGCTCGCGGAGTTATCCGAGCCACGGCCTACAATTCCGGGGAGATTGGTGGGAGACAACGCAAGCTTTCCCCACCTAGTGGTCGTTCTCGCCACCGACCCCGGCCCGCAACAATATATATATATATATATATATTATATATAATATATATATATATGTATATGTGTGTGTGTGTGTGTGTGTGTGTGTTGTGTGTGTTTATATATATATATATATATATATAATATATATATATATATATATATATATATATATATATGCAGGATATACATCTATATTGTCACATGGATGGGACCTCAAAGTGTGCCCCCACAATATATGTGGTTTCCCACCACATTGGGGCCAGCACTCGGAAGATAAAACAATGTACAGTGATGTTGTCACCTTTACTCACTTACCAACGACAAGCAGTGACATTGGTCCATGTTTTGGCGCAGTCTGACACCATGCTGGTTATAAATATGGATAATCAATTTATTCCTCCAGGTATGTCAATTGATGTCTCTAAATAATGGATGGACACCAGAGAGGTGAGTGTGCATATGTCTTGGCTATCCTGCCAGCCCATGAAGCAAATAATTTATCAGTAAAATAATTATCTCATGAATAATTAAATTGATTGTACACGCATTTTCATGGTAGGTGGCCTGCAAATGAACCAGTTGTATGCATATGTGAATGACATAATTCAGTGAATGAGTATCATAACACTTCTCTCCAGGATTGATTGCTCCTCGTACCTCTTTAGTATATGGTTCCTGTTCCAGTTTTAAATAGTTCATGTGCCCATCAGGAATTGGTGAGTTAAGTACACCAAGTGAGTGTGTAATTATAACCACAGACACAATATTTGTGCCAGGCTGTAGTGCTTAAAGCATTTCTGCTTTTAGTTGAAAGGACAGGATTGTTCATGAGTGTAGGCATTTCATTACGACGATCACCTTTTGATGTGGAAAAAGCCTGTAAAAGTGGATAATTAAATTCCAGGCAATCTTTTTCGAGAACATTATAGTTGACTCAGTTTTATTTCTGTTATTCTTCTTGGCAGCTGCTTCCCGGCAGGTGCCTGTGCTTCCAAAATTTATCGCTTACTGGTTCCGAATTTTGGGCACTTGTAGATTCGGATAATATCACCACATGGTGAGTAGGTGCTTCGGCAAGTACTTCCCAGCAGGTGCCTGTGCTTCCAAAATTTCTGCATAATTGGCTTCATATTTTGAACACCTGTAGACAAGGATAAATGTCTGCAAATGATGGGCAGGTGATCCAGCAAGTGCTTCGACAGGTGCTTTTGCTAAGTACTATAAGCCTGGTGTTGGCTTCGTGGTTAGGGTGGCGGCTTGGGATCCTAGGGTCCTGAGTTCAAGCCCCGTTGGCCGCTGAATTAAAATACACCAGGAGGTTGACTCAACCTGTCATCCTTCCGAGGTCGGCAAAATGAGCACCAGTGTACTGGTAAGGGGGACACTGCATCAGCGGCATAGCTGCATCCCAACCAATGATGCAACCAGCAGCCACAGGCTGCACTCGATAGAGAGAGGTAAGTACTATGGAAAGTGCTCTGCCAGGTGGTCTGGTAGCTGATCTGGCAAAGGCTCCATATTTCAAACACCTGTAGACAAGCATAAATCCCTCCATGTAGCAAGCAGGTTCTTCGATAAGTTCTTCACGGTCGGTGTTTATGTTTCCCAAACTTCTCGTCAACTAGCTCCTTCTATCGAACATCTGCAGAAACAAATATCTCTTAACATGGTAAGTAGTTGCTTCAAGCGGTGCTTCAGCAGGTGCTTGCCCTTCCAAAATTTCTGGCTAACTGGCTCCATATTTTGAACACCTGCAGACAAGGATAAATCTCTCCAAATGGTGGGCAGGTGGTTTAGCAAGTGCTTCGTCAGGTCCTCCCAGCAGGTGCGAATGCTTTCAAAATTTCTCGCGTATTGCTTCCATTCGTCGAATATTCCAAAATCACTGCTCACCTACACTTATTCATTCCTCTTTTTTTCCTGCCTGTGAAACCAACTTCCACATTCTCTTCAATCTCATCCTTCCCTCCAAGTCTTCAAGACAGCTGTTCACCACCATCTCACAACATCCCCAATCCAAAACCATGATCTTTTCTACCCTCGACCACCCCCTCCCCAAACTTCCAGTTTTTCCTTCCTGAGAGTTTACTTCTGTATGCATCTTATCACCACCTGCATTCTACCCAACCCACATCCCTTGTATCCGTCTATCTATTTTGTCCATCAGCCCTTCCATTGGCATTTTCCCTTCTCTTTCTGCTGTTTTGTTGTTCTGTTGCATTGTGATCCATTGTGTTCTAGGTTTTCATGACCCTTGACCCGTATTATATTGTTGTGAGTGGGTTCTTATACAATATATTCATATTGTGAGTGGGTTCTTCTTTAGGTGCTTCAGCAGTTGCTTGTGCTTCCAAAATTTCTCAATGCCTCCTTATTTCAAACACCTCTAGACATGGATACATTTTACACAGGGCGAGCAGGTACTTCGGCAGGTGCCCTGGTAGGTGCTTTGGCACGTGCATATGCTACCAAAATTTATCGCTAACTGGGTTCTTGTTCCCAGTACTTATCCCTCCATGTGGCAAAAGGAAAAGCCTTTGTTATACAGCAAAAGGTAAGTTAGTTTCTCTAGAATGCTTGCAGATCATGGACTTTTACTCAACACTTTTAATGACATACTTACACACCTGTCGAGCTATTGATCAAAGATTGCCCTGTTTCCAAAATTGGAAGGATAAAACAATGTCTCCATACCCCTTCTCCCCCTCCCCCCCCACCTCCCCAGACAAGCTATCAGAGGAATCTTCTTTCTTCTCTGTACAATATTTCTCTGGAGTTGAAGAGGTGGCAAGAACAAGCCGATTAGATTTGGGATCAGTTCCTCATCCAGATCCTGCCCATCAGTGGGATACAAAATGTAAACTGTTCAGCCTGGTGGAGGTATGCACTCCACAGTGTCGTTCTACTTTATTTCTGTTCTTCCCGCCAGCCCTCCCTGGTTCCGAGGCATGTTTCCTCTACGGCCGGCAGAAGGCGCTGCAGCTCAACAAATCTCATGCAACAAGGAGAACTGTTCTCTATTTATTTTCTCGATAGTGACTGAGGTTTGATCGAACCTGGAACAATTTGTTGATGTACCTTTGATAAGAAATTTTTCCGACTGAAATTATATATTAAAAAAAAACACTAGAAGGGCACTCAGTAGAACGCATACTTACCCCCACGGCAATGCGTGATCCAATACATTTTTGAAATATCATGCTATATATCGTTGTTGGACCCATCTCTCAATGGTAAAGAATCACTTTAAAAATTAAAAATTTCTCGTATCTGGATCAGGATTCAGGTCTTCACCAAAATCGAATCAATTTGTCCTCGTCACATACCCAACCTGTCCACAACTTTTTGAGATATCACGCTATATATCGGTTTAGCCATATTTCTCAATGGTGAAGAATCACCCCGAAAAAAATAGTCACATCCGGATTCAGATCTCCACCAAAATGGAATAAATTCATCCTTGTCACACACACAACGTATCCACCAAGTTTCGTCCGAATCCGTCCACAACTTCTTGAGATATCGTGCTATATATCGGTTTAGCCATATCTCTCAATGGTGAAGAATCACTGAAAAAAATTCTCGAATCTGGAACTGGATTCCTATCTTCACCAAAATCTAATCGGTTCGTCCTCAAGACTAGTGTTGGCTTTACGGATAGGGTGGTTGGCTTGGGATCTTAGGGTCCTGAGTTTGAGCCCCTGTTAGCAATTGAATTAACATAAGGTGGGATTGACTCAGCCTGTTATCCTTCCGAGTTTGGCAAAATGAGTACCAGCGGCACAGCTGTGCCCTCAGCCAATGATGCTACTTGCAGCCTTGTGCTGCATATAAAGGAAGAGGATTTTGTCCTTGTCACACACCCAAACTCCCCACCAAATTTCATCCGGATCCGTCCACAACTTTTTGAGATATCCTGCACACAAACAAACAAACAAACAAACAGACAGACAGGGGGTGAAAACATCACGTCCTTCCACCTTTGGTGATGGAGGTAAAAATGTTTAATGCACTAAAAGTGACCACCCTGGCACCATTAGGCCACTCGATAGAGTGTAACATGATGAACATTTCCCATTCTCGGTCATGCTCTTTCACCAGCCATGTCCATGTGACTAAAAGGAAATCTCTCACCACAATCACAACCCCCCCTCTCCTCTCCCTTCAATAATGGGATGCCACGCCGTACTATGGGCTTTATCCATGACGTGGACATGAGGAAGCAGAAGGTACCATTAAAAAAAAAACTTTAGTAATTAACTCGTCCAGGATCAGAATCGAAACGCCGACCTACCAGGATTGAGACTCAGAGTGGACACCCAAAACACAGTGCCACTGAGTATGGACATTCATCTTTTGTTAAAGTTTCAAATTGGTGTCCTGTGTAGGGTGGTCATCGGGTGACCTCAAGAAAAGAGGACAGTTGTATCTAGCACACAGTGATTCTTTTCCCCTCAAAATTTCGTGACAAGCAATAATAACCACAGTTAGAAATAATACCAAAAAGCTAAATGTGCACTCACAATTCTCAGATCGACAAGTGTTTATATTTTTGTCCTTCCTTGGCATCATTCGGAAGTTTTTTGTTCCCCAGGAAGTGAATGTACATGTCTTTGCATTCTCCTGGAAAATTAACGCAGATCTGGAGCTCTGCTTTCACAGTGTCCTCTTCCAGTGTGTTCCTCTGGTTTCTCCAAGCGGTGGTCATCATTGAACAAGAATGACCGCACTGTGGTCACAACCTGTGACAAAATCCAGTTAAGAAAAAAAAAATCCCCCCCAAAAAAATCCGGGCCAATTGGGAAACAGGCATTTAAAGCACTCTTAAAAGATCAACTCGACACCTCGAATCAGTATTAACTGCCACCATGGTCGTACCAGGACGAGCTGATTCGTCACGTGGTCACGGATTGTTTAACCCCAATATGGGGCCGTTCAAAAACTACCTAACACCATTTTGTTTTAATAATATACGTAACGCAACGTAACGTAACGTAACGTAACGTAACGTAACGTAACGCAATGTAACGCAATGTAACGCAATGTAACGCAACATAACGTAACGTAACGTAACGCTTGATTTCGTACGTTCTGACGTAACATGCGTTCTGACGGGTTGATTAAACTTTACTATTATTCGACATATTTTTTGGGGATCCCTCATCGTGATTAACAATCGACCACAACAAATCGAATGGAAATCTGATGCAACGAACCTGGACAGCGTATAACCAACAGAGGCCTAATACCTAATGTGTTCGTTTCCTCCCCCACAGCAAACTAAGATGGCGGCCATAGAATTTTGTCTGGGTGTCGGATGGGTGAGTCAAGGACCAATGTAGTGTGGTGGAGTCAAGCGACCAATGTAGGTGTGGGTGGAGTCAAGCGACCAATGTAGGTGTGGGTGGAGTCAAGCGACCAATGTAGGTGTGGTGAGTCAAGCGACCAATGTAGTGTGGGTGGAGTCAAGCGACCAAGTAGGTGGTGGGTGGAGTCAAGCCACCAATGTGGGTGTGTGGTGGAGTCAAGCGACCAATGTAGGTGTGGGTGGAGTCAAGCGACCAATGTTGGTGTGGCTGGAGTCAAGCGACCAATGTAGGTGTGGGTGGAGTCAAGCCACAATGTAGTGGTGGGGTGGAGTCAAGCGACCATGTAGGTGTGGGGAGTCAGCGACCAATGTAGGTGTGGGTGGAGTCAAGCGACCAATGTGGGTGTGGTGGAGTCAAGCGACCAATGTGGGTGTGGGTGGAGTCAAGCGACCAATGTGGGTGTGGTGGAGTCAAGCGACCAATGTGGGTGTGGGTGGAGTCAAGCGACCAATGTGGTGTGGGTGGAGTCAAGCGACCAATGTAGGTGTGGTGGAGTCAAGCGACCAATGTAGGTGTGGGTGGAGTCAAGCCACCAATGTGGGTGGGGTGGAGTCAAGCGACGAATGTAGGTGTGGGTGGAGTCAAGCGACCAATGTAGGTGTGGGTGGAGTCAAGCGACCAATGTACGTGTGGGTGGAGTCAAGCGACCAATGTAGGTGTTGAGTGGAGTCAAGCGACCAATGTACGTGTGGGTGAGTCAAGCGACCAATGTAGGTGTGGGTGGAGTCAAGCGACCAATGTAGGTGTGGTGGAGTCAAGCGACCAATGTACGTGTGGGTGGAGTCAAGCGACCAATGTACGTGTGGGTGGAGTCAAGCGACCAATGTAGTGTGGGTGGAATCAAGCGACCAATGTACGTGTGGGTGGAGTCAAGCGACCAATGTAGGTGTGGGTGGAGTCAAGCGACCAATGTAGGTGTGGGTGGAGTCACGACCAATGTAGGTGTGGGTGGAGTCAAGCGACCAATGTACGTGTGGGTGGAGTCAAGCGACCAAATGTACGTGTGTGGGTGGAGTTCAAGCGACCAATGTACGTGTGGGTGGAGTCAAGCGACCAATGTAGGTGTGGGTGGAGTCAAGCGACCAATGTAGGTGTGGGTGGAGTCAAGCGACCAATGTACGTGTGGGTGGAGTCAAGCGACGAATGTACGTGTGGGTGGAGTCAAGCGACCAATGTAGGTGTGGTACGGCAGCTGTCAGACCAATTGGTGTACATTTCAAAAATCGAACAACAACAACCACCACCACCACCACCTTTTGTTGACCTGCTACATGTTGCAGTTAAAAATACAATTCGTACAGTTTCTTTAATTTTTTTTCCGTTTGGATGACATCACTTCCGGTAAAACACTTTTACCAATGTGTACGTTTGCTGGCGGCTTAACTTCACTCCAACTGCTTCGACTTCGATGGCAGCACGGCCTCAGCCTTCAAGGTACGTTCACTCATCTCTGAGCCGTCTCGCTCGGGTTCGACCTGACCAGCGATAAACTAGTTTAACCGACAGGGGGCGCTGCATCAGCGACGCAGCTGCTCTCTCCCTCTCTCTCCCTCTCTCTCCCTCTCTCTCCCTCTCTCTCCCCCTCTCTCCCTCTCTCCCTCCCTCCCTCTCCCTCTCCCTCTCTCTCTCCCTCTCCCAGCAGCATTTAAAGAAGGAGAACCTTGATTACGGATTCCCGATCCTGTATTAATGTCGGTAGAGTTGACAGCATCCACCGTTTCATTTAGAGGTGCGAGTATCGCTCGTTCTAACAACCAGTTGTCGTCGCTTGGAGCACGTCCTGTTAATCCGACATAGATTTCCTCGATTGATTTGGATGGCGTTTCGTGCTGGTGGATCCCTTCTGGTAAAGTGATGGTGTCCGGTTTATTTTCAACAGGGTCGTTTCCGTCTCCAATGTTCATGAGGAGGTCGGCGTAATTTGCAGCGGTGGGGTCGTTGCTGTCTGTGCTCGTATGTTGTCGTGCAGTCGGTATGTTGTAACGTTGCGCCATAACGGCGATCGCTTCAGCGTCGCATCGACGACGTTTGCACGTGTTCCTTGCTTCACAACGGGTAGTATTTGGCGGAAGTCTCCACAGAACATTACCGGGATGCCACCAAATGGTTTTGAATTTCCACAAATATCCTGTCGGGTCCGATCGATCGCTTCATACACGGCCCTGTGTGTCATAATACACGGCCCTGTGTGGAGCCTCGTCCACAATAATAGGCCTTATTCAGATGACGTCACCGGTCACGTGACTGTGGCAGCTCCGCCATATTGAGCGGCAAGAAAGTATTACGCGTCCATAACAACCGATAGTCTCCACTTCAAACTTTACACCGTTTATTTCCAAGCAAGCGATTTTTTTTTCTGCAATGGGTTAGAGTTGTTTGTGCCCCGCCGGATGTACTCGGCGATATAACTAAAGGCTCTGGAGGGCAGTTTTACCGCTTTCCCGCCGAAGTGACCGACGAAATCTTTGGATTATATCGGTTCTTTGGAAGAAAAAATGGCGGCCTGGCGAACATGACTGGTTGTGAGGCCTTCATTTTGTCTCCGGTATGTAACTAATTTCTGATACGTTATTTCAATCGTTGGTATTAAATAGCCGGTGGTTACAAAATATTGTCTGATTTGTATCATTAAAATGCATTATATCCCTT
>CM068957.1:125272979-125305148 GCA_035128595.1 Eptatretus atami
TTGAGATATCCTGCACACAAACAAACAAACAACAAAACAGACAGACAGGGGGTGAAAAATCACGTCCTTCCACCTTTGGGGATGGAGGTTAAAAATGTTTAATGCACTAAAAGTGACCACCTGGCACATTTAGGCCACTCGATAAGTGTAACATGAATGAACATTTCCCATTCTCGGTCATGCTCTTTCACCAGCCATGTCCATGTCGACTAAAGAAATCTCTCAACCACAATCACAACCCCCCTCTCCTCTCCCTTCATAATGGGAAATGCCACGCCGTACTATGGCTTTATCCATGACTGTGGACATGAGGAAGCAGAAGGTACCATTAAAAAAAAAACTTTAGTAATTAAACTCGTCCAGGATCAGAATCGAAACGCCGACCTTACCAGGATGCAGATCAGGAGTGGACACCCAAAACACCAGCTGCCACTGAGTATGGACATTCACTTTTGTTAAAGTTTCAATTGGTGTCCTGTGTAGGGTGGTCATCGGTGACCTCAAAAAAGAGGACATTGTAATCTAGCACACAGTGATTCTTTTCCCCTCCAAAAATTTCGTGACAAGCAATAATAACCACAGTTAGAAATAATACAAAAAGTCTAAATGTGCACTCACAATTCTCAAGATCGACAAAGTTGTTTATAATTTTTGTCCTTCCCTTGGCATCATTCGGAAGTTTTTGTTCCCCAGGAAGTGAATGTACATGTCTTTGCTTCTCCTGGAAATTAACGCAGATCGTGGAGCTCTGCTTTCACAGTTGTCCTCTCCAGTGTTTCCTTGGTCTCCAAGCGGTGGTCATCATTGAACAAGAATGACCGCACTGTGCGTCACAACCTGTGACAAAATTCCAGTTAAGAAAAAAAAAATACCCCCCCAAAAAAATCCGGGCCAATTGGAAAACAGGCATTTAAACACTCTTAAAGATCAACTCGACACCTCGAATCAGTATTAACTGCCACCATGGTCCGCACCCAGGACGAGCTGATTCGTCACGGGTCACGGATTGTTTAAACCCCAATATTGGGGCCGATTCAAAAACTACCTAACACCATTTTGTTTTATATATACGTTAACGCAACGTAACGTAACGGAACGTTAACGTAACGTAAACGTAACGCAATGCTAACGCAATGTAACGCAATGTAACGCAACATAACGTTAACGTAACGTAACGCTTGATGTCGTACGTTCTGACGTAACATGCGTTCTGACGGGTTGGATTAAACTTACTATTATTCGACATATTTTTTGGGGATCCCTCATCGTGGATTAACAATCGACCACAACAAATCGAATGGAAATCTGATGCAACGAACCTGGACAGCGTATAACCAACAGAGGCCTAATACCTAATGTGTTCGCTCCTCCCCCACAGACAAACTAAATGGCGGCCATAGAATTTTGTCTGGGTGTCGTGATGGTGGGTGGAGTCAAGCCGACCAGTAGGGGGGTGAGATCTTCAGGACAGTGGTGTGGGTGGAGTCAAGCCGACAATGTAGGTGTGGGTGGAGTCAACCATAGTGGTAAGCGACCAAATGTAGGTGTGGGTGAGTCAACGACAAGTTAGTGTGGGTGGAGTCAAGCGACCAATGTAGGTTGGGGGAGTCAAGCCACCAATTGTGGTAGTGGGTGGGTCAAGCGACCATGTAGGTGTGGTGCGAGTTCAAAGCGACAATGTTTGTGTGGCTGGGAGTCAAGCGACCAATGTAGGCTGTGGGTGGAGTCAAGCCACCAATGTAGGTGTTGGTGGATCAAGCGACCCAATGTAGGTGTGGGTGGAGTCAAGCGACCAATGGTAGGTGTGGGTGAGTCAGCGACAATGTGCGTGGGTGTTGGGTGGAGTCGCCAATTGGGCGTGTCAGCCCAATGTGGGTGTGGTGAATATGGAGCAGGCAATGTGGGGTGGCGGTGGAGTCAAGCGACAATGTGGGTGTGGGTGGAGTCAGCCGACCAATGTTGAGGTGTGGGTGGGAGTCAAGCGACCAATGTATGGTGTGGGTTGGAGTCAGCGACCAATGTAGGTGTGGGTGGAGTCAAGGACCGAATGTTGGTGTGCGGTGGGTCAGGCGACGAATGTAGGTGTGGGTGAGTCAAGCGGACCAATGTAGGTGTGGTTGGCGAGTCAAGCGACCAACTGTGGTCAAGCGACTGTGAGTGTAGTGATGTCAAGCGACCCAATTGACGTGTGGGTGGATAACGACCAATGTAGTGTGGTGGGTGCGGTCAAGCGACCAATGTAGTGTGTGGGTGGAGTCAAGCGACCAATGTACGTGTGGGTGGAGTCAAGCGACCAATGTAACTTGTGTGGGTGGGTGCACGACCAATGTAGGTTGGGTGGGAATCAAGCGCCAATGCAAAAAGTACTGTGGGTTGGAGTCAAAGCGACCAATGTTAGGTGTGGGTGGAGTCAAGCGACCAATGTAGGTGTGCGGTGGAGTCAAGCGACCATGTAGGTGTGGTGTGGAGTCAAGCACCATGTTACGTGTCGGGTGGGTCAAGCGACAATGTACGTGTGGTGGAGTCAAGCGACCAATGTACGTGTGGGTGAGTCAAGCGACCAATGTAGGGTGTGGGTGGAGTAAGCGACCAATGTACGTGTGGGTGGAGTCAATGCGACCAATGTAGGTGTGGGTGAGTCAAGCGACCAATGAGGTGTGGGTGGAGTCAATGCGACCAATGTACGTGTGGGTGGAGTCAAGCGACGGAATGTACGTCGTGCGTGAGTAATGACCAATGTAAGTGTGCGTACGCAGCTGTCACGGACCAATTGGTGTACATTTTCAAAAATCCGAACAACAACAACACCACCACACCACCTTTTTTTGTTGACCTGCTACATGTTTGCATTAAAAATTACAATTCGTACAGTTTCTTTAATTTTTTTCCGTTCTTGGGATGACATTCACTTCCGGTAAAACACTTTTACCACATGTGTACGTTTGCTGGCGGCTTAACTCACTCAACGCTTCGACTTCGATGGCAGCACGGCCTTCAGCCTTTTGAAGGCTACGTTCCTCATTCCTCGAGCCGTCTCGCTCGGGTTCGACCTGACCAGCGATAAATACGTTTAACCGACAGGGGGCGCTGCCATATCAGCGACCAGCTGTTCCCTCCTTTTTTCCCTCCCCTACCTCTCCCTCCCCCTCCCTCCCCTCCTCTCCCCCTCTCCCTCCCAGCAGCATTTAAAAGAAGAGAACCTTGAATTTACGGATTCCCGATCCTGTTATTAATGTCCGGTTAGAGTTTGACAGATCCACCTGTTCATTTAGAGGTGCGATATCGCTCTGTTCTAACCACCAGTTGTTCGTCGCTTGGAGCCGCCTGTTAATCGACATTAGAATTTCCTCGATTGATTTGGATGCGTTCGTGCTGGTGTGGATTCCCTTCTGCGGTAAAGTGGATGGTGTCCGCGTTTATTTTCAAACAGGGTCGTTTCCGTCTTCCAATGTTCATGAGGAAGGTCGGCCGTAATTGCAGCGGTGGGAGTCGTTGCCTGTTCTGTGCTCGTATGTATGTCGTGCAGTCGGTATGTTGTAACGTTGCGCCCATAACGGCGATCGCTTCAGCGTCTCGACGACGTTTGCACGTGTTTCCTTGCTTCACAACGGGTAGTATTTGGCGGAAGTCTCCACATAAACATTACCGGGTGCAAAATGTTTGATTCCCACATATTTGCGCCGATCAGCTTATAGGCTTTGTCATATAAGCTTTGGAGTCGTCACAATAACCACAATGAGTCACGGTCAGTGCGGGAGCCGCATTTAGGCAAGATACCGTCATACCGAGTCTCATCACTTTCCTTATCAGGCGATTTTTTCCTAATTTTGTGCCGCGGAGTCGGCGAATACTAAGGTTGGGGCGTTTCGCGATACCATTGATATAGTTCTTGGAGAAAGCGGCGCACAATGCTGGTGTGGGCTCATTGGCTTCGGAGTTCATTCGATCTTCAACTGTTATACCTGTTACAAATTCTGATGACTATTGAATCCTTTATTGCAGGATGGTAGTTTGCACTTTTCAGCTGTCTAACTCGCGGAACGGTTCTGAGTTCCGTTATTGTATCATTCGATATTGATTGTAAGCAGTCCGCATTTTTGAGGCAATTTGAAAAAAAATTACGTCGCCATACAACGAAGTTCACTTCAACTACACGTTATTAAGTCAACGATATGTGATTATTTCAAAATGGGGACTTCGGAGAGTGCAATCCGCCCGAATGACTGCTGGTCTCAGTTAGATATTTATCATAGAATTGTTGCAACATGCTGACAGTTAGTTGCTATTTTACCAGCATTTGGGGGGGGGGGGCTGCATACTGTAGAAATAGGCAAACACGAAATCTGAATATCGTTTGTTGAAGAAAAAATGGCGGCAATAGCAAGAATCTCATTTCTTGGTTGGGACGGCTTTTTGTGTGCGCGTGAGTGTAACAATTTTGATGTTTTTGGGGCAATGGGGTTGGAATCACTTAAAAAGCGGTGGAATGCAAAAAATATTGTTCTATATTTTTGTTTGCAGGGGTACAATTTGGGGGGTGGCAGTAGGGTTGAAATCCTTAAAATGCTTCATATTGAAAAAAAAGATAAGATATCTGGCCTAACTTTTCTTTTTTTGGGGGGACAGTGTAACCACAATTTATGGTGTTCTTGGACAACCTCCCCCCACAGTCTTTTCGCTTCGACATCGCGATTCAAGATATAGTTTTTCTAAATAGGCATGAATTTGAAAAAAAAATCTAAACAAAAGGTTTAAAACAGTAACCATCCATCGTATCGAATGACAGTAAAAAACTAGCACTTGGAAATATCCACAGCAGTGTGGCATTATCACCGGATGTTTTTCATTGGAAAAAAATATAATGTATCTGTAACCAAGATGACGAACGAAGATTTTCACAAACTTTAGCATTTAGAAAAGAGCTTCACTTGAAATTAACTTGTGGCAGCAGTCAGGTAAAAAAGTGACGCTGGTTGCTGACAAAAACAGCAACAACGATATACAATAATATGAAATGAAAGAAAACAGGCTTACTTACCTTTGCCCTCACGATAATACAGTTCTTGTCAGCTTTTCGTCTAGATTATGTCACTAACAAACCCGGCGACGGCGACATGAATATGAGTAAGCGTCCATACTCTGAAGGCTTTCAGGCTGGCTTGAGTGAAAGGACTCGCCATTTCACAAGGTAAACTAGATGTCAGGAAAAGATTGAGGCCAAAATTCTTTCTGTTGTCCATTTATCCTTTGAAATAATATAAGGATCTTAACTAAGACCACACAGCTTTCAGTTTTTTCACAATCCGTCTTTTTAGAAATATCATCTAATCCATGGAAATAGCTCAGAAGTTCGCGTGACACGTGCGTGGTAGCCATGATTTTTGCCACTCAATATGGCGGAGCCTTACCTTCCGCTGTGACGTCACTCGCTTAGTGCATAGGGTCAATTGCTTTGGCTTCGTTCATCACTCTAGCGATTGCTGTCCCTTTTTCATAGAGCAGGTGGTGCATCTGTTTGTGAGCATTCAGGGGTACTTTGAAGGCGGAATGGAGAGTACGTCCCCCTGTTAGTAAAGTTGCGGCTTTTCACTCGATGCTGTACAATAGCGATATGGCCATTCGATCTGATCTTTGCGAGAATTGAATTCAAGAGGACGTTTTAGCTGTCCCTCCAGGAGCGTCAACCAGGTGATACCGCAGCGCTGCCTGTTTACTTTGTCGAGAAATAGTGGCATATATTTTCTCTCTGATTGCCATAGCTGATGCTCGTGGTTGTTGATGTACTGGTTTTGTTCACATACATCGAAATTCGCGTACCGAACGTACTCCTGTGCGTGGTTTGCGGGCCGTTGTAGGTCATGACAGGAAGGTTGTAGTTATCCAGAGTTTGACCTCCTTGTGCGAGGATGTGGTCTTCTATTTCCATCAAGCAAAGATTGTACATTTCCCTTGCGCGGTTGTGTCAACATGAACGTTGTGGCGATGGAAAAAATCCTCTGCTAACACAGCTTTATTAGATCATTTCCAGAGTGCGAGTGGGCTACTGCGTTCGCAAAAAATCAACAGGACAATGAATAATTTCCGAAGACTTTGCGAGCTCTGTCCAATAGTTGCCTCTCGCAAGGCATTATGTAGATGCGTTGTCATCCTCTGCAAGTCCCTTCGCCAGACATGCTCTCAAAAGTTGGTAGGATTACACCTTCATGACTCCTGAGATCTTCGAACGATGTCGGACCATGTTCCTGGTGAAGCAGCATGCGTAAAATAAGCACTCTGATTGTTTTGGATTGACCGTGTAAACTCTACCGATAGCAGGGCTTCTGAATACACCAGGGAATTGTGGTCCTGGAGTTCCCTCTTGCGTCGATTCCACTTTTTGTTGCAAGAATCCACGTGTAATACTCTGGAACTTCGTGATAAGTGAGTGTTTTCGCGAACTCATCCGTACGGCAAATGGTGAAGAATTCTGTCAGAGTTGTCTTTGGTGGTCCCGCTCTTGCACGGGCATCAGCATTGCTATTGTCAAAGTACACTCGCTGGCCATTCTTCAAGTGGATAGCCAGCTGCATCACTGGTGGATAGTGTTCATGCATCGAGAAGCCCAAGATTCGGTGAGCAGCTTCCGTGGCACCCACAAACCTGGCTTCTTGATATTGTTGTATTTCATCATTATTTTGTCCACCTTCAATAGTGAAGATCGCTTGGTCACTTCCCTTGTTTACATACTTCAGCACATATTTCACACTTTTGACTGAAGTACAATTTCAATTTCTGTGGCACTTCATTTGTTTTAAAAGCCCAGGGTTGTGAGGTAAACCCACGATTGTCTATAACGTGCTTGATACGCTTCCATTTACAATCTTGGTGATTGCGATTACATTCCTCCGTCCTCTGGGATGCGTCTGCGGTACTTGAGATAGCTATCTTGCCCTTGTTCGTCGCTTCCATAAAATCCTTCGGGAACATTTTTGAGCGGATCCATCCTTCATACATGGACTGTTTCTGTTGAAAGGGCCGCATGTCCATGGATCATGGTGCATTTCACCAGTTCGTGCAGTTGAAGTTCCAAATCCGGACATGGTATTTCTGCAGATATGACTTGATCAATATCGTCGGGTCTGATTTTGCTTCCTGGGGACAGCCAGAGTAGTATGTGCACATGAGGGAGCCCTCTTTTCTGGAATTCGATAGAATACAGCCATGCCAGCAAGTCACCAAAATGCTCCATTCTTCAACCAGATCCATCAGTTTCTTCAATTTCAAATGAAAAACACGACAGACGATATCTGGCCGGTCTGATGCTGTTTGTTTCGGTGGAAGATTTTCTGTAATTTCTGACCCTTTCGGGTTTGTAGTAGAGGTTATGAACAGATCTGGTCTGCCATACTTCCGCACATATGCGATGGCATCTTAGTTTAGGCATATTTGCAATTTCGTGTATTTTTTTTGTTAAAAGCAAAAACTCACTTGATTTTGTAAGAATGTATCATAAGCTTTAAAAAAATTAGGGTGCATTTTTTCTGAACATTCTAAGGGTATGAAATCCAAGATGGCGTCCAAAATGGCCGCCGAAACTAATAATGCGATATCTTCGCGAATACATGTGATACAATTACAAATGAAGTGTCTAAATATATGTTTTCTGAGACCAGGAATCTAATGAATCATCAAATTTATGTTATATGTATGATCTACATGCCAAATTCCAAAATGGCCACCGCGCACCCGCAATGTAAGCTAGATACCTTCTCCCTTTGCATGCATTACCAAGCCAACAGGATTTTGTAATTACAAACCAAGAATCTACCTATTTAAAGACATGTATTTTTCACAAAGAATACATAATTACAAACAACAAACAGATCTAAATAAAATAAATACTTCAATTACTGTTCAATACAGTGTTTCAATCTCTTAAATCGTTTAAACAGGAAGATGCAAAAGTCATACTGATAAATGCCTGGCTTTCATTTAGTAGTTTTAACAATGGATATCAAGTGAATTATTATTTTGTTATATGCCGATCAGACTTGTATGCACATATGAAATGTTGTGCCAGCACAGATGCACTTTGGTTCATAGATTCGGCCCTGCTGATTGTTTTAACCTGATGTAAAACTTGGATAGCATGCTTGCAGAAGAGTTGAAGCAAAGCAGGTGGTTCATAATTATCAAATGTTCCTTCGAATTTCCACGGGGTTGCGCTTGCAATGTCTCTTCTCAGTATTTTAGCTGCTTTCAGAAGGACTTTCACATCTTCTCTTAGGTCTTTTGTATCGGTGGCCACCGCACCAGCCTAACAGGGTTTCCTTGGCTTTTGTAGAAAGTACTTGCTCAGGTTTGGTTTTGTCTGGAGGCCTGGTGAAGTGCACATCAGCGATGTTGTCCAAAATCAGTTGCTTTAAGTATGGTTTGTATCGCGGATTGTCAGGTAAAGGAACCCATTGGCTTAGCAAACCAACATATGATTGTTCAATGTCGTTCATATTCAAAGCTGAACTATTAGATGTGTCATTCATTTCAGTTTCCACCATGTCGAGCATCTCCAGGTCTACACTAACTGTGCAAAATGAACATGCTGTTTTGGAGGTCTGTTAGCTTTTTCTATGTCTCGTTTTGCATGGCCTAAGCACAGAAGGTGATACTTCATGTCCTCAGCAACTGCTGTAAGAAGATCAGGTGAGCCTACAACATTGCTCAGTCTGACTTTCAAAGTTTTCTGTCTGTTTGTTGACCAATGGCTTTGAGCTGAGCTCCCATATTTTCAGTTGAGATGTCGTGCAATTTGTCTGCTTTATCTTCCTGACAATGCCACACATCTCCTTGTCGAAAGCCTGGTAGATCGCTGTGATGTGGAAACCACTTGTAGATGCAGCATCAGATTTTGGCAGTCGTCCTATTGTCTTCTGTTTTACATCACTGACGCTGCCTGTCGCTTGTCCTTTCTCATATCTGGTCTTGGCTCGTTCAATGCATGTTTTATTTGTGAGATCCTTATAACATGTCTTGTGGTATGAAACACCATTCTGTAACAGTTCATGGGCAGCCAAACCTTTTATGCGATTCTTTAATGCAGAGAATTCTGTTTCCCCATATGAACATCGAACATCAGTTGTTGTTAATTACTTTCTCCACTGAAGGAAAAGAAGGACGAAGCACATAGTTTGTATAATCTGTTTTGCTTGCTGCTCAACTGGCAAATAAAGCATAGTTCAAAATCCACCGTTTTTGACTTCTTGTTAGATGAAGACTCTGCCATTTTGGTTAATCCAAGGTCTCTAAGCTATGTTATCATGGGTTATGGTTGCTGTGGGTACGTGCAGCCTGCAAAAGAAGAAAATATAAGTTAGTACACCATAAAATGGACAAGTGGAACCTTAACATAAAGCGAACAAACTGCTGCGATGACTGGATTCGAACGTCAATTTTCGGACGCCATGTTGAAATAAAAAGGCAGCCTCTGTCTCAAATTGTGCAAAATAAAAGATTAGTAGTCAGGTGAAAGTTATTGTTATTATAGTCACCTCTATATACAAGTTCCAAGCCAAACTCATTCACAGTGATTATGGCATGATCTAACGATTAATAATTAAGCTCCACCACATCCAAGCCTTTCCCAGAAAATCCTCTATGCATTATCCTATTATACAGTGAGACAGTTTTCCCGGAAGATTTTGCGTGTAATAGCAAAACAAAATGGTTCGGGTCTTGTTGAGAGTGGTTCCAAGCAGTTCATGCTGAAAAAAATATTTAAACCACATTAAGTTAATTTTAGTGCAAATTTAGGGCGTTTTGCTACGGTGGTGGCCATCTTGGATTTCAGGCCGTTAGAATGCTCAGAAAAAATGCCACCCTAATTTTTTTCATGTTTATAGTATCATCTAACAAAATCAAGTGAGTTTTTTCTTTTAACAAAAAATACACGAATCCTTTTTCACCTTCCCAGAGCACCAGGCGCCAAAGAACGACCAGGGCAGCCGAAACCAGAGGAGGGAGACGAGGTGATCTCCTGTGATGAGATGGTCGACCGCTTGTTGTAATGCGCCAGACGAGACGCCTTGGAAGCGCGGGATGCAGTCAGCCACAGACCCAGACAGAAGCGTGCTCGAGCAGACGGGACGCGATCATCAAAGCCTTTTCCATCGTTTTTCGGGGCGGGTCCGCTCCCCCGTCGCCTGCTCCCATTGGGTGGACGGCGTGTTGCGGCTCGCCTTCTTGAGAAGGACCGCCGCCCAGCTTTGGTCCGTGTGTGCCCATTGGGCGGAAAATGACGCATACCCTTATTTGGCGCAAAGCCAGAACGAAGCGTCCTGCCCATATTTGGGCCAAGCCAGAGCGAAACGCTTCGTGACCATATTTGGTGCGAAATCACATCACCTGGGGCATGGAATTCGAGGGTTGTTGTTGGGGTAAAATCCTATCTATAAATAACTTCGTAGCGCACGTACACTTAATTCCCATTAGACATAGGAAAAGGAGCTATCTATCCACATTTACTTAACAAAAATACAGCTATGGGGACCTGAATGTTGAGTGCTCATGGCTGCCAGATTCGTAACACTACCCCCTCCCCTTTTTACAGACTCTCCCGAGTCGTCAATTTTCGTGTGACCAGCATGTGTAAGTTTTCCCCTTGTACGATTTACCTGTGGATCCCTGAGTGCGACATTTTTTATACGTGTCCCAAAAATAAATAACCTAGTGCTGTGTAACTAACTATCAGACTCATACAGACAACTTAAATACATTGCCGGCGCTAAGACAGACACACAGGTGGGTTGCAAAACTTATTTACAATTTTAACTAATATTTACACTAACATGGCCCAGGACCTGTGATCTGTGGGATAAAGGCACAACAAGTCAGTCATTTTTGTGGGTGAGTGACAGCAGCTGAAGGTCAGTCGTCTTCAGGGCCTGCTCAAAAATTCCCCCTTGTGTGTTCGTTTCAGCGAACCTTTTTTTTTCCTTTCATACTCCAGCTGCTGGAGGCAACTCACCCTAACACGGCAGGCCATGCGTCATCCCATAGGCCATTTGAAGAGGCCTTCATGTAGAACCGGGAGGTAGCCGGCTGCTCAATGCAGTCCCTGGCTCCTCGTGAATGAACTGGAGATGGACTGGATGCAAAACACACAGAGTGATGAATATGGGGCTGCCTGCAGGGTAGTCCTTGCAAACCCTGAAGATGGTCCTGTGCACATGGATGGTTGAGATGGTGAACACAGGGGCAATGCAAAAAGGGTAGCAGGCATGGGGTCATGACAAAGGCAGGCAAATGAGGCAAGGCAAGGCAGATGCGGACCAGCAAATGTAGCACAACAGCGGGCATATGAAGCTGGCCGCGCTCTGGTCTGGTCCGTGTGGGTCTGGAGGGAGTGTGGTGGTGCCGGCCGCTCTGAAAACGGGTCGGACCTACCCTCTGTCTCCCCCCAACCTATCGCCTTTCTGTCTCTGTCCATACCCACTCCCTTAGTTTGCAACAACAAACAACAAAATTTAGCCCCTTTTTATTTTATTTTATTATTTTATTTTATTTTTATATTTATTTTTATATTTATTTTTCTCTATAATTTCGTCTCCCTAACCCCCTTTATCGTCTTGTCCGGCTAACTTATCCTGTCCATCTACTCCCAACCCCTAAGTCTTTTTTGAGGGGAATAAGGAAGAGACTAGCGTCGTGTCTCAAGGCCCAATGAAGCCCCAGAATAGCCTCCGACATAATTCAGCCATCTTACCAAGGTGGGTCCAGCGGCCTACGGAGAGCGAAGATGGATGGTGCGAAGGGGTACATTTCCTAACTATCCAGCATTTATTAACTTTTAACTACCCGGGGCTTTTCAAAACGCCTGTCACTTTAAACTATTGGTTCTAAAAACCATGATTCCCGTCGCCTGTGTTGGTGTTCCTTATAAATTCGGGCCTGGCCCTCTAATTTTCTTCCGTGCCTTTGCACAATCTCTTGGCTGGGTAGCGTGGCTCAACTGACAGGAATTTCCCCTCTGCCAAACTCAAACTACGGCACCCCCGGGCCCTGAGGCTGCTCTTCCGAGGCCCTACCTGCCCCCTATGAATGCGGGGGATTGCCCTTCCTGGCATTGCCCCCTTCCATGCCCACGTGGCATCTTTGGTGCTTTGGGTCCCGTTTCCGACGGGCCGCCCGTGCCCAGTACACTATCCCGGTCCCTTGGACCCTTGGCCTACTCTGGCCTTCTCCGTGCCCGGGGTGCCCTCTACTCAAAACTCACCTTTCCAAGCACGCTCCAGCCGTCAATGGACTCTGCACCCTCCCAAAAAGGTATCGTGCCTTCATACACCACCAACAACAGAACGACCTCCATTTGGTAAATTTGACTAACCCACTAACTAACATTACACTGACCCTGGGTCACTTGGGTGGGATTCACTCCTTCCCCCACTCATTCATTCGCACCATGCATTCTACATTCACTCCACTCACACACTCAGGCCCGCTGACCCACAATCATTCATTATGTTTCTCTTTTTTATTCAACACACTTATTTTTCACATCATTCTGACACTCTGCTAACTAAGTTCCCCTAACTAACTCGTGCTCCCTCGTCATCCCTTATTTTAATGCACGTTCCTTTTAACTCTATCACTAAGCTACGTCCCCACTACACATTCCATGTCGGTCCGTGTCTCCCAAATCCATTCTAAATCTAAATCTACTTTCCCACTAACTAGTCCACGGGCCCCATGGAGGACGGCTCATGCCCCCATGAGGCCGGTCTATCTAACCGAAACCCTTCCCACTAACTAATGCTCCTATGCCCAAGCAAGGATGCCTGCCACATCCTGCGGGGCCGTGCACTTGGAGCGAGACTTTTTATTTTTTTTGCACCACCAAGGCGGCGGCCTACGGCTTGTCCGTTCGTCCCTTCC
The DNA here is from genome assembly GCA_035128595.1 of Eptatretus atami. Lineage (NCBI taxonomy): Eukaryota > Metazoa > Chordata > Myxini > Myxiniformes > Myxinidae > Eptatretus > Eptatretus atami. The sequence continues at coordinate 125,285,886 of CM068957.1, forward strand.
ATCGGGCGATACGTGCAGCCTTGTTGTCGCCCTGCGCATAACAATCAGCACTCGCTTTCGAGGGGTCCGCCATGCGAGCCAATGTGTGCCGCTCGCACGTAACTCGCGCCGCGAGATCCCCAGTGACGTCACTCGCACACTTAAACTGCGCGGTTTCCCGTGCAGGCCAGCCCAAGCGTATCGTCCCGGGGACCCGCTCCGCGTGTTCTGCGAACAGAACACGCAGCGCGCAGCACGCAGAGCTTCGCACACGCGCTCGCATGTGGACCCGTCAGTTCAAAATTCATCCCGTCGTCGCCATTTTAGCCGTCCACGCGACAGTCTCTTTCGAAACGCGGGACATTCACACGCCGGCTTCTTGAGTCGCGCTCACCAAGGCCGCTCAGAAAACGAGGAACGGACATTGGACGCAACGTTCTCCGGAGCTGGCGCGATTTCCAAAATAAACACGTCCACCGTCTGGGTCGGTCCGCGTACCATTCCCATGCACGCACTCACACACGCCATGCTACTCGTACTGCTCACACATTTCAACACACCCGCACCACTCTCACACTCCACCACACACTCCGGGACAATCACGCTGGCAATGGGAGTCCGCACAAGGGATCCCAAAGCTTCTGCTCCCCCCAAACTCTGCATGGACCCGTTCGCATCACTCACCCGCTCGACCCCGCACGGCCCGACCGGACTCACCTGGTCGCGATCTGCTTCGAGGGAGCTTACCATCTCCCTCTGTTCCTGAGGGAGGCTATCCTGATGCTCGCACCGGGTCACGAAACATTCCACCAGCTCGACCCCATTGTCCCTCACTAACTCTATGTGTGTGTGCTCGTCTTTTACTCTATCCAATTCGTTCCCCTCTTTTGATTTCTGTGTCTCCGTCACCTCGTTTATTATTTCCGTTAATTCCTGGCTTTTCGTCTCTGTTAATTTCTCCGTCTCCGTCACCTCGTTTAATTTTTCCGTTGTCCTCTCGTGTCCGAGTTTATTAATTTCCCCGATAATTGTGGTGGCATCTCTCCTCATCCCGACCTCGCCCGTCTCCATCGCGGGCCGGACACAATTTGTACTCCCTCTGGTCGGTTCGGTCGCTCCGCCACGTGGTGCCGCCATTATGCCTTTTATGCCCGCCTGCAGGCTTAACCCCAGGGTCATTCTACCTCAGTTCACCCAAGGGTTGTAACCCGACCCACTCAGATTTGGCTATTTTTTTGCATGTATGTTACATATGATAGTCTATGTTCACATACAAGATTTTAGCTAAATCGGACTAGGGGTTGACGAGATATGACCTTGAGAACTTTTGACCTTTTCGACTAATGTCGCGTTTCCACCAAAATTCAAATCCTCATATCTCAGCAACCCCTTGCCCTATCTCGATTATTTTGGTGTCGTTTGAAAGGTAATTGTCCATAGAATGCAAATCCAGCATCGGTTCGTCAATCTAGTTAAGTTAGGGGTGGATTATTTGTTGACCTGACATTTTAACTTGTCCTTGACCTTGAAGACCTCGTGACCTTGACCTGGCCTTGAATGAAAATGAAAGTTCATACTGTCTACTATAACGTATCAAAAAACTGGAGGGGTAGTATTTTTTGTTCTCGAGATATTTTCGGCCAAAGTTGCAAAGGTCGTAAAAATGCAACCAAACCAAGCTTCGTTAGGTATATTGAAGTTTGGCAATTAACCCTACCCCACGTGGTGGAATTATTGGCGTTTCATGGTCCTGTAAAGGACCCATGCCTTCCGGACTTATCCGAGGGTCACGACCTAAATTCCGGTGTGTTCGGTGGAGCCGACTCTACTGCTCCCTCTAGCGGTCGTGTTCGCCACCGATACCCGGCCCCACAACAATATATACACACACTGAGACAGAGACAGAGCGATAATTCCTCACCTTGGACTCGACTCATTCAAGGTCAGATGACGTGAGAGTAATTCTTTGTTCACTGCATTGGGAGTGAGGTGTTCAGGTTGGAATGCGAGTAGGCCAACCCAAGATGGGCTTGCTTGATGCTTGTATTGAGCCGATTATATATTTTAATCATATCGTATAACTTCATTATGTTATAAAATAGTGGTTTTCAGTGAACAACTTACCAGTAACAGTCATCCACAACCATCCGTAACAATGTTGTCGAGCGTCGGCCGATACTCTCACTTTTTCACCTTTATTCACTTTTAAGATCGTTTTCTCTGCAACTGCTTCAGCGGTTGACATGAAACTCAATATATAGGAGTGCCTATGCATTGAGAATCTTTGAACAAAGTTACATGTTGATTGGAAGGAAAATGCGTTGGGTGTTCCAAAATATCCGTTTTCTGTCGGTATGGGTTGCAGGGTGTTTCACAGATCAGTAAATTAGTCACTTGGCTGAAACAGTTATCTGTTTGTTGGTGTTATATGCCTGGTGTTGGCTTAATGGTTAGAGTGGTGGGCTTGGGATCCTTGGGTCCTGAGTTAAAATCCCGCTCAGCTGTTGAATTAATACCAGGCAGGGTTAACTCGACCTGTCATCCCTCCGAGGTCGGAAAAATGAGTGCCAGCATGCTGGTATACTGTGTCGGAGTGGCGACCCATCCAGGATTGTGCCCAATAGCCAAGGAGACTGCTTAAGCAGCACCAACGCTCTGCACAGAGTATGGCCCCAATCTCCTCCTCCTTTTAGTGCTGGCAGTTGAAAAATGAGTTGAGGTGTGTGTGTGTGTGTGTGTGTGTGTGTGAGCCAAATGATAGTAAAGAGAATAGAGGAGTGTTGAAGGAGTGGAGAGAGAAGGAATACGAGTAATGAGGAATGGCGTGTGTATGCAATATGCTGGAAGCACTCAGCAGAGTTCAAAAGGCGTAATGTTTGGTGTCCAATGCAATTCGCAGGCAGGACCAACGCTGGGTATATCAGTCAAACTGTAACACCTTAGTTATTCCAGGAATCCATGATCATAGAACAAAGGTATATTCTTCCTCTAATTTGGTATAAACATCAAATCTTGAACCTATGAGGTCATTCAGATGTTTTGAATGAAGTGTTATGATGCTCGAAACATACTACTGTGACATGTGACACATTTTCAATCTTGAACATGTTCTTTGTTGGATTTTCTATTTATTTATAAATGCATACATACATTCATGCTTTTGGTACCCATTCGTCATCAATGTACCACGCTCTTGACAGAGTCTCCATGCTGCCGAAGCAATCTCAGCAAAGGTTATGCTGGATCGTTGCCATTCCCTTCCCAGCAGTCAGGACAGAGATTTGTAAAAAAAAAAATTGTGAAAGACCGCGAGGAATTTTTAACGTCCACCAACGATCGTTGCTGTCAGACGGGTCATCCAGTTTAACGTCCTTCCGATGGACGGCGTGCACATTGATGAATCGCCCTGAATGCGAAACACCAGGATGATAGTTTATAGCTTGGTCAAGATTGGAACGTAGGTTAGACAGCTGAGAGGTGAGTGTGGATACCTCTGGTTTAGGCCATGCTACCAGCCCACAGGCAGTATCGCATGCATCGACACTAGAACTACACTCGGTGGAGTGGATACCACTGCCAAGCTGAACAGTTTACGTTTTGCATCCCATTGATAGGTCAAATCTACATCCGTACCTTAACTAAAATCCAATCGGCTTGTTCTTATCACCTACCAAACTCATCTACCAAGTTTTGTCATAACTCATCCACAACTTTTTAAGATATCGATTGTAGCCAATCTCTCAATGCTGAAGAATCACTTAAAAATTCTAGTGTCCGTATCCGGATTCGGATCTTCACCAAAATCTCATCAGTTCATCCTTGTCACACACCGAACATGCCCACCAAGTTACGTCCGAATCCGTCCACAATTTTTTGAGATATCCTGCTCACAGACAGACAGACAGACAGACAGAGACAAACAGACAGACAGGGGTGAAAACATAACCTCCGTCCACCTTCGGTTGTTGAGGTAATAATCTTTGTGACATTCAGACTCTCCCGTTGAATAGCCACCATGTGTTTTTGTGATTTTCCTAATCGACATTGTTAAAGTCCATTTTTCTACAACTCCATTGCCAATATGAAACATTGTCTCTTACTTGACTCAAACTATTCACTCTGACTGTGACTGTAAAATGTGACTGTAGAAAGAGTACTGAGGCAATGGAATGTGGAACAACTTTTTAAGAGAGGTACGTAGTTCATGTCAGGACAGAGTGTAATGCTTCTGAAAAGAAACAGACTACAAGCACGGCCTATAGGGAGTCAAACAATACGAAGTCTTTTAATGGGCCTGACAGGTTGGAACACATATTATGATTTGTTATCTCTGGTTATCCATCTGTCATTATGCATTCATCGGCATATTTTGCTTGGTAACGGAAACGAGAACAACAAACAAGCAAGTGACAAAGAACTTGTTCTTGTCTGTCTTAAATGTTTCCTCATTCGGATTTTAACCATTCATGTCATCGTCTGAACTTCTTTTATGTCTCTGGTACTTTGATAAGGAATATAATTATACAGGGAGTACTTAATTGGGAATAGGGCTGGCAGGATAGCTCAGAGGTATGTGGAGTAGTCTTTGAGCTGTCTAGCCAAGGTTCAAATCTCGACCCTCACTATGAACTGCCACCCCAGTGTTTCACATGAAGAGCAATCCATCAATGTATGTGCCACCCCTGGGTTCAGTGGATCCATCTCTTAGTGCTGGTCGTTGGTGTATGTTAAAGACCCCCCCCCACCATGGTGGTGCGTTTCATTGAAGAGTAGTCGAGTTATTCGCTGGCCACCTTCAAATCCCTTCTATCTTCACTTGAATGTCAGGCCTGACCAGCCTGGTTTGTCAGAGACATTGGCCAACAATGTTCCCCAGCCTACCCTACAAGAAGTTAGAATCGTTGAGGCTGTTGAAGAAGTCGCATTAGACTGAATTTGGAATGTACAGGTTTTCTTGTTTTGTTACTTTCATTGTAAATAATTCTGAAGTGAACCCTGGAACTGAGGCTTGAGTTCTCACTCATTTTTTTTTTCATTTCCTTCGAAGTTGTTCTACATGTGTGGTCCAATGATTTTACTTCATCTAAGCTGTGAAATAATACGAATCGACATAACATATAGGAGGCATGAAAGAGGTATTGTGTATAAAATAAAATAAACTAACCATTCTTGACACGTTTGCAGAACATTTAACTTCGATTTGTGGAAACACATCTTGAGGTGAAGTTATCATCATGGTGGGCGATCACTTTGCCAATGACAAACACACAAGTCTTCATTAATTGCCTCATATTACGCCCCCCCCTCCTAAATAGGTATTTGCTCTGTTCTCCAAAACTACATACCAATTTCAATGAAACTTGACCACATCCTTCATCACCAATAATGTACCAAAGTGTATCGACCGCATCACAATCTGCGCTCATGGGGGTCTACGGGGTGGGGGGGGGGGTTGACCCCCAAAATAGGTATTTCTTCATCTCAGAAATGACACACACGATTTCAATGAAACTTGACCGCAACTTCATCACCTGTGATGTGTCAAAGTTTAGAGACCACATCAAAATCTGTGCTCTTTAAGGAGGTCTCAGGGGGGTTTTGACGTCCCGCAAATAGGTATTTGTTCTCTTCTACAAAATTGCACACACAATTTCGATGAAACTTAACCACAACTTTCATCACCCATCATGTACTAAAAGGTATTGACTGCATCAAAATCTGCGCTCATTAAAGGAGTCTATGGGGGGGAGGGGGAGGGAGGAGGGGGAGAGGGAGGGTGGTTGTCTCCCTTAAAATAGGTATTTTCTCTCTTCTTTGAACTGCACACACAATTTCAATGAAACTTCACCACAACCTACATCACCCATGGTGTACCAAAGTTTGTTCATGGCATTAAAAAAATCAGGGTCTAAAGGGGTCTGCGGGGGTTTGAGTGACTGTTGCTCCTGATCCAGGTGAGCTTCAAGACAGGCGGTCCCATTTTTTTTTCCTTCCTCTCTTCTCACAATCACTTTCTATAGCCTTTGGGAGGATGTAAGTAGCGGGGTACCTCAGGGAACAGCACTCGGACCATTACTATTCATGATTTACATCAATGATTTGGATAATGGGGTAAAGAGTATGCTTTCCAAATTGGCAGATGGCACAAAGCTTGGAGGTAAGGTGGATAGCAGGGAGGGGGTAGTGATGAGATTCAGGAAAGTATTGATACTTGTATAGATTGGGCAAAAGATTGGTAGATGGAATTTAACCTGAGCAAGTGTAAGGTGTTGGGGATGCGAAAGAACAATGACAATAGAGATGACATGATGTAAGGGGTAATTTTGGAGCGTGTCACACAGGAGAAGGATCTGGGGGTGGTAATAGATCCGGGAGGTATGCAGGCAGCACAGTGCCAGGTAGCTATAGGTAAAACAAATATGGTTTTAGGCTGTATAAGGAGGGGATCATTTATATATCAAAAGAGGTGGTGTTAACATTGTACAGGAATTTAGTGAGGGCCACATCTAGAATATTCTGTGCAGTTATGGTCACCACAGTTCCGGAAGGGCATTGATGCCATAGAGAGGGTTCAGCGTAGGGCTACTAGATTGATTCCGGGCCTAGCGAGACTCAGCTATGAGGAGCGGCTGAAGGAGACAGGGCTTTATACACTAGAAAGGAGGTGGTTACGAGGAGTTATTATAGAGATGTTTAAGATAATGAAAGGTGTAGATAAAATAAGTGCTGATGAATTATTCAACAGAGTAGACAGTGATGGGACCACGGGCCATAGCCTGAGAGTAAAGAAGAGGTGAGTTAAGACGATAGTAAGGCAGGGGTCTTTTACTCAGAGAGTAGTTCATGCATGGAATGGTCTCCCTGGAAAGGTAGTGACAGCAGAAACAGTCTAAGTTTAAATTGGAATTAGATAGGTACCTGGAAGTTATGGAGATAGAGGGGTATGGGGATGTCGGCAGGACGTTCAGGTAGCTTGAGCATTGATGGGTAATTGTGTGCATGTGTACGGAGTGCTGTTGGTGGGGGTCTTGTCAAGGGGTGTTGTGTGGTTGATGGTGTGTTTTTTTTTTTTTAACCAAGCCCATGCCCCCTCCCCTGAGGAGGAAAAACAAAATGCAAAAACAACAAAAACTTTAAATAAATACATAAATAAATAAATGCATATAAAAACCAACAAAAACACCATTAATAAAATAATAAATTTTTCATTTTCTTCTTTGGATCTTGTGTTGATAAAGTTGTGTGGTGTTGATGTCGCGTAGGCATGACGGGCTGAATGACCTCCACCTGTGACTGATTTCCTTGTACTTCCTTTTCTCAAATGGCCGGATCACCTCCACTACACTATATTGTTGAGGTCAATCTGAACATTCTATCTCATGAGGATTATACATGATATGACTCATCCATTCAGATTGACTTGAGTTCCCCTTCCTCACCACCAGTTCCAGTTCCATGCATTATTCCATTAACTTACTCCTCAACCATTCCCCCAAGTTTATATTCTTTTTTTCTGCAATAGTTAATGACATTTTTTCTTTCCTCCGATAGTGGAATTATCTTCTTATCATTTTGAAGTTCGCAGCTCCCTGCCATTTTATGTCGACTTCCATACATACCAACCCATGATGTTTATTGTCCTCAATAATCTCTATTTGTGTGGTTGACCCATGTGACATGTGTCTTGGTCAGTCGGTGTCAATCAAATGTACTTTTCCCCCATTGGTCATTTAGCTCTTTTATCCAGCTCAGGATTTGCATCATAAATGGTGCATCAATAACCATGTTGCGTCCTTGCTGGCAGATCAGATCAATGAACGAGTTCTCAAAGTTCACAAATTGTCGTTCATCCAAGTTACAGATTTATTTTCATCCATTACTTCAGCATTTAGAGTTCCAGGGGTTGTTTTAGGAACTCTTCAACTAGCTTTAATGTTCCTGGAGCAATACCTAAAGCAATGTGTGTTTGTTTCATCATATCTTTTTGCTGGGCCTTGACAAAGAAACTGATGCAACACATGCAGGTGATGAAATACATTTGTACAACTACAGATAATACCACTGGGTTGACGTCTCCTCCGAAGGACGAGTGATGTACCGCGATATGGGTCCCTTGCAAACACAGATTCGATGGGAGTTTGGAATTCAACTCCAAACCAAACATCTTACAGGGAAACTCACGACCAATGCACTATCCTGCCACCTAAAGCTATCCAAAAACAGCAGCTGGCCTTGATTTTGTGAAATTATTTTTGAACACGATATACTTCCACATTGTGTTCTTGTCTCTCCTCTGACCAAAGGTCATTGAAACATCAGCAAAGGCTTTTCGTCAGCAATGGAAGTTTTCTGTAGTATGGGAAATGCCATCCTGCAGTGGCCGTCACCTCTGAAGATGTGATTCGAGCAGAGCACTGGCACACAATGACCTGCAGCTTTTAAAGGTATCTTTAAAATTGCAGTGTCCATAAGTCAATGTTACGATATGTGACCGACAGTTTAACATCTCTTCACAAACCCTAGTGTATTCAACAATGGTAAACTCGGCTTACGTCTTGTCAGGACAACAGAAATGGTTTATATTTGACTTCTGCGTCCATCAACCGACATTCACTCTGTTCTCGAGGTATGCACACTCACTTCTAAGCTCTGCAGCCTGGGTTCAAATCCCGACTCAGCTATAAACTCTCATCTCGGTGTTTCATTGGCAGGGTGATTCATCAATGTGCATTCCATCAATCGGAAGGATGGATGTTAAACTGGGCGTTCAGTCTGCTGGCATTAGTTGGCGGATGTTAAAGATCCCATGGTGTCCTTTGCGAAGAGTCGGAGAGAAATAGTGGGCACCCTGAACAAATTCCAAATTCCTGTCCTAACCAGCAAAGGCACGCCATGACCGTCAGTAGCACGGCCGTGCCCTCAGCCAGTGATGCTACCCTGCAGCTTAGTGCTTCGTAAGAACGAAGAAATCTCTTCACTGTGTCTGCATGAAGCATTACGAGGAGAGTTCAGAAAGGTTTCTATCCTGCTGTAAAAAACAAAATAATTTGTCTTCAATTGTTTCTTTATTTTTCCGTATACTGTACTGCAGTTCCCATTGAGCTCAATCCACTTGGTCTCATACAGCTGCCACCTGACTGTGCCTGTGTTGTAGAAGCATCAACACTTTACACAAGGCTCTTCTTTCACCTTTGAGGAACAGGTAAACATCTGATGGAGTCAAATTTGGTGAATTGATTGGGTGGTGATGCAATACAAAGCCACAGTTCTGTGATGTGGTTATCTCTTTCTCTGTTGGGTGTGATGGATTATCCTGAAGAAGCAGAACTCCTCAACTCAACTTATCACAGCACTTGTTCTTAATGGCTTCACACAACCACTGCAGTTCTTCAGCATCGCAATCATTGATGGTCTCACCTTTTGGCACACAGTCACGTCCCAGTTCACAGTGGCCATGAGATTTTCAGCTGATGTTACCTTCTTTAACTTTCTGGAAGGCGGAGAATGTGTGGACTTCCACTGTATGATCTGCTATCTGGTCTCAGGATCAAAGTGGTGAAGCCACGACTCATCCTGCTCATGAAGTTGTGTGGGTTTGCTTGATACTGCTCCAGAAGTTCCCTGGATAAGTCGAGTTGAGTTCTGTTCTGATCAGCACTCAACTTTCTGGGCACCCATCTTGCTGAAACCTTATTTCCTGCCCAATGCTTTGGTGAGGATGGTGTGCACTGATCCAGTGATGGCACTCAATTTATCAGCTATGCCCATAACATGCCTGGTCTTGGCTTAATGGTTAATGTGGTGGTCTTGGGATCCTAGGATCCTGAGTTCAAATCCCACTTGGTTGTTGATGTTGAATTAATACCAGGTAGGGTTGACTCTGCCTGTCATCCTGATGAGGTTGGCAAAATGAGTGCCAGCTTCCTGGTATACTGTGTCGGAGTGGCAACCTGTCCAGGATTGTGCCCAATAGCCAAGGAGACTGCTTAGGCAGCACCAACGCTCTGCACAGAGCATGGTCCCAATGAATGGATGGATGGATGGATGGATGCCCATAACTTATGATCTTCTGTCATTCATCAGTTTTGGAGATTCCATCAACTTTATTTTGGTGCTGTGCCCTCCTTCAGGCATATCAACCTTGGCTCATCCTCAGTGTTGGCAATCGCTCACATAGATTCAGGTGACCAGTTTATTTATTTACTTTTTACAACGGAACATAAAAGGCATCATCCTCCTCATCAATTTCCATGGGATGTAAACCCTATTTTATTACCGCTCTCGTTTCAGTCTCCTCAACCTTTTTAAAACCACATCGACTCATTCGCATCGACACTTTTGTATCCAAACCTGTTGTTTATGTTTGCAGAACTTGGATACAGGTGAGTACGGTACTTTGATCTGTGAAACTGCTTGGGTCGAAAACCACGAGTATCATGCACTAGATCACCTTTTCAACTTTCACCAAATGTACATTCATTCAGCTGTTGCTCGTTGAAAGGAAGAGATTTGTTCCGTGTAATATTTATTTTATGCCAACACCCTTGTTTCTCCCTAGAGAAGTTTCTGGAATATGCATTGGTATGATTTCTGAGATGTAATTTGTGTATAGATGTTTTAGTGCGAGTCTTAGCTCGAGCAAATGGCAATGCTTTTGAATGCACACATCTGTGCTGAAGGAATCTAGCTTGGTTGTTTGAAGCAGCCAGACTGCTTACATACTTCCTTGACTTCTCCACCACTGTCCTATTTCTCTTCTGCTGTGTTTTCACTTTTTGTTTACTTTCTTGTTTCAATTTTTCCGCTTGCTTCATCTGCCGTGCTTTTATTGTTTTTAGCCTTAAACAAGTTATTTTGTTATGTTTTATTCCATAAGGACATGACTAGCCAGACTCGGTGGTGTAATGGTTAGAGCATCCGCTCTGAGGCTGGGAGGTCAGTGGTTCGGAACCTGACTCTGGCCGAGTCACAAACCTGACTCTGCCCGAGTCATACCAAAGACTTTAAAATTGTACGTGCTGCTTCCTTGCTTGATGATCAGCACGTAAAAAGTATAGAGCATACACAAATAGCCACAGGTTGGCAACCATTGTCCAGGGCTTTCATGTGCTTAATGGCCTCCTCCTGCATTTAAGTTCCTTGTTAGGCAAGATATCATAATTTCTTCACATTCATTATATTTTATATTTTAATTCATTCCTTATTACCTCCACCACCGAAGTTGAAGGAGGTTGTGTTTTCACCCAATTGTCTTTTTGTTTGTCTGTTTGTGTGCAGGATATCTCAAAAAGTTGGGGACGGATCAGGATGAAATTTTGTGGACAGGTTCGGTGTGTGACAAGGACGAATTGAGTAGATTTTGGTGAAGATCCGGATCCGACTACTGTAATTTTTAAAGTGATTCTTCACCATTGAGCGATTAGAACCAAAAGCGATATAGTACTGTATAGCATGATGTTTCAAAAATGTATGGCCAATATGTTCTCGTGGATCAGGCATTACGTGACGGAGGTATGCACTCCACCGAGTATCCTTCAAGTTTAATCTCTCTCTCTCTCTCTCTCTCCTCTACTCTCTCTCTACTCTCTCTCTCTCTCTTGCTCCTCTCTCTCTCCTCTACTCTCTCTCTCTCTGCTCTCTCTCTCTCTACTCTCTCTCCCTTTCTCTCTCTCTCTACTCTCTCTCTCCTCTCTCTCTCTCTCTCTCTCTCTCTCTCTCTCCTCTCTCTTCTCTCCCACTTCTCTCTCTCTCCGCTCTCTCTCCCTTCTCTCCCTCTCTCTGCATCTCTCTCCTCTCTCTCTCTCTCTCTCTCTCTCTCTCTCTCTCTCTCTCTCTCTCTCTCTCTCCTGCATCTCCCTGCATCTCTCCTTTCGTTTTTAAAATTTATTTATTTATTCAAATGCCATTGACTTCCCAGTAGTCAGTTATGGCAATCATTTATAATTTGTTCAGTTTGCCAGATTCTCCCCTTTCTGAATGACAGTGGCAGATCTTTAATGTCCACCAACAACCGGTGCTGGTAATTGGGGTTTACACACACACACACACACACACCACACACACACACACACACACACAAACACACACACACACACACACACACACACACAACACACACACACACACACACACACACACTCACCCTTTTACCAGGATGTGAAACACCGGGATGACAGTTTATAGCTTGGTCAGGATTCAAACCCAGGCTAGACGGCTTACAGGCGAGCATGAAGGGAAACTTCTAGTAATGTTAAAAACAATAATTATGCCCTCAATTACTCGGTAATATCTCAGAATATTTATTTCGTAATTATGATAATAATAATTATCCTTTTCTTAATGACTTGAAGCGTTTTTGGGACTTCAGTATCAAATAAACTTCAAAGTTTAGTGTTGTGCTGCGTTTCATCTCAATATATGAGCTCTAGACCAATATTTGTCATTCAGAGATTAATGATTTTGAAAACAATTGTTCCACAAGGAGTAATTAACACAGCTCAATCTTGAAAAAGGATGTTTGACTTCCTGATTCACAATGATAAAATCCCATTCATGTTCCAATCTCACCATTAAAAAAATGTTTTCAAAACTCCATCAAAGTCGAGAAAATTGCACTAAAATGGGGGAAACGTCATCAGGGACTCTTCCTCATTGTCTACGGAGGACATACAAGGATATAAAAGGAACTTGGACACAGGAGGAGGCCATTTGGCCCATCATGCCTGCACGATACCATCACCACGTTCATTCAATCAATCAGTTTATTTACTTCAGTGAACTGGGAAAGGTGAGGTGGAGTGGGAAGGAGAACAGTGTTGCTGGCAATTTATTTGAGAGTTGTGTATAAATATTAAATTATTATTTCACAAATGTGTATTTGCTTCTTTCATTTTCATTGACACATCATGCATGTACTGTATCTCTTTTGCATTTCTAAGTTTGGCGAGAGTTCCAGCTCTCGGAGAAAGCTTGGTCAGAAAAATAAAATTAGGCGGTGCAAGGAACGACGAGGGGGACATTGTTAATGGGATATTCATCACCGCCTTTTTAGATCCTCGTGGAGGATCTCTAAGTCTTACTCACGTTGTTGTTCTTCATCTTCTTCTTGTGGACTTTTTTGTTTCACAGCCTACAGTTTTCATCGAAACTTCCTGAAACTTGGCATATATATGTATAAATAGCCTGCGCAGACAGTAACCATCTCCGATTTTGAAAATTTCTCCTAGAAAAAAAGTTATGACGTCAAAATATCTCCGCTAATGGAAATCGCCTAAAAAATAATCTTCAAACTAGGCAAGCTTTTTGAATTCTGTTTGCGGGAATCGAACAGGGCATTAGCAGAGATGAATTACCGCACATATGATACATCACTATGACGTCATATCAATTTTTATGACATCATTCCTATTTTTTGTCATTTTTTGTTTCACAACCCAGAGTTTTCATCGGATCTTCGTGAAACTTGCCATGTATACGCAGAAAGCCCACGCGCAGGCAGTAACCATCTCCGATTTTGGAAATTCTTCCTCGAAAAAAAGTTGACGTCATAATATCGCCGCTAATGGAAATCGCCTATACCATTATCTCCGAAACTAGGCAAGCTGTTTGAATTTTGTTTGCGGGAATCAAGGCGGGCATTAGCACAGATAATTTATCGCAAATCTGATACATCACAATGACGTCATATTCGTTTTTATGACGTCATCATTAAGAGGACGAGGATCTTAGCTCATTTGAGCTTGTTTAGATGCTGACTTGCGAAAGATACACAACAACACACGAAGAGGAAGATCAAAATAATAATACAAAATGGAAACCATTTGTATTCAGACCTCTTCTTATTCTTCAGACGTATTCAGGGAACGGCACATGTGGAAATTGAAACAGAGCTCCAATCAGCCAATCAATTAATCATTCTTTGTGATTGGCTACAAAGTGTTACTTATTCACGTTTCTCTTCCCACACACTGCCAGGTAAATCTGTTAACACAACACACACACACACCACACACACACACACCCACACACACACACACACACACACACACACACACACACACACACCACACACACTTGTGATAGACTGAAGCATAAATACTCATATAATGCTGCTTTCGTATACAAAGAAGAATATGTACTTTAAAAAAATCCACGACGTGATACCTCTTGGCATTAAAAGACTTGGGGGTGGGGAACAATTTTTTTAACCTCAACATTGCGGTCAGTCTGATTGTATAAACTTAGGCTTCATTATTTGTTCGTTTGAAAACAATTGGAGAACATTTTCCTTTATTTTACTTAATGTACGACATGTTGTTTATTATAAAGCTGTGCTTGCACTGCCATCGGAATGCTAATGTTGTGTTGATGTGATCTGTTCAGGTCTTTTTCTTCTTCTTCTTGTTGATGTTTCACCAGTCTATTTAAATTGAAAATGTTTTGTCTTTATTTGTTTATTTACTTCACATTGATGCGGACATGTGCATGGGTGGTGGTTGAAGTAAAGGGGGGGGGGGGTGGGTTATGATGGAACAAATGAGTGCACTCATGCTATCTCTTCGTGTACCCATCAATCTCCTTCATTTGCTTGCTTGTTTGTACATGGTACTCTGCTAGCCTGCAGTCCCTCACCCCACCATATCTCTTTAGATACTAAGCAGGCCTGGCATGGGTCATTAGTGGGCGTCAGGCCACCTGAATCGCTCCAATTTCTCAATGCCCAACACTGTTAGATTCTTCATACGAGCGAAGAATCCATCCAAACTAAACTTTCATTTCATCTCTACTCTTTATAGGATGACTTTGACTACAGATCTGACGTTCATGAGAGGTGTGGTGGGGGGAGGGGTGTTCATATTTTCTCTTAATCAATGGTATTGCCACTAAAAAGCCTCCACTTGATTCAAGGAGTACCATGACATATTCAGCATCCACATGGGAGAATAGAATGGATGCCTGAATATCCCACTATAAAAGATGAGACACAAATGTATCGTTGACATCTGTTTGAAACAAAATTTAAGTGAGACAAATTTGAATCTGACCTTCTTGCAGCCGACAACGCATGTTGTAGTTCGATGAAGTACTGCTCTCCCTTATTGGCTGGTGTGTACATTTCACACGTGTCTCATGGATACTATATCATGCAAAGCTCTCAACATCATTGGTGTCTCCCACCAAAGAAGCAGAGGCACAGGCCCTGGAACTCTATCATAGACAGACTCATCGTCATCGTCATCGTCATCCATGCTATGGACAGAGCAGTCAGTTCTGCAGAAGCAGTTTCTTGGCTCAGGTTACCTTCCTGGATAGGTTGCCACTCTGACGCAGGATACATGACAGTGTGTGCAGGAATTTGGAATTTGTTCAAGGTACTGGTATCACGAAGGGCAGTGTGGGATGTTTAACGTGCTAATGTTGGTGACTAGGATTCTCAGTTTAACATCCATCTGAGGGATGGCACACCCATTGATGCTTTGCCCTGCCTGCAGAGAACCAGGATGACAGTTTATAGCTGGGATGAAACATGACCCCAGGCGAGACAGTGCAGAGGTGAGTCCGCTTACCTCTAAAAGGTGAGGCTATCCTGCCAGCCCACATATGACTGGTGGCATATTTTATAGTTTGCCTCTTCAGTTCTTCCTGTACTATTTCATTCATCTGTCCCTCCAGGTTGCATGTGTTCTTCCAGCGAGGCCCTCCTTGTGAAACACCAAAAGTCCAAGCTCACTGCTCACTTCCACTCTTTTGTTCCTCTCTTCTTCTGTCGAACTTCCTTCCTCAGGGAGTTCAATGCCACTCATCCCTCCAGGGCTTCAAGTTGGCAGTACACCACCACTTGAGGTCATCCTCCGTCCCTACCTATGGTGTTTCCTTTCATTAACCCTGCCCTACCTCGCCCCATATATTTGCAGGTTGCAATGTTTCGTTCACTTTTCTCTGTCCTCCACTTCGGATTGTTGCTTCTACAGGCCCCACTGCCCCATCATTAGTGCATTGTCTTCTTCCCTCTGTCACCGAACTCTTCCATGATCTGATTATATACTTTGTATACATACGAATATTGTAAAAATAAAGTAAGTAAAAGAAAGAAATAACTTAATAACAATGTATCACCAATAAGGGGTACTGTGCATGCAAATCGATGAGCAAACACATTAACAACTCAAACAGCACTCGGTAGATCACCTGTGTCTGTCTGTCTGTCTGTGTGTCTGTGTGTCTGTGTGTCTGTGTGTCTGTCCGGGCCGTAACTTTTTTTTTTACCATTTGAGCTTTTGTCATCAAATTTTCAACAAAGTTTTGTTATGAGAATATGCAGAATACAAATTAATAATTTGGTCAAAATATCAAAGGTCAACGTCACATAATATCGTCAATTTTCATCCAATTGATTTTTAATTTGAACAGGGTGTGCATTTTGGATCACTGAATTGGTTCACTAATAAAACCCGGGAAGCCGATTGTTTTGACGTCAAAGGTGAAGGTCACAAAATCATCAATTTCCACCTGATTGACTTGAAATTTGAGGAGGGTTTGCATATTGGGTCACTGAAGCATGTTGCTTTTGAGGTCAAAAGGTCAAGGTCACTTAAAATCGTGAATTTTAAGTGGTGAAGCCAATCAATACTTGGCTATATCCTTCCTTCCATCTGTCTGTCCATCTGTCAAAAATGAAGAAGAAGAACCTTTGTAACTCACCATGTTTAATTCTAAAGGGTAATTCTCAGGAGTTCTAAAGAGTAATTATATTGGGCAATTCCAAGGTGTTCTAAAGGGTATTCTCAGGAGTTCTAAAGAGTAATTATTGGCAATTCCAAGGTGTTCTAAAGGGTAATTCTAAGGAGTTATATTGGGTAGTTTTAAGGGTAATTATAAATGGGTTTGGTAGTCTCGCTTTGCCTATTTCATATTAAAAAGCAAAAACTGAACGCCTTCCTTGCATATACAATTATACTGTTGTGTGTGTGTGTGTGTGTGTGTGGTGTTGTGTGTGTGGTGTGTGTGTGTGTGTATGTGTATGTATAATATATTGTTGCGGCCATGGGACCGAGACACCAGCTTGTCACTCAGGGAATGAATCCCGGTGGTTCCTCGTAGGGTCGGACCTAGGGCACCGCTCACAATTAACGTTGCGGTATGGTGGGTCTTTTAGAACCATGAACGAACCCAGTCAACCACGAGTCCCAGTGTCCACCTCTAATTATTCCGTTAACTAGAGTCACGTGGTTACCTGAGCGGGAGTGTGCCCTCGGCAAAGCACCAATATTATCTGATTAGATTTTAATTAGGGTGGCCGGCGTTTTAACCGCTGGTGCGTCCCGACGATTTTTTGGTCAAATCTGTGTAATTACCTCCCAGTCTATCTTGGTTGAACAATGCTAGACCAATGAAGGAAAGGACAAACACGGACAGGTTGGAATCGACAAATTATAATTATTAATAATAAAATAATATATAAAAAGAACTTTTTATTTGCTGGTAAATAAAGAATGAATTTCAAAGCAAAATCAATCAAAATGCCAGGAAAGAGACAAAGAGCAGATGCTTATCGGGGGTTGACTTACTTACAGCTAACAACAGACAAGGGTACCCAACGGATAATTCAGGGGAGGGAAGGGGAAGAATCGTCTCGCTCACCAGAAAGTCGTCTGTGAAGCGAAAACGTCCTGAAATGCGTGCGTGCATGTCACGTCCGTCGCCAGCACCCAGCTTTGCCGTGCACCCTCTCGCGGGGCAGCCTTGAACGCCAGTCGAAGTCTGGAGGGACGGAGATTGACCGTCACGGGTTTAGACCTGGTGTTGTTGAGTGACCCATGCCTCACTTTTTGGCGGCGCTGCTCAACACCACACGCGCACCACACTCGCTTTCCGAAGCACTGGGAAGGACGAATTGTCTCGTTGCGCGGTCAGACACCCACACGCGCACCACATCTTCGCTTGCCCAAGCACTGGGAAGGACGAATTGTTTTGTCGGTGCTGGTCAGACACCGCTTCTTGCTCGCTTCTCTCGCCCTTTGCTTTTTTCCTCTCTCCTTTCGCTCTTTCTTTTTCCTCTTTCGCTTTTTCTCTCTCAGGCTTTTCTCTCTCCTTCTCTCAATTTCTCTCCTCACTTTTTCTCTTCAGAACATACCTCTCGCTCGTTTTTATATCCCGGGCCGTCTCCGTGGGTGCCGTCACCCCACTCTCACCCCGCCCCACTGGTGCATGGTTACCATGACGACCCGTGCACTCTCAAAAACGGGCGTCGGAACTCGCGAAAGAATGTTTCTGAGGAAAATGAGGCGGGCTTCAAAGCTCGTGAAACAAATGTGTGTAAACGGTTTGTCGTAAAGAAAAAAATGCTTCCCATAAGAGAGGGGATCTATCCTTTACCCTTCTCAACGCATACATTTAAGATCCCTTTAGACATGGGGATGGGGCTAATCTGAACATTCATTTAAGGAAATAACTGTCTGAGACCTGGATGTGTGGAGCATTCATCAGACCGGATTCTAAAATCCGTAATAATAATAATATATATATATATATATATATATGTATATATATATATATTATGTATACACTGTATATAGTATATATATATAAATGTACATGTATGTGTATGTATATGTATGTACATGGGTACTATATATTATGTATGTGTTATTAATTATTTATATATATATATATTATATTATATATATATATATACACTATATGTATACGTGTATATATATATATTATACACTGTATATGTATATGTGTATCTAAACGTATATATGTATGTATATATACATATATATATATATATATATTATATTGTTGTAGATTTCGGCATGCGGACGACCGCCTTAGCCCAATTGCGGCCGCGCGCGCCACCGAATGCGCAATCTAGTCATAGCTTCCGGATCAACGCCAAAACCCAGCTACAAGTGTTTTTAACACACCATAATCCAGCCAATCCCTCTGTTCACGCGCTACAGGGTCGATTACCGAATTGTCGATGTACCTAATTACGTGCAGACAGAGATCCGGGAGTTTATACCTCACGGGGCCGCACGAAAACGAGCGCTTAGCAAGCTCGTCCGTATGCGATCGAGGCGGTTTATCTCGCCAGTCGTCGGACCAGATGTACGTTTTATCGGCTTGATAATCAGCCAGCTAATATCCCCAACGTTCCATGGCAGTCAATGTGGGGATGGGGACAGGACACGAGCAAAAAACCTACAGCCGATTCCTATGATCATTTACAGCATGCACTTACACAATTCACTACTTAAGGACAAGGCGCCACAGACTTTC
>CM068957.1:125305158-125318368 GCA_035128595.1 Eptatretus atami
GGCTCGTGAGCCTTTATAATTTCTCAGAGCCGGGATGACCGAAGGGGCTCCGAGAGACCGGGCGAGCTACCTGGTCACCCTCGTGGTGACTCGATGGGTCCTTGTTCGGCGACCCTCGGTGTCTTTGCCCGGACCCCCGAGCTCCTTATGAAATCCACCATGCGCCTAAAGTATTGTCGTAGCAATACAAACGTTGAGAACATGTTAGTGTCCGGTCTAACGATGTGGATCAGTATTCAAACGAATAGTTTTATTAACCTGAAAGCTGACCAAGGTGTGCTAACCCTCGTGGGAAGCAGGGTAAATGGCACTCTTCGAATGGAGGTTTAATTCTCAGCGGTGGTTAGAAATTAACCTTTGTCAACTTTCAGTTGATAAACCTGTAGTTAAAGTATTGTTCGCCGACTGATAAAATCTTCAAACTTTAATTTTTATTATTGACTCATCTCCCACCACTAGAAACCGGTCAAACTCCCATGTTGGGAAAGCAGGGAGGGAGAGGATGCTCTGCGATGAAGATCAGACGACCCGTAGACTTCGGCCAATTCCCTGAACGCGAGTAATCGTCTCTGTGAACGTCATGCAGATAACCGGTCCTGACCCAGCGCGGCGTGGTCGAGGGTGCAGGTGACAGCAAGGTGTGAAACAAAACAAATGTTCTACATAGAGCAATGAGCGGGATAATTAACAAACCGCGAGAAGGGCGCACACCACATAGACTGTGGAGCACACGCACCTGTCCAAGGTGGGTCCTCTGCGCGTTCCCTGCCTGGACCCTCTTCCAACCTCTCGACCCTGCCGATCCAGCGCTTCTCCCCGGGAGTACAGCAGCACGCAAGCCGGCCGTACAACAGAAGCCACCGGCAAGCAGCCGGACAAATGCAGAGGCCAGCGGTGCATGAGCGTTTTCGAGATGACGTCGAAGAATAGGTGCACCCGGAGGGAGCAGAGACTGCAGGCTCGGGGTGAGCTCCGCCGTGACTCGGCTTCCAGGGGCACTAGCGGCTCGCCAACTCCCGGTGCCAATCAGAGGCGCGCCGAGGATGTAACAGGAGGGAAGTGCAAGGAGGCGTGCTTTGCTGGTCCAATGCACGCGGCAAGAGCCAAACGTGCGACTGCTTACGATCACTGATATCCCCGCCCGTCCTCCTAAACAGCTCCCTGTTATGTACGACATACGTCCTTCCAGATGGATGTGTCCTAAAGTGCGCAACCTATGTCGTTTGATCATGCGTTATCCAGTCTGGATTCTCCGCCGATTAGTCCACTATCATGCGATTGGATGCGCGGCACTACTCACAGACAAATAAAATGATCAACCCCCGGATCCACGAGCAAAAGATGTGATAAGGGGAAGGAAAGAGCGCAATCGAGGAGAAGTGAGAGCGTGAGCTTGGCCGGGATAGAGAAAGTGGGGTGGGAGTAATTATCGGGACCGTCGCGTTCTCCCCCTACCAATGTGGCCCTCGATGCCAGGCAGAAGCCCCAAATACTCTCTCCAATTTGCATAATTTATGCAACCGCGTGAAAAACACGCAGGATCAACGGCCTGTGGATTGGTCGCAAGTGCCGCGTCCAGTCTTCGCGCCCCAGGTCGGCATTCCAGAGATCCTGCACATAACGCACCGAGAGTGATCAGCAAGTTCCATGCCCGGATTAAAGTCAAATGCGTTGGACATTGAAAGACAGCCTGTTTTTTTAAATAATATGATAATATTATATAATATAACACTAGAATACATATACATCAATAAATAAACACATAACAACAAAGAAAAAAAAAACAATTATCAGCCATATAATACATAGACATATACATATACTATACATATATAACATAGGACATATAACATATAATACATATAATATACATATATACATAGACATATCATATACAATATACATAGACATATCTATAACATATTATACATAGACATATAGCATAATACAGTCCAGGTTGTAGCTCAAGCCAGTGCCATTGCGACAGTGGGTTAACTTGCCTGTGTAGCTGCTCCCATCTGAGCACATCATTCATAATTAATGGGAGCCCAGGTCAAATCCCACATTATTTCTGCTAATTTATCGATACAAATGTCCTTGTAAATTGATCTTAAAGTACAAATCATGTCTCCTAATGTCTATTGTCTGTGTGTGCTTTATTTACTAACTCGTTTTGTGAGCCCAAGATCAATGTATATAAAAGTTCGAATTTCAAATCCTGGTGACTCTGTCACAACACAAGGTGGACCCATGATTTTGTAAGAAAGAGGGGAGGGGAGGGGGGGTCCATTAGCCACCAGAACTGTGGGTGATGGAGACTGGGGAGAAGCGGATGGGGTGAAGAAGATGGAGGTGAGGAGCTGCTCACCCAGAGAACGTGTCCCTTTCCCACATATATATTATCATATCTACAATATTTTTTAATTTTAAAGTCACATTCCCTCCATTGTTTTTAGCAAGTGCACAAACTGAACTTGCTGATTTTATATCCAAATCATTTAAGTGCAACATACACAAGCCATTTATGTGCATGCTATGATAAAAATAAGGCTCGATCAATGTTTCATTTGAATTTTAATGAAAACAAATGCCTGTTCGACCAATTAAAGTGGATCACAGTGGTTGCGATGGGGGACGGAGGATTGCCCGAACCTGCGAATACCTGGCAGCATGGAAACCTATAATGAGCCTACATGTCGACACCGCTTGCTTCCTACGTCCGTGCATGCTATTCTCCATCGCCTTGAGCAGTACATGATTCCTGGAGGCAACGCTGTCTCCTGCCGCTTCAGGAACTTCGTACGAGATGTCTCCTTCACAACGCCTCTTAAGGAAGGCATGGTGCGAATCCAAGTCCCCGTGGAAAAAACAGCTGGCTTATCGGAGTACCCGGTGTGTGCAAGGCAAAGCCGGCCGAGCCTGAGCCGCGCGCTTCCAAACTTGCAAACGGCACGAGGAATTTTTCTCGACTGCGCTCGGGATTCGGTGGGAGGCACACGGAGCCGGAGCGCGGATGAAAGCTAAACCGGCCGCCCTCGGGCCGGTCACGCCAGCGGTGTGTCCGGCGCAGGGAAAACACTGCAGCTGGCTAGGGGAACCGCTCGGGCTATGGCTGCACGAGCACGCTGTTTCACCGGAACTCCTCGCGCCAAACATTACCCCCAAGCTCTGTAGTTCTGCTCACAAAAATGAAAATGATTGACATGATAAACCGACTGTGCAGCTTTTATGGAATCGAACAAAAGATTATTTAAAATATAACAAAAAATTCCCCGATTTTCAGATTGACAAAAAGTACAGCCTGCGCAGTGCAGGCCACCCACGCACAAGATGTTCCATACACACGTGGAAACAAGCTGTTAAGGGCGTGAGCGTGTGGGCGAAATCATATACAAATCGAAGGCAACATTCATCTCGGAGGAAAAAAATTAAAACAAATTCACCAGGGGGAAGTTTACGCGTAAAAGGACAAAATTGATTTAACTGCAATCAGGTCCAGGTTAAGAGCGGTAAGTAAAATCTAACCAGCAGCAATTCATCTTCATTGGAAGCACGAAGGTGATGTATACCTTGTAACGGATCACGATCGTGCCACGTCCCCTTCGCGTTCAACACACAAGGTAGGGAGATCTCCACCTGTGCAACCAAAGTGATATGGCGGATGGGTAAGTGAGGTAATTCGTGTTAATCCATTCATCATACATTTGGTTTGGAGTGAATTATTGTACACATTAAAAAACTTTCCCTGGTGTCGAGCATGTAATGTAAACCAACGCCAGAGGTACATTAAGCCGTGCTCGAGTTGATAGCCTGCAGCAGAGGAAAATCGGAGCCAGTTGGCCCGAGGACCTGCTACAATGAAGTCGCCAGTTACCATCTCCAAAAGAACCATCTGCATGTGCATCTCCATGTGGCTCTTGCACATGAATGATGATGCCTTTCTGAACCAGTAATGATATATATATATATTATACTAACATCATACAGGTGTTTCAAAAAGAGTTGACGCAACTTTAAATGTTCATTACAAATGACAACGAAACTCAGGATCGTGAACCATACATTTCTTGAAAGCTTTTGACTTGGATATTTTCTATCACTGATTGCTTTTGCAGCAAGTTACTGATAGAGTTTTAGGAGAGCTCAAGGTCTTGAAATTGGCCATTTACAACAAAATCCTTGCAATTGACGTTACTTGATGTATGCTTCCTCCGCAGTTTCAGACAAGTATTGATTCCTGACTCAACAATTCTGTCCACTTCCTGTAGGTCCATCGGGGTGGCACTGCCTGGAGGTATCTGACACTCCTACTTCAGATCACCGAATGTGCGCAGGGCAGTGAAGACAGAGGCCCTTGCAGCCCCCCCAGAACAGGCTCAGAGCGGTAAGTCTGGCTATGGGTGCCAATATAGTGGTACCATAGGGCACGAGGTGAGTTTCTGAAAGAGCTGCCACAGGAAATCTGGTGTCACCTAGATGAAGCGGTGAATGCACCATCCGTGCAGTAAAGCAGGTCATTGCCTGAGCTGTTGTTGGGTGACCTTTTTGTGCTAGATCATTATGAAACTTCTTGGAGCATGGCCAGTAGTGCTCATCAATTGATCAATCACCATCCGCTGTTGTCATTCTCAAACCAGTACGGCCCTAGCTTATCCATTGCATTGAATGGTGCAGAAAGCATGTGGCCTTAGGCCCTTTGGGTACCTCTCGTGAATCTCAGTGGTTTCTGCCCCACCAGAAATGTTGTTGTGGTTGTTATGTGCACCATTCAAATGGAAATGGGCTTCATCACTGAACCAGATCAGGTTGATCCAGTTTGGGTTACTGCTCCATCCTGTCACTGAGCCAATGCACATATAAGTTCTCCTTCTTTATTCATATTGACTCAGTTTATGCGCTCCAAAGAAGAATGAATGTGTGGGAAAAGCTTCAGTCTACTGAGTGAGGAATGCAGACTGATGTTGTTTGATGCGGCTCCCTGGGAGTGCTGGCGGTGGGACTTCTTGGGACTGTCCACGCAGAATCCCACACGGCATCTATGTTGGCTTGGCCCTTGGTTACTGAGCTCGGCCTGCCACTAGTTGCCGCTTGCTTTGTGTGGCACTTCTACCCTTGTGCCAAAATGTTTCACATACGTGAATGGCCACAAATTGTGGGTCCCATCACTGTTTCTGAGGTCGTATTCCGGAAGAATCTCCGCAGGTGTCTACATATGCATTTACTTTCATACCACAGGGCCACCAATTTTGTCTTCTGCTTCCACTGCCAATGGCATGTTAGCTACGGAAGCTAGACATCACAGGAACATACATACCACAATTAACACCGCCAAGACCCTGGCAAGGAAAACGGAATAGTAAAAAAAAAGATAATGACAAGGAAGTCCAAAGTTGTATTTGTTTTTTTTAATGTGATTCTGATGTTCCATACTGTGTATGGCAGAGCGTGGTTGGTGCCAAAGCCAGTTTTATGGCCAAGCGTTGTACTCGGTGGTTTTGCCTTTTGCCTTCCCAATTATTTAAATAGTATCCCAGGCAAGAAAATTTTGGGAAAAATTTGTCCAGGGTACCGGCAATAGCTCAACCCACGTCTTCGGAAGGACACGTGGGATCTTTAACATCACTATCTCAATGCTGTCCAGATGGGGACAAAACTTTACCGTCCATTCAGGGATGGCACACACATTGATGAATCACCCTGCCTATGAAACACCAGGATGGCAAGTTTATAGCTAGGTCAGGATTCAAATCCAGGCTAAAAGAGCATTAGAGGCAAGTGTGTGCACCTCACGGGAATCCCAGTCTTTGACTCATTTTATATTTCTTCCTGATATATATAATATAACATACATAATTGTGATGGTCTCGTGAAACTGTCACTCCCCCAAGGCAATAGCACCACAACATACCAGCGGTTCCCGAAATAGTTATTTCATTTGTATTTTATCCCAGATAGTCCTTCCCGTTATCTGTAGTGGGTTTTAATAGGACATATGGCGTGTGTGGCTCTTAGGTATGTTTTTCTTGCCGCTTCTTTACCTCATTTTGCTACTAGCACACAAGAGTCCCTTCAGGCATGTATGCATGCAACTAAGACATATCAACAGCAGTCATTAGCATATGCACTCCAAAACCATTCAAATCACGCACATAACTCAACGGGCAAATTCACTATGACCTTCACCAACTGGAACCCCAACATTACAACATTTGCATACACGAACACAGACTCCTTCATTATAATCGCCACACCATTGGAACTACAATTCAAGCTCACGTTTTACTCACCATTTTCATCTTCAACCCCATGACAGCTACAACGCCACAACCAGCACACAACCACGAAACCACATGCATAAACTCACGCGCAGTGCTACCCGCTACAAATGCTTCAACACATCACTGTCCGATGACGCGCCACTCCCTCTTTTGGGACCGACAGGGAACGCAGGAGCAGCGGCAAGCCATTGCTGACGTCGGGTCTGGACGTACAAACTTCTCCTTGGAGCATGGGTTGTGTGTTGGATTCCATTGACATATGGTTGAAGCCTAAAGCTCCGCGCTCAATTGTGACCCCCATTGCATGTTCGCCGCACGATCACAGCGCGGATGAGCGCGGACAAATAACTGAGAGAGCGCAGGAAGCTCAGAGTGAATGGGTCATTCACTGCTGAACCTCTCACGGGTGAGGCCGCACTGTGAGTTATCGTCACACAAAAATTGAAGTGCTGTAAAACACCCATGGCTCCACCTGGTTGCAATGCCAACTCCTCCCCACACCAAGAGATTATAAAAGCACCATAGCCTACACAGGGGAGCTGCCGCATTCTTGGTCGGTGCGTTTTTGTGCGTTGCTGTGCATAATTGGTCGGTTTGTGGTTCAAGAGAATGGGCTTAGGCGGCGACGTGGAACGGAGCGAATGGGTCGGAACGGCAAGTCTACGAGTGAAGCGCTGGGATGAGTGAGTGTACCAGGTGCCCAGGCCAAAGCAAATTTACTTGGGCATTAGCAGTTAACACTCACACCGAGACTTCCTTACACTTCACCATCAAAGCTATCTTCCCACACGTTCTTTTGTTTCATTTCCGTCTCATCGACTTGGACGTATGTTCGTAAAAAGAGCTCATCAGTGATTACCCGGGCCCACTGATCCACTCTGTTCCACATATCCTCTCTGCACCCAGTTGCCTTATTGCCAACGCACCTCATTTGTTTACCTCGTCCGACCACACACCTTAGACACCCTTAGTTTTCATCCTCCTCCCCCTAGCGACTGGGTTTGCACAAGTCTGTCAACCTCGCCGGTTAATTAAGAGGTCGCAAACACCTCGTACTTTTCTTATCTTCTGGACTATTCCTAATTTTCGGCAGGAGTGTTTTTAATGGTGCATTATGTTATGTATAAAATACGCTACTCGTTGAAAGGATTAGAATGGTATCGCTCTACCATGTGTCTTTCTTTTGTGAATGAACTGCATTTACTTCTGCCACACGCTACCATACCTTGCTTTCCCTGCTGCACATGGTTTTCATTTTGCAATGATCCGCTTGCTTATTGCTACAACATACCTTCCTCACCCTTTCTAATAATAAAATTGCTTTGCTTGCAAATGTCAACCAGCTTCATGCGGTCTTTTCTCTCCATTGATCAGCATTAATCTGCCCGTAGTGTTGGCTGGGAAGTTCTACCTCACAGTGATTTGCTCTGTTCGCCAACGTATGCCTCAGCAGTAACATCGCGTAGTAGGGCTGAGGGCACAAAACCTGCTTGGGTGCGGTTGTCCAAAGTAATGGAACCAAGCGAAGCAGGTGACAAACCTGCCAGGATTCGGCCAAGTTACCAATCGCATGGCATGGTTTGCTTCACAACCCACTGGGCCGTTGGAGTTATCCGTGGCTGGTGCCTCAGGACGGGTAGTCGGGAGGACTGCGAGGCTTTCCCTCATGGTAGACTCGACCCGGCCCATATAAAGGGATGAAATTCCACATCAATATAAAATGGACTTCAAGTACCTCAGCTCTCCCCCTTTCCCTCTCACGCAATCTCCTCCCCATCCCTCCCCCCTGCTCCACCTACTCGCCCTCTCCTCCCTTCTGCTCCCTATTCCTCCCCTCTCACCTCCCCTCCCTCCTCTCAGTCCCCTCCAATCCTACCCCTCTCTTTCCACGCCTCCCTCCTTCCCTTTTCCTGCTGGCTGAAAGATCTTTTCAAAGGGGGTCCTATAATACTTGAGGTTGTTTAGAGTTCCCTTGAAGTGTTCCACATGGAAATCAAAGAAATAAGCAGGGAAAAGACAGGACAACGGACAACAAGGGGCCCAGTCCGAACCCTCTCCCACGCCAGGAAGAGCTTTCAAAATAGTATGCGTGCATCTCACAAAACAGCAGCCAAGGACCTGCGTGTCGTTTTTCCCAGATTTTAAGAAAAAAACGTTCATTTTCCCCAGATTTCCTCCCAATTTTCAATTCAACAACACCTGCAAGGGATGTCTAAAAATCAAGCACATCGAAATAGACATCCACGTAATAGAACTTATGAACAACCCCAAGGGGGTACAGGTCTGAAAGCAGCACAGCTATTTAATTTTTTAAAATACATTTGTTTTTTCTAAAAACGTCTAATTTTGTCCGCATTTTTCTCGGGATTGTTTTAGTCAGAGTCTTAAACGCATGTTAGTGTCAGTCAAAAAATTATATCACAAAAAAGATATGATAATGAATGAATCGTGCAATCGCCCAAAACTGTTTCTGCTTTGTGAGACACCAAGCATGGGAAAATTTTTATAACATGAACAGAATTCAGAATCTGAAACCCCCACAAACATCTACTTAACCGTTATTCCGTCTCAGGAAAACAACAGTCCTCTCCAAGATATTCACACATTACTCACAATTACGTAATCACAGCACCAACTGGAAGAACACGCCACGGAGCAAAAGTAATTGCGGGAAATTGATTTTGAAGCCCTCCCTGAATGGACAGACAAACAGCTGTACGGAGAATACTATATATATATAAGTATATATATATATATCAATATATATATTCTGTACAACAGATTGGGTGGTTGGGATTACACATTTTTGAAGAGAAGGCACCTTCACCAAAGAAGTCAAAAAACTAGATGACTCTGATAATTCTGAACAAAAAGCGAGAGCAGACCGGTCTCAGGCAAACGTTTCGGTCCGGCCTTCGCAGCTGACTTCATCAGGCACAAATAGACCCTGAAGCCTTGGCAGATGTCCGGTTTTTCATTTCGATGTGACTGCTCATTTCCAGGTTCACGTGCTGGTGCTCGGAGTTCAAGGAGGAGTGGCTTTTTATTTTGCAAAAGCAAAAACAAACGTCAAATCTGCACAACCTCCTCATTGCCCCCCTGCTTCTTGCTGTAGTGTAACGACTGGATGAGGGCTGTATCAATTCGGATCTCACGCCGGAAACCATTCCGGTGAGATGCCGGTGGAGCTATTGCGTCTGTTTGCATGGCTTCAGCATCGCGCAGGCGCGAAAGCACAATCTGACGCCAGCGGCGCTCCCCTCAAAATGGAAGATGGCCAATTGGCAGGCAAATGCAGGAGTACGAGGGGTGCAGGATATTTTTTCCCGTGTGCGGGGAAGGCGTTTGTGTCAAAGTTGTGAGATTGGTGAGCGAGGTGTGGAGTAAGGCTAGTGCCGGTTTGGGAATGGCGCACAGATTTGAAATGAAATAATGGCGGCGAAATTCCAGTGCGCGGGGTTTGTTTAGTGTGACAGCGGGGATGGGATGATCCGAAGCGCACAGGAGACCATCCGTGTGTGCTTTTAAAAACAATGTTTATTTCACTGGCGGTGTGCTTCAATACTTGTCATGGCACTATCCGGCTTAAAGGACAGGGTTAGAAGTTGGGGTTAGAGTATGAATCGGAGATTATTTACTAGACCCGACCGACGAGACCCACGCAATGCCTTCATACCGTGAACCTACTAGACATGAGGAGCGACTAACTACATTGAAGACAATAGAAATAACTGGCCTGGGATCACTGTATGTTGGGTTGCCATATTGTCTTAGAGGCATGCAGTTTTGCAAGAACGCAACAAATTAATATCCACCAGTAATGCTTAGCAGACGGGTCCCTATAGCTTATCATTCCTTCCATCTGAAGGATGCATGCTTCAGTGATGTTAACTCCCTCCGTGCAAAATCGCCAATGCAGCAGTTTATAAGTCGGGTCGGGAATCAAAACTCTAGACTATATAACTCAATAAGGTAAATGCACAATCTCTGCACTATCTATGAGACCTGTGAGTGTAGATAAGCAGAAGACCACACCAACACACTTGGATTTGAATGTAAGGGGAATGTGGAAGAGATATAAAGAAGAGAATAAACAACAAATCAGGGGAGAAAGAAAAAGTCATTTACAGTATGAGCAGGGACCTTGTCTACGATTATTGATTGCAGACAAAAAGGAAACCTACTACACTGAGGGAGTTGGTGCGCCAGGTCAAGCAGTTGTAGTCGGATTTGACTCCACAGTGGAAAAAGTCAGGATTAGAAAGCTCAGAGGCAGCATGCTACGATTACAACTGAGTTATCTTGACATCCGTCAGCCAATAACACCTGGCCTTTCCATGGAGGTCTCCCATCCAAAGTGCTAACAGAGGTCAACTCTGCTTAAGGTTCCAGATGTGTGGGATCATTGCATATTCAGGCCATAAGTCAAAATCACTCTCGGGGAGCTTTGCTGCAATCACCAAAATAATTATACCGGCCTCATGTGAGATTGACGAAAATGCAAAAAAAAATTAGAATTAGCAATTACAAACGGTCTCAAAATTAAAACAGTGAAATGTGGAAATACGTTCGGAGTATTGTACAGCAAAAGCTAAAAAGTGATTTGAAACTTAATGGTTGTAATAGATGTGACAAGAAGCATCTCAAAATGCAAAGTCCTCCCAACGTCCGCTTATATTCAGACTTCTTTTCGTTCTGCTAAACAGACGACAAACACCTAAACATATACATTATAGTGTGGGGTATATATATACAGGGTGTCCCTAAAAAAATGACATCATTTGAAAAGTTGAATATCTAACAGTAACTACAGTCCCAGCAACGACTACATATAGGTCAGCTTGAACATAAAAGATTTATTATCAAAATTCGGAACAAGAGATTCAGAGGGATGTAGATTTAATAACGTTTCTCAAATTCACAAATGTTCAATATGCGCACGCGCTGTGACACGACACACTCGTCAAGGTCGGTGTGTCGCAGTCCTGCAAAACGCTGTAGCATGTCTTGCGTAACATTCCAGCGCTCAGTGATTCCCTGCTTAAGTTTCCTCTACGGCTTGTAGGAAGAGGGGTATAGACCAGTCCTTTCACATGCCATAGAAAAAAAAATCACAGGTGTCAAGTCAGGTGAACGTGGTGGCCTTTCAACAGCAACATGTCCATTATAATCCCACTGCCCATGGCCCAATCCATCTCCTGGTAGATTCTCATTGAGATAAGAATTAAACATTCAACTTAGTTTTTACACATTTTGTTAAATTTGAGATCATCTGAGCGAGAATTGGCTATGTTATTAAACTTACTAAATGATGTCATTTTTTTAGGGGACACCCTGTTAATATATATATATATATTACATATCTATACATATACAGTGATATATATATCATACACATTACACGTTTTAACATACATATACATATAATATATATATATATATATATATATATATGTTTAGCATCACATATATATATACGTTTTACATACCACGTTATACATATCTATACAGTATCAGATATATATATATTATATATATATATTATATATACTATATAGTTATAAATATTACACTATATACAAATATTACAGTATATATATACGTTTATCATACACAATATACATATACAGTATATATATAGTTTACATCACAATCATATATTACGTTTAACTATATACGTTATACATCCAGTATATACGTAATATATATATATATATATATATAATATTATATATATATTACGTTTACATACCATATACTATTACATATGCAGTATATTATATATATATACGTTTACATACACATTATACATATACAGCTATATATATATCATATATATACGTTTACATACACGTATAACATATACAATACAGATTAATATATATATATATATATATCTCTTCTTTCGGTTTGCTCCGTTAGGGGTCGCCACAGCAGCATCATGCCGTTATGAATCCGCATAGTGATTGCTTAGCTTTTTATGCCGGATGCCCTTCCTGACGCAACGCTGTCGCTTTCTCTTCAGCACCAGGATATGGACACCTATTAACTAACGGGGGCATACACAGGGGACCAGTACAGCGTACTCATTTCGCACCTCGTGAAGGATGACAGGCTTGAGTCAACCTCTGGTGGTATGAATTCAACGGCCAACGGCTTGAACTCAGGACCTTTTGGATCCAAATCCGCTAAAATACAACACACTATGCAAACACCAGGCTTTTATATTATATATTATTTTATAATTTTTTATATAATATATATATATATATTATATCAACAATAGTATAATATATATATTATATATAACATAGCATATACTACATCATTATACGTATATTATATAGATTATATATTATATATATATATCACACTGTATATGTGTATGAAAAACGTGTATGTATATATATATATAATATATTTTAAATAAAAGTTAGGTTGTGGAAATTCACAGAACACCATCAGGTCTCCCAGAGGTCATTATTTCGGTAAGTGTGTGTTCCAGTAGAATTCCCCACCATGTATAATGGGGCTTGTCGTGTGCCGGTCTGTGCATCTTTGAGTTAGCCGTATTCTTTCTCTCTTTTATTTTAAACAACAACAACAACAAACAACAACAACAACAGAGCCCAAGCCGATTCATCCTGGGATTTTCCCCCGCTGCGCCGGGAGGGAGGGGCGATAAAAGCCGCGTTCGCGGCCGAAAGGCAGTTGGTGTGGAAAGTTCGGAGTCGCGTGGGGTTGGGAGTGGAGAAGACGCCCCTTGAGAGCTGGAGATTCGGAGGTGGAGTGTTGGGAGTGCAGGCAGTTGGGGTTTCACCGCTGGAAGGTTCGCCGGCGCAACCAGGGGCAGAGTCGAGACCCGCTTCATCCTCCAGTGCGTCGTCGGCCTAGCCAGGCCAAAGTGAAGCCGGACGCCAAGGGAGCCAGTC
>CM068957.1:125318393-125336582 GCA_035128595.1 Eptatretus atami
TCTCTCCACTCCCAACTCCCACCGACTCCGAACTTTCCACACCAACTGCCTTTTCGGCCAGCGAACGCGGCTTTTTATCGCCCCTCCCTTCCCGGCGCGCGGGGGAAAATCCCAGGAGTGATCGGCTTGGCTCTGTTGTTGTTGTTGTTTGTTGTTGTTGTTGTTGTTAAAATAAAGAGAGAAAGAAAACGCTAACTCAAAGATGCACAGCCCGGCACACGAACAATGCCCATATACATCGGTGGGGAATTCTAACCTGGAACACCACTACCGAAATAACTGACCTCTGGGAACCTGACTGGTGTTCTGTGAATTTCCACAACCGTAACTATATATATATATATATATATATATATATATATATATATATACACACGTTTTCATACACATATACAGTGTGTATATATATATAATATATATATATATAATATATATATATATATATAATATATATATACTGATGTGTGGTGTATAATAATATATATACTGTATGTGTGTGTGTATATACATATATATATATATATAATATATTATATATATTAGCCTGGTGTTGGCATAGTGGTTTTGGTAGCGGCTTGGATCCAAAAGGTCCTGAGTTCAAGCCCCGTTGGCCGCTTGAATTCATACACACCAGGAGGTTGACTCAGCCTGTCATCCTTTCGAGGTAGGCGAAATGAGTACGTGTACTGGTCCCTGTGTATGCCCCGGTATATAGGTGTTCCCATATCCCTGTGTGTCTGAAGAGGCGACCATGTCGTCAGGAAGGGCATCCGGCATAAAAACTAAGCCAAATCACTATGCGGATCATAACGGATGATCTGCTTGGCGACCCCTAACGGGGCAACCGAAAGAAGATATATATATATATATATAACTGTATATGTATATGTATACGTGTATGTAAACGTATATATATATTACTGTATATGTATATGTGTATGTAAAACGTATATATATATATTATACTGTATATGTATATGTATATGTGTATGTAAACGTATATATATATAATAAATTATATATATATATATATAATTATATATGTAATATATGTACGTATGTAAACGATATGTATGTAAACGATAATATACTGATATATAGTGTATGTAAACAGTATATATATTGTATATGTATATGTGTATGTAACTATATATATATATATATATATATATATATATACTGTATATGTATATGTATACGTGTATGTAAACGTATATATATATGTGTAGTAACATATATATATATATATATATATATAATATATATATGTTATATGTGTATGTAAACGTGTATAATATACACTGTATTATGTATATGTATATGTATATATATTATATATAATTACAGGGTGTCCCTAAAAAAATGACATCATTTAGTAGTTTAATAACATAGCCAATTCTCGCTCAAATGATCTCAAATTTAACAAAATGTGTAAAAACTAAGTTGAATGTTTAATTCTTATCTCAATGAGAATCTACCAGGAAGATGGATTGGGCATGGCAGTGATAATGACAATGTGCTGTTGAAATGGCCACCACGTTCACCTGACTTGACACCTTGTGATTTTTTTCTATGGGGCTATGTGAAAGGACTGGTCTATATCCCCCTCTTCCTACAAGCCTAGAGGAACTTAAGCAGGGAATCACTGAGGCGCTGGAGAATGTTACGCAAAACATGCTACAGCGTGTTTTGCAGGAGCTGGACCACCGACTTGACGTGTGTCGTGTCACAGGCGGTGCGCATATTGAACATTTGTGAATTTTTGAGAAAACGGTTATAAAATCTACATCCCTCTGAATCTCTTGTTCGAATTTGATAAATAAATCTTTTATTGTTCAACATGAAGCCTATTTAGTTTCGTTTGCCTGGACATGTAGTACTTAATATTCAAGTTTCAAATGATGTCATTTTTTTAGGGACACCCTGTATATATATACACACACACACTATATGTATATTGTTTAGGTGTTGTCGTCATGTTTAGCAGACAGAAGAAGAAGTCTGAATATAAAGCGGACGTGGACGGACTTTGCATTTTGAGATGCTTTCTTGTCACATCTATTACAACCATTAAGTTCAAATCACTTTTTAGCTTTTGCTGTTACAATACTCCGAACGTATTTCCACATTTCACTGGTTTTAATTTTGAGACCTGTTGTAATTGCTAATTTCTAATTTTTTTTTTGCATTTTCTCATCTCACATGAGGCCGGTATAAATATTTTGGTGATTGCAGCAAAAGCTCCCCGAGAGTGATTTTGACTTATGGCCTGAATATGCATGATCCCATCACATCTGGGAACCTTAAGCAGAGTTGACCTCTGTTAGCACTTGGATGGGAGACCTCCATGGAAGGCCAGGTGTTATTGGCTGACGGATGTCAAGATAACTCAGTTGGTAATCGTAGCATGCTTGCCTCTGAGCTTTCTAATCCTCGACTTTTTCCACTGTGGAGTCAAATCCGACTAAAACTGCTGACCTGGCGCACAACCTCCCTCAGTGTATAGGTTTCCTTTTTGTCTGCAATCAATAATCGTAGAACAAGGTCCTGCTCAATACTGTAAATGACTTTTTCTTTCTCCCCTGATTTGTTGTTATTCTCTTCCTTTATATCTCTTCCACATTCCCCTTACATTCAAATCCAGTGTGTGGTGTGTCTTCTGCTTATCTACACTCACAGTCTCATAGGATAGTGCAGAGATTGTGCATTTACCTTTGAGTTATCTTAGTCTAGGTTTGATTCCCGACCCGACTATAAACTGCTGCATTGGCGATTTGCACGGAGGGAGTTACATCAATGAGCATGCCATCCTTCAGATGGAAGGAATGATAAGCTATAGGGACCCGTCTGCTAGCATTACTTGGTGGATATTAATATTGTTGCGGTTCTGCAAAACTGCATGCCTCTAAGACAATGGCACCCAACATACAGTGATCCCCAGGCAGTTATTTCATTTGTCTTCATGTAGTTAGTCCTCCCCTCATGTCTAGTAGGTTCACGGTATGAAGTGCATTGCGTGGGTCTCGTGGTCGGGTCTAATAAATATCTCCGATTCATACTCTAACCCCAACTCTAACCCTGTCCTTTTAGCCGGATAGTCCATGACAAGTATGCAAGCACACGCCAGTGAATAGACAATTGTTTAAAAGCACACCACGATGTCTCCTGTGGCTCGGATCATCCCCATCCCCGCTGCACACTAAACAACCCGCGCACGGGAATTTGCGCGCCATTATTTCATTCAAATCTGTGCGCCAATTCCCAACCGGCACCTCACCTTACTCCACACCTCGCTCACCAAATCTCACAACTTTGACCACAAACGCCTCCCGCACACGGGAAAAATATTCCTGCACCCCCTCGTACCTCTGCATTGCTGCAATTGGCCACTCCATTTTGAGGAGCGCCGCTTGGCGTCAGATTGTCTTCGGCGCTGCGCGATGCTGAACCATGCAACAGACGCTAATAGCTCCACCGCATCTCACCGGGAATGTCCCGGGTGAGCATCCGGAATTGATACAGCCCTCATCCAGTCGTTACACTACAGCAAGAGCAGGGGGGCAATGAGGAGGGGTTGTGAGATTTGACGTTTGTTTTTGCTTTTGCAAAATAAAAAAGCACTCCTCCATTTGAACTCGAGCACCAGCACGTGACCGGAAATGAGCAGTCACATCGAAATGAAAAACGGACATCTGCCAAGGCTCGGGGTCTATTGTGCCTGATGAAGTCAGCTGCGAAGCCGGCGAAACGTTGCCTGAGACCGGGTCTGCTCTCGCTTTTTTGTTCAAATTATCAGAGTCAATCTAGTTTTTTACTTTTGGTTGGAAGTGCCTTCTTCTTCAAAAATGTGTAATCCCAACCACCCCAATCTTGTACAGAGATATATAGATATATATATATACATATATATATATTCTCCGTCAGTTTGTCTGTCCATTCAGGGAGGGGCTTCAAAATCAAATTTCCGCAATTACTTTTGCTCCGTGGCGGTTCTCAGTTGGTGCTGTGATTACGTAATTGTGAGTATGTGTGAATATCTTGGAGAGACTGTTGTTTCCTGAGACGAATAAGGTAAGTAGAGTGTTTGTGGGGTTTCAGATTCTGATTCTGTTCATGTTTAAAAATTTCCCATGCTTTGTGGTCTCACAAAGCGAAACAGTTTTGGGCGATGCCACGATTCATTCTTATCATATCTTTTTTGTGATATAATTTTTGACTGACACTAACATGGTTTAAGACTCGACTAAAACAAATCCCGAGAAAAATCGGACAAAATTAGACGTTTTTAGAAAAACAAATGTATTTTAAATAATTAAATAGCTGTGCTGCTTTCAGACCTGTCCCCCTTGGGGTTGTTCATAAGTTCTATTACGTGGATGTCTATTCGATGTGCTTGCATTTTTAGACATCCCTTGAGGTGTTGTGAATGAAATTGGGAGAAATCTGGGGAAAATGAACGTTTTTCTTAAAATCTGGGAAAAACGAACAGGTCCTTGCTGCTGTTTTGTGAGATGCACGCATACTATATTTGAAAGCTCTTCCTGGCTGTGGGAAGAGGGTTTCGGACTGGGCCCCTTGGTTGTCCGTTGTCTGTCTTTTCCCTGCATTTCTTTTGATTTCATGTGGAACACTTCAAGGGACCTCTAAACACCTCAAGTATATAGGACCCCTTTGAAAGATCTTTCCAGCCACAGGAAAAGGAGAAGGGAGGGAGGGTGGAAAGAGAGGGGTAGGGATTGGAGGGGACTGAGGAGGGAGGGAGGGAGGGAGAGGGTGGAGGAATAGGGAGAGAGAGGGAGGAGAGGGGAGTAGGGGTGGAGGGGATGAGTGAGGGGGAGAGGGGAAGGGGGAGAGCTGAGGTACTTGAAGTCCCATTTTATATTATGTGGAATTTCCACGGGTCCCTGCTCGTATATTGTTGTGGGCCAGGGTTCGAGGTTCACCATGAGGGGAAGCGCTCGAGTTCCTCCCGACTACCCGGTCCTGAGGCCACCAGCCACGGATAACTCCACGGCCCAGTGGGTTGTGAAGCAACCATGCATGCCGATTGGTACTGCGAATCCTGGCAGGTTGTCACTGCTTCGCTTGGTTCCATTACCTTTGGACAACCGCACCAAGCAGGTTTTGTGCCCTCAGCGTACACGCGGATTACTGCTGAGCATACGTTGGCGAACAGAGCAAATCACTTGAGGTAGAACTTCCCAGCCAACACTACGGGCAGATTATGCTGGATCAATGGAGAAAAAGACGCGATGAGCTGGTTGCATTTGCAATGCAAGCAATTTTATTATTAGAAAGGGTGAGGAAAGGTATGTTGTACAATAAGCAAGGGATTCATTGCAAATGAAAACATGTGCAGCAGGGAAAGCAAGGATGGGTGAGGTGTGGCAAAGTAAATGCAGTTATTCACAAAAGAAAGACACATGGTAGAGCGATACCATTCTAATCCTTTCACAGTAGTATTTATACTAACATGATGCACCATTAAAAACACTCCTGCCGAAAATTAGAATAGTCCAGAAAGATAAGAAAAGTACGAGGTGTTTGCGACCTCTTAATTACCAGGCGAGGTTGACAGACTTGTGCAAACCCAGTCGCTGAGGAGGGAGGAGGATGAAAACTAAGGGTGTCTTAGGTGTGTGGTCGGACGAGGTACAAAATGAGGGTGTGTTGCAAATGATAGGCAACTGGTGTGCAGAGAGGAATGTGGAACAGATGTGGATCAGTGGGCCCGGGTAATCACTGATGCTCTTTTTACGAACATACGTCCACAGTCGATGAGACGGAAATGAAACAAAAGAACGTGTGGGAAGATAGCTTGATGGTGAAGTGTAAGGAAGTCTGTGAGTGTTAACTGCTAATGCCCAAGTAAATTTGCTTGGCCTGGGCACCTGGTACACTCACTCATCCAGCGCTTCACTCCGTAGACTCCGTTCCGACCCATTCGCTCCGTTCCACCTCGCCGCCAAGCTCCATCTCTTGAACCACAAACCGACCAATAATGCACAGCACGCACAAAAACGCACCGACCAAGAATGCGCAGCTCCCCTGTGTAGGACGTATGGTGCTTTTATAATCTCTTGGTGGGGGAGGAGTTTGGCATTGCACCAGGTGGAGCGATGGGTGTTTTACAGCACTCCCATTTTTGTGTGGACGATAACCACAGTGCTGGCCTCACCCACGTGAGGGTTCAGCAGTGGAAATGACCCCATTCACTCTGAGCTCTCCTGTGCTCTCTCAGTATTTGGTCGCGCTCTCCGGCTGTGATCGTGCGGCGAACATGCAATGGGGGTCACAATTGAGCGGAGCTTTAGGGCTATCAACATGATGTCAAATGGAATCCAACACACACCCATGCTCCAAGTGAGAAGTTTGTACGTCCAGACCCGAGCGTCAGCAATGGCTTGCCGTGCTCCTGCGTTCCCTGTCGGTCCCAAAAGGGAGTGGCGGTCATCGACAGTGACTGTGGTTGAAGCATTTGTAGCGGTAGCACTGCGGTGAGTTTATGGCATGGTGGTTCGTGGTGGTGGTGGTTGTGGGTTGTAGCTGTTCATTGGGGTTGATATGAAAATGGTGAACGTAAGTGAGCTTGAATTGTAGTTCAATGGTGTGGCGATTATAATGAAGGAGTCTTGTTGGTGTATGAAATGTTGTAATGTTGGGGTTCCAGTATGGTGAAGGTCATAGTGAATTGCCCGTTGAGTTATGGTGCGTGATTTGAATGGTTTTGGAGTGCATATGCTAATGACTGCCTGTTGATATGGTCTTTGGCATGCATACATGCCTGAAGGAGACTCTTGTGTGCTACGTAGCAAAATGAGTAAAGAAGGGGCAGAAAAACATACCTAGAGCCCACACACGCATATGTCCTATAAACCCACTACAGATAAGGGAAGGACTATCTGGGATAAATACAAATGAAATAACTATTCCGGGAACCGCTGTATGTTGTGTGCTATTGCCTTGGGGAGTGACAGTTTCACAGAACCATCACAATGTATGTATGTGTATATATATATATATATCAGGAAGAAATTAAATGAGTCAAAGACTGGGATTCCCGTGAGGTGCACACACTTGCCTCTAATCTCTTTAGCCTGGATTTGAATCCTGACCTAGCTATAAACTGCCATCCTGGTGTTTCATAGGCAGGGTGATTCATCAATGTGTGTGCCATCCCTTGAATGGACGTTAAAGTTTTGTCCCATCTGACAGCATTAGATAGTGGATGTTAAAGATCCCACGATGTCCTTCGCGAAGAGTGGGTGAGCTATTGCCGGTACCCTGGACAAATTCCAAAATTTCTGCCTGAACTATAACTGGGAAGGCAAAGGCAAACCACCCAGTACAACGCTTGCCATAAAACTGCTTTGGCACCACCGACGCTCTGCAACACAGTATGGAACATCAGAATCAGCATTAAAAAAAAAATCAATACAACTTTGACTTCCTGTCATATCTTTTTTTTTTACCTATTCCGTTTTCCTTTGCAGGGTTTGGCGGTGTTATTGTGGTACTGTATTTGTTCCCTGTGATGTCTAGCTCCGTAGCTCAACTATGCCATTGGCAGTGAAGCAGAAGACAAAATTGGTGGCCCTGTGGTATGAAAGTAAATCATATGTAGACACCTGCCGGAGATTCTTCCGGGAATACGACCTCAGAACAAGTGATGGACCCACAAATTTTGCCATTCAACGTATTGTGAAACATTTTGAGCACAAGGGTAGAGTGCACAACCAAAGCAAGGGCAACAGTGGCAGGCCAGCATCAGTAACCAAGGGCCAAGCCAACATCGATGCCGTGTGGGATTCTGCAGTGGACAGTCCCAAGAAGTCCCACCGCCAGCACTCCCAGGAGCTCGGCATCAAACCAACATCAGTCTGGCATATCCTCACTCAGGAACTGAAGCTTTTCCCACACATCATCTCTTTGAGGCATAAACTGAGTCAATATGACATAAGAAAGGAGACTTGATATGTGCAATTGGCTCAGTGACAGGATGGAGCAGTACCCAAACTGGATCAACCTGATCTGGTTCAGTGATGAAGCCCCATTTCCATTTGAATGGTGCCATTAACAACCACAACAACATTTTCTGGGGGGCAGAACCACCTGAGATCACTGAGAGGTACCCGAAAGGGCCTAAGGCCACATGCTTCTGCACCTTCAATGCCAGATGGATAATGCTAGGGCCGTACTGGTTTGAGAATGACAACAGCAGGATGGTGATTATCAATGATGAGCACTACTGGGCCATGCTCCAGAAGTTTCATAATGATCTAGCACAAAAGGTCACCCCAAACCAGCTCAGCATGACCTGCTTTATGCAGGATGGTGCACTCCCGCATTCATCTAGTGACACCAGCATTTTCCTGTGGCAGCTCTTCAGAAACCACCTCGTTGCCCTGGGTA
The DNA here is from genome assembly GCA_035128595.1 of Eptatretus atami. NCBI lineage: Eukaryota > Metazoa > Chordata > Myxini > Myxiniformes > Myxinidae > Eptatretus > Eptatretus atami. The sequence goes on from CM068957.1 coordinate 125,326,806, forward strand.
CCACTCATGATTGGGCACCCCATAGCCCAGACTTGAACCCTCTGGAGTACTGGTTCTGGGGGGCTGCCAAGGGCTCTGTCTTTGCCAACTGCCCTGCCACATTGGATGATCTGAAGTAGGAGGTGTCAGATGACCTCCAGGCAGTGCCACATGAGACCTACAGGAAAGTTGGACAGAATTTGGAGTCAGGATCAATACTTGTCTGAACTGCGGAGGAGCATACATCAAGAACGTCAATTGCAAGGATTTTGTGTAAATGCCAATTTCAGACCTTGAGCTCTCACTAACTCTATCAGTAACTTGCTGCAAAAGCAATCAGTGATAGAAAATACCAAGTCAAAAGCTTTCAAGAAATGTATGGTTCACGATCCTGAGCTTTCTGTTTCATTGTAAATGAACATTTAAAGTTGCGTCACTCTTTTTGAAACACCCTGTATGTATGTGTATATATATATATATATATCATTACTGTTCAGAAAGGCATCATCATTCATGTGCAAGGAGCCACATGGAGATGCACATGCAGATGGTTCTTTTGGAGATGGTAACTGGGACTTCATTGTAGCAGGCCTCGGGCCAACCTGGCTCCGATTTTCCTCTGCTGCAGGCTATCAACTCGGAGCACGGCTTAATGTACTCTCTGGGTTGTTTACATTACATGTCCGACACCAGGGAAAGTTTTTAATGTGTACAATAATTCACTCCAACCAAATGTCATGAGTGAATGGATTAACACGATTACCTCACTTACCCATCCCCATATCACTTTGGTTGCACAGGTGAGATCTCCTACCTTTGTGTTGAACGCGAGGGGCACGTGTGCACGATCGGTGATCCGTACAAGGTATACATCACCTTCGTGCTTCCAATGAAGATGAATTGCTGCAGGTGGTAGATTTTACTTACCGCTCTTCTGGACCTGATTGCAGTAAATCAATTTGTCCTTTACGTAAACTTCCCCCCTGGTGAATGTTTTTTTAAATTTTTTTCCTCCGAGATGAATTGTTGCTCTTCGATTTGTATATGATTTCGCCAACACGCTCACGCCCTTAACAGCTTGTTCCACGGTGTTAATGGAACATCTTGTTGCGTGGGTGGCCTGCACTCGGCAGGCTGTACTTTTTGTCATCTGAAAATCGGGGATTTTTTTGTTATATTTTAAATAATCTGTTTTGTTCGATTCCATAAAAGCTGCACAGTCGGGTTTATCATGTCATCATTTTCATTTTTGTGAGCAGAACTACAGATGCTTGGGGTAATGTTTGGACCGAGGACGTTCCGGTGAAACAGCGTGCTCGGTGCAGCCATAGCCGAGCCGGTTCCCTAGCCAGCTGCAGTGTTTTCCCTGCGCCGGACACACCGCTGGGTGACCGGGCCCGAGGGCGGCCGGTTTGCTTTCATCCGCTCCGGCCTCCCGTGGTGCCTCCCACCGAATCCCGAGCGCAGTCCGAGAAAGAATTCTCTCGCGTTTGCAAGTTTGAGAACGCGCGGCTCACGGGGCCCGGCTTTGCCTTGCACACACCGGGTCTCCGATAAGCAGCTGTTTTTCCACGGGGACTTGGATTCGCACCATGCCTTCCTTAAGAGGGTTGGTGAAGGAGACATCTCGTACGAAGTTCCTGGAAGCGCAGGAGACACGCGTTGCCTCCAGGATAGTTCACTGCTGCAAGGCGATGGGAATAGCATGCACGACGTAGGAAGCAACGGGGTGTCGACATGTAGGGTCCATTATAGGTTTCCATGCTGCCAGGTATTCGCAGGTTCGGGACAATCCTCCGTCCCCCATCGCAACCACTGTGATCCCTTTAATTGGTCGAACAGGCATTTGTTTTCATTAAAATTCAAATGAAACATTGATCGAGCTTATTTTTATCATACATGCACATAAATGGCTTTGTATGTTGCACTTAAATGATTTGGATATAAAATCAGCAAAGTTACAGTTTGTGCACCTGCTTCAAAACAATGGAGGGATGTACTTAATGTAGATATATAATATATAGTGGGAAAGGGACACGTTTCCTGGGTGAGCAGCTCCTCACCTCCATCTTCTCCTCACCCCATCCCTTCCTCCCCAGTCTCCCATCACCCACATCTGTGCTAATGACCCCCCCCCCTCTTTCTTACAAAATCATGGGTCACACCTTGTATTGTGACAGTCACCAGGATTTGAAAATCGAACCTTTTATAACATTGATCTTGGGCTCACAAACGAGTTAGTAAATAAAGCACACACAGGAAAAAGACATTAGGAGACATGATTGTACTTTAAGATCAATTACAAGGACATTTGTATCGATAAATTAGCAGAATATAATTGTGGGATTTGAACCTGGGCTCCCATAATTATGAATGATGTGCTCAGATGGGAGCAGCACACAGGCAAGTTACCCACTGTCGCAATGCACTGCTTTGAACTAAACCTGACTGTATATGTATATGTCTATGTATAATATGTATATGTATATGTCTATGTATAATATGTATATGTATATGTCTATGTATAATATGTATATGTATATGTATTATATGTATATGTCTATGTATAATATGTATACGTATATGTATATGTCTATGTATAATATGTATATGTATATGTATATGTCTATGTATATATATATATATGTATTTTAAAAACAGGCTGTCTTTCAATGTCAACCATTGTGATTTATATCCGAGGCAATGGACTTGCTGATCACCTCTCGTGCGTTATGTGCAGGATCTCTGGAAGCTCGACCTGGGCGCGAAGACTGCGAGCGCACTTGCGACCAATCACAGGCCGTTGATCCGCGTGTTTTCACGCGGTGCATAAATTATGCAAATGGAGAGGTATTTGGGGCTCTGCCTGGACACGAGGGGCCACATGGTACGGGGGCGAGAACGCGACGGTCCCCATACCCCACCCCACTTTCTCTATTCCCCGCCAAGCTCACGCTCTCACTTCCTCGATTGCGCTCTTTCGCTCTCCCCATCACTCTTTTTGCTCGTGGATCCGGGGGTTGATCATTTAATTTTCTGTGAGTAGTGCCGCGCATCCAATCCATGACTAGTGGACAATCGGCGGAGATCCAGACTGGATAACGCATGATCAAACGACATTAGGTTGCGGCACTTAGGACACAATCATCTGGAAGGAACGTATGTCGTACAACAGGGAGCTGTAGGAGGACGGGCGGGGATATCAGTGATCGAAGCAGTCGCACAGTTCGAGGCTTGCCGGTGCATTGACCAGCAAAGCACCCTCTTCACCTTCCCTCCTGTACATCCCTCGGCGCGCCTCTGAGTTGCACCGGGAGTTGGCGAGCCGCTATGCCCGTGGAGCCGAGCTCACGGCGAGCTCACCCCGAGCCTGCAGTCTCTGCTCCCTCCGGGTGCACCTATTCTTCGACGTCCATCTCGAAACGCTCATGCACCGTGGCCTCTGCATTGTCCGGCTGCTTGCCGTGGCTTCTGTGTACGGCCGCTTGCGTGCTGCTGTACTCCCGGGGAGAAGCGCTGGAGCGCAGGGTCGAGGCGTTGGAGAGGGTCCATGCAGGGAACGCGAGAGGACCCACCTTGGACCAGGTGCGTGTGCTCCACAGTCTATGTGTGTGCGCCCTTCTCGGGTTTGTTTAATTATCCTGCTCATTGTCTCTTAGAACATTTGTTTGTTTCCACCAACCTTGCTGTCACCGCACCCTGCGACCACCGCCCGCTGGGCAGGACCGTTATCTGCATGACGTCACAGAGACGATTACTCGCGTTCAGGGATATTGCAAGTCCTACGGGTTCGTCTGATCTTCATCCCAAGCATCCTCTCCCTCCCTGCTTCCCACAGGGAGTTTGACCGGTTTCTAGTGGTGGGAGATGAGTCAAATAATAAATAAAAGTTTGAAGACTTTTATCAGTCGGCGAACAATACTTAACTACAGGTTTTATCAACTGAAAGTTGACAAAGGTATTCTAACCACCGTGAGAATTAAACCTCCATCGAAGATGCCAACTTTACCCTGCTTCCCACGAGGGTTAGCACACCTTGGTCAGCTTTCAGGTTAATAAAACCTATCGTTTGAATACTGTCCACCATCGTAGACCGACACTAATGTTCTCAACGTCTTGTATTGCTCGACAATACTTTGGCGGCATGGTGGATTCATAAAAAGTGGAGGCAACACCACGTTTTGTTTTGTTGTTGCCCCCCTCGCCCCCCCCCCCCTTTCCTGGCCCCTTCGTTATCAGTTCGAAGAGCAAAAGCGTGTAAAGAATCCAGCTCAACATGCTATTTGTATTTCCGAGATCAGATTCACGGCCTTGCACCTTGGCTCGGTGCCATGGTCGCTACCAAGACCTTGATGTTTGGTTCGACTCGTGACACTAGATTCTTGCAAGTTCAAAAGGTGCTGCAAAAACAAAAGTCCCGTCCAAAACATGCCTGTAACCTTTAACCCCTGCCCTAACACTTAGCCTGCATACAAACTCTAAACGCTATTTTAACCGATGATACGGTCGTCTCTTTCTTCCTGCTATTTTCATAAGTCTGCGCGTTTGCTCGCTGAGCGCGCGGTTTGAATTCTCCTCCCACCCTCACCATCCTGCGCAGAGCCCTAGGGCCGCCTGGCATGCTCGGCTTCAACACGACGGGCCTTGGATGGAAGTTTTTTTTTTCTTTCTTTCTGCTTCTCGGGAATATTATCTGCGGAACGTGGCTTGACTGCAAAACACTCATTAGGAGTTTGTGGTTTTCACCAATGTTTTGCAAGTTCGATTTGCAGTTGTGGTCAAACTTTCCAGAGTTTGGCTTATTATGGTCCAGTGGAAACGTCACGGTCTTGCAGTAACCGAGAAACACGAGAGAGATGGCATGGTGGAGTTTCAAAACAGCAAGGATTACTTACTCGCATTCCTAGTTCCTTTCAGTCAAACATGCATTTCTTCATCTTCATCTTCATCTTCATCATCATGCAATTCTGCTTGGGTCACCACTCCAACTCTGGAAGTCAAGGCAGGAATGTAGAAATTTGTTCACGGTGCCGGCAATAGCTCGCCTATTCTTCACGACGGACACCATGGGATTTTTAACGTCCACCAACAAATGCTGGCAGGCGGGCCACAAGTTTAACATCCATATGAGGGACGGGCACACACATCGATGAATCGCCCTGCCTGTGAAACACCGGAATGATAGTTTGTAGCTGGGTCAGGATTCAATCCTCAGCTAGACAGCTCGTAGGCGATTGTGCGTACCTCTGGGCCATCCCATCAGCCTCATTCCTCTCTTGTTCTGTGCTATTTATTTCTCTTTCCACCTCTTTTTGTACAAAATGGATAATGAAAAATGTTAATCTAGGTTGTCCTCCTGTATTCGAGAAGGTGAACATCAATTTTGATTTGAACAAGATTCGATACATCTCGAGTTTTTCCCAACTTGGCCATCTTTATGATCTGTCGAGTAAATAGACGTCAGAAGGCATGAGATATACCTGGAACCTGACACGTCGCCCTCTTTAGAGGAGCCCAAATGGACGTCATAGGCTGGGGGACAGCTTTAGGAGGAATGGGGACTTGTCTTTGAGCTGCCTAGCCTGGGTTTGAATATTGAGCAAGCTATGAACGGTCACCCTGGTGTTTCACGTACAGGGCTAGGAATCAATATGTGCACCATTCATAGGAAGGTCATTAAGCCGGAGGATCCATCTGCCAGCACTGAGGTTGTCCTGTGGATATTAAACATCCCATGATATCTTTGGCAAAAAGTAGACGAGTTATCATGGGCACCCTGAAACAAAACAAATTCCTGCCCTCAGTGACTGCTTTGAAGGCAACAGTAAACCATCCAGCTCAACCCTTGTCAAGAGACTGCTTCGGCAGCACCAACAATCTGTAAAAACTAAGGCTCATTGATGATGCAAGGGGCATCCACTTGATATTTAAGAAAATGATGGAGGGGGGAGTGGTCGTACCTGTATTGAGAAAAATATGAAAGACAAGTGAGTGAAGAGGAGGAGAAAAAGGAAAATGAGGTTGGGAAAGAGGAGGGAAGGGGATAAATCGGACGTACAAAGTTGTGGGGAGATGAGTCTGAGAGGTTTCGAGAATTCCCCGATTTTATTAATTTATTTTATTTTATTAATTAATTAATTTATTTTTGGTACGTAATATATCGAAAGTCTAAAAGCGTTTGTTTGACACATTTTCCTCCATCCACCGATGTTTTCACTCCTGTTTGTTTGTCTGTTTGTCTATCTGTGAGCAGGATATCTCAAAAAACCAAGTTTTGTCCAAATATAGTAGGATTTGGACGAAACTTGGTGGACAGGTTTGGTGTAGGACAAGGACGAACTGGCTCGATTTTGGTGAAGATCCGGATTCGGATACGAGAATTTTTTGAGTGATTCTTCACCGTTGAGTGATCGGGCCAAAAACGATATATGGCGCGGTATCTCAAAAAGTTATGGACAGATTCGGACGAAACTTGGCGGACATGTTGGGTAGGTGACAAGAACAAGCCGATTCGATTTTGTTTCAGGTTCGGATGCAGATCCAGCCTATCAGTGGATACAAAACGTAAACTGTTTAGCCTGGCAGAGGTATGTGCTCTACCGAGTGCTGTTCTTGTTCGGCTATGTTACACAAATATTGCACCTACTGGATGTAATGACACCAATTGTTCACACACAGATTACACACCTCATATTCAAATCTTTGCCTGTTTTCTATAACAGCTTTGCAAAATGTGTTTGAGTCTTGTAAAAACAGAAATCATCAATTCTATATTGTGCACAAGAAGAATGTGCTCCATAACACACAACAAATTGTCTAACAGAGGGATATGTAGACAGCATCTCAAGAGGCTGGTTGCAAGAGGTTCATGACCGATAGATAACACAGACCTGTCTGTCTTCTGACACAGCACAGGTGTACAACAGTGTACAACATTGCATTCTGGGAAATGTACATGATCTTTAGTCTGCCTTCGCTGCAATAGGGTGTGTGTGTGTGTGTGTGTGTGTGTGTGTGTGTGTTGTGTGTGTGTGTGTGTGTGTGTGATAGCTCATGGACGTCGTCAAGTGTAACATTTTTCAAATTTTTCAGATTGTGAGATGTGGTGTCCTGGCTTTGGACATGTTTATCTGTCATGGTTGTGATTCATTGATTCTTTTGTCTGGCTGCAAGATGTCACACGATCATCTATAGCTTATTGGTGATGTAGATTTTATAGCCAGGCTTTGAAAAATCAATGTAGGACGCATGGGCTTGCACTCCAATTCTGTAGGTTCAGAGGGTCCTATGAAGTGATGACACATTCACAAAAGCTCCGAAATTTTTTGATATTTACAAACAACAATGTCTTTATAAGATATGAGCAATATTCTTTGGAGATGAATTTGTCATGAACAGCATATTTAAGATGATCACCCCTTCCTTCAACAATTAATTAACCTTTCTGAGTATGGTCTCAGAAAGACCAATGGCCTGACGATGAACCCATCCACTCTTTTTACCATGCAGTGACACTTCATGAACGCTGGGTGGATGATCAAACTCCTAAATCTGAATGTTCTGGATGTTTCTTACTCAATTTTAAGGGGATTTGAGCCTCATCTGAAAGCCAGATGTTGTGTAGGAAAGACATCAGGGTGATCATTGAAATAAGGCAGTCCGAACAGTTTTTTTTTTCCAGAAGATTCTCTTGATACACTCTGGTTGTATGGCTCGAACAATCACTCCTTCTCAAAATGCAAGGAAAATAAAACTGTCAGCATTTCAGGAGGGAGGGTGGGGTGACGGTGGAAGCACAGTTGTTTTAATTCTTATCCCAAGTTGCTCTGAGGGTGTTCACAGTCAATCACAACCAGTGGAGTGGCACCATAAGTTGATGAGGCCATGAGGGATGGGCAGATTATCTCCTCCCTGCAGGTAATCAATGAGCTAACGGGGTTTTTTTTTCATCAACAATCCCATCGTTGCAGGAGACTTACCATGTTGTCGTCATCACCGTTTACATTATTTGAACCTATAACCTCCTGGGACACCAGTCCAGGGTGTTCACCTCGGGACCACAACTGTCCTCTCTGCCAAAAACAATTTTCTTCATAAGAAAACGTTTTCTTGAAATATGAAAAGTTTTCTTGAAACAAGGAAACCATGACAAAGTTTTTCTTATTTTAAGAAATCTTTTCTTATTTTAAGAAAATATTTTCTTATTGAATTAGATGTTTTTTTTTAGCCGCTTGGAGGGGTTGATTTCAGCCCCTTATCGGAGCATTCAAGGCTTTATGATGGCACATCGGATTGTGTGGTGCCAAATGCAGCACCAAGCAGTATCTTGACAGTGTGATCTTTTCGGATGCATCTATATCATAATATTTGTATAAACTCCTCATGTTTGATCAATAATCATGGTAGCACAAGGAAACAGTTTAAAGTAATCACCTCTCCTACTTCACCTGTTCCCTAGATGTTTGAGCAATCGCAGCGGCACCGCATTGCACGAGAAGCTCCACATAACTGCATCTGCCGTCCAGGTGAGGGGTGTTTTTGGAAGAGGTAGGAGTGGGAAGGGAGGGGGAGGGACATCGACACACACTTGCTGATGTCTTACACTGGCTTTATGAGTGGAAATTTATCCTTTGTTCTTGGGACACAAGCCTAAGCAATGCAATTTTTTCCTTCAATCAACTAGGATAGAGATTACCAACTTTTGATTAAATGGCAACAACAAAGAAACTGCTTTGGAGGTCCCCATGAAGTGACACTGAGTGATTTCCTCTCATCGCTGGCCAATATATCAAATATTTCGCCTTCAGGGTTTCTGAGAATGTATCAACAACCCTTTCTTTCGTGGTTATGCATCAAACTTTATGCAGTCCCGGTTTCCTTTTATACTGGCTCAGTGCTCGATCAGATCGCACGCAGCAAGATATCCTAGGTCGTACAGGCCATTTTGTCGCCGGTGACTCGGATATTTGATGTAGCCGTCTGTGGAACTGGCCCATTCAGAACATACGGATGGTTACGTCGATTTTGGCAGATGGTTAAACTCTGAGCAACAACCCAGAGCCAGAGCTTGTGCTTCACATACTGTGGTCTGGAAGATAATGGGCAGTGATAATGGAAAATATAGCTGGCCTGTTGATGTGTGCTCTTCTTTATGCACTCCCGCTGTGCTTGGATGCTAACCATGTGGCTTAAGGCAAAGAGAATCTTTAATCTTTTCTTTCAATAATAGGATGCACGGTTGGTGAGTGAAAAGGCTTTTTTGAATTTGCAGGGTTTTCAGATGACGTGTAATTTTGCTTTTTGATTTACATGATACGAGACCTTTGCCGCCATAAACCGGTTGCTATGGATAAACATAAGCTTGGTAACTTTCATTTGTACATACTTTATGACTGTTTTCTAAAGCAACTCTCGGTGCTCGCAAGAAATGGGGAGGTTTTGTGGATGTACACAAAGAATTGCATTGTTTACATTGGACACAATGGTAGGGGCCAATTAAGTGATTTTAACTGGAGTAGAGTGCAGTTCAAATGCTCCGGCCTGCTTATCCTCCGATCTTATCACTTCAAACTTGTTTGACGCTGAAGCAGCAAACGGATCCATTACTTCTTCTGCCCCTCTAAACAGAAATCTCAAAAGTGAGTTAATCTAATGATTGTTTTTCACCAAGTAGCACAGGTTGAGGAAAGATGCCCTCCCCAATCCCGTTCCCAACCAAGTGACTTCCTCAGTTCTGGTTGTATGTTCAGTATACTGAAGTTTAATGAACAAAAAGATGAGTAAGATACAGTGTGTATA
>CM068957.1:125337186-125358125 GCA_035128595.1 Eptatretus atami
GGAAGAGGGATAGGGAAGGAGTTGGGGAAAAAGCAGGAAAAGCTCCCTACAAAGCCAATAGTTGGACCAAAGTTTGCACTTGTTCCTGGACTGAACATAATATATATATATACACGCACATTCCAGGAAATCTCCTACCATGACTTGATTGATCTGGACTTTCACGAAAATGACATCAACTTCTCTAAAGTTGAGTTTTTGAAAATATCTGGTGAATTAATGATTGCTCATATCTTGGTTTTTATACACGTACTTGTTGAAATGTATTACTGCTGGTTTGAACTGGTTTTACGACACAGTTGCAAGGAAGAACGAATTTGATTGGATATAGGAATGACGAGAAGTTGAGAGACAGGAAGGTGCCATTGCGGGCGGGGGGGGGGGAAAGCAAACTTGGACACGTGGAGAGTTGACCGTCTTGGCATAGTCCGTGGTGGAAAGTGTGCTGCAGTGCGTTGGCGGCCGACTACGAACACCTGGTCATTCATCCATTTGGAACGGATAAAGTAAGTTTACGCTGAATGGCCAAGGGGTTAGCCGTTCGCAGCTAGCATCCGATTCCTTCCCTGATTCCACGGTACACTCAGCATGGGTCGTTCATGATTTGCTAAGATTGCATCCTGTACAGGCCGGGAGATGAAAGGGGCCTGGTTTTGCAATTTGGGCGTTAGAGCTGGTCATATCACTCTCACTCTGTCGTCACCGAGATTGTTGATTTATGATACCGATTGGGCATGCTCTACAGACACTCACACACACAGGTCCCCCCACTTCCGGAGATAAGTACTCGGATATTGTTAACAAGTTTCCCTTGGGGTGTTTCATGATGCTATTCCATTGTCACTGTTATTTTGTAACTTTTCAGTGTATCGTTTCAAAATATAGCTGGCAGGGTTCACAAGACAGCTGGGATCTGGTTGCTCACTTTCCATGATATGTTTTGACATGTTATTGTAGTTTTAAATAACTACCTGTTCTTATGGACTGTTTTAAGCCTTATCTAATTTAAATCAGAATTGTATATTCTAATAATACTTATTTTGCCATTGTACCAGCTTTTGAAGCCTTTTGTCCCAAGTTTCACAAGAGTTTTTCCGTCCATGTAACTGCTTGTGTAGCACAGGAGTAAGTTGGGAGCCAGGTCGGATTCTCTTATTATCGGAAAACTATCCCTGCCAGTTACTTTTGATTTATGAAGGTTGTCACTGATGAAAACTTCGTTGCAACCACAGGAAGGCTGTGCACGTACATCCAAAGTTAGTGTACACCTTTTTATGTGAGGCCCAGCCAAACTGATTGATGCAGATCAATTGGCAATGACGCCAGGAGGTTAATTTCAACTAACTATGAAATTAGGTATTTGGAACAAGGAATACAGAATTTGAATTGACAAAAGGTATGAAAGCCGGAGGGAGTAGGAAATACGAACGTAGTCATGAAACCTTTAATTTTTGAGTGTTTTGTTCAAACGATCTCATGGAATAAACATTGTAGCAACCTGAGAGCCTGCTTTGGTGTTGGTAACACATTATATTACCCAGAATGGAGGGCAACACTCTAATAGGGGTTTGGTCAATCACAAGAAAGGGGCAGTGGAGAGGGAGAGGTGGGGAGTGCGGGGGGTGGAGGGAGGTCTCGGAGAAAATTGAAGGCAAGCCATGACAAGGAAGCGAGCCATTGGAGCTGCTGTAGTAGTGATGGCCGTGCCGTGGATGATTAAGCAGACAGGTGGTTGGTCGAGTGTGGAGGGGCGCAAAGCAGAACTCCAGACACCCGGATTTAGTGGCGGTATTTCCGTCGGATTAATAAATGAGAAAAGAAACGGTTTCCTGCTTGTATTGTTGACCTTGGGCCTTTGGGTAAATGTAGAATTTTGCCAAAGGAGTTTAGCAAATGCTTGTTCTTCATCGATGTTGCAGAAAGAAATTCCAAGATTGTTAGAGTAATGGCAATTGGGAACTTGCATCACCCTCAAAACTGCAACCCACCCACAGTGAGTCCGAGATGATGAGCAATAAATACCAGGAGGTTAAACAAGCGAATCGTTGTACTGGTAGGAATATATTCATAAACATTAGGAAATGTTTGATCGGTTTTCTTGCATTTTGGTGAAAGTGTTGCGATCACATATATATCGGTCTGATAATATAATTAATCTCATCATTGATCTCCTAAAGTTTGAATGTGCTTCCTGGTTTCTCTTTAGTAAGCTTTTTGTGTCATCATTTCTTGTCAACAGTTTTGTTTTGCGGTGAAAGTTGAGCCTCTTGAGTTGTTTCCTGGCTGGTTAAGATATTAGACCTCAAGGATGGAGATTCATTCAAGAAGATTACTAAATCGCACATTTCCTGGGTCCACCCGACACACTTCCTAACTCGTGCAAGGCGAGTCACTTAATTTTTTTTATATGTCCAGTCTTGGCCCTTGGGGAAGAGCTCAAAGTCATATTGTGAAGAAAACAAATACTGAGTCGGAAGGAAAGGTCAAGTAGATGAAGAAAGGAAAGAATGCAAAGCAAACACAGGATTTGATATGAGGTGATTATTAACTGATGCATTAAATGAATGAATGAAGGAACGTAAGTGGACAGAAGCTGGGGGTAGCTCCGCAGATAGAAAAGGGGGGGGTGAGGAATTGGAAGACAGCTGCCAACATGGATTAATGTAGACAAAAACAAGGAATGGGGTTGAACTAGGAGCATGTTCGAGCAAGCAGGGGTAGAATGGGATGAATGGTTCAAAGTGCTGATGGTGCAAGAGCACAATTGGTCAACAACAGTTTCTACAGGATCCATATGCCTTGCATTCCACACTAAACATCCCGCCATCCCTCGAACCTCGGAGTTCAGCTTACGTCCCATGCTAGCATTCGCTGGTGGACATGAAATATCTCACGGTGTCTTTCAGGGATGAGTCGGCGATTTATCGCCCACACCCTGGTGAAATTCCAAATTCTTACTCAAATGGGGCACCGCATCAGCCACACAGGCATGCCGCAGTAATGATGCAACCAGCAGGTTGAACTCAGAATTTAATCCATTGTGCATTCACTAATGACGACTCAGCTTGCATTCACTGGTGCGCCAGAATTATCTTCCCTTTAATGCTTGTCGATCTGTACAGCCAACAACCTTTAAACCACTTTGTCCTGTGAAGTGGTGGGCAAGCGCTGAAGGCCCATTCTACTTCACAGTAGAACCATTGTCTTGTATTGAACACAACAAGTTTTCTGCTCTATTTCTCGTTTATAAAGATCTTTCCGAATGAACTCTTTTCTTTAACTCTTTACCTTCTCCGCTGAAGGTGGTCGAAGGTTATGTTTTCACCCCTGTTTGTGTCTGTCTGTCTGTCTGTCTGCTTGTTTGTCTGTCTATTTGTTTGTCTGTGAGCAGGATATCTCAATGAGTAATTGACGGTTTTGGGCCGAAACTTTGTTGGACAGGTTTGAGAAGGATGAATTGATTCGATTTTGTTGAAGATCCGGATCCAGATGCAAGAATTAAAAAAACATTTTAAAAGTGATTCTTAACCATTGAGAGATAGGGTCAAAAATGATATATAGCATGATATTTCAAAAAAGTTATTGATGGATTTGGACGAAACTTGGTGGATGAGTTGCTTCGGTGACGGAACAAGCCGATTCTTACTTAAATCACTTAAAACATGTGAAATGCAAAAAAAAATTTTTTTTCTCAAATTTTTTTTTTGGGGGGGGGGGGGGGGGGGGGGGGGAGGGGGGGGGGGGGGGGGGGGGGGGGGGGGGTTGGAATCACTTAAAACATGTAGAAATGCAAAAAAAAAATTTTTTTTCTCTAAATTTTTGGGGGGGGGGGGGGGGGGTTGGAAATCACTTAAAACATGTAGAAATGCAAAAAAAAGAATCAAAATTTTGTTGAAAAAAAGTTGCAAATTTTTTTTTTCTCTAACATTTTTTTTTTGGGGGGGGGGGGGGGGGTTTGGAAATCACTTAAAACATGTAGAAATGCAAAAAAAAAAAAAATTCTCTAGCTATTTTTTGGGGGGGGGGGGGGGCCTAGTCCAAAATGTAATGGCATGATCCTTGACCATACCTAACCCCCACCAAGTTTCGTCGAAATCCGTCGAGGAGTTTTTCCGTAATACAAAAAATTTAACATTTTCACGCTCACGCTGACGCTCACGCTCACGCCGGGGTATCGCTATAGCTCTCTGTTCTTCGAACAGGCGAGCTAAAAACTGTATCATGGCAATGTAACGAACCCCCCCCCAACTAGAGTATAAACTAATAGATTGGATGAATGTGGTGTTGATGTAGCACAGGCATGATGGGCCAAATGACCTGTGTTAAAGTTCCCTGTATATCCTTGTAACATATTGCAAATTTTGAGAGTGATGTAATTCCCTTTGCTGTTCCTGTTTCGGCAATATCAACTTTAATTCAACAAATTCCTCTTGTTGGGATGATCTGCCAATATCATTTTTAACAGCTGAGCACTTCCGATCAAGATGGTTGATGCGTGGAGGAAAGGCTCCAAATCGATTCTCTGGTTCTTTGTTCATTGTTCCCCGATGACCGTTCTATAATCGGAAGATGGTTCGAATTTGAGCGAGACTTTTGTTTCTAAAAGACTCATCTCGATGTAGTTTAATCACTAAGATAAGTTGTCGTTATATACCGTTGGCATCCAACACCCATAATCATGTATTTCCTGTCCTAATGCACATGCTGGAAATTGAGATGGCTTCAAGTGAAAGAACAAAGAAGATGCAACAGCAATTAATTATGAAAATTCCGGTCAACCAAACGATCAAGCAGTTGAAATGTACTTCCTGTAGTCGGCTAGTGTTTTTTTGGAGAGCTTGGAGAAGAGAAGTGTTTGGACCACAGGGAGGATGCAGGAGGTGAGGCTAAACCTGGCAATTTCATCAGCAGGAGGATGGTGGGAGGGGGCGGGAGTGGATAGGTGGTTTCCTACAAGACCACAGGGCCTGGTTTGCAATTGGTTGGTCATCTTTTCTAGTTTTGGCGGCCATCGAAAACACAGGTGATCCCTGGTTTGGCAGCCCGGCGAGCTGGAATGCAACAAGCGAGTGTGCAGATGGTTAGGGGGCGGCGTAGCTGCTTGTCTCACTCCAAGGAGAAGCGGTCTGGGTTTTAAAGAAAGGTGTGGATGTGTTGTTGCGTTATTTTGTTTGTTGTTTTTATCAATGGGATGAACATTGGCGTTTGATCGTTCATGTGACGGCATCTGAAATTAACACCACTGTCCAATATCATGAATTGTGGAAATTATATAATTATTTTCCATTCAATATTGGAATTTTCCATATCACGTGATGAGCATATAGAAGTCCACTTTTAGTGTCGGAATGATGGAATAAGAAATGAGGAAGGTACGCGTGTTTGTCTTTCTCAACCAAAAGGTAGTTCCGGTTTGCTTGCCTGACATCATGGGAATAATCCAGCAACAATCCATAAAAATTTTTTTCCGCCTTCCACCTGCTACCCTGCTTTCTTCGTTTCCTTCCGTTCTTGCATGTCCGGTTTTACAGCTTGTTTTTGCTTTAAAATTATTTTTTTACCTCCCCCCCCCCCCCCCCCCCGCCTTTCTGAGCACTCCTCAAATGAATGAATATAATGTTGCCTTTTCACGTTAGGTTGTACATATCACATGACCTCCTCAACAGAAGGTACGAAGAAATTTCCCCAATTGTATTTCCTATATGAACGTGGAAGTGATAAAAAGGACATGTGTAAATGAAGGAGAGATCTCGTAATTATCGGCTAATTAAAATTTGCTCATCAAGTTTTAAAAAAAAGTTTACACAGGCTTGCACTCACAAACCTTTCAGCTGTTTGGTTTACAGGTTTACATGTCTGCGGTGATTACAAGGCTTCCCCAGCAAGGTACAAATCGGAGCTCCGGTGGTGGCCGCATCTCAAGGCTGGGGCATGTCTCGAGTTGCGGACAGACTGGGGCGTAGGAGTGAGTGCTGAGTGTAGATTTTGGACCCTTGCTTCGGCCAGCTGTGTGCTGGACATCAAAGGGATGCGCAGTGTGACCAAGGGGAGCCAGGAGTCAGAAGGGGTGGACATGGGCAGTGAAGGGCATTGCACCGGTTCAGGGAAATGGATATGAAGGCGATGACCTTCGGCCTGTGTCCTTTTGAGCCATGTCCCAAGCATCTTGGAGTTGTAGCAATATTTCCGCACCCTTACGCTCACCGATTTTGCTGTATTCTGCTTTTTGTCTGTCAGTTGAGTTTCTCTGAAAATTATATAAAAAAACAAGAAATTAAATTGAAACATCAGACGCTTCAACATGAAGGAAGTTTAATTCTGAAATTTCCATGCTGATGAACTTGTATATTTCTCCAGGACTATTAATTTTATTTCCCACTAGAATTGTAAAAAAGAAAAGTATAATGAAGGTAATTGGAGACATCGACTACAATATGTTGCCACAGCTGCTGCTTACATCTTTTTGGCTAACCATCTGCCTGAAACCCTTCCAACTGGGTCCTAGTGCTGGTGGCCAGTGGCCTGGCTATGAAGCTGCCTGAGGTGTGTTGCCAGCTGCCTTCTCGCTACCCATTGCTGTTCGTCATTAAGCTTATATCAACCGTCAACCCGTCGCACACATCTGTCCGCTTGAGACCGGATTGCCATGGGTTGTGATCTTTTGTACCTGCGTCGTTTTATGAATGGGAGGCCGAGTTCATTTTTTGCCGGGATGAGAAATCTGTTCTCGATCAGGGAGAATCGTCTGCCTCACGTGTGCAGGTGAGTGAGTGTCAAACTCTGCTGAAGTGTTTTCGTTCTTCCGTCTGTGAACCTTGGATCATCCAACTGTTCATAACTCCATAGCAATCTGATTGTGGCTTTTATGAATTTATTTATATTTACCTGCGATTTGTTAATTTTTTTCCTCTTGCTGTTTGGCCTGTGATCTATCCATTTCTCAAAAAATCTCACCTGCCAACACAGGCAGTGGGAATTGTACAGCTCATCCTGCACGTCATGGCTCACCATTTTCACAAGATACCATGTAACCCTTTGATATCCACAGCCTAAACAAAGGTAGGACAGCCGGATTTACATCCCTCCAGAAGCACTGCATTCTCCAAGATGCAGCATATATATATATATATATATATATATATATATATATATATATATGTATATATTAGAAAGCAAGGCAGAGTTTATTAATTAAAATCATGAACTTGCTGTTAAGCAGCCATATTATGTGGGGCAGGGTGAGCATAATTTGTACTGTGTAGGTTTCAGTATATATGTACGATTTGCTAGGCACTAATCGCTCTGGGCAGGGTCGTAAGTTCTTTCATCGTGTATGGTTCAGCTGGTTTTAGTTACACAATACTACTACTACAACTGCTCCTACAACAGCCTCAATTATTCCCACCTTATATGGTCAGCAAGGGAACGTTTTTTCTTTTTTTGGCCAAAGTCTTTCACGAACCAGCCTGCCAGGCATGGCAGGAATTTCGAATTTGGCCAACATGTTAAGGACTCCCCTTCTCCTTGCGAAGGACGCCGTGGGATCTTTTCTGTGCCAGTGCTGGCTGACCGATCCTCCAGCTTTACATCCATCCAAGGAACGGCGCACATGCAATGATGTGTCATCCTTGATGCAAAACTCCAGGGTGACAGTCTACAGACGGTTGAGATTTGAATCCAGGCTAGACAGCTCAAAGACGAGTGCGCGTGCCTCTAATTTAATGTGCCAGCGTTCTCTATGTTGTGCAGTGTTCTGTATTGCAATGCCCAAAACGCAGGTGCCTTGATATTCCAGGCTTTGCTCAAAGCTCAAAGCTCAAAGCTCACAAGTTAATGTGTTGTTCACTAACAGCATGCAAGTGATATTTTAAAATTTACGAAGCACTGAGTGAGCATTGAGATTTGTCAGGCATATTGAAGGTCACATCGCAGGAAAGTAATGACAGGTGACTAGTAATAAATAAAGTTACATTTGGAGACTTGTTTTCCACCTTTCCTGCCACCAACGCTCTTTCTATAAATTTTTCCATCAAGTTCTTTCATGCATGAAAGGATACGTCGATGCACCTTCTTCTTATTTTGTTTGCAGCTGCAGGTAGTATCATTTGCTGGGGGAGGTTCAGCCATGCCACTGCTGCAGTGCCCCCTCTAGGTCAGAGCAGGAATTTTTAATTTATTCAGGGCGATGGCGATAGCTCACCTACTCTTCACGAAGGACACTGTGGGATCTTTAACATCCACCAACTAATGCTAGCAGACGGGACGTCCAGTTTAACGTCCATCCGAGAGGCGGCACACACATTGTTGCCTCTCTTTTCCTGCTAGATACCAGGACGACAGTTTACAATCTGGGTCTGGATTCAAACTCGGGCTAGGCAGCTCAGATGTGAGTACACGTACCTCTCGGCTATCCTGCCAGCCCACGGAGTTCCAGTAATACATGTTGTAAGCAGGACACTTCCCAGTGACATGAACCCTGAAAACATGCTATTATCATTTTCTCACTTGAGCACGACCGTAGAAACTGCTTTTCCTCCTAGTGGGTTCTGCCTTTGAAAGACGAGAACTTAAGGTGAACCCACAGAGGGTTTGTAACAGTTCATTACCAGTTCGGTAATTGTTTCCCCATTTTAGGTAATTTTTACCATTTCTAATGGGACAGATCTGCTAAAGCTACCCTGTGTTACATCACACAAAAAGGTTTAAACCTCACGATTAACACTTGTGCCAGTCATTCCCATTGCTTTGGCTCTTTCTTCTCTTACGAGCGAGCTATCGTGTGCAACCTGTGGCTGCTGGTTGCGTCATTTTCTGGGCAGAGACTGATGCAGTGCCCCTGTCACCAGTAAGCTGGAACTCATTTTGCTGACCTCAGAAGGATGAAAGGCTGAGTCAACCAACCTGGTGTTATTTAACGGCACAACAGGGGTTCAAACTCAAGACCCTAAGATCTTAAGGCAGCTACCTTAATCGTTAAGCACCAGGCTTATCTTCTCTTCCTTGTAAATGTATGTCTTTTTATTGAGTATGTTCATCATAAAAGTAATTACCTCGGTCTTCTGTTGCTTTTTGCTTTGCTGTCTTTGACACGAGGCAGCTGGATAGCTCACCGATAGTTGGGTTGTAGCTGTGCTTTGAATACAGAGGTCAAGGCTCACGGAGGAGTAACATGATGGAGAGTGGAAGGTTGTTGAACCGAGAACAGAGTGAAGGGAAAGAGGTGGACGAGATTTATTGCCAGCACTGAATCGTGGAGCACATCGTCCTTTAAGGGGGTATTAAGTCGGCTGTTCTTTCTGCTTGCACTTGCTTAGGAATGTTAAAATCTTGTGGTATCTGTTGAAAGAGCAAGTGAGGGCCAGCACTCTTAGTCTAGTTACAAACCGTGCGAATCGAATTCGATAATTTTTCATCATTGGGACCCATCTTCCTCTCGAACCACTGTGTCCGTCCCATTTGACCTTAGAAGTGGGAGTCTCCAATGAAGGATTGGATTAACTGTTTTGAACCATTTGGTTATTTTTTTTTTTGTACTGAAGAATTCATCACCGTTGTTAACCTCCGCCATCGAAGGATGGAATGGAGAGGTACTGTTTCACCCCTTTCTGTTGTTAGTTTTTGTTTTGTTTGTTTGTGAACAGTATTACGGGAAAAACTCCTCGAGGGCATTTCGACGAAACTTGGTACGGGGGGCGTTTATATAGGGGGGGGGGAGCGGTGGAGAGGAGGTATGGGTCCAAGATCATGCCATTAGATTTGACTGGTCCAAAATCCCAATATGGGGCCGCTATGGCGGCCATTTCTCGAAAGAAAAAATTTGAATTTTTTTTTTTTTGCATTTCACATGTTTTAAGTGATTTCCAACCCCCCCCAAAAAAAAAAAAGATTGTTCCCCCCCCCATCCAACCCCCCCAAAAAAAATTTTTTTTTTTTTTTTTTTTTTTGGGGACAATTGATCTACATGTTTTACAAGTTGATTTCCAACCCCCCCCAAGAAAGAAATCAAAAATAAAAAAAAAAAAAAAAAAAAAATAATAAAAAAAAAAAAAAATAAAAAAAAAAAAAGAAGAAAATAAATAAAACGAAAGACAAAATAAAAAAGAAAACAAAAAAAAATGGAAAATGACAAAATAAAAACACAAAAATAAAAAAATATAACCAAAAAAAAAAAAAAACAAAAAAATAAAAAACAAAAAAAATAAAAAAAAAAAAACAAAAAAAAAAAAAAAAAAAAAAAAAAAAAAAAAAAATAAAAAAAAAAAAAAATAAATTATAAAAAAAAAAAAAAATCACAAAAAAAAAAAAAAATTAATAAGAGAAATTTTTTTTTTTTTGCATTCTCTACATTTTAAGTTGATTTCCAACCCCCCCCCTCTCCCGCTAAAAAAAAAAAAAATTGTGTTCACCCCCCCCCCCCCCCACCCTCCCGTCCTCTCCCCTGCCCACCCACCCGCACCCCCTTCCCACAGCCCCCCCCCCCCCTTCTCCCCCCCCCCCCCCCCCCCCCCCCGCACCCCAAAAAAAAAAAAAAAAAAAGATTTTTTTTTTTGCATTTTTACATTTTTAAGTGATTTCCAACCCCCCCCCAAAAAAAATTGTTACCCCCCCCCCCCCACCCCCCAAAAAAAAAAAAACAAAAAAAAAAAATTTAGAGAAAAAATTTTTTTTTTTTTTCATTCTATACATTTTAAGTGATTTCCAACCCCTCCCCCCCCAAAAAAAAAAATTATGAAAAAAAAAAATTTTTTTTTTTTTTTGCATTTCTACATATTTTAAGTGATTTCAACCCCCCCCCCCCCCCCCCAAAAAAAATTGTTTGAGAGAAAAAAAAAAATTTTTTTTTTTGCATTTTTACATGTTTTAAGTGATTCCAACCCCCCCAAAAAAAAATTGTTTAACCCCCCCCCCCAAAAAAAATTCTTTTTTTTTTTTTTTATTTTTTTTATTTTTTTTTTTTTTTTTTTTTTTTTTTTTTTTGCATATTCTACATATTTTAAGTGATTTCCAACCCCTCCCCCCAAAAAAAATTTAGAGAAAAAAAAAATTTTTTTTTTTTGCATTCTACATATTTTTAAGTGATTTCCAACCCCCCCCCAAAAAAAATTGTTTGAGAGAAAAAAACATTTTTTTTTTTTTTTTTTTTTTGCATTTCTACATATTTTGTGATTTCCAACCCCTCCCCCAAAAAAATTTAGAGAAAAAAAAATTTTTTTTTTTTTGCATTTCTACATATTTAAGTGATTTCCAACCCCCCCCCCCAAAAAAAATTGTTTGAAGAGAAAAAAAATTTTTTTTTTTTTTTTGCATTTCTTACATGTTTTAAGTGATTTCCAACCCCCCCCCCAAAAAATTGTTACCCCCCCCCCAAAAAATTTTTTTTTTTTTTTGGATTTCTACGTTTTAAGTGATTTCCAACCCCCCCCCCCCCCAAAAAAAATTGTTAGAGAAAATTTTTTTTTTTTGCATTTTTACATGTTTTAAGTGATTTCCAACCCCCCCCCCGCAAAAAAATTGTCACCCCCCCCCCAAAAAAAGATTTTTTTTTTTTTGCATTTCTACATGTTTTAAGTGATTTCCAACCCCCCCAAAAAAAAAATTGTTAACCCCCCCCCAAAAAAATTTAGAGAAAAAAAAAATTTTTTTTTTTGCATTTCTACATATTTTAAGTGATTTCCAACCCCTCCCCCCAAAAAAAATTTAGAGAAAAAATTTTTTTTTTTTGCATTTCTACATATTTTAAGTGATTTCCAACCCCCCCCCCAAAAAAAAATTGTTTGAGAGAAAAAAACATTTTTTTTTTTTGCATTTTTCATGTTTTAAGTGATTTCCAACCTCCCCCCCAAAAAAAATTGTTACCCCCCCCCCCCCCAAGAAAAAGAAAAAAAATTTTTTTTTTGCATTTCTACATGTTTTAAGCTTTTCCAACCCCCCACCACCAAAAAAATTGTTAAGAGAAAAAAATTTTGCAACTTTTTTTTCAACAAAATTTCGATTTTTTTTGCATTTTTACATGTTTTAAGTGATTTCCAACCCCCCCCCCCCCAAAAAAAAATGTTGGAGAAAAGAACTATAACTGTCAGCACTGTTGACATATTTAATGAATAAATATAAGGTTCACTTGAGTGACCCAGCAGTATTGGCGGCGGAGGTTTTGCACTCTCCCGAGTGCTCCCCCTCTAGTTTGTATCTGTTTGTGTGTTTGCGCACCCGTTTGTTTGTGTGCACTTTCATGCATGCTTCATGTGGTTGGCCTCAGCATTGAGTCGTAGTTGGGTACGTTGGTTTACATCATCATCATTTTGTATGCATCCTGTGACTGCTGGTTACATCACTGGGAGTGAGGCTGTGCCGCTGATGCAGTGCCCCTGTTACCCGTAAGCTGGTACTCATTTTGCCGACCTCGGAAGGATGACTGGTTGAGTCAACCCACCTGGTGTTATTTAACGGCACGACAGGGGCTCGAACTCAAGACCTGATGATCTTTAGCAACCACCTTTACCATTAAAATTTGATATCGTGATGTAAGGCCTTAGTTAGATAACATGGCTGTTAATTAATTGGAGCATATACTGTAGATTCTTGTCTGCAGTATAACCTTCAATATATTGTCCCATTGAAAGAGTAGAAGGGCACTCGGTGGAGCGCATACCTCCACCAGGCTGAACAGTGTACGATTTGTATCCCACTGATCGGCTGGATCTGGATCCGCACCTGAACCAAAATCGAATCGGCTTGTTATTGTCACCTACCCAACTGATCCACCAAGTTTTGTCGTAACTCATCCACAACTTTTTGAGTTATGCTGACAGACAGACAGTCAGGCAGACAGACAGATGGGTGAAAACATAATGCCCATCCACTTTCGGTTTTGGAGTTAACATTTGGGGAACATTAGAATAGCAATCCATACATCACATTAACATTTGTGATGGTTGATTACAGGGCAAGTTTTAATTCCTTGTTAAGTGCACTATAGTAACTACAGTGAACCACAAATCCTCGTCGAATACCACATTCCCTATTATTTGGTGTTTCATGACAGGAAATCCATTGGGTCGCTTATCATTGCCATCGCATTTGCAAGTCAGGATAGCAATTTATAATTGGGTCAAGGTATTGGCACATAATGGCCCACTGAAGTTGGGGGGGGGGGTGGAAGGGAGGATGGAGGGTCTTAATCTTACATCAGCCAACAATAGCAAACAGGACATCCCAGTATCCCACTCAACATCCCAAGGGAATAACGTGGAGATGTGCGATACTTTGTCAGATTTTTCTCTTCTGACGTTCTCCATGTTTGAGTTTGTCTGATTTTGATGCCCGTGTAAGGAATGACATTGGGATGCGAGACCCGTTTCAAATGTAACCGAGCACCTCACTGATCTGAAGATGGTGACACCACGGGTAATGTCCCACTTCGCGCATCACACAACGTCCACTCGGTCCCACCTCTGCCCACTCTTCTTTATAAAAAGACGGTGTAATTCATCCCGCATGGAACGAGGAATAGTGACGTATCACTAAACTTCGTACTTGCTGAATTTTCCTTCTTCATCTTAAAACCTACAAGTGCTCGCATGGATTCTGACATCCCACAGCTTTATTGAAACCACATATTGTCTGATGCAAGCGATCAGGTGTGGATCTTCAGTGGGTTGTCAGATGAGTTGTCGCTCGACCTGATGAGTACTTCCATTCATTCTTCGTGCTCTTGTACCTCTTCCCCTTTATTAGCTCCATGTTTCATTCTCACATTTTTTTTTTCCCCTTATTGTTTTTTTTTTTCAATCGGCTTTAGTTCTTTCTTCAACTGTATTCCCACCAAATGCATTTGGACATGTTTTGAAAGACTCCTGGGAATATTATTTAGCATTAAGGAAAGCTGCATCTTCTTCTGAACATGAAAAAAAAATAGTTGTCAAGGCCGAAAGGACGCAGCGAATCATCATGAATCACGTGCCGATGAGGAATTCCTTGCCGGCGTCATGATCACATTTCTTTTCTTTGGCATATAGAGGAAAGTTTTACAATTATAGGCAGTTACATAGATTTAGTTATTGTATCCCAAAACAGAATTTCACCGAGCGCATGAGTTGTGCATAATTAAGAAACTACATCTACATGTGCAGCTAATCAGATGCATGATTGCAGTGCTCTGTACCATCATTTCTTGACAAATGCAGTCACATTGCGTTAACTAGGTGTTCACCAGGTGGTTGCTCACACCACACTTTGATCCACCTTTGAATGCACGGCAATGAGATCTGGCATAGTTAGGGTTCCCCCATTTCCTTTCCTTTCGTATGCGTCACCTGACTGCAAGGTTGCTTCATTTGCTGGGGGCATGGCTGTGCCACTGTTGCAGTGACCCCTGTAGTTTAGAACAGGAATTTGGAACTTGGCCAGTCAGGCACCGGCAATAGCTCGCCTGCTCTTCGCAAAGGACACCGTGGAATATTTAACGTCCACCAAATGTCGCGGAGGGGCACGCACGTTAACATCCATCCGAGGGGACGGCACACACTGATGCCCCATCCTGCCTGTGAAACACCAGGACGGCAGTTTATAGTTGGGCCGAGATCCGAACCCAATCTGGACCAGCTCATAGCAAGTGTGCATACCACTGGGCTATCCTGCTAGCCCACAACCACGGTTGAAAGACCGTCCTTTCGGTAGACTCTTGTCACATTTAAAACAACCGCTCACCACCATCGCTCAAAAGGGTTACATTTTGATTTGGATAACACAAGGATGGTGAAGCAGTGGAAATGGGGTCTTGAAACAAACGAGTCATGCTTCATCTTCAGTGTAGATGTAATGAGTAATTACCCCGCACACACGAAGCTAAAAGCGGGATTAAACCATCGGTTCACTTCCGTCTTCCCGTCCATCCATCTACAAACGTCAGTTTATGATCGAGGAACAACTTACTTTGAATTGAATGTTATATTTGGAATATAAATTGGAAGACGAACCCAGCAGTCAAGCAGGACTCTGGTTCTGTATTTATCCCAACCACACATGCACAGAGAGTTGTGAGATAATGTTTTTACTCTGTCTGTCTGTCTGTCTGACAGTGAAACAAAATTGAAAATCATTCCAAACAGGAAACTTACTGTTTTCAAGAACATCAACGAGGACACAGACAACAGGCACGAAAGAACTAATGTAAAATGTTAGATATGGTGGTGTAATTGACACTGCGCCAACTGCG
Organism: Eptatretus atami; assembly: GCA_035128595.1. NCBI lineage: Eukaryota > Metazoa > Chordata > Myxini > Myxiniformes > Myxinidae > Eptatretus > Eptatretus atami. Next base: position 125,352,401 of record CM068957.1, read on the forward strand.
GCAAACTTCTGGAATTAATTATTTTTATACGATCTTTACAATCTTTATTTTATCTCAATATAATTATGTACTTGAACACTAGAATACAAATCACCTTTCTACCACTGTTATAAACCTGCAGTTTTGCAGTACTTAGACATGTTATTTAAGGACTGCATCAACAGCACGAAAGTTCCGGATTTTAATTTTTTTTATATACACAACCTTTAAAATCATTATTTTATTTTAATTGAATTATATACTTCAGCACTGCCTGGTGTAAGGTGTTCAATGAACTATTTCGTTGTAGAATGTGATTGAAGAAATAGAGGGTTAGAAGAATCACAGGCAATGAATACTTTCTTAACTTTAACGTTGTTGTCTAACATTGATCTGGTTTTCTCGAATGGCGGATCGTGTTTGCGAGTGCCTTCATCACGCGTTAAGCTTGCCGTATGTTTGGCTTAGACCACCCGGCCCGATAAGGATTCGTCCCATTTTGAAGACTCTTTGGCCCAATGCCATTAAAGGAGGCTCATTCGAGTTTGTTTTGTATTTAAGAAAATAAGCAAAGAATCTCTTGTTTAGAAATTGACCATAAACGTGGTACTAATGGCCAATCATTTAAGGGTGCTGTAAATAACGTTATTGAAATTGTTGAAAAGTTTGTTGTAAAGTGTTAAACTCTGTAAAAGCATGGTTTGAGAAGTTTTTAGCGATTAAAAAAATATATATATATTAAACTTACTGCCACGGTTTCGTTCACCAAAAGCTGGACAGGTTATTATTTGACGGAAAGATCAGTAAAGAAGCAAAAACACCGCAACACATCAAGCATGTAAATGAAAAACAAATTTCAGGAAAGTCAATGTTTGTTTTTCTCATTTACTGGGTACAAGAGTGAAGTGCGCTGGTCTGGCATCTGAGGGGTCATAAGTTTGAATTCTGCTGAGTTGCGGTGTAATATGAACTCAGACTTTCTCCTCGTTCTTTTGCCAATTCGAGTGGATTTGGCTATTGTCACCGTCGTGTGGAGGTCTGCATGCTTTAATGCAATTTTTTTTTCTTCTTTCGCATCTATTTTATTGCAACCAGAATACAGTTCAGTATTTCCTTGATGTAAAAGTCGATGCTGGGTTTTAATTACTGTAGTTGTTTTTGACATGGTTAGAAAAAAATAAAAATGAAATCTAAGTTCCTTTGTAAGGAACTTCAGTGCAGGAGAGAGAAGGCCATTAGGCCCATCAAAGCCTGCACTAGTATCACCAAGCTATGGTTGGTTGTCCATTCTCCATCCGTTTAAATGCTGAACGTCAAGCAAAGAAGCAGCATGTCCCATTTTTCAAGTCTTTGGTATGATTCGGCTGGTGTGGCGAACTGCCGACCTCCCAGACTTAGAGCGGACGCTCTAACCATTAGGCCGCTGTTTTTAAGCAGTGAAGTTTTGAGACCTCTTCCCTTTGACCTCCTTGAATTAGCTCCTGTCAAGGGATGCCTCTTGCTGATGTCTCACATGTTTCCTTCGATGAGTCGAGTACAGGATGCGATGTGCATAAGAGATTACCCTCACGATATCTTCTTTTTGCTGGCCATACAATGCAAGTGAACACGCATATGAAAATCGCGTAGGAGACCATGCGTGGCATGTCTGTCGGGCCCATCAGACCCCCAGAGCCAGGTCCAACCATCGCCATTGATGGATGTGGCTCTTAAGGGGCCTAAAGGGATAGCAGCACAGATTACTCTGAGATCTGGGAGGCCTGCCCCACCATTTAATGGGTTGTTGGATGTTTGTTTTTAGAAACAAAGTGGGCACTTTGTCAACTTGAGACCACCTGGATTTTTTTTGTATTTCACGGCACAACACACTTGTTCAGAAGCTTTTTATCTGTGTATTTTTTTTTTTCCGAACCACCATCACCATGACAAGAAAGGCTGACAATCCTGGAAATTGGCCTAGATGGAAACATGATGAAGGAATTTTTTTTTGTTGTAACTCTGTAGGAAGGTTTTGCTACTTTTTGAATATAATTTGATTTGGCCTATTTCCCAATCCCATCTGAACCTGTGACCTAAAATGTCCCATCATGTGATTTACATCCAAGCTCCACCATGAGCCTTAGATCACTGTAAGAAAGTTGCAAGACAAGTTAAACAAATAAATAAATAAATAAATAAGTAGCCTTATGGATGAGTAGAGAGCAGAGCATTCTGGTATTTGAAGCTTGCCATCCAGCTGCCCCTGTGGCCATTGCTTTGTAGTCCTTTTAGCTCAGCGTGGCAGACGTTTACACCCATTTGGCTGCCAAGGGTATGGGAGCAAAGGAGATCTGTTTTCTTGTGTTGATTATAGGGGCATAAAGGACTCGGTATATGACACGGACTTGCTGTCAGGCCATTGTCCACCTGCTAAATGCCTTCGAACTGGCAAAACATCAAGGATCATTTTCACTCTTTATCCTCGTTCTCATTTTTGAAACCTGTGCAGCAAATGTTTGTTGCTGGTGTCATGATGTAATGTTATTGTTCCATTCTGTTTTTTTGTGAGGTACTCCAATAATTTGAAATTTATATTTGCAAATACTGCAGGAATAAATGAACGAATCAGGCTGTTTGGAAGGAAGAGGACCAGTGTCTCAGGTTAGCTTTCAGGACAATGTTCTTGCAGTTTTCTGCGTATCTCTAAAGAGGAGATCACCGTTTTAATTAATAAGTTGATGGCAAGTGGTCCCAATTATCTTCTGGATGACGAGAGGTGTCTGGCCTTGCTGGGCTTCGACCTGCCACGTGCCCAGCCGTCAACTTGGCCCAGCTGAGGCCAAATAAGGTCAGGGAGCCCAGAATAGGCAAGCGGCTCTGGGAACCGGTTGGACACCTGCCACTGTGGGCTGCAATAGCTGGAAGGGGCAAAGCGAGTCGGATAGTGATGGTGGCAGGCTTATTGGCACTATTTCTGTTCCTCATTGTAATTTTTGTACTGTATTCTCAGTAGAACCACTATGACAGATGTCATCACCCAATAGGTAGCTGCTGGATGAGCAGTAAAAGTGTGTGTGTGTGTATGTGTGTGTGTGTGCCTGTATGCGCCTTTCTGCATCAGATGGAGAAGTTAAGTTCATTCAATGATGATGACAAAGCCATTGTACACGACATAACACCGTATCCTCATTGGTGCACTCCGAGTGCCTCTGGTGCCACTGTTAGAAGTCCCGTAGATAGTTAGGGCACTAATTTGGAATGTGGCCAGGGTTTTGGCACACAATGGCCTACTCTTATAAAAGACACGATGAGATTTTTGACTTTCACAAACAAATCCTGGCAGACAAGCTTATCGATTCAACACGCTGCCTGTGAAAGATCGGGTTGACATTTTATAGTTTGATGGGGGAAGTGAACCAAGGTTAGATGGCTCAAAGATGAGTATGCTACCAAAGAGATATCTTGTCATCCCTCTGTGTGGAGGTCGATGTATTGTCGCCTTGAAATTTTTTTTATCTGCTGCATTGTCCGAAGGTCGAGAAAGTGATTCCATCTCATGCAAGAAGAAAAACATGAATAAACTAGAAGAGCACTCGGTAGAGCGCATACCTCCGCCATGTAATGCCTGATCCACGAGAACATATTTGGCCCAATAACTTCTTGAGATATCCTGCTATATGTAGTTTTTGGCCATATCTCTCAATGATAAAGATTCACTTGAAAAATTAAATAATTCTCGTATCCAGATCCGGATTCGTATGTTCACCAAAATCGAATCAATCTTCAATGTGACACACTCAACGTGTCCACCAAGTTTCATCCGAATCCGTCCACAACTTTTTGAGATATCATCCTGCATATCATTTTTGGTCCCATCTCTCAATGGTGAAGAATCACTTCAAAAATTCTTGTCGTCAGATCCGGATCAGGATCTTCACCAAAATCCAATATGTTCGTCCTTATCACACATCCAACCTGTTCACAAAATTTCATCCGGATCCGTCCACAACTTTTTGAGATATCCTGCACACAAGCAAACAAATGAAATTGCTCGTTGAGCAAGGAATTGCGCGGAATAACTGTCATATCTCCATGATCTCTGAAAAAACAAAAACCTGGAAATCAATTTGGTTCTTATAAGTCGATAGTGCTACTGTTTAATGAGTTATAGCACTTAGTTTGGTCATGATCATAACTTGGAAGTCAATCGGACTTGAAATGGCGTTTTTATCGCAATTTGAAAGTTTTGACCCGACCCCCTGACATTCGACCCCGACCGCTAAGAAGGGTGTGGTGTGACACCCCAATGAGACTTATGGTTGGATGCAGAATTGGAAGATGCACATTTTGGATTTGGTTTGAAGTCGATACGACCATTTTATCGGAGGTTATTGCGAAAATAAGAATTTCGGTTTTTGTGACCTTGACCTTGACCTTTGACCTAAATTCACCAAAAACGACAAGTGTCTAAGTTGGACATGGCGAGTCTGATTACCCAGTTTAGTCATGTTTGCTGAAACGGTGTGGCTGCTACAGGGTAAACAAACACACAAACAAACAGACAGACAGACAGACAGAAACACAGAATGACACACACAACCAACCAACATAATTGCCGAAATCCGAAGGATTCCGGCAATTAACAAACAGAGAGGGGTGAAAACATAACCTCCTTGACCTTCGGTGGTGGAGGTAACAAAGATGATTGAAAAGATGGTTTTAACTTTGACAGTTCATGCCATTCACTCTCCAAGATGCTCCATCTTTTGAGAAGTCATTTTCCATGAGGTGAACATCATCCATTATATTGCGGAACTACCTTTCCTTTGATAAATGGGTGGCCAATGTTACCTAACATCTGCATTTTGCATCTCCGTGGCTTCCTCTGTCTTTGAAACGGTGGTGGTGGGAGGGTGAAGGGAAAATGTGGGACAAAGACCGGAGGTTAGGCTGCGGTCACAATTTCTGATGAATTATTATTATTTTTGTCACTCTGCTGTGTAATGCAATTCTAGGTCGGTCACCTTCCACTACATCAGACTTCTTACGCAATCCATTTATTCTAAACAACTTTTATGTATGCCACATACTTCTCACCAGAAATACAACAGCCTCGTACATCAGACAAGGAAACTTAAATACAGGTGAAAGAATTTTGGCCTATTATGCCTGCGCTATATCCACACCACATTTTCTTGATCAGTTAATTTACTTATCCTCCATGTATGAACACTATTTTCAACCTTGCTGTTCTAATTTAACCCACTTTCCCTGATAATTAATTTGGCCCATTAATTTTTCTGTCAGGAATATACCCCAGGGTATCATTACACAATGGCCTACTCGTTTTATGGCAACATCCAATGACGACATCCTAACCTGCCTTGTAATAGCCCCTTCTAAAGGACTGCTGCTCTTTGACATCAAAGACACAAAGTGTACAGTAGGTCGGTTTCTATTTTTAAAAATTTTGAAAGTTGCAAGTCTCACCCCCCATTTCTTTTCCTTTTGATGAGAAAACACCACTGATGAAGTTTCAGCCAAATCAAACTATGTTTAGGGGTCGCTACCGGACATTGAAATTTCAGAATTTAAATAAATTCCAATAACCCAAAATAAGAAAAAGAAAATCTTCTGAATTGAATAACTTCTGGATAAAAAGTAATCCAGGTCATGAATTTACAATCATTAGGCATATATTTCATCAATTTTCAATTTTCACATCACTGAATACTTGCATAATAATGCATTGAACAATTTCACTGTT
>CM068957.1:125368172-125381009 GCA_035128595.1 Eptatretus atami
AAAAATAAACTACTGCCACGGTTTCGTCACCAAAAAGCTGACAGGTTATTATTGACGGAAAGATCAGTAAAGAAGCAAAAACACCGCAACACATCAAGCATGTAAATGAAAAACAAATTTCAGGAAAGTCAATGTTGTTTTTCTCATTTACTGGGTACAAGAGTGAAGGCGCTGTCTGGCATCTGAGGGGTCATAAGTTTGAATTCTGCTGAGTTGCGGTGTAATATGAACTCAGACTTTCTCTCGTTCTTTTGCCAATTCGAGTGGATTGGCTATTGTCACCGTCGTGTGGAGGTCTGCATGCTTTAATGCAATTTTTTTTCTTCTTCGCATCTATTTTATTGCAACCAGAATACAGTTCAGTATTTCCTTGATGTTAAAAGTCGATGCTGGTTTTAATTACTGTAGTTGTTTTTGACATGGTTAGAAAAAAATAAAAATGAAATCTAAGTTCCTTTGTAAGGAACTTCAGTGCAGGAGAGGAGAGCCATTAGGCCCATCAAAGCCTGCACTAGTATCACCAAGCTATGGTTGGTTGTCCATTCTCCATCCGTTTAAATGCTGAACGTCAAGCAAAGAAGCAGCATGTCCCATTTTTCAAGTCTTTGGTATGATTCGGCTGGTGTGGCGAACTGCCGACCTCCCAGACTTAGAGCGGACGCTCTAACCATTAGGCCGCTGTTTTTAAGCAGTGAAGTTTTGAGACCTCTTCCCTTTGACCTCCTTGAATTAGCTCCTGTCAAGGGATGCCTCTTGCTGATTGTCTCACATGTTTCCTTCGATGAGTCGAGTACAGGATGCTGTGCATAAGAGATTACCCTCATGATATCTTCTTTTGCTGGCCATACAATGCAAGTGACACGCATATGAAAATCGCGTAGGAGACATGCGTGGCATGTCTGTCGGGCCCATCAGACCCCAGAGCCAGGTCCAACCATCACCATTGATGGATGTGGCTTAAGGGCCTAAAGGGATAGCAGCACAGATTACTCTGAGATCTGGGAGGCCTGCCCCACATTTAATGGTTGTTGGATGTTGTTAGAAACAAAGTGGGCACTTTGTCAACTTTGAGACCACCTGGATTTTTTTGTTATTTCACGGCACAACACACTTGTCAGAAGCTTTTTATCTGTGTATTTTTTTTTTCGAACCACCATCACCATGACAAGAAAGGCTGACAATCCTGGAAATTGGCCTAGATGGAAACATGATGAAGGAATTTTTTTTTGTTGTAACTCTGAAGGAAGGTTTTGCTACTTTTTGAATATAATTTGATTTGGCCTATTTCCCAATCCCATCTGAACCTGTGACCTAAATGTCCCATCATGTGATTTACATCCAAGCTCCACCATGAGCCTTAGATCACTGTAAGAAAGTTGCAAGACAAGTTAAACAATAAATAAATAAAATAAATAAGTAGCCTTATGGATGAGTAGAGAGCAGAGCATTCTGGTATTTGAAGCTTGCCATCCAGCTGCCCCTGTGGCCATTGCTTTGTAGTCCTTTTAGCTCAGCGTGGCAGACGTTACACCCATTTGGCTCCAAGGTATGAGCAAAGGAGATCTGTTTCTTGTGTTGATTATAGGGGCATAGACTCGGTATATGACACGGACTTGCTGTCAGGCCATTGTCCACCTGCTAAATGCCTTCGAACTGGCAAAACATCAAGGATCATTTTCACTCTTATCCTCGTCTCATTTTTGAAACCTGTGCAGCAAATGTTTGTTGCTGGTGTCATGATGTAATGTTATTGTTCCATTCTGTTTTTTGTGAGGTACTCCAACAATTTGAAATTTTATTGCATATACTGCAGGAATAAATGAACGAATCAGGCTGTTTGGAAGGGAGAGGACCAGTGTCTCAGGTTAGCTTTCAGGACAATGTTCTTGCAGTTTTCTGCGTATCTCTAAAGAGGAGAGCACCGTTTTAATTTATAAGTTGATGGCAAGTGGTCCCATTATCTTCTGGATGACGAGAGGTGTCTGGCCTTGCTGGGCTTCGACCTGCCACGTGCCAGCCGTCAACTTGGCCCAGCTGAGGCCAAATAGGTCAGGAGCCCAGAATAGGCAAGCGCTCTGGGAACCGGTTGACACCTGCCACTGTGGGCTGCAATAGCTGGAAGGGGCAAAGCGAGTCGGATATGTGATGGTGCAGGCTTATTGGCACTATTTCTGTTCCTCATTGTAATTTTTGTACTGTATTCTCAGTAGAACCACTATGACAGATGTCATCACCCAATAGGTAGCTGCTGGATGAGCAGTAAAAGATGTGTGGTGTGTTGTGGTGGTTGTGTGTGGTTCGTGTGCGTGCGTGTGTGCCTGTATGTGCCTTTCTGCATCAGATGAGAAGTTAAGTTCATTCAATGATGTGACAAAGCCATTGTACACGACATAACACCGTATCCTCATTGGTGCACTCCGAGTGCCTCTGGTGCCACTGTTAGAAGTCCCGTAGATAGTTAGGGCACTAATTGTTGGCCAGGGTTTTGGCACACAATGGCCTACTCTTATAAAAGACACGATGAGATTTTTGACTTTCACAAACAATCCTGGCAGACAAGCTTATCGATTCAACACCCTGCCTGTGAAAGATCGGGTTGACATTTTATAGTTGATGGGGAAGTGAACCAAGGTTAGATGGCTCAAAGATGAGTATGCTACAAAGAGATATCTTGTCATCCCTCTGTGTGGAGGTCGATGTATTGTCACCTTGAAATTTTTTTATCTGCTGCATTGTCGAAGGTCGAGAAAGTGATTCCATCTCATGCAAGAAGAAAAACATGAATAAACTAGAAGAGCACTCGGTAGAGCGCATACCTCCGCCATGTAATGCCTGATCCACGAGAACATATTGGCCCAATAACTTCTTGAGATATCCTGCTATATGTGTTTTTGGCCATATCTCTCAATGATAAAGATTCACTTGAAAAATTAAATATTCTCGTATCCAGATCCGGATTCGTATGTTCACCAAAATCGAATCAATCTTCAATGTGACACACCAACGTGTCCACCAAGTTTCATCCGAATCCGTCCACAACTTTTTGAGATATCATCCTGCATATCATTTTTGTCCCATCTCTCAATGGTGAAGAATCACTTCAAAAATTCTTGTCGTCAGATCCGGAAGGATCTTCACCAAAATCCAATATGTTCGTCCTTATCACACATCCAACCTGTTCACAAAATTTCATCCGGATCCGTCCACAACTTTTTGAGATATCCTGCACACAAGCAAACAAATGAAATTGCTCGTTGAGCAAGGAATTGCCGGAATAACTGTCATATCTCCATGATCTCTGAAAAAACAAAAACCTGGAAATCAATTTGTGTTCTTATAAGTCGATAGTGCTACTGTTTAATGAGTTATAGCACTTAGTTTGGTCATGATCATAACTTGGAAGTCAATCGGACTTGAAATGGCGTTTTTATCGCAATTTGAAAGTTTTGACCCGACCCCCCTGACATTCGACCCCGACCGCTAAGAAGGGTGTGGTGTGACACCCCAATGAGACTATGGTTGGATGCAGAATTGGAAGATGCACATTTTGGATTTGGTTTGAAGTCGATACGACCATTTTATCGGAGGTTATTGCGAAAATAAGAATTTCGGTTTTTGTGACCTTGACCTTGACCTTTGACCTAAATTCACCAAAAACGACAAGTGTCTAAGTTGGACCATGGCCACGACTCTGTACCCAGTTTAGTCATGTTTGCTGAAACGGTGTGGCTGCTACAGGGTAAACAAACACACAAACAAACAGACAGACAGACAGACAGAAACACAGAATGACACACACAACCAACCAACATAATTGCCGAAATCCGAAGGATTCCGCAATTAACAAACAGAGAGGGGTGAAAACATAACCTCCTTGACCTTCGGTGGTGGAGGTAACAAAGATGATTGAAAAGATGGTTTTAACTTTGACAGTTCATGCCATTCACTCTCCAAGATGCTCCATCTTTTGAGAAGTCATTTTCCATGAGGTGAACATCATCCATTATATTGCGGAACTACCTTTCCTTTGATAAATGGTGCCAATGTTACCTAACATCTGCATTTTGCATCTCCGTGGCTTCCTCTGTCTTTGAAACGGTGTGGTGGGAGGGTGAAGGAAAATGTGGGACAAAGACCGGAGGTTAGGCTGCGGTCACAATTTCTGATGAATTATTATTATTTTGTCACTCGTGCTGTGTAATGCAATTCTAGGTCGGTCACCTTCCACTACATCAGACTTCTTACGCAATCCATTTATTCTAAACAACTTTTATGTATGCCACATACTTCTCACCAGAAATACAACAGCCTCGTACATCAGACAAGGAACTTAAATACAGGTGAAAGAATTTTGGCCTATTATGCCTGCGCTATATCCACACCACATTTTCTTGATCAGTTAATTTACTTATCCTCCATGTATGAACACTATTTTCAACCTTGCTGTTCTAATTTAACCCACTTTCCCTGATAATTAATTTTGCCCATTAATTTTTCTGTCAGGAATATACCCCAGGGTATCATTACACAATGGCCTACTCGTTTTATGGCAACATCCAATGACGACATCCTAACCTGCCTTGTAATAGCCCCTTCTAAAGGACTGCTGCTCTTTGACATCAAAGACACAAAGTGTACAGTAGGTCGGTTTCTATTTTAAAAATTTTGAAAGTTGCAAGTCTCACCCCCCATTTCTTTTCCTTTTGATGAGAAAACACCACTGATGAAGTTTCAGCCAAATCAAACTATGTTTAGGGGTCGCTACCGGACATTGAAATTTCAGAATTTAAATAAATTCCAATAACCCAAAATAAGAAAAAGAAAATCTTCTGAATTGAATAACTTCTGGATAAAAAGTAATCCAGGTCATGAATTTACAATCATTAGGCATATATTTCATCAATTTTCAATTTTCACATCACTGAATACTTGCATAATAATGCATTGAACAATTTCACTGTTCGTGCAAAAGTTCTTTCTTGCAGGTCGGCATTTCCTTCTATGCTCTGAAACAACCTGGAGCAAATATTGTTTTTGGTCCTCGTTGGAAGTGAGTATTTCATTGTATTCCATCATTAGAACTACTCCACGTTCTGCATTGTCGTTCACTGCTTTGAGTTTTGAGACAATAGCCAGTGCTGCATTGTAACTTTCGCTCTGATGCCGTGTTACTGGGTCATCATTCAAAAAAGCCATCGGCAATTCTAGGAACACGAAAAAACGTTGGGAATTTTGAGTTGGGAAATCCCACAGTTCTCTTCTTGGAATATCGTGAACTAGTACAGTAGTTCGTTTGCTTGGATAATGGTCCAATTCTGCTCCATCTCCCTGGGTTATCGCAGCGCTAATTCTTGCCTTAGTTTCAGCAGAAAAACTTATCATCAAATAGAGCGAGTATTAGTTCCTCACTCAGTTACCATAAATGTCCAGAGAACTTCTTCACAGCTATTCTCGAAATATCCTCATTCACGATGTTATATGATTCCAGTTTCTTCAAAAATTCCAGGTCGTTTGCGGGAGCTCTGACGGCACTAGGAGCGGTAAACCAATGTTTAATGTAAATCCCATCACAAACACAGTTAAATTCCGCATTCCTTTTTCCTCTCGTTTAGTTAGTTGAATTGTTTTCTGAATATAAAGATTTTGGTTCCATATATGGCTTTCGCCATCCAGCAGGCCTGGTGCAAGGCCCCAGGAAGCCTGAATCGAATTCCTCTCTCCGGACGCCACCGAGTGCGATTATTGAGAGTTCCAATAGTTCTTTATAATCATCACGGGGCTGATATTTTTTCAATTGCTCTTTTGCAAATAATATCGTATCATCAACACTCACAAATTCTTGCTCATTCTCATCTACAGTCAAAATTTCAAATTTATCCTGGTCGATGAATTGCCACTGGCCTTGAAATCTCTTGAACAAGGCGATGTCAGGTCCCGTTGAAGGACCAAGGCAAGTAACTGTTGACTGCCTCTAGGACAATTTCGTGCACGTGGTGACGACGGGAAAATGCAACATTTGATGTCCCAATTTCTGTTCTAATAGAACACATGCACCGTTCGTGTGACCAGTGTTACTACTGGTGATATTCGGCGGTTCCATAACATTTTAAAGCGGGGATATTTAAACCACAAAATTCCTAAATTTCAATATCCGGTAGCGACCCCTAAACATAGTTCGATTTGGCTGAAACTTCACCAGTGGTGTTTTCTCATCAAAAGGAAAAGAAATGGGGGGTGAGACTTGCAACTTTCAAATTTTTTAAAAATAGAAACCGACCTAGTGTACAGTGGATTTGGCAGCCATCAACATAAAGACGTTTGACTGCACCAGAGGCAATACCATCTCCCACGTACAATGGAAATGCCCAGAAAATCTCTCATCAGAGGTGGTCATGTTACCAACAACGATAGGCTCATAAAAATATTACTTCCCCCTCTCCCAAAAAAGCACACTCTGAGACAGAAAATCAAAACCAAACCTTTGCTTTTCGTTTTCTTAAAGCTACAATGCAATGCTGTGTTTATGGGTTGGGGTCTGCAGTTAGAATTTCAGGCCTTGATATTGTTTGTGTAGTTTATAGGACCCTTGAGCATGTAATATGAACACGTGCTCGAGATAACTGTCTGGTGTATGGTGGAGAGAGAGAGAGACAGACAGACAGACAGACAGACAGACCCCGAGTGAGACCGAGACCGAGACCTGTTCAACTTTAGACTGGGGAGGATACGAATATCCTGTCACCTGTCTCACTGTTGAAGTGGTATGGGCCGGGTGAGAGAGAGAGAGAGAGAGAGAGAGAGAGAGAGAGAGAGAGAGAGAGAGAGAGAGATAGAGAGAGAGAGAGAGAGAGAGAGAGAGAGAGAGCGCAGACAGAGACAGAGACAGAGACAGAGACAGAGAGAGAGTCCAGGCATTCCCCACCTCCATGCCACAGCACCCTTTTCTCTCCCCATCCCTTGCACCCTGTGGAAGAGGTGGAAGTACCGGCCTCTGACGTCTCCTCAGAAGAGGCGAGCCATCCCGCATGGTGGCATATAAGTGGCAGTAGATAAAGCACATTACAAATTTTGCCCATGCTGACTGGCAGCCACAGTATCCATTGGGGGAGAATCTGCATCATCTGATTGGATGAGATGTTGTTTCTTTGCGGGGGCACGGGACTGGCTTGCTCCCAATGTGGGGCGCTGATGTCAACACCTTGAGGGTGAAGAGGGAGTAAGGTGTGGGAGGAGAGAGGAGGGAGGGGATGGTGAGGAAGGTGAAAAGAGAGGCAAGTGGGGGTGGGGGCTATAACAGAGTGAGAAGAGTGCTTTGAGCTCTTGCATTGTTGAGCTCTTGGTTACTGGTGGCATTGGTGAGCTTGGCATGTGTCTCTGCTGCCAGGACCTTCTGCCCACACGAGCTGCCTGCCCACCTGCCATCCAGTCTAGGACTTCCCATTTCCAGCCTTCAATAATCTTGCCCAGTTTTGTGTAAATGCTTGTTGTGTGTGTCGGCCCTTTGGGGTATTTGTTTCTTTATGTTTGATAGGTATTGTGTGGATTAATCATCTGTCATTGTCCGGCATTTCCATCTGTTTGTCCTGTGCCTTTCATTAAGTTATTTATATTTTTAAACCTCTGTGCATGTCAGTTCCTTTCTTCTTTTTTACATGCTGACAATTTGGATGATTGAGAATTCCTGGAGGATTGAATTGGTGTTAATTTAGATATTGACAACCGACATGGTTTAGATCAAATCCGGAATACGAGAGCCTGCTAAATACTGCTTGGGCATGATCCACGTTAAATTCCAGTTATCCATGGAAGGAACACATCATGTTCAGTCTCTGTGTCAGCTGCAGTTGTGGTTGTGTTTCATTGGTTGATGTACACGACAATACTAGTAATGGATCGCATCCTCTGGTTCTCAGCCACTCACTCAATATTCAAATAAAGAGAGTAGTAACGTGTGTGCTGGTGGTCAAACGAAAGCATCTTTATTGACTTTTCATCATCATTGAAATCCCTTTATTATTATTCTTTTTTTAACTTCCCCCTGGTTTTTTTGTTCTATTTTGCTCTGTTGTTCTTTTGAAAACGGTCAAGTTTTCTTGTAATGAAAGTTATCTTCTGTGGACTAGTCAGAATGAAAAATCATCATAATAGCTAGGACTCTACCACTCCTTGAGCATGTAATAGGGAGAGACCCCACCTCTTCCCACAAATGAAATAAAATTAAATAAATTGTGCTCCTAATATTCATTGTGTGGAAACATGACCAACCACTATGGCATCATAGATGGGCTACAAATTAAGAAATTCCACATTACACCTTTTTTTTTACCATAATAGAAATTCCACATTTTACCATTTACCATAATATGAACTGAACTGACTACAGCATAGAAAATTCTGACTTGATCTTTACACGATGGCTCAATGGATTTAATTTTGGAAAAAACAAAACAACAAATGTCTACATTCCGCTGCTCATTATACAGAGTTGAAATTTGTGTGTAAAATGGCATTGTCCACTGAAATTGCCGTTCATTATTATGAAATTCATTTTGTTCCTAATAATGGGACCTGACTTTCTTCATCTTCTCTTTGTCTTCTTCTTTTCTTATTCTTCTTGTACAAGGATACACACACAAGGAAATTAGATGCAGGAGGAGGCCATCTGGTCCATAATGCCTGCACTTCATTTCAACGCCAGACCATAAAATGCAAATGTTTTTATTTTTGCAGTTTTTTTTTCTATCGAGGGAAGAGGCAGGCAAAGACAGTTCTGTGTAAAAACACACACACAACATCACCACACAACACCCTTGACGAGACCCTCACCAACAGCACTCCGTACACATGGCCACGATCACATCAATGCTCAAGCTTCCTAAAAGTCCTTACCAACATTCCTATCCCCTCTAGCTCCATAACTTCCAGGTACCTACCTAATACTAATTTAAACTTATCTACTGTTTCTGCTGCCACTACCTTTCCAGGGAGACCATTCCATGCATTAACTACTCTCTGAGTAAAAGTCCCCTGCCTTACTACCGTCTTAACTCTCCTCTTCTTTACTCTCAGGCTATGGCCCCTGGTCCTATCACTGTCTACTCTGTTAAATAATCCTTTTGCACTTATTTTATCTCCACCTTTCATTATCTTAAACATCGATCATATTTCCTTGTAACCGCCTCCTTTCTAGTGTATAAAGCCCTGTCTCCTTCAGCCGCTTCTCATCGCCGAGTCCAGCAAGGCCCAGAATCAATCTAGTAGCCCTGCGCTGAACCCTCTCTATGGCATCTCTGTCTTTCCTGAACTGTGGTGACCAGAACTGCACATAATATTCCAGATATGGCCCTCACTAAATTCCTGTACAATGTAAACACCACCTCTTTTGATTTATAAATGACCCCCCTCCGAATAAAACCTAAAACCCTATTTGCTTTACCTATGTCTGGTACTGTGCTGCCTGCTTACCTCCCGTATCTATTACCACCCCCAGATCCTTCTCCTGTGTGACACGCTCCAAAATTACCCCTTACATCATGTCATCTCTATTTTCATTGTTCTTTCCCATCCCCAACACCTTACACTTGCTCAGGTTAAATTCCATCTGCCAATCTTTTGCCCAATCTATGCAAGTATCAATACTTTCCTGAAGCTGATCACCACCCCCTCTGCTATCCACTTTACCTCCAAGCTTTGTGTCATCTGCAAATTTGGAAAGCTTACTCTTTACCCCACTATCCAAATCATTGATGTAAATAATGAATAGTAATGGTCCGAGTACTGATCCCAGTACTTTCATCTTCACAGCAAGATATCCTCCCACTCACAGCCACTCTTTGCTTCCGATCACAAAGCCAGTTTGAAATCCAATTTGTTACCTGACCAGTCACTCCACAAGCCCTCACTTTGGCTAACGACCTCCGATGTGGTACCTTATCAAATGCCTTCTTAAAATCTAGATCTACTATGTCCACTGCCTTTCCCTCATCCACCCAATCAGACACTGCTTCATAGAACTCCAAAAGATTTGTTATACTGGAACTACCTTTGGTAAACCCATGCTGACTACCTTTAATTAGTTTGTATTTATTTAAATGGTTCTTCATCTGGTACCTAATTAATGTCATCAACGCAATACTTTCCTGAAATTCCTCTTCTTCCTCTATCATTATTATTATTATTGTTATTATTTGCCTTCCAAGCTGTAAGCAGTTTGACAGGATAGCACAGAGGCAGAGCACTTACTTTTGAACTGTCTCATCTGGGTCGGATTCCCATCCAGACTGTAGGATTGGTGCTTCCGAAACGGTTTGGTGATTATGATTTGCTGCATCACAGTCGTGGGTGTCCGATATTAGTTGGTGGACTTGTCATTCAAGAAGAGTAGGTGAGTAATCGCTGGCACCCTGAACAAATCACAAAAAACTAACCAAATAAGCTCCACTTGGATGTCAGGCCTGGTCAGCTGGCTCGTGAAAGACTTGCACCAATTCACCTCCTGCCACTGACCCCGTAAGAAGGTGGAAGTAATCAGGGAAATTAAGAAGTAGTTGTCATAGTTGTAAGGCGGAAGCCTATTTTTGTGATTGGGATTGTTGTTATTATTATTATTATTATTATTATTTTCTCCCAAATTTTGTCACTTATTTCTTGGAAAATGCTACACCGATTGTTTCAAACTTCACAGGATTGTTCCATCTTCTTCTTTCATGTCCAGCACATCACTGTGGGTTTCATAATTTTATTGGGGCATGGATGCTGATGTAATGCCCACTGTATAGTGTAGAGCAGGAATTTGGAATTTTTCTCTGGTGCTGGGCAATAGCTCATCTTCTCGTTAAGGATAACATGGGGTCTTTAACATCCGCTAACTAAAGTCACCAGAGGGTATGTCCAGTTTTATGTCCATCTGAAGGATGACAGACACATCGATGCCTCGCCACACCTGCGAAACACAAGGATGACAGTTTATAGCTGGGCTGAGATGTAAACATAGGCTAGACAGCTCTTGCTTCTAGGCTATCTAGCCAACTCAGTATTGTTCCGAGTCATAATGTCTAGTGCATGTCCTTCAAGAAAGTTGATTGGTCGATATGCGTTGTGGCCATCTTTGTTTTCTTGTTTTTTTTTGTGTGTGTTTTTTTTCAAATATATTCTCCAAAACCGCTGAATAGATTGATACAAAACTTCACATACACCATCGATTGACCAGGGCAAGTTTATGAAAAAGAAACTTCTCTGTAAAATATAATCGCGACGATGGGCCAATCAAAATTGGCCTTTTTTTTGACATCGGGAAGTCAGGGATTTTGATGGAGAAAATTGGAATATATCAGTTATAGGATCTAGTGACTTATGGTTATAGTAATTATGATATGGACACCTTTTGACCATATAGTGTGAATCCTTTCTTTTCAACCAATATGGTGCCCATTGCAAACGAGACACATAGGGCCGAATTTATGAAAGGCGCTTAACAGAGCGCCTTGCTAACACACACCTAACCCTAACCGCTGATAAAAACAAACATCGTTGTATCTGCACAACTAATCGCCTGCACAGCTAATCACCCGTCTCAATAGCAATTTGTGAAGGGACATAAACACATATCTCCAACATCCAATTGAAATGACGCACTTGCACGGAATCGCAGCAACACGGACAATTGTTGGAGGGGATTTCAGCGCATTGCTCGTCATTGTAGGTTGATCCAGGTCATCTTGCTCTCGAATCAGCAGCCAATGAAATGATTCCTTCGAGAATCTGTAACTCCGTTCAAATTTGATCTTTCATACCTATCCAGAGGATTTCATCTATCCTTGAAGATTCTCAATGCACGTCAGTGAACTGCCCTATTCCTATCATCTTCTGCCTCCTCTTGAGCTAATTCAAGCACTCCTAACACATCCACATTCACCGCCATGCAATGCTTGCTTCAAGGACTTAAACACACTCTTAAAGGTCCCATGACACTCAAAACTTTCTGGTTATTTATATATTAACTTGACGTTCCTTAGTGAGACTCCTGTTTCTTTTTTTAAATCAAATGGATATTGCATATTCAGCACTTCTCGTGCTTTTCACAACTTGCTTGCCCGCCTACAAAGTTGACTTAAGCGAACGCAGGTCAGGTGACGTTCAGTCATCTCCAGAACGCGACTCGCACAGAGTGGTTGAGATGTCGCGCGCCGTATAAGTCGTACAAATGTATTGTGCGTGTTTGCTATCTCACTGATCGTCTTAATTCCTGTGATTGTTTCACGGAGGTTTTTAAGAGTTTTAGCTTGCTTTCGAAATGCCTGCAAGATGTATCGTAGCAGGATGCAGCAATACAACCAGAGACGGTGTAAGCCTTCGTATTTCCCGAAAGATGGAGAATCTTCGGAGATATTGGATCTAAAGTGAAGCTGACGAGGGGAACTGGAAAGGCCAGCGACACGGCGTCATTTGCAGCGCCACTTCGAAGACGGTGGATTTGATACGGGCTCTATCGCTGTTCAGTTTGAAGAAGTTGAGGAGGCTGAAACCTGATGCCAGTACCTCATCCAGCAATGTGTTCCTCATGCCGAGAAAGGGTGTGAGGCAGCTGCTGAGAAGCGGAAGAAATAGGGTAGTCATTTCGAGTCCGATATACCTACAGCAGCCAATGCGGGCCCGAGCCAGGACGTTACATCTGTGGCTTACTGGGGCGAGTAGTGTCATTGTTGGTCGTGTCGCGGATGCGTGGGTTGTATTGCGGGATCGGAGCTATTGTTGTTTATCGCCACAACGATGGCACACAATGCCACTGGCACTAATGACTAAGTCTAAGACCTAATTAAAAGTTAGACATTTTAGGTA
>CM068957.1:125400743-125416380 GCA_035128595.1 Eptatretus atami
TCCTTCCGAGGTCGGCAAAATGAGTGCCAGCTTGCTGGTATCCTGTGTTGGAGTGGCAAATCCTGACCAGGATTGTACCCAATAGCCAAGGAGACCGCTAAGACCGCACCAATGCTCTGCACAAAATATGGTCCCAATGGATGGATGCATATTGTTTTTGGCCCAATCTTTCAATGGTGAACAATCACTTAAAAAATTAAATAACTCGTATCCGGATCCGGATTCGGATCTTCAAAATCGAATCAATTTGTCGTGGTCATACACCTAACCTCTCCACCAAGTTTCATCCGAATCTGTCCACAACCTTTTGAGACATTGTGCTATATATCGGTTTTGGCCCGATCTCTCAATGAAGAGAGACTGAAGTGGTTCTTTTGGTGAAGAATCACTTCTAAAATTATCGTATCTGGATCCGGATTCGGATCTTCACCAAAATTGAATCAATTCCTCCTTGTCACACACCCAACATGTTCACCAAGTGTCGTCCGAATCCGTCTACAACTTTTTGAGATATCCTGCACACAGACAGATAGATAGACAGACAGGGGTGAAAATATAACCTGCTTCACCTTCGGTGGCGGAGGTAGCGAAAAATAAAAAATAATAAAAATAAAATTCAGGTGAGTGACCTGAGACATTGGGGAAATATAGTTAATATGCCGCAGCATTGGTTATTTTTTTCTTGTTTTTAAATTTTTATTTATTTATTTACATGCCCTCAGCTCATGGAAGAGTGATGACACAGAACAAATCAGGACACAACATAACAAAGGGAACAGCAAGATAAAGGTTGGTAGAAACCAACAGCAGGGAAGAGGGAGAAAGTAGATGGAGACAGACAAGCAAGGGATGTAGGTGACGATGAAGGGTAAGGGAGAACAAAAAGGGTGGACAATATGGATACATAAGTAAAATTGTGTTTGACCAGTTTGTGATTTTGTCAAGGTTTGAGGAGAGGGAAGAAGCTCCTGCCTGTCTGTTAGAAGGATGAGAGATGTCACGGTAGAGAGTGGAGTCATCAGCAAAGAGATAAAGAGTATTTTCCAGAGAGTCAGTGAGATCATTGATGAAGATTAGGAATAACATGGGGCCAAGAACACTGCCTTGGGGTACTCCAGCCTTGACAGGGGAGGAGATGAAAGGGTTCCATTGAGAGCCATATGTTGTCTGCGGGAGTGGAGGAAGTTAGTGATCCAATAGTGGAGTTGGCCTTGGATTCCATAGGCAGACAGTTTGGAGAGCAAGGCAGGATGTCAGACGGTATCAAAAGCTCGAGGTATGTCCAGAGAGACTGCCCTGACCTCATGACTGGTATTGAGGGCCTCCATCAATTGTTGGGAGAGTAGAAGCAGCATGTCCAAGGTACAGTGTCCAGGCCTGAATCTCAATTGATGATCTGAGATGAGGCTGTTCGATAAAAGGAATGATTTTATATCGACTGCGATGATGGATTCCATGACCTTGCTGATGACTGGAAGTTAGCTAATTGGGCTGTAGTTAAGGGGATCCGTGTTTGTACATTTTGGTGTGATGCCGTGGTGTTCGCTGATTTCCAAGCAGATGGAAGATGACCTATGGCAAATGATAGGGTGATAATGGCAAAGAGAGAGGGGAAGTGCAAGAGCAGCAGAGGAGGTTTTTAGGACACGTGAACTGATGCCGTCTGATCCAGTTGCAGATTCAGTCGACGGTCGCC
Organism: Eptatretus atami; assembly: GCA_035128595.1. NCBI lineage: Eukaryota > Metazoa > Chordata > Myxini > Myxiniformes > Myxinidae > Eptatretus > Eptatretus atami. The sequence goes on from CM068957.1 coordinate 125,402,440, forward strand.
AGAAAGTTTTTTTTCCCACCTTTTCAGGTGCAAAAGACTTCAGGACCAATTGGGTATGACTGGGAAGAGTGGGTACAGAGAGGGAGGGGTTAGGGACACGTTTTTGAAGCAAACACAGAATTGGGGCATTCGGCATTCTCACGAGCGGAGTTGACTGTGGTGCCATTTGAAGAGAGGGAAGGGATGGAAGGGGAGCATACTCCAGACTTGACAAGGTACAACCAGGTTTTAGAGGAGGGAGACAAGTTTGAAAGCTCATTGTTGAGATTGGACAGATGTTGTTTCCTGGCTCCCCTGAGAGTAGACCCACTTGTTTCCGGCCTTGTGGAATGATCTGAGGTTGCCTTCGGTCGGATATGCTTTCCAGGAGGAAAATGCATGTTGTTTTAAAGCAACTGCCTCACCACAAGATTCAGAGAACCAAGAGCAGGAGGATGTGTAGGATAACTGTAGATAATGTAGGATTGAAGACGAGATGGGATGAATCTGTGCATAAGAGAGAGTGCTTTTCTGTGGAAGAATTCCCAGGCTGAATTAATATCAGCGGTGGTGGATATAGGAGACCAGACTTGAAGTGTAAATATGTTTTTTTAATAATAATAATAATAATAATAAAAACGAATACACAAAGTGTGAATGTAGAAGTAGGTAACATTTTCTATTCAAGAAGAAGGCCTGTTTGGCTGAACGCTTGTCACCAATAAAGATCGTCCAGAAGCTACGTCCATTACTCTTTTTTTTTTTCAATGCTTTTTAAAGTGGCAGATCCATGCCGGCTTAGCCTATCACTCTCTGGTGCCTGTCATGGACTGAACGAACAGCTTGTTCAGTCCCCTTTGAGAGCTCTGCATTTATGAGCTTCAGGATGAACGCGTTTATGCTGTGGGTCTTGTGGGATTCGGTGCCCGACTCGTAAGTGAGGCCACAATGCATGCAGGACACCAAAATGGTGCAGAACTTGCTGCGGAGTAAAGGGCAAGATGCTGTGTCTTTTTTATTTTTGAGTTGTCCTTGTGCTTTATGCTGTGCATCATGCCATGGTTTGCTGTGTACAGTGCTTCTCGCGCCATTGAGTTGGTGCTTTGTACAACGTGAGATGTTGCTCAGTCAGATGATCGTGCTTCGTGTTCCTCGTACTCCTTGCGTCACTGCAGGGACAGTGCTGGAATTTCACAAGGCTTTGCTATTACTTAGCTTCTGGGTTTAACATGCCATTTATTTATCAAGGAGTAATTAAATGTAATCCATCGAAAACTTTTTTTCAGCACTTTTTATTTCTTCCAAATGAGAACATGACAATGCCAATATGAATAGATAATGAGAACAGACAAAGATGAAAAATCAACATTGTCCCTCGGTTTGCTGATGAATACCATCATGTTGTTAGCGAATATTATGGGTCCTTACATGCCGCTGAATTTCGACATTTATGGATCCTTGAGCAAAGTCAATCCACCACACTGGGGGGCATAATGGTTGGAGCATCGGCACCGAGTCTGGAAGGTCAGCGGTTTGAACCTGACCCCAGGCCAAATTATGCCAAAGACCTTATCATCATTTGGAGGATAACGTGTGGGTTAGCATCCCATGTTGGGGGGCAAATTCATCTATAATTGCCCAGGTGGCTGCAAAAAGAAATGCAACGTCAACAAGATGGTGTTGTCGGTTTCCCAGAATGCCCTGGGAAGTTGCATCACTTCCCTCAAGATCAGTGGCCGTGGTTGTCTGAAGTCGAGTCCGGTGCTGTCTCATGTATGTGTGTACATGATTTGTGTATTGCAACTTCTCCATGAGCCTTAGACACTGAATATATTGTTACGGTTGTAGAAATTCACAGAACACCATTCAGGTTCCCGAGATGCAGTTCATGTCGAATAAGTGTGTGTTCCAGGTTAGATTTCCCCACCAATGTATGACGAGAATTATTTGTGTGCCGGGCTGTGCATCTTTATTTAACAATAACAACAACAACAATAACAACGACAACCCACGGCTGCGTTTTGACGGTGATCTCCAACACGGCCGCGTTTTGACGGTGATCTCCAACACGGCCGCGTTTGACGGTGATCTCTAACACGCCGCGTTTGACGGCAAGATCAGATCAAAACGGCGTTACCTCTGAAAGAGCTGGCCAATCGGAAGGAGAGGGGCGGATCCAGTGTGGGTGAAGGTTCAAATGTGAAAGGAAGGAGGGCGCTGATTTCGGGTGGTAAGCCCAGAGCGACCCCTCCCCTTGGGGCTATAAAAAGCCGTGTTCGCCGCAGAGCTTAGAAGTGTTGTTGGAGTCCGGAGAGTTGGGGAGAGCGCTTGAGTGGGCGCTGGACTTCGTGGCTTGCAGTCGGCGGTGGGAGTGGAGAGACGCCCCGTTGGGAGCTGGACAGTTCGGAGTTTGGGCAGTTGGTTCGCTGGGGGTTCGCCGGCGCAACCAGGAGGCCTGAGTTGAGACCCCATTCAACTCCTCCAGCACGTCGTCGGCTAAGCCAGGCCGCAGTGGAGGCCGGACGACCAAGGGAGCCAGTCGGAGCTCGGGGGTCCGGGCAAAGACACCGAGGGTAGCCGAACCAGGACCCAGCGAGTCACCACGAGGGTGGCCAGGTAGCCCGCTCGGTCTCTCGGAGCCCCTTCGGTCATCCCGGCTCCGAGCAATTATAAAGGCTCCACGAGCCCGGTTATTTCTTTCTTTCTTGGGTTTTGCATGAAAGTCTGTGGCGCCTTGTCCGTAAGTAACAACTGTTAAGTGCCTGTACATTACATGATAGAAATCGCTGTAGGCTTCTTGCTCGTGTCCTGTCCCTATCTCCTCATTGACTGCTTACGTGCCGTGTACAAATAATGTCCCCATTGTTGAATGTCACCTGCTCGTTGTGTCACTTTCTGCCATTGACTGCCATGATGCGTTCGGAATAATTAGCTGGCTGATTATAGCCAATAAAACGTACATCTGGCCCGACGGGACTTGGCGATATAAAACCGCTCGGAATCGCATACGGAACAAGCTGCTCAAGCGGCTCGTTTTCGTGCAGGTCCCGTCGAGGTATAAACTCCCGGCATTTCTGTCCGCGCGAAAATTAGGTACATCGACAATTCGGCGATCGACCCTGTAGCGCGTGGTCAGAAGAGTTGGCTGGTTTATGGTGTGTTAAAAACACCCGTAGCTGGGTTTCGGCGTTGATCTGGAAGCTGCGACTAGATTGCTCGTTCGGTGGGCGCACGCGGCCGCAATTGGGGTAAGTCGGTCATCCGTACGCCGGACGGGCGGAAATCTACAACAATATATATATATATATATATATATATCTATTTAATGAGTAATAGATGTCCAACAACCACCCTTCACCTTGTTGTGTAACGTCGGCCGAGGCCCTCACTTTTTTTTTTATTCCACCCTCTCCTTTTTGTCTTCATTACCCTGAAATGAAAAATGCTGCCGGCATTCCAAAAAGTCTGTTTTCTACAGGCGTGGGTTGCAGAGTGTTTCACTTGTCAGGAATAAACGGCATCCCCATCGCTTCGCTCGGCCTCGGTCGAATAAACCCAGAATTTCTCCAATCAATTTGATGGCTGATTGCCACGTCGAGTAAAAAAAGAAAAACAAAAGTAAAAGTTACAATAGACAGAATAGCTTAATAGGTGAGTGTGTGTAAATGGTAAACGGACATTCCATATGATCACACGATGCATGTTTGTTCCTGGTTGATTTTAACCTCAATGTTTTTATATCAGATGGTGTTTTCACACATTAAAGTGATGATGTACGATTTTAATGTTTCTCTTTTCTTCTAAAAGTTAACGTCAAATTTTCAAGCAAACAGAAAGAACAAAAAGCATTTTCGTTTGGCACATGCTTTCTCATGTTTACTAAGGCTGACTTCTGGGCATAATAACTCACAATCGGGCATCAAAGTTCAAGAGTCAATGTGGATTAAATTGGGTCAGTCTGGTTGCAGAAAACAAACATTTTGTGTCGGCTTTATCTGAGATCTCCAAGAGACAGGAGTGCACCAGTGCCAAAGACTGTGATGTTCGCAGATTATCTCCTGGTTGTGTTTATGTGGCCTGTTTTCTGGCCTTACAAAGAGGCTGGAAATAAGGCTGTCATGTTTTCCTCCAGTATTTTCCCAGCCTCCCTTTCCTTGATCATCAGATTCCCTCTCTCGCTTTTCCATATACTCACCACCTCTTGGCTCACCACACCCTTCCCTCCCCCAACCCCCACTCCACTCCATTCACCTTCCCACCAATTCCAATTTTCCCACAGCCACCCCCCCCCCACAAGGGTTAGTCGTTCTTTCCTAAATCCCACGGGTATCGAGTACCAAGGCTGACAGTTTTCAGCCATGAAACTTTACCTGTATGTCTTAGAATGTTTTTTTTTTATTTTTTTTTTAAACCAGACTCTGGCATAATGGTTAGAGCGTCCGCTGTAAGTCTGGTTTGAGGTTCGAGGTTGGAACCCCGTCCGAGTTGTACTCAAGACTTTAAAAATGGTACGTGCTGCTTCCTTGCTTGACTCTCATCTTTTAAAAAGGATAGAGCATGGATAAACAACCATGTGTTGGCGGTCGTAGTGCAGGCTTTGATGTGTCTCAGGCCTCTTCCTGCATTGAAGTTTCTTGTAGGGGAACCCGTATTTATTTTGCATTTTTATTTTTTAGGCAATACTTTAGTATGGAAGGGCAGTTTGTTGTGCTCGATTCCTTTTGTTGAAAACTCTGGTATTTGTCAGTTTTGATTTTTATTCGGTTTGGCCAGGTGTGATCAGTTTGCGCAACAGCATGGATTTCAAAGTTGCTTTAACTTAAGAAACAAAGTTTCGCTCTGTGACCTGAAAAAAAACAGCAGGTGCTTTTGTTGCCTTCACTGTTCGTTGTCACTTATCTATGGATATGAAAGGAAGAAGTATGTTTGAGTTTTCTCACCTTTCATTTAATAATTTTTGTTTGACCTACATTCTTCCTCTTCTGTGGTATAAACATGAAATATTGATGCTATGAGGTCGTTGAGATGTTTTGACTGACTTACTTTGATGCTCAAAATGTACCACAGGAATATGTGACACATTTTCAATCTTGAACAGGTACTTATTTATTTATTTATTTATTTATTTATTTATCACAGTGTGCTTTCTTACCCATTCATCGTCAATGTACCGTACTCACTCTTGACAGAGTCTCGATGCTGTCAAACCAATCTCTTGGCAAAGCTCATGCTGGTTGGTTTGTCGTTGTCTTCCCAGTGGTCAGGACAGGGATTTTTAATTTGTTCAGCGTGTTGGTGGTAATACCCCTACTTTTTGCCAATGACATTGAGGAATTGTTAACATCCACCAACGGCGAGTGCTGGTAAACGGGTCATCCAGTTTAATTTCCATCCAAGAGTTGATGCACACATCGATGCCTCGTCCTGCATGTGAAGCACCAGAGTGATGGTTTATAGCTGAGTCGATATTCAAACTCTGGAGCTTCAAGCAAGCAATGCCCCCATCTCTTGTCATCCCCAATTCTGACCCGTGATCTTTATTTCCCCCATCAACATTTCACTAATCCAACCATCTTACTTGCTAGTTTCAATGTATCCTCACCTCCTCTTTTTCTTTTCGTTCATTCCCTTGATGTTTGTCCCACTGTGAGTTCTATCTCGGTCTCTAATGAGCCTCGCTCCTGTAAACTATATAAACCCAGGCTGGAGAGCTCAAAGGTGAGTGTGCATCCCTCAAGGCTATCCTGCCAGCCCCCCATGCTCATTACGACAATCAAACATTGATCACCTTGGTTATTTGGTGATGTGACATATAAAATGTTATTCATTCGACGAGGGCGAGCGAAGCGAGGTGAGTCCATTTATTCCTTATGCGTGAAACACGCTGCAACCCATGCCTACAGAAAACGGATATTTTAGATCACTCGCTGCATTTTCCATCCAATCATTGTGGAACTTTGTTTAACAATTCTTTATGTGTCGGTACTTCTATGTTGATGTCAATCGCTCAGAGCGGTTGTGGATAAAACGAATTTAAAAGTGAATAAAGGTGAAAAAGTGAGGGTGGACAAACCTCCCACCCCCACCCCCCCCAAAAGAAGTGATGTCCTCGACTGATGGTCCACCGCATGGTTGTGGATGCTTATTACAAGTTTATTACTTTTTGTATCCAAAATCTGGGCTCACGGAAGAACAATTATGAATATGGCACCATTCAAGTAGCATTTCTGCAGCCAGAGAAGTTTTCAAAGTACAGGATTATGAACAATTGCTTTGGTAGAATTGCCTGCATCCCCAGGAGATGCCACAGGGATTTAACAAAAAATACAACCAGACGTGTTCCTTTCCTCTTAAGCTGCCAGTTTCTCGTCCGAGAAATATTCATGCTGAAGCCTGCTCGTCTTACAACTCGTCAGCAGAGGACAACACCCATATTACCGAATGCAACAATTCCAATGGACCTTTGAATCGGCTTTGTATTCTAACTGTCTGAAAATCGTTATTCACAAACTTTGTTTAATGCTTATAATTTCAACCGCAGGGGCAATTGTGGTTTGGGCAGCATAAACATGGCATTCATTCAGCCACATTTTACAGCTGGGCTTTTAAGATGGGTGGGCTGCCAAACCAGAACGGATGGTTGAGCAAATATTTAGGAAAACGATTGGCAGCGAGGGATTGGGGTGAGGCATGAGCGCGTTTGATGATGGAGCCGATGCCAATCTGCATGGCGAACATGAATCCACGAAGCGGCGTCTGCGCTTGGTTTAAATGAGCGATGCCGTTTGTGTCGACGTTTGAAAGTTGCCGAAAAGTTGAGACTGCTGAAAGTTCTACTCCGATTCCAAAATTCATGCCGCAATTGAATTGGGATTGTATTCCTGTCTGAAGTTGGAAACTTCTTGTTCTGGATGTAGCATTTGGAACTGGGTCTGTCTTGTGTTCCTTTCATGGTTTGACCAGGACTTGGATCCTGATAATGAGGACTCTCACTTGGGAATTAGAACGTTAGGACCTGGATGTCGTGTCATAACTCTGCTGCTAGAACTTCAGATCGCGGTTAAATCTCATGTTTAAATAATGTTAGAAGTTTGTCATTGAAGTGTAGCTTGTCATTTTTATTTTTTTTACATTTACAACCTAGAACCAGTTAACTAACAACAAAGTTCAGGTTATATTTTTGGCATTGCCCAAATACTTCCTTATGGCTACACAATCCGGTGCAAGCTGGTGATGATGTGCGTCGTTTTCCTTCGGATAATCCCAGTAAAGGATGTACGTATTGCATTATTGGGCAATGCAGGAGAAAGTTCGGTAGTCGGTAGGTGGTGTTTTATTTTGTCATTCATTTTTTGCTTTATTCAAGACTTTTTCCTTCAACCTGCACTAACTTCCAGGCTGATGGTAGAGAGGAAAGGTTTGTACATGCCCTTGCTTATCCTTTCCCCTGGGTTGTCTCTCGAGCTTTTTTTTTTTTTAATGTTCATTTGGATATATGCAACCTTTTTCTTCTAGCTCAACATAAAAAAAATTCCTTCTAGAAGTTTCTTCTAATGGAACACATCATCTGTCACCAGTCGTGATTATAGGAAAGGGTGGTATTCTCGAAGTTTGTTACTTGAGGTTGCTGTATACTCCAATGGGTACATACCTTTTGCATTATTTAATTTGTGTGGGTTTGTCATAGCTGTTTACTTTGAGATTTCAGTTGTCCTATAGGGCTGGCAGTATAGCCTAGAGGTGTACACACTTGCTTCAAAGCTGTCTAGCCTGGGTTCGAATCCTGACACAGCTATAAACTGTCATCCTGGTGTTTCTCGGGTGGGATGTTAAACTGGTTGTTGATGTGTGTTGCATCCCTCGAATGGATGTTAAACTGGGTGTCCTGTCTGCTGGCACCAGTTGATGGATGTTAAAGATGTCATGTTGTCCTTCGTGAAGAGTAGGTGAGCTATTTTCTGCAGTCAAAAGAAGAAATGGTCCCATCCATATTCCTCTGCATGGAAGTGAAAGATACAATGACATTTCACAACATTGGACATTTCCTTGAAGAAACTGACTGAGCCTAATAGTGCTGTGAAAGGAAGGGGGTGATGGTGTAATGTAGATTGTAGTTGAACTGAAAATCTGAAGACATCCCAACAAGACATGATATGGAAGATTTATTTTTTTATTTTTTACTCTTCTTACTAAAGTTTTGCCATGATGATGTAGATGCATGCTTGCTTGGGTTAGTTGTTTTCAGACCGTTCTCTCCCTCTGTTGGTGACATCACTTTTTCTTTGTTCCATTTTCCATCTGCATCACAGGTGAGATTTCTTTAAACTTAAAAACATCCAATTTCCAATGTCACTGAAGTTTTAAACACCTGTTTTTTGAAAGATGATGTGCACAGTTGAGGGAGGGAGAGCGAGTCATGAAAAGCCAAGAAGACTTCAGACTTATGTTGCAAGATTTCTCAATCAGGCTAAACGTATGATTATTGGTGCAGTTTGGAGAAATTATACGAGGTTTGCAGAATTGAGGTATGCACACTTACTTGCCTGAGAGCTGTGGAGCCTGGGTTTGAATCTCGACCCAGTTATAAACGGTCAGACTAGTGTTTCGCACGCACGTCGAGGCATCTATGTGCGCACCATCCTTTGGAAGAATGTTAAGCTGTTCGTTGGTGGACGCTAAAGATCCTACTGTGTCTCATGAAGAGTACAAGGGGTATCGTCAGCACCCTTCCACCTTCAGTTAAACCTCAGGCCTTGAAAAAGGATTCATGAAAGCCTGGGTCCAAAAATGTTCCCTGGCAAACCCCACAAGAATGTGGGACTAATTGGGCCATGAAAGAAGTAGTAGTATTACTCATAGTTTTAAGCAAAAACATAAAATGCTTGTAAAGATTTAATAATGTAACGTTCGATTTTTAAATAAATGAACAGACAGGAAAACTAAAAAGGTTGACAAGAAAAAAAACACTAATAGTGAAAGAACAGAGGATCACAGAAAGACAGCTCGAAACAGCGTTGCTCGTTTCGCCGGCTGGCTGTTCAAGCAAGAAATGTAGAAAAGTAATTTTCAGAAATTAGAACTAGAAATTTCTAGCAATTTCTAGAAAATAATGCACCTCTCAAAGTACTAGACTGTCTTTCCTGGCACCATGCCCAGTAATCAGGTTGGCTTGGAATGTCGTCATGCACAAGAAGAAGTATGTAAGGAAGGAGCCTGATGTTTCCTTGGGCCTTCAGTCACAGTTCACAAGGTGATAGAACAAGGTGATGAAATGATGAGGTTCAGCTTGCTAGAAACGTATTTCTATCGATATGATTGCGGCTTGTTTAGCTGGAGGCTCCAGGCACCGGTCTTTGCCACTTCTGTCGCCGCAAATCAGCATTTCCCTTGATCAAGCCTGCTTGCTAGGAAAAGAGGGGGCAAGGTTTGCGAAGGCAGCTTTGGACAGATGAGAGCAGGATTACTTGAGGCAGCTTCTTATCAACATGCAAATCATTATGGACAACTCAGACATATAAGTGGACTTGGCCTTGAGGGTTATGTGATGATAATTTTTGTCAGCCATTACTTCGAGGGAGTTTTACTTTCAAATTGTCACAATTTTTAAGTGACTTCACAGGCAGATTCAGACTTAGGCAAAGGCCATTTGATCGATCGGGCTTGTGTAGCATCCACAACTGGGTACTCGTGTCTAACTGAGGTCATTATAATGATGCAGCCAATTTGAACAGTGCACTGACACCAAATTGCCTACTTTTATTCAACGATACTGTCAAACCTTTAACACCTGCAATCTTAATATTGATAGGACGCATGGCTTTTGTGTGCTCTGAAATGTGGCACCCCCTGCTGGGATTGCACAAGAATAATAGCTTTTCATTTGATCTGATTCCATTGAAAATCGAATCAGGAAAGTCCCACTGTGAGTAAATACACGACGAGCGAGATGCAAGTCCCCCCCCCCCTTCGCTATCCTGCTGTGCCTTGTTTTTTTAGATAATCTTTTTATCTTTTTATAAAATCAATTTGGTTTATGCTGAACAGTTTTGTTGATTGAATGCACTGGTATGACCAAAAATAGAGATTATTTCCCAATTGCTGACAGCATAGTTGCCTTATATGGGACAAGGAGCCATTTATTAGTATATAGCTGAAGGTGGTGAAAGATGGTCCTCCCTGTCCAGAAAGATTGAAAACGACCCTTCCTGAAACAGGTTGTCCTCTTCATACAAAATAGAAATTCCACAATGAACTTGCTGTCTTCCTCCTCCTCCTCCTCCTCCTCCTCATAATCTTCCTCCACCTCATCCTAATACTACTACTCCTTTAATGTCCCCAATGAATCCTATAGTCTTGTGTAATTGGCCCAAGTCTTTCACGAACCGGCTGCCGAGGCCTGACGTTTGACTGCAGCTGATGAAGACAATTATTTGGAATTTGTTTCGGGCGTTGGCGATAATCCGCATGCTCTCGGCGAAGTCACAGAAGACACACCCAGCCTAACGTCCATCTGATGGATGGCGCACTTTGTGATGCAACACTTTGCCTGCAAGTCGCCAATCCGGCAGTGAATAGTCGGGTAAGGATGGAACAACCTCCAAGCTCCTCCACGAGCCTCCACAAGCCTTGAACAGCTCGACGTTACATCACTCTGATATAGAATGAGGAGACTGGATGTTGCTTGCTAAAAAGGCCCCTCAGCCAGGACTGCCACGATCCTCGGTATCCTAAGCGAGGCTCAGTGCATATCCTATTCTTGGGGATTATCGCTCTAAGTAAATATGTTTTTATCACATTTATCCCTCCTGACGAGCTCCGGAATGTTGATGAAGAGTTGTGTGGTCGTTCACTTGTAAGACCAGGTCCATCGTTCTCTGATAGAGCACTTCTGCAGTCACAATATGTCATGATTATACGATGTCATTGCAGACAACACTGTCATACAGTCTTGACATTGCATGTTTGAATCCCAATTATGCAGCGTGACTGCTCAGTGCTGTGAGACACACAAACGTGTGTGCTTGATTCTTCGTTGCGATGTTTCAACCTTCTGTTAATTTGGAGATTGAGTAATATTGTATGTTTTTCTGTACTTGTGATGTGTATCTTGACTATGGCTGCCGGTTTAGCCAAAACAACACTTGTAAGTCGACACTTTCCTTTAAAGGCTGCTGTGTTTAGATGGCATAAGCATTTTCAGGAAGGAAGCCATTTAATACCAGGTGATCACACTCAGGTCAATGGTTGACATCCTTCTCCACAGAGATCCTCATTTGTGCTCAAGAATTGACTCGTTATGGTCATTGCTTATCCATCGTTGAGGTCAACTCAAGAAGCATTTCCGTCCAAGATGGATTCAAGCTTCATAAGTGTCGTATAGGATCTTTCCATCCAAGATACTTGCGACCTGAGCCTAGTTGATGGTGGATAGGAGTCGGGGAGGTCATGACGCGAGCCATTGCATTGACAAGTATCATCTTTAGTACTGCTCTTGCAGTAACAGCGCTAATGTGGCTGGCCTAGTTAGGCTTCTGGTCAATGATGTCCATCTCACCTTGAGATGTAGACATAGTCACCGGCATCTAGCTGGAATCTTTTTTTTTTTCTTCTCGGAGATTTATCTGGCACTTCAACAAGTGAACATGTGTTGCTCCATTGTCAGAGAGGTTATAAACGGTGATGAATACTGACATTATCAGGAAGTTGATCTTATGATGGATGGGAGGTTATTAATTAAGCAAAGGGAGATGGTTGGCCCAATGACACTCGTGCAGCTATGTCCTGGTTTGTGATGATTGTCCCATTGGAGAATTGTCCGTTTGATCCCTATTGCTCTTTGATTTTTTCCCAGGGCTTCTTGGGGCCAGACACATTGAATGCTGCCTTGATGTTAAGGGCAGAAACTCACCTCCCCCGGACATTCGGCTCTTGTGGCCATGTTTAGATTAGGGCTTTGACAAGATCAGGAGTAGAGGGATTATGGCGGAGTTTGTTCGGAGCATCTGCCAGCAGGTTGTTTGTTTAAATATATTACTGAATGACACTGCTGGTGATACCTTCGATACTTTTGCTAATAATAATTGAGTACAAGTTGAATGGGTAATAAATTGATCGAATATGATTTGGCATGCTTCTTGTATACCAGGCAGAGCTAGGAAAGTGTCTGCGGTACACGATTGGGTAGATGTTATCATCATAGCTGTACGCAGCTTTGTCAGAGGGATAAATAATTCTGCAGCAGATGTCTTAAGTACTACATCTGGGATATTTTCAGGCCTCATTACCTTTGTTGGTTATAGTTAAGTGCAATCGTCCTCTTCTTGATGGCACGTGAGGTGAACCGAATTGGTTGTATATGCCGTGCCGTCTATGATGGTGAGATACCCAAGAGTGGTTGTAGTTGGATCATCCACTTGACGCTTTTTGTTGAAGATGCTTTTGAGATGACAATTCAGCTTTTTGCTTTGTTCTTGCACGCTGAGGTCTGTTAAAGTTTAATTCCCCGTATATTTTGTGCATCTGCCCCTCTCCCCATCCTGTATAGCAATTGCTTTTTCAGCCCCCACCCCTATATCCCCTCTCCACTCTTAGCTGTTTGATTGTCTACAACCATTCCACATGGTATATATCTTAATGCAGGAAGTCTTTGTGATAATTTTCGATTCATTTTAAAATGCACCAATGTCTGGATTCTTATGGCGGCCCAACTACATGACTGCATTTATTACTTGCAAAATCCAAGATTTTCAAGTATATTGGTGAGTCGATTTTGTTATTGGGTCGCCGAAATAGGTGACCCTTATTGTCAGTAATTCTGTCTGTTTGTTTGGATGTTTGTTTGGATGTTTGTTTGGATGTTTGTTTGGATGTTTGTTCGTTTGTCATCAGCATAATTGGTAGTAAACGTGGGCGGATTTTGACCAAACTCGGGTGGTAGGTACATCTTATGACCTAGTGCTTTGGAAATTGTGATGGTTGCTAGGGACGCTTTGGTTCCCTAGCAACAACCGAAAAACCTTCAAAATCGGTACCGTTCACGCGAAATCAATTCCGAAAGCCATTATCCCACGTAGGGTTATGAAATTTGGCACAGATGATCTACAGGTGATGCTCTATCAAATATATTCCGGTTTTTGTGATATATGGAATATTTACCCGTAGTGCCCCCTACAATTAGGGTATGCGCGAAAATTGGCGAAAATTGAAGGCCCCCTAGCGGGACCAGTGAGTGCATCGATATGAATGAAACTTTGCAGGTTCATGGTACTCAATGAGTACTACAACTTTGCCTCAGGACATATTGACCGATTTCGCTTAGGTCAGGGGTCAAAGGTCAATTAGTGCAAAAATCTATAATATGCGAGAGCTGGAGGTGCCTTCGCGCAAATGCTACTCCTCTAGGGTTATGTCGGATTGTCATGAAAATTCACACTAATCGTCTGGAATACATTGTGCACAAACGATCGAGCCGCATTTTCGATTTAGATCTTGTTTCACCACAGCACCCCCTCGAACTTTGGGGATTTCCGATTTCAAACCGCATTTTCGGTACTTTTCATTCAAATGGATACCGAGTAGTTATCAGTAGATGGAACGGATGAGATTTGATATGCAAATCGTAAGGTGATTCCCTATCCGCTATATGACATCCATTTTGCTCTATATCTTATAGTGTCCATGCTCGGCGAACCATCGCCGCCTACCGGCTTGTTCTGTCTGTCTGTTTCTCACCGACAGGTCACAATTTTAACCCGATCCTCACGAAACTTCACCACATGGTAGAGTTTGTTATAAGGAAGGAAGAAGCTTATTGTTTTTGAAGTCAAAAGGTCAACATAGGCCAAAGGTCAACAAATTAGGTGAGATTTCTAAATTCCTCAATTTTCATCCGATTGACTTGAGATTTGAAGCAGATTTATATTTCACGCACTGAATTCAACTAGCCAATTATTTTTGAGGTCA
>CM068957.1:125418524-125433062 GCA_035128595.1 Eptatretus atami
CCTTTAAAATCTTTATTTTATTTAAATTAAATTCTGTACTTGAACACTGTAGAACACAAATCACCATTTTGGCACTTTCAAACCCTTACATTTAGTGGTACTTGGACAAAATATTACGGCATTTTACGTCATCTCGACCAATCAAATTTGCAGCTCGCACACCCCGCCCATGTCCTTTTTTCTCAAGACTGCACGGGTAAGGTGTTCTATGAACTCTCTAGCTCCTATATGCACTGCAGCAGGCTCTCATGACTGAACATCTCCTACCTCCACTACTAGGTACAATAATGTGCATGTTGTATCAGCTACAGACGGTTGATTTTCATATTTGTAGGACTTTAGAGAAAGCTGACTGTGATAGCAACGCTGAAGCTCTCATCCTCTGGAATGCTATCACAGTGTCGCCACAAGTTTGCAAAACCTCGCATATCTTGATGGATTATTCTGAGTAGTTGCCTTATCAAAGAGGCCTCAGCCACTATATTGTATCAATTCTGCAGGCCTCGTTGCTTTTCAGCACTCTGTGTCTGCAATTGATCTTAATATTTTGACTAGCCTTCATTATTTATACTTTTGTTGACTCACTTTCCCAACCACTCTCACCATAGCTGCATTTCTTTTTTGTCTACTCGGTCACCTCTTTTCCGTACCTTTCAACCTCTCCATTTTAGCCCAATACATAAGGTAGCTACTGGACGTCTCAGACGTGTAATCAACTCGGCCTGCCGGCTGCCTGGCCAGCCACGAGAGTAGCTTCCGTCATGCGGGAGTAGGAGTAAGACGAGTGCGCAACCGCCTGAGAGATTTTTGTTATGACTGGGTCCACCTGGAAAGGTTTTGCAAGGAATTTGGTTGGTGTGGAATAGTTGAGGGTTTGTTGAGGGGGGGGAGAGGAGATGTATAAATAGTGGTGATGATGGGGGAAACGAGCTTGGCGAGACGTTGTGTAAAAAGTTGATACTTTAATTGTCGTCTCGCCCGCCTGCCCTGGGTTAAACGGCATGTGATGTGACCAGATCGTCGACTGCTGGACGAGCAGGTGTGCTGAAACATAGGTCCAAAAGGCTCTGCCTGGCTCTGGCAAGTATTCTCGTTACTTGGAAGCAGGTGTAACAACCTGCTTGATGTATACTTTTAGCATTGGCAGAAGGTACACTTGTTTGCGCATCGTGTAGCATTACAATATCTGGGAATAAAACTTGCAGCTTTGGGTTTGCGGGTTGATACAGTTAAACAAACCCCATGGCTGATGTACTCCAATGTACACAGAAATAGAACTGGATTTGAATCGTGCCGAGGAGGCTAGAGAGTGAATGGAATGGCTGCAGGAGGGCAGGTGGGAATCCTGTGTTATTCCTAGCTCTCATTGGACAACCTGCAGCTGGTAGTTTAGCCATTGGGATTAGAGTCGTTAGTGCTAGAGGAGAGACTTCAACCACTTTGGTCATTATCTACCTGCCAAATCAATATGTAACGTTTTGCTCCTCCTGTGTTCTCTCCATTTGAGTCGTGGTCTGTCATGCAAGCTTTAGGAAATGTCATTTAAATTTTTGAGTCATTTCATTTCATTTTCTCCTCTATTTTTGTTCTTTTCTTTTTGTCGTCCTCACAATTTACAAGATGGATAATTATTAATGCAACTACCTTTGGACCAATTTCCTAAATGACTTGACCATCATTACCTCTGCCAGTGCAGGTGGATGGAGGTTATGTTTTTCATCCCTGTGTGTCTGTTTGTTTGTCTGCTTGTCTGTGAGCAGGACATCTCAAAAAGTTGTGGAGGGATTTGGACAAAATTTGGTGGACAGGTTGGTTGTGCGACGGGGACAAATTGATGGGATTTTGGTGAAGATCCGGATCCGGATCTGGATATTTTCATTTTTTAAAAGTGATTCTTCACCATTGAGTGAAAGGGCTAAAACCAATATGTATCATGATGTTTCAAAAAGTTGTGGACGGATTATGACAAAACATGGTGGATGAGTTGGGTAGGTGAGAACAAGCCGATTAGATTTTGGGTAAGATCAGGATGTAGAACCGGCCTGTCAGTGGGATACATAATGTAAACTGTTCATCCTGGTGGAGGTATGCGCTCTACCCACTGCCATTCTAGTTAGATTGTGTACTGGGGAGGATATATGTTCAAGATAACTCATCTAGCTTAACTACTTTGCCAACCACTCATATTCCCTCCTTTTGTCTGAGATACATTTCTGATATCGTGTTTTCTTTCCTCTGTTTATTTATTTAACAACATGATCCGATTCCATCTAGTATTTGTCTTCGAGATGCATTTGTTAAACTTTGTCGAACCCTTGTGAAATGGCTGTAGAGTGGAGCAACAGAGACCTTGTGCTCACAATAAAGAGCAACTACACTCAAGGAGCAGGTGCAACAGACTCACCCATCACTGTTTACTGGAAGAAGATACCTACTGGGTGTACACTCTTTCCAACTGCGAGAGGATGCAAAACTAGTCATTCATGCACCAAGGCATGTACCTTTTGCCTCCCGGGAGAAGCTCTGAGCAGAGCTCGACAGCCAAGAGCAGCAATGCTTTATCAAGGTCAGTGAGACGACAGAGTGTGTAAACTCATTTGTCATAATAGAAAAAGCATACGGCAAAATATGATTATGCATCGATTCCGAAGCCTTGAATAAGGCGATTCAAAGAGCTAAACTTCTCGCTGCCCACCAAGGAAGAAATCTTGAGTGAGGTCGCGGGAGCACAGTTCTTTACGAAGATGGATACAGCAGCATCGTTCCATCAAATTAGATGAGTGCTAATCAAAATTGTCAACCTTGAATACACTGTGTGGGCAATATCGTTATCTATCTTTGCATGCCTATGGTATCTTATCCGCTCCAGAAGTGTTTCACAAGAAACTTAGCCAGCTACTGGAAGATTTGCCAGGTTGTCGAGTGTGCATCGATGATTTGATTGTGTGGGGACGCACAGCTGAGGACTATGATGAATGGTTGGAGGTAGTACTTGATCGCTTAGTCAAGGTGGGGCTTCTTCTCAATCTGGATACATTTTAGTTCAGGCAGACTGAGATTATGTACCTTGGAGATCATGTAACTGCAGGGAGTGCAACCCGATCCGGCTAAGGTGGAGGCGATCACCAGGATGCCCACACACTCTGACAGTGATGCATCGTGAAGAGCGATTGTGCTGGTGACATACGTCAGTAGGTTCATGCCGAACCGGTCAGCCCACACAACCGCTCTTAGATCATTGCTAGAACAAGATGCAGATTGGCGGTGGAACCAGGAGCATGCTAAAGAGGGGCAGGATATTAAACAGCTATTGACCAAGGCACCTGTACTGCAGTAACATGATCCACAAAGGCCAACCAAGGTGTCAACAGATACCAGCAAGAATAGTTTAGGAGCCGTTCTACAGCAGAGTAGAGAGGGACATTGGCTACCCATCGCCTATGTTTCAAGATCAATGACTGTGACAGACGCTCATTACGCACATATTGAGAAGGAAATGCTAGGCATAGTGTATGGTTGCGAAAGTTTCCATAAGTACTTTTACTGCAAGAAAGTCATCGCAGAAACGGATCAAAAGGCACTCATTGCAATAACAGGCAAACCACTTGGTGGAGCACTGACTCGCCAACAAAGACTTCTCCTACATCTGAAAAAGTATGAACTGCAGTGGCAATATACACTGGGGAAAACATACACAGATGTGGAAGTTCGTGTTTGCATGGTCCGAGCGAACCTTCCAGTCTCTGGGGCTATGTGGGCTGAGCTAGCAGCAGTGACTGTGGAGGATACCGTCTTGCAACAAGTGAGCGGCTACATCCATGATCTGAGTATCTGAGTGCCTGAAGCCTTACTCCACATTTCAGGACGAACTGAGTGAGTTAGATGGAGTCCTGAAAGGCTAGCGAATAATCGTTCCTTTCAGTATGTGCAGTAGAATGCTCAGCAGGATCCACGAGAGCCACCTGGACAAGGAAAAGTGCAAACGACGAGCGTTCAAGGCCATATATTGGTCAGGTATGAATGGCCAGATTGATGACTGTGAGCCACTGTAACGTGTGCTTGAAACACCACAGTGCTCAGTGTGCAGAACCTCAACAGCCACATTAAAAGCTGACTAAAGCATGGTTTAAGGTCAGGTGTGACATATTCCACCATGACAGTCAGCCTTATCAGCTGGTGATGGACTATTTCTCCAACTATCTGGAGGTAGCCTCGCTAACATGAGAGACTTCCAGGGAGGCCATCACCCACCTTAAGTCTGTCTTTGGACATCAAGGAATTCCGGGGAAAGTGGTGCATGACGGAGGACCACAATTTTCCAGTGCTGAATTCAATAAGTTCTCATTAGACTGGCAGTTTGTGAACATCTTGTCAAGCCCTTACTGTCCCCAGTCAAATGGTATGACTGAGAGTGCTGTCAAGATTGTAAAGAGACTTCTTAAGAAGGCTGGAGAGCAAGGAGAAAATCCATGTCTGGCTATGTTCACATACAGAGATGTCCCGTTAGAGAACAGATGGTCACCAGTGGAACTCCTCATGGGATGGAAGCTCTGAACTTGCCCTTCCACAACAGCTTGGAAGCTAGAGTTGCAGCACCATGAGCCTCGATTTATCAACAGCACGGACTAGGAGCTGTCACAACTGAAAGCATTGCAAACCAACCCTGTGGAGCAACGGCCGTTAGGGTGACCGAGGCTGAATAGTGCGGATGGTAAATCCAAGATCATATGAGGTGGAGCTTGAATATGGACAAATCTTTTGAAGAAACAGACGACATGTCTTGGCTGCCAGGAAGAGTTTCACAGCACAGAATAGGTGGTCTGAGATCGATGAAAAGTTGTCAGCCACAGATGAGTCTAACCAGCAACCACCGCAAGGAGAGCAAACAGGGCCAGATACCCAGGCAATGCCAGCACCAGCACAACATCAGGTGCAGGAACAAATGCCTGCACCAGCTCTGAGACACAGTGGCTGGATCTCCAACAAGGCTGCCAGAATAATTGAAGAGATATAAAGTTGACATCCTCCGATCTATGGCAGTATTAATAAACACTAATATGACAATGTCATTCTCTAGAATAGTAAATTAGCTTTGCATTGTGTGGCATAAAAGTTTCGTTTTTATTTAATGCCATTTTTGTTTTGTATGCTTGTGGTATATGTAGCTCAAGTTCTAAAAGGGACATGTCCTGTCTGCTGTTGTTACCTCCACCACCGAAGGTGGACACAGGTTATGTTTTCATCCCTGTATGTCTGTTTGTTTGTCTGTTTGTCTGTGAGCAGGATATCTCAGAGTTATGGACGGATTCATATGATTGGGTGTGTGGCAAAGACAAATTGATTCGACGTTGATGAAGATCCGAATCCGGATCTGGGTACAAGAGTTTTTTAATCTTTCAAAGTAATTCTTCATAATTGAGAGGTCAGACAAAAAACAATATATATAGCACAATATCTCAAAACGTTGTGGATGGATTCGGACGAAGCTTGATGGATGAGTTGGGTCGGTGACAAGAACATGCCGATTGGATTTTGGTTAAAGTTCGGATGCAGATCCGTCCGGCCTATCAGTGGGATACAAAACACAAACTGTTCAGCTGTTCTTGTTTGTTCTCTGTGTTGGTGATTGTGTTAGAACCAATTCCCATGTCATTGAGAGATAGGACTAAAAACCAGCCTGTGCACCAAGTTTCGTCCAAATCGAGCTGTCCAAATCACAATGTTTTGAAGTACGTATCGTGCTATATATCATCTTTGGCCCGATCTCTCAAAGACATGGGAATTGGTTCATAACACAGTCACCAATATATAGAACAAACGAAAGCAGCACTCAGTCAATGGAATTTGATACAACAGGACCATATATGTTATCGAATGTATATGGTCCTGTTGTATCAAATTTATGATTGTTTGTTTCGGCCTCTGGCTGATCATGTGCCTTAAGCTTGACACATAATCACTGACTTTTCCAATACAAGCTGTCCTCTTCTTACTCTTCTGTTATCATTTCCCTTTTCCATTCCACTACTACTTTCTTCGTCCAATCTTACTTAAATAACTAATTAATACCATTTCTTCCTTGCTGTCTTCATGTTTGTGTACAAATAGGATTCGATAGTCTGTTGAACCTTTCACGTATTCAGCCAATCCTACTGTTGTCATTCTGTGTGCTTGGTTGAGCTCCATCAGACTGCTATCTCCTTTTTGTCGTCTGTGTGTGTGTGTGTGTGTATGTGTGTGTGTGCGTGCGTGCGTGCGTGCGTGCGTGCGTTAGTGCAAGTCAGAATACTATTATTAAATTATTTATTTTACAGTGGAACTTTATTGACAAAAAGTTGTATTATTATAGGCCAACTTTTGTTTTTTTTTTGATGGAGAACATAAGAGGATGTTTTTGATAGATTCATCACTGAAAATTTCAAGTGTTTAGTGATTAATTTTTCGTGTGTTTTCTAATATTTTAGGAAAATCGTTAAAAATATCCATACACATTATTAATGTCCATGAAGAGTATTGCATGGTTATTTTTAACTGGAGTTCAGCTCAAATGGACCAGTCGTTATGTGGTGTGCAAATGCCAACTTTCTTGTTCAGAAATATGAAGTTTCATTCCAGGTTGCACAGTATGAGGGCATGTAGGGATACACACACTCGCATTCGAGTTTTCGGTTAGAATCTCGTAACAGCCATCAACTGCCATCCTGGTGTTTCACATGTAGGGTGAGGCATCAATGTGTGCACCCATGTCCATCGGAAAGAGGTTTAGCCTGAAGGACTCGTCTCCTCGCACTGGTCATTGGTGGACGTGAAAGATCCCATCCGGTGTCTTTCGTAAAGATTAGGCTTTTTCGCCAGCACCATGAACAACTTACAACTTCCTGCCCCCCTTCAATCAAATGTCCGGCCTGCCCGGCCTGTTTGTAAAAGACATGGGCCAAAAACGTTCCCCGGCCGACCCCACAAGAAGGCGGAAATTGTTGAGGCCAGAGACAGAAGTGTAGTAGAGCACGGTAATGAGATGCTTTTTGGCTGAGGGATTATTGATCATTTGAAAGATAATTGCAACATATTTTGTTATTTGGGGAAATCACTTTGGCAATGTAGTCAATATTGGCAATTGTCAGCGGAATCGGCCGCGCCCCCAGAAAATGATGCTCCTTGTAGCCACATGCTGCATTGGGAAGAAGAGGATAAGAAGGAGATTGGCAATTGTCTTCAATATCATTTACTGTGTTTCAGTTCCTCAAACGTTTTGATCACAGCTCAAATGGTTGGAAGTTTGTAAATGCCTGTAAAACGTTTCCTAATACCTCTAAATGCAAGTTTCATGAATCTCTAAATTCCATTACTTAGGCATACCTATATATAATCGTTGCCTTTATTACATCATTGCCAAAACTTTTTCACATAAGTTGCAAAGAAAATTTCATTTCTGAAAAATGCAAGCTCAGCCATTCTCAGGAGTTCCTCTTTGAATTTCAGCCGTACTCTTCATCGGGGACTTTGACGACTACGTACAAGCATTTCCTTGTTAGTGAAAGGGGTTGTTGATTGTGTCCTTGCATATCACGTACTTCTGTTTGCACAACAATCACTGTATTGTGAAAATTGCCACAGACAATACACCTGGTAGTGATCCGTACAGTTTTTTTGTTGTTGTTTGAGATGAGGAAATCTTCAACAGAAAGATGACCTGACGACTCGTCAAAGTAATTACATTTTATGATCGCAAAAAAATGACGTGGAAATGTTTATGTGTTTTACGTGTACCCTCTGGTCTGTAGACCACACAGTGGTTTTGCTTCGTCTCTGCACGTTTCACACCATACACGGATGCCTTTGTTCCACTGGCCTTCTGTGCTTCGCTGCCGTTCTACTTTTTACCACCAGAGCCTACCCTGAGGCTTCTCGTCAACATGCCGCCACCCTGATCCAACTCCATTCTCACCCCTATAACCTCAGCACACAATCTCAGTTGCTGGAGCTGACAGAGGGATTGGCAGGCTGCTGATCCATTCTTAATTCGCCCATTGCCGTGAGGAACAGCCTCTCGGGGCAGACTCAACATGCTCTTTCCTGGCTATTGTCGTCGCTCCAGCTGGTATGCCCTGCGGGCTGATAGTTTGCACGTGTGGCAAACCCGGCCCATTATCTTGGTTCTGATGACTATGATGACATGGAAGTTTGTTATTTTCATGCACTGTCACTTCTGTGATGTAATTGCCACTGCCATTGAGGAAGTGCACAAGCACGCTCGAGCCATCTCCATGCCCTTCCTCTGCCAGTGTCATTTGACTTCCAAATGAATGATCTGAATGGCTGTGACACACAAAATGATTAATTAATGAAAGCTATGAACTGTTTACATCAAAGGAGGATTCTTTGTTCTTCTGCAAAAGACGAGATGGTGTGTGATGAAAATTAGTTTGCGATTTGACATAAGGATCCAGAAATATGAGTTCCCTTTCAATGAACTTCAATGCAAGAGGAAGCTATGAGGCTCATCAAGCCTGTGCAATGGCTGCTAATCTATGGTTGTTTGTCCATACTCTATCCTTTCTAAATGCTGAGCACCAAGCAAGGAAGCAATACATACCATCGTAACAGTTTGCCACGACTCAGCTGGGGTCTTATTAGAACCACTGACCTCCCAGATTCAGAGCGGATGCTGCAATCATTGCATCACCACCATATAAATGTTTCTCACACTCTCTCGTGCATGATTGACCAACGTTGCAAACACTCTTATGGAAATACTTTTGTTCATAAATATTGTGTGACTATGAAGAATATGTATTTTAGCAAATTCTGTTTAACCCTCCACAATTACCTACTTAGAGTATAACATTCCTGCTCTTCCACTTGCAAATTAAAAGTTAACATTTGCTCATCAACTGCAACACCAGTGAAGGATCCATTCTCTTCTTCCCAACTTTCCAACAACTGAGAATCGGTTTAGATCCATTCTCCTCTTGCCACCAACTGTGAATAGGTTTTATACTTCTCCACTGGAGATAGTCAGGAACTTTTACATGTGGTCTCCACTTTCCACTGCCACATTTTTCCATCATGCCTGGTGTTGGCTTAATGGTTATGGTGGTGGGCTTGAGATCCAAGGATCCTGAGTTCAAATCCTGCTTGGCTGTTGAATTAATACCAGGTGGGGTTGACTCTGCCTGTCGTCCTTCGGAGGTCGGCAAAATGAGTACCAGCTTGCTGGTATACTGTGTTGGAGTTTTATGATCGCAAAAATGACGTGGAAATGTTTATGTGTTTTACATGTACCCTCTGGTATGTCGTCGGTGTGTGTGTGTTTGTGTGTGTGTGTGTGTGTGTGTGTGTGTCTGTGTGTGTTATTTTCATGCACTGTCACTTCTATGATGTAATTGCCACTGCCATTGAGGAAGTGCACAAGCACGCTGAGACCCACACTCCCAGGTGACCTGTCCAGGATTGTGCTCAATAGCCAAGGAGACTGCTTAGGCAGCACTAACACTCTGCACAGTGTATGCTCGCAATGGATGGATGGATCTTTCCATCCTTTTGTTTTTATCTGTGCTGTTGATTGTTGTGATGATTGATTTAGCATTGTCTTGTATTGTACAAATTGCTCTTTTGTGAATTCTGCCATGTGAAAAATAAGGTGGTCCAAAAGTCTGGAGCCACAGGGTAAATATCGTATAAAGTAAAAATAGGACCGTGCATCCTGAAGCTCACCTGGATCAGGAGCAACAGTCACTCAAACCCCCCACAGACCCCCTTAGACCCTGATTTGTTTTAATGTCGTGAACAAACTTTGGTGCATCACGGGTGATGAAGGTTGTGTCAAGTTTCATCGGAATTGTATGTGTAGTTACAGAGAAGAGAGAAATACCTATTTTGGGGGGCTCAAACACCCTCCCACCCCCTCGTAGACCCTTTAATGAGCGTAGATTTTGATGTGGTCGATGCATTTTGGTACATCACGGTGAATGAAGGTTGTGGTCAAGTTTCATCGGAATTGTATGTGTAGTTACAGAGAAGAGAGAAAATACCTATTTTGGGGGGCTCAAACACCTCTCCACCCTCGTAGACCCCTTTAATGAGCGTAGATTTTGATGTGGTCGATGCATTTTGGTACATCACGGGTGATGAAGGTATGGTCAAGTTTCATCGGAATTGTGTGTGCAGTTTCGGAGAAGAGAGCGAATACCTATTTTTGGGGGATCTGAAACTCCCCGTAGAACCCGTTAATGAGCGCAGATTTTGATGCGGTCGATACACCTTCATTAGGCGTCACATATGAAGCTTTTGGCCAAGTTTCATCAAAATTGTTTGTTTGGTTCAAGTGATAATGACTGAAGTATTTACTCACTGACTCACCTATGGACCCCGCTCGACAGAATAAGCTCACCTGACTAAAGTCCAGGTGAGCTAAGATAGATATATATATTTAAGGACTGAAAAAAAGGCTTTCTGGTAGTAAAGAGAATTGATTTATTAATTGATTACCATGTGAGATTTCCACTGATGTAGTAAGTTGCAGTAAATGTTCAAATTGTTTCCCATCAACTTGCAAGCACTTTAACTCCACATCTATCTATCTATAATTCCAGCAATCATTGTGTGTCCGCTGTCTTCGTATCTTATTAGCTCCCTTCGTCTGTCTAGTCATGTTAGTCCTATATCACGCTGCAAATCGCAGTCTCTTCCTCCCGACTTGCTGACCTCTCGCCCGGTCGGACCTTGGATCTCGTATTATACCTTCCAAAGGTCTGTAACTTTAATTGCCGCGGGCCCGCGGATGTGCTTTTCAAGGTTTGATATTAATCGGACGAGCGGTTCCAAGTTACGGCCATTTATCTGTCGACCAATGACAGGACACGGTGCTATGACGTCACGAATGACGTCACAATTAATGTTATTTATTTGTTTTTTATTATTTCTTTTGCACGATTGAAACTTGCCAGGAATATTGCTGGGGACCCGCGGATGTGCCTTTTTGAGTTTGAGAGAGAGAGGCTGCACATACTGGCACTCACCTACGGCCCCCCCTACGGGCCCTACTAGTATTGTAAAAGGAGCCAATGTCTGTCTGTCTGTTTGTCATGTTATAACATCAGAACGGATTAACGGATTTCAATAAATCCAACTATCGCAAATTCTGGGATCTCTCGGGAAGGTTCATGACGAAAACAAAATATTATTATTATTATTTTTTTTATGGGTACATGGGCACACGTGGCAAAACTGCAAATGCCAACTTGCAATGCTGGTTATCCCCACACTCCCAGGAATCCTTTTTCTTATTGCCCTATTGATTAGCCATCACAGCAAAGATTGGCATTTCCGTAAGCGAAGCGACGGGTCTTATATTCTAGTACACATGATGTTTGGGTGTTTCTTAGCAAGCTCCACTCTCTCACCTTTTGTTAATTTTGCTGCCATCACTTATCTAGAAAGAGAGAAGGGGTAATTCATCATATATATATATATATATATATATATACACACACCAGTATAAGGTAAAAATTAATGATTGTAGTCCAACTGCCCAAATCCTATCTGACTCCTGAGTTTTGGGCCACCCTGTATATTACACATGGATGGTGGGCAAGGTGTCAAGCTTGGAAATCACAGCTTTTGGGGAACTATGCTACCATGTTTATTCCAATAATGATTATTTCAATAGAATGTGGAACCAAAGCTTTGACATTTAATTATAACCATTTATGTCAGTCATGACATCACATGGGCTTGGAAATCCTACTTCAAGATATCGAAACAAATAAAGCACTCTACTTAACCACTGAATCGCATTATTATTAACGAACACAAATTGGACTGGGATTCATTGACTAAATCAACTGGCTAGTTTCATCATCAATGAGGGATATCCCTAGGTAGTTGCAGCTACACTGCTATATAGTGCAGTGCCCCAGCACGATGATGCAGGAATTTGGAATTTCGCCAGGTACCAGCACTTTTAGCGTCAGACAACATGGGGTCTTTAATATTCCCGAGCAACCAAATCTCGCACTCATTGCTTGCAGATGGATCCCCAGATTCAAGTCTCATCCAAACATGTCACTCGTTTGGTACAACACTCTGCCTGTGCAGCACCAATCTGACAGTTTATAGTTGGGTCAAGAATCAAACCAAGACAGGACTGCTCGAAGGTAAGTATGTGCCACCTCTGTACCAACCTGTTTGACATGGCTATCAAATAATCAAATATGCTCATACTTAGGAATGGGGCTGGCAGGATGGCATAGAGGTACGTGCACTCACCTCTAAGCTGTCTATCCTTAGTTTGAATCATGTACCAGTTCCAAACCATCATCCCTTGTTTGATTCATCAATGTGTGTGCCATCCCTCGGATGGATGTTAAATGGTAGTCCTATCTGCCGGCATTAGTTGGTGGATGTTGAAGATCCCACGGTATCTTTCATGAAGAGTAGGCAAGCTATCGCCAGCCGCATGGTCAAATTACAAATTCCTGCCCTAACTTAAGTCTTATGTCAGGCTTGGCTATCCTCTTCGCGAAAGACTTGGGTAAGCTTCCCCCGGCCATTGCCACAATAATGTGGGAAGAATCGTGGCTGTTAAAAGAAGACGACGACTATTATACAGAGGAATGCTAGAACAGCACTCGTTGGAGCACATACCTCCACCAGGCTGAACAGTTTATGCTTTGTATCCCACTGATAGGCCGGATCTGGATCCGTATCTGTACGAAAATCGAATCGGCTTGTTCTTGTCACCTAACCAACTCACCCACCTAGTTTGTTATTACTCGTCCACAAATGTTTGAGATAGCATGCTGTATATCATTTTTGGCTCCATCTTTCAAAGTTGAAGAATCACTTAAAAATTCTAGTATCCGAAGCTGGATCTTCACCAAAATCGAATCAAATCAATCTTGTCACACACGCAACCTCTCCATCAAATTTCGTCGGAATCCATCTATTACCTTTTGAGATTTCCTGCTGACAGAAAGGTGAAAACACGACTTCCATCCACCTTCGGTGGCATAGCTAACAATTCTCAGTCGACATGTTTAAAAATATAGTAGTTTGGTGTGACTCCCTGGCCCACATCGCTCGCTCTTTGGAGGATCACTGTGAAGTGCTCGTAATAGATGAACCTGTTCAGGAATCGTACCTGAGGAATCAATCCTCCTACCCAGTGACTGGCTGTGTAGCCCTGCTTGGAAATCTTTAGTCATTGACAAACATCTTTTTTTTGTCATTGCTGGTGTGAATGAAATATTTTGAATGACAATTGGCAGCTCAATCACCGAAAGCGTTAACAATACAGAGCGCAACATTCATCGGTTGATATTCACGTTGTGCTTTTCTTTTGTCTTGTCGTGATGAGACGTCATCAGAATTCCAGACTTCTTTGTCCACTTAAGAGATGTTGTGTATTCTTTCCAAAAGACAAAATTGTAACCAGAACTGCTTGGCACAGCATTTAAAAGCTCAACAACACACAACGCGTGCTCGATAATGTCAAGTGCACAAAAGGTAGCCATGCTTGGCGTAATGTTGTGTGAAAGTTACAACAACAATTAAAAAAATTATTCCCCTCCCCCAACCCCTCCTTCATTATAATCTGTCCTGGTGAAAATGTTCAGTATCCTGAATACTATATCAGAGGGCTCTCTGACTGTTGGTACAGTGGGCAATTTCAAATGAAGACTGTTCTTTATACTGCACAAAAGGATTGAGGTGTTGTGGTGTGCTGTGTGTGTGTGTGGTGTGTGTGTGGTGGTGGTGTGTGTGTGTGTGTAGTGAGCTTACTTATACTGATGATGCAATTGGCATCTTTGGTTAATATTGACATAAAAGCACTTCTCAATTGCTGCTCACCCCCCCCCCCCCCCCCCCCCCCCCCCCCCCCCCCCCCCCCCCCCCCCTCACTGGCACGTTGACGGAATCTAACGGCCATCTCTCTGGAATGAAAGCGGATACCTGCTCATGCCTGGGGTCTATTGCCTGAGGAAGTCCTTTGGGAAGTTAATGAAATGCCGCCTGAGACTGCATCAGCTCTCACTTGTTTATTAGTTTGACTAACAGTGTAGATGTAGAACTCATCACTATGTTGTGGTTCCGTTGGCCTTTTTCTCAACTAAATGTAATCCAAACCCTCGTCATCTTATATCGTACGTGTATAAATGGTCATAGTTGGCAGACCTGGGTCAGTTTCCTGGTTTGAATTCTGGCAAACCACTTTTTAAAGTGGTCACGTTGGTCCACCTGTTTGGACGCTCCGAGCAAGGTTGAGGGCCTATTTGTCGCTCTCGCGTACTTCGGTAGAACGTCTCAGCTGGTCAAGCGATGTGCTGGTACTGCCCGGCACAGAATTAGTGGCACAATCGGTTTTGCCGCAACCGGAAGCTGGGTATGCTTCATATGGGACGCTAGTCGCCCCCTTAACCCAATGTGTCCTTTAACAGACGATTAAGAGCCATTGCAACTCATGATCAGGGCTATTCCAATCACTCCACAGAGACCAAATTGGTTTGCAAAGTGGTTTGCACCCCTCCCCCCCCC
>CM068957.1:125438346-125450846 GCA_035128595.1 Eptatretus atami
TTTGTAATAAAGCAAATGTGAACTTTAGCCAATCAGTTGTATCTTTTCAGCGTGCCAATCAACGCCGGGGATGCTGGATGTTCAGTTCAAACACCACCATATGTTAGAAGCTCTCGCGCTTTTACTTACAAGCCTTTTGTCATCCCTATTCACGAGTCACTCAACACGTCAGAATTAAATATTGACTTTTGATCGACATTACCAAGACTAGTGAGTGAAGTGGATTACGTTTGTTTGGCTAAAAAAACCACGACGACAACGCTAATTGCCATCTTCTCGCTCCTTCGCTAATTGCCATCTTCTCTCTCCTTCGCTAATTGCCATTCTTCTCCTCCTTCGCTAATATGCCATCTTCTCCTCCTTCGCTAATTGCCTCTTTCTCCTCCTCGCTAATTGCCATCTTCTCCTCCTTCGCTAATTGCCATCTTCTCCTCCTTCGCTAATTGCCATCTTCTCCTCCTTCGCTAATTGCCTTCTTCTCCTCCTTCGCTAATTGCCATCTTCAACATCATTTTAAAGCCGCAGTGGCTCAACGCCAATAAATCCTTCCTTCTGCACCAACCGCTGAGGAGACGTCGAAGGAGTAATCATCAGCCGGACTTCATTCACAACACGTCATTGCGTTTTAAATGTGAGTGAGATTTATTTTGTTCTGGTTTAAGCATAATCATCATAACCAGCACACTGAAAGGAATAATCACCACACTCGTATAAAATCCCATCAAACATGAATAGCTATAAAAATAAATATGTACTTCATGGAAATGGTAACGTTTATATGAATAAGTAAGTAAATAATTGAAGTGCGTGAATTAATAAATTAAATTAGTGAAGTTGACCCCCGTGGACTGTTTGTGGTTGAGTGACACTGAGGGTAAACTCTCAAGGTATATCAAGCACTCTGATTGGTCAGCGTCTAAAATGGCCTCTGACGGTGGAGACTCGCACCGGTGTTCTTGTGGCGGGGTTGTTCTCACCAACGTGTGTGCAGGTGAAAGGTGAATCACCGGCGCCTTAAAACCACCTGTTTTGGGCAGACAGGGCTCGTTTGAGGCAGAAATGGCGACTTCCAACAACAAGCCAGGAAAGAAAAGATAGATATTTCAAAGAAGCTTGCATGGATGTGGAGTGACAACAGAGCGGGAAAAACACGAGATCTTTTTTTTCTTTTTAAATCATCAGACATCACAGGATTGGAGTCCTGGAGTTGAACAGAAAGGAATGTGTGAAAATAATGGTTCAGCCCTTTCTGCTCTGTTGCCATTGGTGGAAGGGCATGACACGGCGGAGCAATTAACGCTCTTCTTCCTCAGGAACACATTCAACTTTCCTCTCCTGAAATCATTCATCTTGGGTGTGTTCCGTTAGTGAGCGGCTTGCTATCCCTTTTCAAGCCAATCGTTCCCTATCAACTGCTTTGCAAGCCACTCGGAAAGTGGAGTAAGCGATTACGAGAGATGCTTCGTTCTGTTAGCAAAAATGGCCGCCGTACTGTAGTCCGATTCAAAAAAATAGAATAACCAATGAAATGTTAAGAAGCATATTTTTGTTATGTATACTCATAATATTGAAACGTGTATTTCATACATTTATTATTTCTACTTTTCATTCTAATTCTTAACTAGAACTACGTTGTCGATGGCACACCCATCGTCTATTCCGCGCGCACTGCTTTGTCCCATTAACGCTAGGTGAATTTTATCTTGCAAAATGGATTGACTATTCTTTTCTATTTGATGTGCTTTATGACCAAAGACTTACTATGTTTACTAAATCAGAAGTCATTGCAAGCATGTCAACATTTCATGAAACATTAATTAACACTGTCCAGCAATATAGAACTGTGCATCAATTTAATCATAGGAATGAACTGTGTATAATATTAATTATAATTATTCATAATCAATTAGATAAATACAGTAAAACCTGTGACTGTCACTCATGGGGGCACATAAGTAAGTTCTTTATAAAAGAATTTACCATGTACAATGGTAAATACACTTAAAAAAAATCAGCCCCCATGACCCCACCTCTGCTGCCGGCCCCTAGGGATCATATCAAAAATCCGACAGTGTTGTGCACTTCCCCATACATATATCTACTATGTCCCAAAGTTCAAGTTCCTATCTCAGGTGTAGGAGGAGCTATTTTGACCCCCTATCCGCTAAGCCCCCCCCCCAAGCACCCTCTGATCATCATGTGTTTAAAAAATATGTTGTTAAATGTATAACTCATGAATATGTTTGATTTAAAAAGCTATAAGACAACTTTTTTTTTTTTTAATCACCCCCATGACCCCAACCCCTCTGGCCCGCCCCTAGGGGTCATATCAAAAATCCGAATGTTGTGCACTTCCCCATACATATATCTACTATGTCCCAAAGTTTCAAGTTCCTATTTCAAACGGTGTAGGAGGAGTTCAGGGTAAGACAGACGGACGGACGGATGGACGGCAGAGACGATCACAATATTCCCGCTTTTCTTCGAAAGCGCGGGAATAAAAATATATACAAACATGCAACCCCTCCCCCACCTCCCCAAATGCACAATGGTAGGATTCCTAGATAAAGATTGGTAGGAGGCTCCTCCTTCTGAATCCCCATTTTTTCTCTCTTATAATACCAAGCTTGCACACTAAAAACTCGGCTCGCCGTCACACGATCCGTATGAAATTGCTGTGGCACTTAGCGGACATGCCGACAATGTTTGGAAGTCTTGGCGTTCCATAGTACCACTTGCATTTTGCGCAATGCGTATTTTGTCATTCCCCGTGTATGGTCTGTCGTCTGCTACCAGCTATGTTGTACTGCTATCCCGTGCATGTGCACGGGTATCGCTAGTATATCTTTATTACTCTCTTCCTGTACTCTGTGCCATGGATAACACAACAATACATCAGTTGGAGGAAGTTGTCACAAGTGGATTGAGTGGAACTGAAAATGGTGGCTTGGACAGCAGTTCAAGTTACACGATAGCATATTTCACAATTTACATGGAGGTGGACATGTGTTAAGCGGTGCGGAGGGCTTCGTTTCCTTTGGAGTGCTTGCGCGGAACACCAGATCATGAACCATGTTCTATTCAGAGCATTGTTCATGCTGAGCAGTTTCTATGATGATGGTCACAAACCTGGAGGGGTCGCCACTCAGACAAAGGACGTCATGGTGGGAATTTGGTTCAGGTGCCCGCAAGAGCTCGTCTACTCACGGAAAACACTGTGTGATCTTTAACGTCCACCAACGAATGCTGGCAGATGGGACAGCCGTTTATCGTCCATCCGAGGGACGGATCACACATGGAGGAATCACCCTGCCTGTGAAACATCGGGATGATGGTTTATAGTTGGGTTGGAATTCACACCCAGGCTTGACAGTAGTTCAGAGGCTAGTGTGCACACTGTACACCCCCTAGGCCATCCTGCCAGCCCAATTCCCTTAAAGGGGAACCCAAACACTCAGACCACCTCAACGCTAATCTATCTCTTGGTACCCTACAAAATAGATACGTGCCTTTTTCCGATTTCCGATTTATAAAGTGTGTATTTGTGCGATCAAAAAATGTCCATCTTCTTCTTCAGACAACACATAACGTCACACATGGAAGTAGACGACTACATCCGATCCTTGAAAATGAACAAGTAATGCTCATGTATGACAAGATGATCCCATCGTGTGAACATTTCAAACAAAGCATTGTGTCCTGACATGGTGCTCAAACACAAAAAGGAAAAGTCAGCATTGTTGATCGAGGTTTCAGTTCCCAATGGCTTTGGACTAAATGATAGAGAAATCAGGAAAATGACCAAATACCAGGATCTGAAAAATGAGGTCAAGAGGACTTGGAAATTGAAGAAAACTGAAATTATACCAGTGATAGTCGGAGCAACAGGAATGATAATGAAAACCCTTCCAGAGTATTTAAAAATCATTCCGGGGAGTATCACGACAAACGAGCTACAAGTGGAGGCTGTCAGAGGTTCAGTGAAGATTCTGAAAATATCCTTTGGAACGAGGCTATGAGAACGAAGTTTCACAGTTTGGTTCATGAATCATGATCCTTTAATGAATAGGAGATGGAGATTTAGAGTTCTGGGAGAACTTCCTCCCACCTCCTGAAACCCACAAATGGAGATAACAACCAATGAGAGAAACACTTAATACAGCCACTGAGCTTGGGGGAAGTGACGTCACCTCACGTGTTACTCTGGGTACCAGCGACGTCACAACAATGGCAGCGCTTTTCTCACCACACTCAGCAGGCCATTTTCTCGGGATAAATTTCTTCCTCCCAATGGATGCCAACCGATGGGGATTGTCCGTGCTCTATCCTTTTAAATTCTGAACGTCAAGCAAGGAAGCAGCATGTACCATTTTAAAAAGTCTTTGGTATGACTCGGCCGAGTGTTGAACGACCGACCTCCCAGACTCGGAGCAAACGCTCCAATCAAACACACCGAGTCTGGTTATAACATCCAGGACACGCACACCATCGTGAGGGCATGGTTACAGGGATTTGGGGGCATGGCTTTGTTGGAGGCATGATTAAAGGGATTCATGACCAACTGTAGCTTGGACGTGTTATGGTGGTGGCTTTATTTGAGGGATTAGTGACTGGTGGCAGCATGGGCATGGTTATGGAAGGGGTGTGTTTGTAGGGATGAGTGATGGATGGTAGCATGGTTGTCATGAAGTTCGTGTGCTTCACGTGCTCGAGAAATCGTCACCCGATATGCTTGTGCCTTTAATGTGTGTGACGATCCCTCATTTGCGGCCTGCTTTGCCTCCCCGGTAAACCGGGGGAGGGAAAGACAGGATATGAGATGTGAAATGCGCTACGTGCCATGAAAATGGGATGGCTCTCCATTCAGTGAGACGTCTGTAATGATAGATAGAGGTCGGGATCTGTTGTTCGGCAAAGTCCTGAACCTTCGTGTTCGCGTGGGAAAACGAGGAATGCTTGTACCTGCAGCGCACACTATCGCCTCCACAGAGGCGCTGGCAGCATGTAGGACAAGTGCCAAATTCGATCCCGGGTCCTAATTTAGCGACCCGTAGTGTCCCTGCGGAGAAGCAGGGATAGTTCCAACTTACTGAGGTCCTAGAAACGTGTCTGGACTCCACGACCATAACCACACAGCCATGCTTATGGTTCCAGGAGAGTCGGTCCACGTAGTTGCAAACAGTGCCGAGTGGCACAAGGGGAAAAGCCGAATGAGGCACCTACTTTGGCGACCTGTAGCATCCCCGTGGAGAGTCTGGAGTACCCACAAATTACGGAGTTCCTAGATACCTCTGCATTCTATGTGATGATGCCCACACAGAGGGCAACATTCGATCCGAGTACCTCCTTTGTCAGGTTTTGGAGCCACCCTGGAAGCCTTGATCGATAAAGACTTTGATCTATAAACACTCCCGCGACTGGAGGTACCCAAGATTCGCGGAGCATGTAGACAGATCTCCCGTCTCACCGAAGGTACTGGTCTAGGCTCTCTCTGAGGTCTGGGTTGTAAAGTTCTGATGTAGAAGATAGATAAAGAAGCAATGTTTGAAGAGAACGATCGTTTATTTAGGCACCCGAATCATCATGGCGTCATGCTCCCACGACCGCATAGTCATAATGCCCCATGCCCGCGCGGAACTCCCGCTTCATATCCAAAAGCAAACGTAAACCAATGTAATACTATTACATGGATGAGTAGCGGTGAGCAGGTAAATTTTGCTGAAACGTCGATTTTTGAAGAAAATTCAGATTTCAGGGCCCAGCAGCCAAACCTGTAATTTGGAACTTAGGCTAAACCATGGCTCGGAAAGGTCCCCAAAACTATTATGTTGTACATGGGACTCGGCACTACGTTTCAAAACCGGTCTGGGCCTTCAGCTCCTTCTAGAACTCCTGGTAACGAGTATGTTCACAAAACTCGTATGTGACTCAAACTCTCCGTTTTATTGGTAAGGGTCGCGATGATGCTTAAGCGTGATTAGCAATCACATCCGTGATGTGTTTCAACCGTGATGATAAACTGGTGAACATTAAAACCGAACAAGGAACCTTTGCACTCCAGCAAGAGAACCAGATCTACAATGACGTCATAATAGCACAGTCCATGCAACCAGAACACAGTGACATTACATGTACACAATAAAATACCTATTATTTATTCAATATTACCAGGTCAACAAAGACATATCGTTTCTGTACACCACCTTTGAGTCCGACTAAGTCACCGCCTCCATTTCAATAAAACGAGACGAAATTACTCTTTATGAACAAAGTTTTCGAGTTTTTTTATCCTGAAAAGTAGACAATAGTGAACACACAGTTTGTTAAAAGATGGAAAACTCATATATATTACACACACACACACACACACACACACACCACACACACACACAACACACACACACACACACACTACACACATATATATATATATATACACCCACATATAAACACACACCACACACACAATATATAATAATATAATATAATATATAATATATATATATATATAAAATATATAATATAATAAATATTATATTATAATATATATATAATATATATATATATATATATATATATATATATATACACACACACACGCAATATAATATATATATATATTATACACCACATATATATATATACACACACACAACACACAAATAGATATATATATATATATATATATATACACACACACACATACAGTATATATAGGTTACGGCTGTGGAAATCGCATTACACATTCAGGTCCCGTAGTGAGATATATTTTTTAAGTACATGTATAGTTACCCAAACCCATTGTTTAGAGGGAATTAATGTGATTCATTCGGGCTGCGACACTTTGAGTTAGGCGTTTCTCTGTTTGCTTTATTTCGAACCAACCACACTTCAACCTCAACCACGCCACCACTCCAACAACGCCAGCACCGCCATCTCAACAACCACCCCCATCTTCGCCACTACCCACACCAACGAACGCCATCCTCCGCGGTCCATGTACGACGGTTCCCCGCTGGAAACCGTCGAACGCGAGAAGGGAAGGAAGAAATCCCACAGCGAGGCGCGCGGTTTTCCCGCTCGTTTCTTCCCTGGCCGCGCCAGGACGGATTCTCCTCGCCCCCGGATGCGCGGGGGGGAACGAGAGGGAACGCCCCCTTCTCGAAGCGCCTCGAAGGACGGAGCCAAGAACGGGCGGGGCGCCGGGGTATAAGAGTCGGAGGCGCAGGATTCTCTCTTCTCGTGCTCTCTTTGGTTCGGCGCTCTTTTTGGTGGCTCTTGTTCGTTCTCTCTTTGTTCGGTGCTCGCAGTTCATTGGGCTTCTCTTGGTTCGGCGTGGCTCTCTCTCTCTTGTTTGGTCTCTCTCTGTTCGTCGGTGCTCGGTCCGTGGCTCGAGGGGCCAGCACGGGCAGGCACAGGCACGCTGAGAGACCTCGCCGACCACGCGTCAGAGCACGGGTCACGGCCAGACGGGACCACGCAGAGGACGGTCGCCAAGGACTTAGAGCAGGGAAGTCGCGACTTCCTCATTTCTTTTGGGTTCTGTGTGAACGTGTGTTTGTTGGCGCCGTGTCCATTAAGTAAAATTGTATAAGTGTTGCGCGATGTGTCGCGTTAGCCGGTAGTATCTCTGCGTCATTGTGTCTCTTGTTCTATTTGATATATGTGCATTGTGCTGTAAATACGTGCTATATGTGTGCTTTTTGTGTGTTTTCGTGAAATAAATGTCTACTTGTTGAATTCTCCCCGTTTCGCTGCGTCCTTTCTTTGTTGGTCTCCATCTTGCTTCACGTAAAGGTTTGAGTGGCGCGGGGACGCCCGATAATTAATCAGGAACCGTCGAGGCCGACGATAACACCGCCTCTATCCCGATAGTACGGAACGGATCGCTTAAGCGGCCCGTGTCCGAAGTCGACCTGCGCGAGTGCGTCGCCGGTTACCATCCGCGTGGGTACTAGTAGGTCGATTTGGCGAACAACCCTATCCACCGGGTGGCCGATTGGCACGATCGTGGTGAGGCCGAAAGCCCACCCGTGACTGGATCCGGCGTCTAGTCCGGGAGGTCACGACGGAATTTCCGTCCGGTGGCGACGTACCGCGATTCGAGTCACGTGGTCGTTCGCACGCCGGCGGCGCGAATTCGCAACACTGGTGTCAGAGAGCGGGAAAACAAACCCTCCTCTCCAGCTAAATTCACGGGGATCGGTCCAGGGTGAGAGAAGCGACCCCCGATTCCCTCTAAATTACAGCGAGCAAATTAACCCGTTACGTGAAATAAGATGGCGTCTCAAGGCGAGCGGAGCCGGGGTAGTAGGAATGATTAGAATGGTAGAATCCATGGCCCAGGATGTAGACCCCGAGCAGACATTGTGTGCAGAACAGTTTCCCCCCAACTGAACCCAGGGCCCGAAATGGTGCGGCGGCGGCGCGTGTATAACACCTCCCCTCCCCCTCTCCACCAAAACCCCCCGATCCTGGCCGAATCGCGTCGGCCGAGTGCACCCGACATGCCCAGCTATTCGCCATGCTGTGCACAAATGAAGGCGGATGCACTCGAAATGAGGAACAAATGAAAAACGAAATAAAAGGAATGAAAACGAATATGGAAACAAATGCGCAAGGAATGAAGGACAAAATGAAGAAACTGCGGGTGAGACGCAGAACATGGGCCAAGCCTGCAGATGGCATGAAGGCAACAACAGCGAAGTGCGTAATGGCGACGCCACGTGTGGGAGCGAACGAGCTGGGAGGGGGGGCAACGGTGTCAGGCCCGCGGTGAAGGCGGGGAGGAAAAATAATTCGGGAGACGTGTTGGCGAGAAGCGTGGAGTGACGGAAAAGTGACTACCGAGAGGAAAAATTAATTGGTGACGAGACGTGCACGAAGGAAATAAAAATAGTGGTGTGAGAAAAGACTTCAAGACATGACGAAGAGAGTTGATAATCTGGGACGGGAGGTAAAAACGGAGAACAGAGAACTGGAAACGAAGACAAACACAAGGGCAAGCCGGAAGAACAGTTAGAAGCCAAAGCAAGGTCGGAGGTGCCGAGATGAGAAAAGAATAGAGAAGAAAACTGAGTTACAGAGCACCAAAACAAAGACGGAACACAAAACGAACTGAGAGTGTTTAAAAGAGGAAAGGAAGACGGAAAATGAAACGTTAAAAACCACACTGTACAGATCAAACATGGAAGCAAAGGCCAGATTAAGAATGAGATGCAAGAAAGAGTAATGATGAGAACGAATGAACAGAAGAAGGAAATCGATCAATGAAGAAACCACAGATTGCAGAATGAGAAACAAGAAAGAGTACTGAAAGAACAAGGAATGAGACAGGGAAAGAAATCTGTCAGTTGAAAGAAATGACGAGATTACAGAATGAAGAACAAGAGAGACAGTGAATAAAAAACTGAAAGAGTATGAATTTGAAACTGAACGACAAAACGAAAGAAATAGGTTGGAATACGAGAAGTTGAAGGAGCAAGAATCAGCAGAAGGAGAAATGTGAGATTGAAGGAACCAACGAATTGGAGAGGAAAGCGAGAGGAACAATGATAGAAAACAAAAGGAACATAAAGCTGAGGTTGACATTGAAAGAAAAAGCGAGGCTGGAGTGCGAGGAGATAGGCAAAGAACAGCGAATGAAACACAAAATGAGATGAACCAAATGAAAAAAACCACGAAACTGGAGAAGGAAGACAGGAGAGGAAACAAGGAAAAGTAGTGAGAGAACAGCAAATGAAACACAAAAGGGAGATTAACCAAATGAAGCAAACCATGAAACTGGAAAGAAGGACAGAGAGGAAACAAGGAAGAATGAGAGAACAGCGAATGAAACACAGGAAGGAATAGAGCCAATTTAAAGAAACGATGAGATTGGAAAATGAAGAGCATGAGAAGAGTGGAGAGAGAAAAAAAACTATACAGTTTGAAGTTAATGAACTGAAGGAGAGAGTAAAATTGAAATCCAGAGAATGGAGAACTCCAGCAAGAAAATAAAACTAATAAATGTATAGAGACCGGGAGACAGAAAAAGTAGAGAGACTGCACGATAAAGACGGTTAAGAATAGAACACACACACAGATTAGCGAGGCTAATGGGGTGAGCTCGCGACTGGGTAGAAACCCGGTGTGAGCACGGGATGGCTGCCTCCAGGAACGAGGGAGGGTATCCCCTTGAGGCGAATCACGACCAGGTGGGTTCGGTCGTGCTTGCGGAGTTGAAGGACGAGTGCGTGGATAGGTGCACTGCACTTGGGGGTATAGAGCCCCGGGAACCCTTGTGGACACGAATCCCCAGTGGGTTGTGCAGGGGTGTGTTTTGCGAGTGTGCGGAGATGCGTGCTTTCCGCACGCATGTGTGAGTGAGCCCCCTGTGCAAGTGAAGGGTTGGTGAGAGTGAGAGTCCGTGTGAGGGAGACCGTGTTGTGAGGTCTTGTATGTAAGGGAGATGTCGGTCGGCATGCGTGAGCATGCAGCCGTGTCTCCGGTGTGAATGTGAGTGTGTTGGAGTGGATCTGTGCGTCGTAACACGCAGGTGTGCGTGGAGGTCGAATGCGACGATTACGGCGACAGAGAGACAGAAGCCGGGTAGCGGCCGTAGCTTTGTGGGACCGTGCGGGTCACCAGCAGCGAGCGTGCGTCCTGCTGTGCAACGCACGAGACCCCACTGCTCGCTTGCGGAGTGAAGCCCGTCCGGAAACGCCAGCGGTGGATTTGCCGATCCCGCGGACGACAAAGTTAGGCAGGAAATGATTTGGACCGGATGGTTCTCCACCGAAGCGTGTGTTAGGCTCCAACGGCAGAGCACATGTTCGTGGGGAGCCCCTTGGAGTGGGAGTTTGCTTTGGGGTGCGCAGGGTGACGTCATGGCTGCACGTGGGTTGGAATCCGGCAGGAGTGAATCCCT
This sequence comes from Eptatretus atami, assembly GCA_035128595.1. Lineage (NCBI taxonomy): Eukaryota > Metazoa > Chordata > Myxini > Myxiniformes > Myxinidae > Eptatretus > Eptatretus atami. Next base: position 125,449,256 of record CM068957.1, read on the forward strand.
CCGGATGTACCGTCCAAGGGACGAGTGCACGTGCAGCTGCATGACATCACGGCAAGGTGCAAAGTGCGCGAGCTGCGAGTTGCCGCGCTGGTGCTGCGCATAATTGAAAAACAAATTAACAATAGCAAGCCTCGCTTTGTGAACAGGATTCCCTGGCAAGGGGTGAAAGACCCCCTTATCCAGGGCACAGATGGACACTAGTTAGGGAAGGTTAGCTTAGCTAGACCGCTCCATGGGGCAGGGTAAGTCCTCATGGGGCCGGAAGGATTAGTAGAGGTTTAGTTGAGATTTAGGGGAAATAAATGATTTTTGGATTTAGAGACAGTGACAGACTTTGATGTGTATGGGGACGTAGCTTAGCTATGTAGTGTAAATGGAACGTGCTGTAGTGTAAGGGACGACGTGGGACACGAGTTAGTTAGGGAGGTAGTTAGAAGGATGGCAGGATTCAGCGGTGTGTGTGTTGAAGAGTGTGATTTGTGACGTGTGAGTGAGTGAGGCAGCGGTCTGTGTGAGTGGAGCGATGTGGAATGCATGTGGATGATGATTGGAGGAGTGACTCCCGCCCAAGGGACCCCGGGTCAGTGTAGAGTGAGTTAGTGGGAGTTAAATGACAAAATGGAGTCGTTTGTTGTTGTGGGAAGTAGCCTCGATACCCATTTGGAGGGTGCAGAGCCTGTTGACGGCTGGAGCGTGGCTGCGAAAGTGAGTATCGCTGATGGTACCCCGGCACCGGGCTAGTCGGCCGTGTAGCCAAGACCCATGGGGGCCGGTTAGCGTAGTGGCACGGGTCGCCCGCTTGGTGCGGGGCCGGAGCGCCGTTAGCCACGTGGCAGTGTCTGGGCACGGGTGACCCTCGGAAAGGGCCCGGGCGCCAGCCTGCCACGTGCGTTTCAGGGGATTGCCATGGGGCACTCTCCGTGTTAGGGAGCTGGTAGGCTCGGAGGCATGTAGTCCCGGGGTGCCATCGTTGGGGATCGCGGAGAGTCGTGCCTGCCAAAGAGCCACGCGTCCCAGCCACGAAACCGGCAAGGGCACGAGGAAAATTGAGGGCGAGGCCGAAATTGTAAGGACACCGACACAGGCGACGGAATCTGGGTTTTTAGAACCAATAGATTAAGCGAGAGGCGCTTGTTGAAAGCCCGGGGTAGTTTAATAGCTAAATGGATAGGTAGATTAGGAAGTATACCCTCCGCACCATCCATCCCTTCGCTCTCGTTGTGGGCCGCTGACCCACTTGGGTTAGATCGCTGAGATCTGGGAGGCCATCCTGAGGCTTCATGGCCTCAGCACAGGACGCTAGCTCTCCCTCATTCCCTCCGGAAGGAACGTAGGGGTTGGGAGTAGGCTAGGAGACGAAGTTAGCCGAACAAGGACGATAAAGGGGTTAGGGGACGAGTTATAGTGGGAAGAGGTGAAAATAAAAAACAACAAAAAATAAGTTTGGCTAAATGTTTTGAAAATTAAGGGGTGGGTATGAACATGTGACAGCAAAGGCGATAGGTGGGAGGAGACAGGTAGTAGGACCGAGCCCCGTCTGCAGTGCCAGCACCACCCACTCCCTCCACCAACCTCACTGTATGCAAGAGCC
>CM068957.1:125455846-125473178 GCA_035128595.1 Eptatretus atami
GCATTACTATTTCCCCAAGCGTAGGAAATTCCACGCCATTCAAAAGCAGCCTAAGAGCTTTTTAAGTTTATTTATTTATTTGTTTAAATGCAGGTCTTGCTTTTATTACGGTAAAAGATATAATAGCAATAATAATGAAAATGGTAGAAATGCATATTGTTCTCAAGTCGTTGTGCTATTTATTCATTTGAAATGGTTGAAGTTTTTTTCGTCGTGGTTTCAGTCGTAGCCAGACTTTTAAACATCAACCGCTGATCGATTGATTGATGTGTAAGTAAATACTTGATATAGGCATAGTACAGTGTATAGAGAGAGGAAGGCATTTTGGGAATTGCTGGGGTCAGGTTCAGTGCACCCAATACTCATGTGATTACTCCGTGATTCTTATAGCAGAACAGAGGACTTGGCGAAGGTAAAGAAAGGCTGCTTCATATTGACTGTTTCCCAGTTGCCTGCGGGCAGTATGACAAGGTTGTTTTTATTATTATTATTTTTGAAGAATTATTTTATTTTATTTTTATATTCACTAAGAGCTCGTAACTAGATTTGACAGGAGCCCAGGGACTTTCCACCACATCAGTGAATTCTGATGGACCATCAGGTGGTGCTGGTGGAGGCCTGTACCCTTGACAGAGCTTCAAGGTGCTAATGGAAAGTCATGAACCTTGCCGAATCCTGAACAGGTCACCTCTACATTGCAGTTTGCAGAACTTTCTACTTGGCAGTCATGAGAATCAAGCCCTCATTCTTCCCTCAAAAAAATTTTCAATCTCATTCTTCCCTCCAGGGCTTAAAGACAGCTGTTCAGCACCATCTCAGGTCATTGGCCATCCACAGCTATGAATTTTATACCTCCATTAACCTTCCCCAAGCACACCTCTTTCCGAGTTTCCAATTTTTCCTTCTACTTCTGTGATTGAGAGTTTTCAGCTGTATCCATCCTGTTCACAAACTGTGTCCTCCCCAAACCCTTCCTCACGTCCCTTATTTCTCCAAGTTCTCTCTATTTTGTCCCTCAATCCTGCTGTTGATGTGTGTCTCTCTCTCTCTCTCTCTCTCTCTCTCTCTCTCTCTCTCTCTCTCTCTCTCTCTCTCTCTCTCTCTCGCTGTTCTGTTCATTTTGTTTTCCTCTGTACTGATCTGTTGTGTTCTTGCTCCTGCACGAGCCTCGTTGACACAGGAAACAAAATCCCACAGAAGCGAGGGCAATAACCTGACGTTACCTACTACCAAATGCTGGATGGACCAGGACCAATTGAATTGAAAACTACCAGTCATTTCAAGGATTTGCTGAACAGTTATTCTTCCTTAACATCCCTGATTGCAGGACATCTGCAAGTCAAAAAGAAATCGTTTTGGCAGAGCCAGTTTTACAAAAGATGGAAATTCTGAGTTTATTGTTCTAATAATTCCATAAACTCAGGGAATTCAGTCTGACATTCCAGGCAGGTTAGACAGAATGAAATGCACAGCACCGAGTCATTTATATCCTGATTGCACAATGACAAGAGTAATTATATGGGGATCCAGAAACAAGCTTGAAGCATGGAGAGAAACCGTTCAGGTGTTGCTCTAAGGTAGTTTGCACACATCATCTACTTTGGAAAGCATCATTCATTGAGTGTAGATTTGTATTTGAAGAATTTACAGTGATAATAATTTATTTATTTGATACTAGCAGGGGTACCTGGCATTGCCGGGCAATGTCGGGTCCCTCTTCCCATTCCACCCCTTCCCCTTCTTCCTCACACCCCACCCTTTGAGAGACAAATTCATCGATATGGCCGAAATAATGATGCAATTGATGTTTATCCTCATTGCCGTGTCATGAATCTGGGGTGTGTTCAGTTACCAAGTTCCTTGTGGAGTACTTGCCAAGTGGCTTAAGCACCCAAGCAAGCACTCCATTAGAAACCGTTGATAAGGAACGGATGTAGATAAGATATAGAATTCCTTCCAATTCGATGGTTAAAATAACATGGAGGTATGTCTCGTTCCTTAATTTTATTGAGTAATGTACTTATTCAAAGGTTTAGGTAGAACTGTCGATGTTAACACAGCAAGGGCCTATCTCAGCAGATCAAGCAGGCAGTTGCTTGACCTGAGATACAACAACCTAAAGGGAGAGAATAGAGGAGTGAATGGAGCATTCAAAAAGATTATTTGAATGAGATGCTCACAATATTCCAAGACATTCCAAGAAATTACTGATGAGGCTACCCTAACCTCTTTCTTACAGTTCACGACTGATTCGGTAGAATGACCATGTTTCGGGGGAATAACTGGAATGAAAGCTAAACCGATGGTCAGAGATCAGAGATTTGTAGAAATAAAAGGTTTTGAGGTCATTATCATTGTTTGACTTCATGACTTTGCTATTAAGAGTAAGTAAGAAGAGCTGTTATCAGTCCATCAGTTTGTTGTTTTTTTAAAAGTTTATTTCGTCAATGTGGGTGACATTTGTGATCTATCCGGAGATCAAAGGCACAAAGAAACGTCTCTGAGAAAAATCTTTTAAAGAGGATTTGTCTCGATGGGAATGGAGCATCTGATTTATTTGAGAAGCAAAGTACTGATGTCATCAGGTGAAGGATATATACTCATCATGAAAAAAAAATTATGCAACTAAAGTTGTAACGCATGTATTGCTTTTGAGGAACTGATGTCAGCCAACATCAAGTGAATATATTACACATGGGATGTTAAAATGTGTTCTTATTCCGAAGGAGGCAGACCAAGACATTGATCTGCACACTCGATTAACAAACATCACACACAATGTCAGTAGAAGCTAAATTTTATGTTAAAATAATAATATGAGGTCACTTACAAGGAACTTCAATGTAGGAGGAGGCCATTAGGTCCATCAAAGCCTGTGCTGTGGTTGTTTGTCCATGTTATCTCCTTTTTAGAAGTCTTTAGTATGACTCGACCAGGGTTCGAACAGCCGACCTCCCAGACTCTCCCATACTCAGAGCGGACGCTCGAACAATTATGCCACCTATGTTAAGCGAAAACGACATGACTGTCAAATGATTGTGGAAATTTGCAATAATGCCAGTCTGTCTAATGATCACAGACAAGTTTATATTGTCAGAAATGGTTTCAATAATGTGTGACAACCATTGAATGCAACACAAGCTTGCACATGTGTTGCTATCATCCAAATCAGACAATACAGCTCTTGCTGTGCGATGTTGTGGCATCCTTTAATCAGGACCACTTCCATTGTTGTTCAATCGTATGTGGACAGATTTGGGAGCAATACTGTCTCCTATGATTTCCATGCATGTTCAATTGTATCTGAGTGAGAAGATCATGCAGGACAGTCCAAGTGATTGATGCTGTAATGCTGAAGTACAGCTCTGATCAGATATGCATGGTGTGGACAGGCATCGCCTTCCATAAAGATGACCTTGAAACCTTGTTGGACCAGAGGGATGATTATAAGCCTATTGATCTCAATGCTGTACCTGACACCAATCATACAACTCTATTGGGATATAGCAGGGGTTCAAACTGCCATGCTCAGGAAACAAACGAGTCAACCTTCAGGTTTAAGAAAATTGTAACATTCATTTCCCAAACTCCTTTTTCACAAGAAATTCATTTTGAAGGATCTGGTGAAACAAGCATCCACTGCTGGGGAATGGCAATCACTTACCAGAACATGAACATGAGTGTTTGTACAGCACCCCCACCTTCTGCTGACAAGATCAGTCATTTGGCCACGATGAATGCCAGCTCATAAGAATCTGCTGCACCCATCAATCCTATCATGCTGCCGAATGGAACAAGTAGCAAATCGCTCTCCACCGACTCTCCAGACTGCAGCACGTGCATTGTTGAACTTATATCCATGTCGGTGAAAAGAACATGGTGCCAATGATTCATTCTCGAGTTGTGATATTGCATCGCACATTGCATCATGTGCTGCTGTCAATAGCGCTGTGTTTGAGGCACCCAGAGTTCACTGGTCTTTTAGACCTTATGCCATTATTACGAAGCCTGTTCCAAACTGTCAAGGTTGAAAAATTGATGGTTGATTGCTCTTTTCAGGCCATTCTGGTGAGATAATGGTGTTGAAAAGCAGTTCCTTCTGGCAGGGGTGATAAGATAACAATCCTCACATAGGGTTAGACCCCTTGAATGACCTGAACGGGGTGTGCGTGAACTCTCCAGTCTTGCCAGTGCCATAGAAATGACATTCCAATGAACATTGTACTGGAAAGCAATGGCAGCCTGAGTCAACCCTCCTGCCCCCCATTGAAACATCCAGATGATGTGAGCCAACTCGTTTAGTGTTCAGTGATGTCTTGCCATTTCTAAGGTGATGTTGATTACATGGTGGCCAATACGCAACTTTCAAAATTACGTATGAATGCTAACGAGGCCTTTCGAGCATGCGCTGTGTCGGCATTTTCATTGACTCGTTTCTGCTTGTCTGGGCCCTTTTAACCTGCCGTTGCTCGTGCAAAATCTGTCAGTGAAATAATATTTTTAACAGGATTTTCATCATTTAAACGAAAGAGTGGCAATTTCAATATAATTGACTTGAATTGTTGTGTTCCTGGATGCAAATCTGACTCACGGGAATATCGGAAATAAGAGAAATGTCTGTGGATGGAACTGAAAGGTGTGGAGTTCCTATCATTTTCCTGTTACTACAAGTGAGCTGCTACAGTGGGAATAAAAACAAAAACACACACACACACACACACACACACACACACACACACACACACACACACACACACACTTCTCCTTTTCGCAGTAGATGGAAAAATCTAATCTAATATAATTTATGTTGTGGTCCCGGAACCAAACAAACAATATATTTATTGGTACAGGCGAAAAATGTGGGATGGGTGTAAAGTTTTTGGTAGCACAACCTTTCAATATATAGGATACCTTTTTGATCCAATCTTCCATGGATGGGCCTATCATGGCTTTCAGCAGTAGTTGATGTTGGTACCTAGAATATATCAGGACAAAACATATTTTGGGCCGATGGAATGGATTAGAAACACTTCCTGGTTTTGATTGTTCGTTCAAAGGGAGTGCATCACTTTTAGGTTGTCTTGTCTGGGTTTGATTCCTGACCCAACAATAAATTATCAACCTGATGTTTCACAGACAGTGTGTTGTGTCATTTAGGATGGATGTTAGGACTTCCAACCTAATATCCATCCATTGGAGGGATATTAGATTGGAGGTCCTGTCTGCTAGCAGTATATATTGTTGCGGTTCTGTAAAACCGCACTCCTCCGAGGCAAATGGCACACAACATACAGTGATCCCAAGGCAGTTATTTCAATAGTATGTATATAAGTTAGCCCTTTCCATATGTCTCATGGGTAAATGGGAAAGATGTGTTGCATTGGGCTCTTTTAGTTAGGTCTCAAATCTTCAATCCTTGTTCTTCTTTCACTCCTTTGCACTGCTTTGTTTCTCGCATCACGAATGACACAAGCAAGCACGCACACACACACAATGCAAAGAACCAAGCGAGCAGCACAGTGAGCGCCTTGTATGCATCCATGCGCCAATTTCCAACTGCCATCTCACTTTGGACCTCTATTCTGCTCACCACGACGTTACACGTTCACCACAACCACTCCACACATCTCCCAAAAATCCCCCACAACAACTTACATCCACGTCTTCACTACAAATGCCACAGTTACAAACATCTCCCTCTTCACTACGGACGCAGTCATTATGAGCATCTCCTTCCTCTCCACAGCAACACATCACAATCTCTTCACTACAAACACCACAACTTACTCCCACCTCTACAACTGCCGCAACTGCCACCTATTCGTCGAACACTCATGACAGCCTCGAAGGACGCTGAAGGAATGAGAGTTGAGTTATTTTGGGGCATAATTCAAAGCGAGAATGTGTGCTGGAGTTCGTTCAAGGCGTACAAGTAGCGCTGGGTTTTCCCAAAAAGAGCACATTTGAATGGAGGCCAGCACAGGTTCAGGGCCAGAGAGGGCTTCCAAAAACCCTTGCCCCATGTTAATCTTGGAGCTCTGATGCATGGGCATGTCAGTGAGTGACTGAGGCCATTTTTCGGTTTCGGGTCCTGGTCTGGTGGGGTGTGGCAACGGAGCGAGACTACCACTATGGACCAATAGGGAAGCTGGAAATCACCAACAGCCCCATTGGATCCAACTCTTAGCTCCTCTCTCTCTCTCCCGGGGCTCATAAAAGGAGCAACACAGCTCAGATTGAGCCAGACTTTGGGGGACTTTGGAGATGTCAGATATCGTCAGACATTGAGAGGGGTGAGACTGTGCCAGATTTCAGACCTCACCGGGGAAGCAGACAGTGGCAGATGGCGCATAGAGGGCAACCTTCAGTGCTGAGCGAGAACACCACAAGTCAGCGCGGCCAAGCACGGACGGAATCACAATGAGTGACCACTATGACCTGGGGCTCTTCTCATCCCATCGACGCTCAGATCGGCTGCATTCATCAGCAACAGTTACACCTACAGATTCTCAGACTACTCGATAGGGTCTTTCTCTGACTCATCCTTCTCCATCATCTATTTCTCGTCTACTGTGGACGCACAAGAGCAATCAGCACGGGCAAGTCCCAACCAACCATTCTTTTCAGAGCGAAGCCACCATTCTTGGCAGAGTGAACCTTACTGACTCGCACTTCACATCTTCCTCTTACACCATGCTGCACTTCATGTTGCACTACACTCGCACCTCTCACTCCCACACCATAGACACCCTCAGCATTTCTCCTTCCTGCCCCTTTCGCTAAGTCTCCACTGCTTCTTATCTCTCTGAGCTATCTCCAACTCTCCTCGGGTTTGTGGGTGGAATGGTGCCTGTCATAGCACAAGTTAATACTATATAAGCATATTCGGGGTCACTCTGCACTGTCTTCTTATTTTGTGAATATTGCATTTCTTTTGCCGCACCTCAAATTCCTTGCTTTCCCCTGCTATACATTTCTAAATAAATCCCTTACTGTGCCACATAACTTTCCTCGCTTTGTTAAATAAATGTGCCTGTTAGAAATGAACCCAGCTCATTTTTGACTTTTCCTCCATTGGTCTGGCATTGTCGGCACCATAGCTTAGCCAGGACGTTGTACCCCAAATCTGCTTAATAACCCATGCATACTTGGCAGCTCTGCTCGGCTGCACCTGATATGGTAAGTGAAGCAAGTACGCATCGAGGGCACGTTTCCCCGATAAGGTGATCACATGATCCTAGTTAAACGGTTGTCAGACAGAGGACACTGGGTCATGCAGTCAAGTAGTTGGTGTTCGCGGTCAATTAGTGACCCGCCGTGACATGAAGTTATTCGTGTGGGACGGCCTGTGATTCCCGGCTAGTCCGGAAAGGAACCAGGGACAGCCCCTCCCTCGTAGTTCCCCTGCAACCTTGGGGCCGTGATAATATTAAAGATACCCCAATACCTTCAGAAAAGAGTAGGCTATTGTGTGTTAGTATCTTTGCTGAAGGGCTGTCACCATTTTTGTCGCTGGAGCACCATCATATGACCTCTGATGCAATATGAAGTTTTTGTTTCAAATACTCAGCTCTTTTAACAACAAGTTAAGGTGTTTAAGATCATATCCTCCAGTGTTTGCCAAACTAAACCCAATTCTATAAGCCGAATACCAACATCCATTCCTTCATCCCCCAAATTCTCTCATCTGTGGAACCAACTCCCTGCATATGTTGTCTCTTGCCCCTGTGCACAGTCCATCAAGAGTTCTTCCCATCGTTCTCTCGGGATTTCTCCCATGCCCATGCCTGATCTCTTCTCCTTTCACTCGCCCCCTCCCCCCTTTCCCTCTGCCCCCTTTCCTTTCTGCCATTGATCCACTTATGTACGATATCTTTGTCTTCTTCACGTTCCCCTTTGATCCTTTGTCAGTCAGTGAATCTGCTGCCCTTTGTCGCCGAGCTCCTCCATGAGCTGAGACTTCTGTATATAAAAATACACTATGCTCACCACAAATCACTGTTATAGATTCTACACTGCATTGTCCGAGTTTGAAATGGCTATTTTGTTGTAATTTCTGCCACTGTATAAATGCATTTATGGCCAAGTGTGAGCTGCAGTAGGTGTTTAGGTATAGTGTATCAGGCTGTGGGTGGGAAACTGTCCAATGAACTGCATGTACCCATGAACACTGATTTTGCCTTCACACAAGGCTTCTTCAGGGTAGGGGCCTTTGTTTTACCTTCATACAGGCTTCATTCAGATTTGGGCCTTTGTTTTACCTTACACAGCATTCTTCAGGTTTGGGGTTTGTTTTACCTTCACACAAGGGTTCTTCAGGTTGGGCTGTGCGCTTTGTTTTTACCTTCAGAGAAGGCTTTCAGGGTAGGGGCCTTTGTTTTACCTTCACACAAGGCTTTCTTCAGGGTAGGGCCTTTGTTTTACCTTCACACAAGGCTTCTTCAGGTGGGGCCTTGTTTTTACCTTCACACAAGGCTTCTTCAGGGTAGGGGCCTTTGTTTACCTTCAGAGAAGGCTTCTTCAGGGTAGGGGCCTTTGTTTTACCTTCACACAAGGCTTTTTCGATTGGGACCTTTGTTTTACCTTCACACAAGGCTTCTTCAGGGTAGGGCCTTTGTTTTACCTTCACACAAGGCTTTTCAGTTGGGGCCTTTGTTTTACCTTCACAAGGCTTCTTCAGGTAGGGCCTTTGTTTTACCTTCAGAGAAGCTTCTTCAGGGTAGGGGCCTTTGTTTTACCTTCACACAAGGCTTTTCAGATTCGGGACTTTGTTTTACCTTCACACAAGGCTTCTTCAGGTTTGGGCCTTTGTTTTTACCTTCACACAAGGCTTCTTCAGGTAGGGGCCTTTGTTTTACCTTCAGAGAAGGCTTCTTCAGGTAGGGGCCTTTGTTTTACCTTCACAACACAAGGTTTTCAGATTCCGGACTTGTTTACCTTCAACAGGCTTCTTCAGGGTAGGGGCCTTTGTTTTACCTTCACACAAGGCTTCTTCAGGGTAGGGGCCTTTGTTTTACGCTTCAAGAAGCTTCTTCAGGGTAGGGCCTTGTTTTACCTTCAAGAAGGCTTCTTCAGGTAGGGGCCTTTGTTTTACCTTCACACAGGCTTCTTCAGGGTAGGGGCTTTGTTTTACCTTCACACAAGGCTTTTCAGATGGGACCTTTGTTTTACCTTCACACAAGGCTTCTTAGGTAGGGGCCTTTGTTTTACCTTCACACAAGGCTTCTTCAGGGTAGGGCCTTGTTTTACTTCAAAGCTTTCTAGGGTAGGGCTTTGTTTTAACTTCAAAAGGCTTCTTCAGGGTAGGGGCCTTTGTTTTACCTTCACACAAGGCTTCTTCAGGTAGGGGCCTTGTTTTACCTTCACACAAGGCTTTTTCAGATTCGAGCCTTTGTTTTACCTTCACACAAGCTTTTTCAGATTCGGGACTTTGTTTTACCTTCACACAAGGCTTCTTCAGGTTTGGGCCTTTGTTTTACCTTCACACAAGGCTTCTTCAGGTTGGGGCTTTGTTTTACCTTCAGAGAAGGCTTCTTCAGGGTAGGGCCTTTGTTTTTTCCTTCACACAAGGCTTCTTCAGTGTAGGGCCTTTGTTTACCTTCACACAAGGCTTCTTCAGGGTAGGGCCTTTGTTTTACCTTCATACAAGGTTTTCAGGGTAGGGGCCTTTGTTTTACCTCACACAAGGCTTTTTTCAGGTTTAGGGGCCTTTGTTTTACCTTCACACAAGCTTCTAGATCGGACCTTTTTTACCTTCACACAAGGCTTCTTCAGGTAGGGCTTTTGTTACCTCACACAAGGCTTTTTCAGTTCGGGACCTTTGTTTTACCTTCACACAAGGCTTTTCAGGTTGGGACTTTGTTTTACCTTCACACAAGGCTTCTTCAGGTTTGGGGCCTTTGTTTACCTTCACACAAGGCTTCTTCAGTTCGGAGGCCTTTGTTTTACCTTCACACAGGCTTCTTCAGGTAGGGGCTTTGTTTTCTTCACAACAAGGCTTCTTCAGGGTAGGGGCCTTTTGTTTTACCTTCATACAAGGCTTCTTCAGGGTTAGGGGCCTTTGTTTTACCTTCATACAAGGCTTCTTCAGGTAGGGGCCTTTGTTTTACCTTCACACAAGAGCTTCTTAAGGATAGGGGCTCTTTTTTACCTTCACACAAGGCTTCTTCAGGATAGGGGCTTTGTTTTACCTTCTACAAGGCTTCTTCAGGGTAGGGGCCTTTTGTTTAACTTCACACAGGCTTCTTCAGGGAGGCCTTGTTTTACCTTCATACAAGGCTTCTCAGGACGTAGGGGCCTTTTTGTTTTACCTTCACACTAGGCTTCTTCAGGGTAGCGGTCTTTGTTTTACCTTCACACAAGGCTTCTTCAGGTTCGGGGCCTTTGTTTTACCTTCATACAAGGCTTCTTCAGGGTAGGGGCCTTTGTTTTACCTTCACACAAGGCTCTTCAGGTTGGGCCTTTGTTTTACCTTCACACAAGGCTTCTTCAGGGTAGGGGCCTTTGTTTTACCTTCAACAAGCTTCTTCAGGGTAGGGCCTTTGTTTTACCTTACACAAGGCTTCTTCAGCGGTAGGGGCCTTTGTTTTACCTTCAACAAGGCTTCTTCAGGGTAGCGTCTTTGTTTACCTTCACACAAGGCTTCTTCAGGGTAGGGGCCTTTGTTTTACCTTCATACAAGGCTTCTTCAGATTGGGGCCTTTGTTTACCTTCAACAAGCGCTTCTTCAGGGTAGGGGCCTTTGGGGGTGTTAAGAGGACAAAGAGCAGAAAGAGTTTTTTATCGTTAGAGTGCCTATGTGGGAAATGCACAACTTTCCTTCAGAATGTTTCACTTTTCAGGTGGAGTTGTGGACTAGTTTCTGATTTACTTTGTTTTGTGGCTATTAGGATAACCTAGAGGTTTAATGGACACTCACCTCTAATCTGTCTAGCCTGGGTTCCAATCTCAGCATCCTGGTGTTTCGTCGGCCGGGCAATTCATCATTGTGTGCACCGTCCCTCGGATGGACGTTAAACTGAGCATCCCGTCTGCCGGCATTTGTTGATGGACGTAAAAGATCCCACGGTGTCTTCCTTGAAAAGTAGGAGAGCTCTCGTCGGAACCATGAACAAATTCCAAATTCTTGTTCTCACCGACAGGAGGCACTGCATCAGCCACACAGCTGTGCCCCAGCAAATTATGCGACTGGCAACCATGTGCTGCATATGAAACAAGAAGAAGAGGAAGAAACTAGAAGCTGCGCTTGGGATCAGTACTCATTTTCAGCATCTTGTTTTGTTACAGTGTGATGATCGTTGGTACCTGTGTTTGGGATTGTCGAATGCCCATATTTAACCAAAAATATATAAAAAAAATTTAACCGCAACATTTACCATTTTTCTTGTGAACAATTTTTATTCACATTACAGTATTCTGTTCCTTTATACAAGGAACTTGGATGTGGGAGGAAGGCCATTTGGCCCATCATGCCTGCGCTTCATCCATACCCCATCAACTCAATGTGTCAGTGTAAATACTGTTTAAAATCACCCGAAAACGATTCGGCATTCATTGTTTAAAATGATCACTTGTCGAAGTTCCATCCATAATTTGTCAATGATCGATTTGATCAGGATAAGAATTGAACAAGAGAAGCTTCCAAATCATTTCCAAATATGTTGTGAGATGAAAAGGTGTCCAATTATTATCTGTTGAAACGAGTCCCTCCTCACAACAATCCTCTTGTTTCCGAAAATCATTGGGGTTCTGGAACCTCATGAACAACCTATTAACAGTGTCCAGGTTATAGGAGTTGTATTATATGTTTACAATGAAACAGTATGACAACATCAAGTTTAATATATTGTTTTTGATCCATCAGCCACCTCCTTAACTTCATACTTTATACTCATTGTCTCCTCTGTGTCACTTCATCCACATTCCAAAGTTTTGGTAACTTTGTAACATCATTTCTTCAACCCTCTCAAATAACTTTTGGTGCTGAATCAAATATTTTTTTTTTCCGTTTGCTTTCAGGTGCTCCTGGGAAGATGGGAAAGAAAGGCCGAGCAGGAGAGGCAGGTATGACCCAAATATGGGTCCGTGGGATAGATAGTGAGTTTTGGCATTGTGATGATCAATTTTCAGTGCTTTAGAACCTTTTTTTTGCTACAATATATTGGAGTTGTGAGAGAGGTTCAACCAGTATTGCGTCAGCACTTTTTTATTTTAAATACTTCCACTTTTTGTGGTGGCATGATTTCATGCTTTCAACTGGCGATGAGCAACGGTGCATCGCCACTGCTACCGAGAATGGGGGCACCGCTGATGCTGTGCCCCTATACCAGTACACTGGTACTTATTTCACCGACCTCGGAAGTATGACAGCCTGAGTCAACCCCACCTAGTGTTAATTCAGTGGCTGACGGGGCTCAAACTCAGTACCCTAAGATCCCAAGCCAGCCACCCGAACTACTAAGCCAACACCAGGCTTGTTTAGTACGTAAGGAGTGACTAAAGACAGTTTATGGGATTTCAACTCATGGTGGTGCACGCTTTCTTGGGGCAGGTGAATAGATCATGTCTCCAACTAAGCTATTTCAACATTCATCATTCTCTTACGACATTTTTTTCATGAAATATGATGATGTTTTTATCAAATTTCTTTTATAATCTCGTGAAAAATCATACAGGAGATTTTTTTTGTTGTTGTTGTCAGGGTCACTTCCTGTTTTATTTCTTCAGCATGCCTCACTTCCTTGTAACTGTGTTTACCTCCGCCACCGAAGGTGGGTGGAGGTTGTGTTTTCACCCCTGTCTGTCTGTATGTTTGTCTGTGAACAGGATATCTCAAAAACTTGTGGACGGATTCAAACAAAATTTGGTGGACAGGTTGGGTGTGTGACAAGGATGAAATGTTTAGATTTTGATGAAGATCTGGATCTGAATACAGGAATTTTTTCATGATCCTTCACCATTGAGAGACGGGGGCCAAAAATGACATATATCACGATATCTCAAAAACTTGGTGGGTGAGTTGGTTAGGTGACAGGAACAAGTTGATTCGATTTTGGTTCAATTCCGGATCCAGATCCAGCCTATCAGTGGGATACAAAATGTAAACTATTTAGCCTGGCCGAGGTAGGCGCTCCACCGAGTGCCGTTCTAGTTTTATTTTTGCATCTGGCTGTCTGATTAGTGAACAGCCATTATAAATGGAACTCATTGGTTTCATCATAAAACACATTGTTCTTTGGTGAAGACATTAAATTGGTTGTTCTTTGATCAACAACCACATATAGATTCAACATTTTGAGAGGTATCTCGAGAATATAAATAAACTTTTGAGCTGACACCATTGTCGTCTTCTTCTTTTGTATGCAGCACTTGGTTACAGGTAGCATCATTTGCTGGGGGCGTGGCTGTGCGGCTGATGCAATGCCCATTGTACGTTACAGCAGGAACTTGGAACTTGTTCAGTGCCGGTGATAGCTCTCGTCCTCTTCACGAAGGACATAGTGGGAATTTTTTAAATCCACAAACCAATGCCAGCAGACAGAACTCCCAGTTTGACTTCCATCCGAGAGACGGTGCAGACATTGATGCCGAAACATCAGTGACAGTTTATAGCTGGGCTGAGATTTTAACCCAGGCTAGGCCAGTTTACATACCTCTAAGCTATCCTGCCAGCCCCAGATACCATATATCTCTGCTATCTGTACCAGAAGCAGACCTTTGCTGTATTTTCGAGTATGCGTGCAGTGTTGCTTCTGTCCTCATAAGAACCTCTGAATGCTGTGGTCAACAATCTTAATTGGTACACGAGCGCCAGCCAGAGTGACCACTATATTCGTTATGTCTGGTGTCTGTCTGTCTGTCTGTGTGTCTGTCTGTCCAGAGCATAACTCCGTGGACTTTGATCCGATCTTGATGAAACTTGGTTATGTGTTCGATATCAATGTCTAGTTGTGTTTTCCTGGATGAGGGCGTGGCTACGCCCATTGTGGGCGGAGCCATGTCCCAAAAATAGCCATTTTAGGGGTAGTCGGATAAAAAAATCTATCTTCTCCTCGGGAATTGACTGAATGGAATGGGTTCTTCGGTATTTGAATAGCAAAATGAATTATCTAAAACTTGTTGTTGTCCGATTTTTCATTTTCGTCCCAAGGTCAAGGTCACAAGGTCAAAAACTTAGAAAATTTCGAATTTTGACATAAAAATCATACGACCGCCCAAACTTTGAGAGCTAGGATGACAATATTTTTTATGCATAATCTTGAGGTCATTCCCCACCTAAAGTCTTGAAACCATTTTCTCTATCTCGAACACCTTGCCCGTGGCGCCCCTTCAAGTTTGTTTTACGTTGATTTCATCAAAGTATGGATAATCCGAGGAGTGTGAAACGCCATATAGCCTATATGACGTTATATTGTCCTGGAATGTTCCAGAGGAAGTTTTGCACCAAAGGTCATAATCCTTGACCTTTAAAGGCCACAAAGGTCAAACTTTCAAAGTTGTGGGAATCAAACCGGGTTTTCGACCTTATTCGACGAACTAACTCCAATAAGCTATAGCACGTATCCTGTTTCCTTATTTTAATGTCCACAACATTGTTTTGTGACCTTTAAAGGTTATGCAAAGGTCAAATTTTTAAAGTTGTTGAACGAAACCGGGTTTTCGACATTTTGCAGCTGTTGATTGAAGGCCACTATAATTAATTATAACTTGGTCAAAAATTATCACATTGTCTCATCCTTGACTTCTGAAACAATCTACATCGTCAAATACCGCTCGTGAACCATTGTCGTCTTCAGACTTGTCTTAGTTGTGTCTGAGATCATCCAGAAAAAAAAATATATATATATATATACAGTTATACACACTGTATTAGAGAAGAAGAGAGAGAGAGAGAGAGAAAGAGAGAGAGAGAGAGGAGAGAGAGAGAGAGAGAGAGAGAGAGAGAGAGAGGTATAAAGAATTCCTCAGCTTACTGGTAACTGTTGTTTCCTGATTTCAATGGCTACATCCTGAGCTCGGCACTGTCTGTCATTGAGGTTTTGATCCTGCAATCTCAGAACTTCTCTGAATGGTGGGTCCACAACCTTAGTTCTGTGTGAGAGTGAGAGAAGGAGAAGGAGAAGGAGAAGGACACGAGAAAATGGATAGATAGATGCATATTAAAATCTCGAGCTTCTGATTGCCATTTTGAAGAAATGCATTTTTTGTGAAATATAGTCTGTCTTTTGTTAATTTTTTTTGCAAGAGGTATTGTCAATAATGTCAAAAGTGACTTCATCCCACAGTGACTGCCTTGCCATAGCTTGTGTGACCTGCATACTAACGGGCTAAACCAAAAGCATTTATGTTCAACTTTAGGACTTGTCAGCTGACCTTGACATTTATCTTTCTCCTATTCATTTATCATCCCTTGATGTCTGCTCTTGTCTCTCTGCTAAGTATGTGATGAGCATCATGGAACATACATCAGTCCTTTCCACGAATCCTACCCGAGTTACGAGTATAGATATAAATGTTCAATTCTCAGCAGCCATTCTTGCCTGTGCTATTTTTGGAGGGGGTGTGCATGAAAGCAGAGAACAGGAAGGCTGGCTTGCAATTCCCCCCCCCCCCTCCGAGGCTCGCTCGAGGATGGTGCGAGTGGCCATGACATGGCATGGGATTTACCTCAAGGGCACATGGGAGCAGCCTTGGCATTTGTGTCTTGGTGTCGGCTGGCATCTGATGGCATTCTGTTTTTTTGAAAAAAATTCATCTTAGGCCCGGTGCAGAATGATACATGAATCTTAATATTGGGCATCTGGCTGTTTGGAGATGACTGGCATGTGGTCTGTGAAAGTGACTGATATATGTGACACCATGTAGGGGCTGTATTCATGATATTTATGCATCCTTTTGTCTTTTGATCAATAAATAGGTTCTAACATAATGTAGCAAACTTGGCATGTTGAATATGAAAAGCTTGGCTGTAATGGATAGCTTTCTGTGGCAGAAGATTCCAACATCCCTTTGCTTAAACCTCAATGTCGATTTTGGATATATCAAGATTTGTTGATTGATTTTACATCTTAGAAAATGCTTCTTGAACCTTGTGGTATTGGTACCCTGGCACTCGGCCATCCTTACTGTTTCACTACGTTGCTGATGCTGTCTTCAACTCATGTTCCATCGTGTCCTGCATAAGAAATCAGAAAGTGTTTTATATGCATAGAGATTCAATATCAGAACACTTTAAAATTGGTTTACCATTTGGTCTCTCGGATGGAAGTTAAGGTGAAGTAAGATAGCCCTCTCATCTCTCTGCCTCCCCCCTTTCTCCAATGGTATAACCTCAGCCCTAGTGGTTATGTGTATCCTGAATATACTTCGGCGCCAGAGGGCTCTCTGGCTGATGCTTTATGCATTAATTATGGTGTGTGTTTCACACATGTGTTGGTGTGTGTATGTGTTGGTTGTTATCTCCATATGCTGGTTTCAGAAGGTGCAAAGGAGTCCTCCCAGGGCTTGGAGGAAGTAGCCCCCTCCGTTTCAGTAAGGGATCATGATTCATGGACCAAGTTGTGAAGTTTTCTTGTTATCAAAGTTTTGTTCCGAGGGCTCTTCAGGATCAGCACTGAGCCCCAGACAGCTTCCAAACTGTAGTTTGTTTGGGCAGTAATATTCCCAAGGATGGTTTTTAAGATCTCTGTAAAGTTCTTGTTTATCATTACTGGTATTACTGCTGTCACTGTGACTAATTTGGGCTTCTTCAGCTCCCAGGATTTTTTCACTTCATTTTTGAGATCCTGGTATTTGGTCATTTTCTTCATTTCTGTATGGTTTAGGCCAAAAATTGTTGGGAACTGAAACCTCAATTAGCAATGCGTTCTTTTATTTTTTGTACCTGAGTATTAAATCCAGTTGCAATGCTTTGTTTTCTATGTTCATGCCTGATGGAATCATCAGGTTGTATGTGAGTGTGTTACTGCCTTGTTTTCCATTCTCGCTTTTGGTTCATGTTTCCATGAGTTTTCCGGAACTGGGATATTGTAATTATTGCAGATATGCCAGTGGATTACTCTCCATACTTTGTTTTGCCTTTGGGTATACAGCTGTTCTGACATTAATTTTTTTTTTTTACATCCCAATGGGAGGTGACTTGTGCTTACTTTGTCTACCTTGCAGAACCTACACCTGTCCGATTGACTCAGTCCTGATATTTTCTTCATGCCATTGGTGTAGTGTCCTTGATCTTGGGCATTTATTATGATTCATTTAACTCCATCCCAGTTGAGCTGACCTCTTCTTAGACATTCCAATGAGCCTTCTTTGTCTATGCCCAATCTGTCCAACA
>CM068957.1:125475148-125485603 GCA_035128595.1 Eptatretus atami
TGGCACCCCACAAAGCCCAAGAATCCTCCAGAGGATATTCCAATTGACGAAATCAAACGCTTTAAGGAGATCACCATAGGCTGCAAGCAGCCCCTGCCAAAACTCTTGTCTGCATTCGGTGAGGACCCGAAGGGCAAGGGTACTGTCAATCATTGACCTCTTTGGTGTAATGCCTGACTGCTCTGGGTGCTGGTGCGCAATCAGATGGTGGTGAACCCAATCAAGAATTATCCCAGCAAAGACCTTGCCCGGCACTGAGAACAGCGTCACCCCTCGGTAGTTGTTGCAGTCCTGGCATTCACTTTTCCCTTTCCAGAGAGCGACAACAAGGCCCCTCTTCCAGTCAATTGGGATGATGCCTGTGTTCCAGGAAGAGCACAGAACTGCATGCAACGTTCTGTGTACAGCATTTTCACCAGGCTTGAGAAGTTCAGGATGGATGTATTTCCACAAACGAAGGTGGATCACAGTTGATTGAAGGGTCAGCAATAGGGATAGTAACAAACCTGACATCCAACTCAACAGCTGGTGTATCAGCCTGATACAGCCGCTCAAAGGAACCGGCCCAACGGGCTTTCACTTCGGACTCCTCTGTCAAGAGCACACCACCCTCCATTCTCACTGCAGTATACCGAGGAACGAGGTTGGAGGAATGCAATGCGCAAATTCCCCTGTAAGCAGGATGAGAATCACTTGACCACTGGTGATGCACTTCCCCCTCACACATTCCTCGCACGTAGGCCTCCTTGTCCACCCTCAGCGCACGTACAGTTTTATGCCACAACTCCCTGAATAGATCAGCTCTGCTATTAAGCCTGTTGCTAAATAAAGGCACATTTTAGTTGTAATTAAAATTAAGCCATCTTGCTAACAATGATGTACTGTATGTCCACCATCTCCCCACTTGGACGACCGTCCTGGCTCTTCACGTGCCATGCTTCCAATATCAAATAAAGTGTCAGACACGGGTCCCATCAAAGTCAAATTTATGGCCAGACTCGTTTTTTTATATTATTTTTTCATTCAAAACAATAATAATAATAATAATAATAATAATAAATAAATAAACAAGCAGTCATAGACTGGTACTTACGAAATTGTCAACTTGACCTCTGACCTTGTCTAAAAAAAGCTGTCTCTAGAGAAGTAGCGACGCAAACCAGAAGTTTCTACGATGATTCTGTTACCAAACCATCAAAAATCGAATATTTGACCTCACCGTGACCTTGACCTTTGACCGATTTTGACCAAAATCTAATCAGCACGAGCCATCACCCTCCTGAATCACGTGGTGTAATTTGACATTGGTAGCTTCTTCCGTTCTCGAGTTATTGTGCCTACAAACAAACACACAAACACACACACAAACAGAGGATGGAAGTCATCAATAACTTACGAAATCTTTAGATTTCGTAAGTAACAAGTATCAATTAATTAATTAAGTAATTAATTGCTTCTTCCCCCCCCCCCCCCCCCCACCCCCCCCCCCTTTCTTCCTTGGATCTTTGTTAGAAATTTGTAATGTATCTCGTGCAGGCATTATGGGCTGAATGGCTTCCACCTGTGTTAGATTTCCTTGTATTTCCTTGTATAAAACAAAAAAGTGTCTCTGGACATCTCCGTGTGGTGTTTAGTATGACCGGGCATATCTTTTGCGCTACTTCAGCCACGCGATTATTTAAAAACCAGAGATGATACAAACACAGCACTTACCTCAATCTTATCAGGAAAGACTCCTCTCTCCAACTGACGTGGGCAAACGGTCCAAACCCAGCTCACGTTGAAATCGATGTTTGTAGGCAAACAATCCAATGCTTGGCGAATCGATGATTTCTTTAAATTTTCAGATTTCACTCCAGATTTCGACACTTATTGAGTCCAGATGATCCGATTCTCAAATCCAAAATAGTATTTTGATTATATACTCGTACTTTAATTTGTCTGTGAGAATATATCGTGCTTCCAAGCCAAGGCATGTTTGAATAGGTTGAATCAAAATGGCAGATAAGACCCCCGTGAGGCAACCATACATGGGCGGATCAAGGATAAGCCTTTCATGAAGTTAAGTTGTTAATTATCTTCAAAATCAGTGTTTAACTTTATCCAAAAACACAGTTTTCATTCATGCACCCCATTGGAGTTCCCTAAGTGTGCATGCAAAGTTTGGGGCTGCTCGGGTTCATGGTTTTGGAATTATGGAGGACACACACACACACACACACACACACACACACACACACACACACACACACACACACACACACACACACATTGACTGACTCACTGACCCACACTGACATGTGTTATTCCAGATTCTTAAAGGTAACTGTAATGTTAAATTAATTTTCACAGAAATTTGAATTATTATCTAACGATATTGCAAACCTTCTAACTTCCCACAAATGTTTAATGAGGAATAACACCACAAAAGTGAGAATAACCTAAATCTTTGCACAGTCCTGTAAAAAATAAAATAAAATAAATAAAATATTATATATCGATTCGGCTAATTTGAGCAAAAAAGCGAGAGCAGACCCGGTGTCAGGGCAACGTTTCACCGGCTTCATCGGGCACAATAGACCCCGGGCATATGACCGCTTTTATTTATTTTATGTTTTTTTGATACGACCGCTCATTTCTGGTCATGTGCTGGTGCTCGAGGTCAAATTGAGTGGGGCTTTTTTAAATTTCATTTTGCAAAAGCAAAAACAAATGTCAAATCACATCATTGAAGGGGTGCTCTGCTCTTTTTTGTTTTTACTGACACATGATCTGGTGTTGTACGTGTGTGGGTGAGCACGTGTGTGCACTTGTTGTTTTTGTGTTTCCGGGGCACGAACATGGCTGGTTTCATGTTCGGGTTGGGCATGATGAGGTGTTGGTTGTGCGAGTGTTGAGGTTCTCATTGGGTGTTGTGCACATGAGGATGTGGTGTTTGGGATTGGGTGTTTGTTGCTCACCTTATCCAGCTGTTTGCACCATCCAGTTTTGACAATTTGCATCAGAGGTGTGTATTGTGTGGGTATGTCCACCGTCTCCCCAGTCCAACGACCCTCCCGGCACTTCACGTGCCACGCTTCCAAAATCAACCTGTGTCGTTTGTTCGATGTAGAGTCTAGGACACGGGTCCCATAAAAGTCAAATTTGTGTCCAGATTGCAGGCAATGACGTGCTATGGCTGACTGGGTCATTTTTTCCAAGCCTAATTGCTCTATCACGTTCATCTCGTCGTTGTTTCAAATTTCTTCCAGTTCCACCAATGTAGAATTGATCACAGTATTTGCATGATGAATGGTAAACTACTTCAGATTCATCACCAGTTGTTATTGGGTCCTTAAATGGGTTATCAAGTTATGGGTTCAGAAGTTTGAGAGGACCGGTTCAATTTTAAAAGAGAAACCGCCTGGAGCACCCAAATCAGTAAGAATGGCACAAAACATTGAGCGTGTAAGGGAGTCAGTTTTGAGAAGTCTGCATTGTTCCAGCCGAAAGCATGCATCAGCCTTAAGAATTTCTCAAACAAGCTCAGTAATATCTAAAGGACAAAGTGCATGTTAACCGTCCACAAACTCTTCATGAACTTCAGGAAAACATCAGATGCGAAATCAATGATATTGACGTGTCCATGTTGCAGAATGTCATGAACAATTGGCGTTCAAGATTGCAGGAATGTGTCAGACGAAATGGTGCGCATGACCTAGATGTTCTTTTCCACAAATAAATGGCATGTTATGTACTTCACTTTCTCAAAAGAATTTGTTTTGAAATGCAACTTTTTATTTCCTTTACACGAGTGTTAAAAATAACCATATTTCTGGCTCACCTGTGTGTATGTATATATACACTACCGGTCGAAAGTTTTAGAAAACCCCCATTTTTCCAGTTTTTACTGAAATTTAAGCAGTTTAATGTTTCAATGTACTCTGAAATTAAAGCATAGAACAAATAAACAATTGCAGATAAAAAAGAAATCATGGAATTGTTTTGTTGAACAAAATTTTATCGAAATTTTTGACTCATCAAAGTAGCCACCTTTTGCAGATATATCAGCCGAACATACTCGTGGCATTCTTTCGACAATGGAAATCATATATTGTTCAGAAAGTTCTTCCCAACACTGTTGCAGAAGTTCCCACAAATGTGTTGCACTTGTAGGTTGCTTTGCTTTCACCCTTTTGTCCAGTTCATCCCAAACCAGCTCGATGGGGTTTAAGTCTGTTGGCTGTGCTGGCCATTCCATGATTTGAAGCCAACCGTCTTGTTCTTTCCTTCTAAGGTAGTTCTGACATAGCCTGGAGGTACGTTTTGGGTCATTATCTTGCTGTAGGATGAACCCCTGACAAACTAGGCATAGACCAGAGAGTATTGCATGGCGCTGCAAAATGCTGTGGTAGCCCTTTTGGTTCATGGTGCAAGTCACTCTGTGCAGGTCGCCGACTCTGGATCCAGCAAAAGAGCCCCAGATCATCACGCCTTCCTCCTCCATTTTGACAGTTGGTGTCACACACTGAGGAACCATCCTTTCGCCTACTTGACGGCGTACAACAACCCCTGTGTATGAACGGAAGATTTCAAATTTTGCTTCATCGCGTCTATAAGACCTTCTTCCAGTTTTCAGTTGTCCACTGCGGTGCTTCATGGCCCAGCAAGCATCTTTTCTTTATTTTGTCATCTTAGCAATGGCTTTCTTACTGCCACTCGACTGTCAAACTGCAGCTCGAAGTCTTCTCTTCACAGATGAAACTGAGACTTCCTTACTTCGACCAGTGTTAAGCTGTGCTTGAAGCTGCTGTCCTGTTGAGCCGCCATCACGCAAGCTGTGACTCTCAGAAACTTGTCTTCCGATGTGTTTGTGGCTTTGGGTCTGCCAGACTCTTCCTGTCAGAGTTTCCTCCAGTTTCCAAGTGCCTTTTGATGGTGTAGGAAACTGTACTCACTGACACCTGGCTTGCTTTGCAATCTCTTCAAAGGAAAGACCTACACTTTTAAGGTTATATGGTCTGTCTGTCTTCCTTGTTAATTGTCTTTTTCTCGCCATTATGATAGCAATTACATTACTTCCTGCAGTGCAATGTTGTCCAAATAATGCTTCAGAGGTGCAGCAACACAGTCTGTTCCAACACTGCTTTTATTAGACAGAGGGTTTGTAACTAATCAAAAAAGTTGGGACACCTGTAGGAATTGTTTGCATCAACTTTCAAGGCTTAATTTACTTCCATTGCTGCAGAGCGCTTCTGTTGCTAACCATTACTTGTTCTCTGAAAAGGGCCTTTTTTAACAACTCTGAAATTTGCATTATTTTTCAGTTTGTTGACCTAAACTATTTTTTGTAACTCTGGCAGTTTACCACTTGCTTTGTACCATTTCAGTTATTCACTGGACCTGAACTTGCTTAAATTTCAGTAAAAACTTGAAAAATGGGGGTGTTTTAAACTTTTGACCGGTAGTGTATATATATATATGTACACCAGCGGGGTGTGCATACACATTGTGTAAGCATACAAGCTGTGTTTTGCCCAGTGTCTCGGGTCGCTCACCTGCATTTGATTTTTCATTTATTTATATTTTCATTTATGGATGTTGTCCGATGATTCTATGATTTTTCCCGGTGTCCACGCACACACGCACATACTAGTGGGGCATGCCTGCAGACTGCAAGCAACAACTGGTGCATCCTACGTATATACATAATAACTCAAAGCTTTATATATTTGATGAAGTCGATTGTGCTTGCATTCTGCAAGCAGCTAAATAACTCGGGTATCAACTAGAAAGCATCTCGAAATGCAAAACCCGTCCGCATCCACTTTGTACTCAAACCAAACTTGATGAAAACGACAGTTCAGTTTTTTTTTTTCCGTGTATATTCATTTGTGTTCTGCACAATCTCACAAAGGATTGTTGAACATTTGATGACAAAAGCTCAGTTGGGTAAATGTTATGGCCTGAACATACACACTGAATCTCAATGGTAAACAAAGATTTCGACTAAAACATTTATGGCTGGTCTACAACTTCATCGACAATAAAATCCTTACAATCCTTTCTCCCCCACGAGCAGAGTACCCGCCCTATGGTCGATCTTGTTCCAAGCATGCAACACGTTCTTCTGACGCATACCTTATTTGGGCGGTGTATAAGCAACTGACCACTCTGTATCAGCAAAAAGAAAAACAATCCAGGTTACATGCATGAAGCAAGAACATACCTTCTGCTTATAATTCAAAACACCTCACTGCTCTGGAAAATGTGGGGACTTGTAATATCCTCCCCTACCTAGAGGTGGCAGTGCAAGAAACACATTTACATAGAGAATTTGCGTCCCCCACCTCCCCCTCCAAGACCACTGGCAAAGATGAAAACACCTCCATACATTATTTGGAGTCCTACTGATCCTATGTCGCAAATCTGGATGTAATCAGCCCAGAACTGCGGGAGAAGTAGTGAGACAAACAAACAAACAAACACACAAACACCAGTCCATTAATTATATTAAGCATTCAGAGTAGAATGAGATTTGCTAAGTTTCAAATTTTTCCAATCAGCATTTTCAGAAATATAACTTTTTCAATTTTTTGCCTTTAATTCAAGATGACTGCCTTACCACATGACTTATGATGTCACAATTATCATTAAAATATTCTCCTTTGGAGGTGACTCCTATCCTGAAAATTTTGTGTCAATTGGACAAGTGGTTGCTGAGAAAAAAAATGTTTAAAAAATAATGGAGCAAAAAGAGGTCAAAAAAGGGCCGAAGAATAACAATAATCATGAAAATTGATGATTTTCGGTGACACTGACCTTTGAACTTTTGACCTTTTAACAAAATTATTAATTTGTCTTCTCCATATTCGAATAATAAAGCTTTGTTGAAAATTTGATGACAAAAGCTAAAATGGTAAAAAATAAGTTACAGCCCGGACAAATACACAGACACACAGAAGCGATGGCAAAACCTAATCTCCCGCTGAGCTATATTTAGCTAAGTTGCCCCACTAGTGGGGCAACTTAGCATAACAATTGTGCATTTTGTGAGGAAAGCACCAAATTTGGCACAACTAGTAGCCTATCATATTATGAACAGATTTGGATATTGGGCCATCTCAAATTCAGCCGCTGATGGCTGTGGCAGCCATTTTCCACTGCCATCAAAAATTTTGAGATGGCCAATATCCAATCTGTTCATAATATGATAGGCTACTAGTGTGCCAAATTTGGTGCTTTCCTCACAAAATGCACAATTGTTATGCTAAGTTGCCCCACTATAAGAGTACATTGAAACATTTAAACTGCTTAAATTTCAGTAAAAACTGGAAAAATGGGGGTGTTCTAAAACTTTAGACCGGTAGAGTACGTATACCATGCTTTACTCTACTTTAGTGTTTTACATGTTTGTGGAACATATAATTGTCCCATCATATAATTTTAATCGATAAATCCATTTTAAAATGACCAAAAAAAGATTCGACAATTCAATGTAGTAAGAAGTCTGCCCTCATTCCCAGTGAACTCTTTGTTGTGGTGACATCATGCTTATTTTCTTATACATTTTCAGATGTGCACTTGTTTGTTTTTTGTTCCTTCAAAGTTATTTTAATTTGTGTTATTAGCCATTTGCAATTCAGCTGTTATGGCAGCATATACTGTATTTGCCAAGCACTGGACTGAAAGTAGCACTCATATATTGAAGTGATTTTTAGCTCATCTGGAACATAGTTCCGGGAAGCTTATGGGATGGTGCATCTTAAGTCAGTCTGTCCATAAGCAGTTGCAACTTCTTCTCCGAAACTGCTGATGGAATCGTGACCAAACTTGGCTAAAATGATATTTGATATGTTGCAACTCAAATTTTTTCATGGCACTAAAAAGGTGGGGTCAAAGGGGGTCTACCAGGGGTCAAAATGGGTCCAGGTTTGACCCCCACCCCCCAAAAAAAGTATTTGCTTTCCTCTGAAACTACACACACAGTTTGATGAAACTTGACCACAACCTTTATCACCCATGATGTACCAAAGTTTGCTTATGGTATTAAAAAATCAGGTTTAGGGAGGTCTGGGGGGGGGGGGTTGCCCCCCAAAATAGGTATTTTCTTTCTCATAAACTACACAAACAATTTTATTTTAAAAAATCAGGCGTTCCTTCCCCAAAATAGGTATTTACCTTTTTCTCTGTTATATATTTTGTGGGTCATCCATGCCTACTAGTGGTTCCCTGGTTTCTTATCCAGCCGCTACCAGGTGAGCATCCAGGGCTATTTCCCCTTTTTTATTTTTTGGAATTTCTCCAGGGTTTATACAAATTATATTTATACAAACAAAACATTTATAAGGAAATAAAAAGAAAACCCCTTTGAAAGATTGCCTTCATTGAGATGCGATAATAAATGTGAGCATGACATTAAACATCAAATATGGATCAGATGTGGGGTTTACTGGATTCGTTACCTTACCTTTTTGTTCTTTTAAAAAAAAACTACCTTCTCATTTGCAATTCACTGTCAGTTATTCACAGCTCAGCGTTTTGTGCGAAGTTCCATTGCTCTGCCTTCAGCAACAAAAAAAACTTCCTTAACTGTGTCCAGACACAAGGCAGAGTGGCTTTTGAGGACAGCTGTTGGTCTGAAATAGGGTGGCATTCTATCCCAGGAGCTCGTCTCCTTGCAATATGCTTCTCACTAACGATCGTTGTCACACTTTGTCGCCATATCATTTGTGGCTCATGATTTAAAATTAGAAGGGCATGGCATTATTCGAACAGGATGATAAGGAAAACGCAAAACGCTGAAGCTCTGGAAAAGCTTTTCTTCCTTTTCTCAGATGACGACACATTGTGTCGTACAGTAACACATTCAATTGACAGGCAGATCACAGATGCTTCACTCTCTGCTTATTTGGAATCGATTAGATGTTGGTTTAACAAATGGAACATGTCTTTAAATCATGCCAAATTTCACAGTCTCATCCTGTTGCTCTGGAACAATTGTCAAACTCACCGACATATCTATTTTCCATAGTCAGACACTGAATGAGGTTCAGTCTCTTGAACCTGAAGGCATTATTATTATTATTATTATTATTATTTTTATTATTGTTGTTCATGACCACTTCTGGGCTGACCATATGACAAAGCTGCCTCCAAAGCCAGGTGCAGAATGGGCATCTGTCGTTCCAAGTCATTCCTTCATAAATTAGAAATACTTACAGCCGAGAAGGCCTTTGTCCAGAGCTCAGTGGAGAATTGCTCTCACCTTTGTGCTGGTGTCCGGCGTCATATCTGTCTCTTCTGCAATCTATGGAGTCCAAAGCACTCAACATTATTGGCATCTCCCCCAATGAGGCCGAAACACAAGGCTTGTTGCTCTCTCATCAGCGACATGTCAGTTTTGACAGCCTCTCCTCCAGTTTAGTTCTTTCAGCTCTATTAGTTCTCCGACCATCCCGAGGTCCTCGATGATGTACGTGTTCTTCCAATAACCTTCTCCTGGTTAAATTCCCAAGATGCAGGCATACTGCACACCACCACATTTTTGTTCCTCTTTGTTTACATTTGTGGAACCACCTTCCCGAGACTGTTCAATCCCATTCTTCCTTCCTTTACTTAAAGCGGGTGGCACACTCTCATCTATTGCCATCCTGAATCCCCAGCCTTGATCATTTCTCCTGCCACTAACCCCAAACCTCTTACTTGTAGGTTACTCTGTTTTCTCCCCTCATCTTTCTCCTCTTTCCTGTTCATTCATTCCCCTGCTTATTCAGTCCAGATGTGGCTCCACTGCACCACCGTCGGTTGGTTCGTTGCCTTTTTACCCTTTTGTCGCCTGTCTCTTCCACAAGCCTCTATCTTGTATCAAAAAAAATCAATAAATTATGTCAACAATTAATGATTCTTTTGTTGTACATTGTGATCATGAAAATGATATATTTATTTGTTTCGCTGATTACCATTCTCTTTCCCCAAACCCTTCTCATCCACTTCCTGTCGTAGGCCCACCGGTACGTGATGCCCTTTTTTCCTTCACTGGCTCGAAAATGACACTTTTTGCATGTACTTCAGTGTTGTGCAAGAAACGAATAAGATAAGGAAGGGAATATTGTCTTGGTTAATTTCTAGTCTTTGAACATTGTCTTTATTTGCTCGTATGAACAATTCAGTGGCTAAGGTCTGATTGCAATGCATTCCCCTGGCTGGTATCGGTTTGATTCCCCTGACTGCTCAGCGAAGCATCCATAGTGTTTTTATTTTGTTGAAACTTTCTTGGCTAGATTGCCACTCTGCGGTAGAGTATGGTGTTTTGGGATTTGCTTGTATACTTTTGGAATATACACGAAAGCTTTTATCCATTAACCTTCATGTTTGTGAATGATAGCAATGCCAAATTTTCTGACACAAACATTCCTCTAACGTTTCTTTATTATTACTTTGATCGATTTTCCATGTTAGTTCAATGTTTTGCCT
>CM068957.1:125485627-125513421 GCA_035128595.1 Eptatretus atami
TATATATATATATATATGTCAGTTTTCATACCTTCAATGATTCATTGACGGAAATGCAGAAAAGGGATGTTTAGCGAGAGTGAATATGTACTGTATATCGTTATAACAGAAATGCAATGCTGGTTCAAGGTTACCTGCACTTTTTGTCGGAGAAAATTTGACAATGACCTGAAGTTAACGATACCCTGTTTTTGAATGACAAAGTATCGCCCTACTCATTTGAAATTTTAAAAGTATCTCCATGCTTGTTCACATATGTCCTGTTGGTGTGGTGACACATTAATGCTAGAAGCATTGTAAACCTTCGGACAATCCATTAAGAGCCATTTCTGGACATCTGTGTTCACATCCTCGTACTTTCAAATTTGATGCCATCAAAAATTAAATTGTACTGTGGAATATTTCAGATTACACTATGGGCAGGATTTTTTTAACCATGACCAATCTCAACTGCCTTCTGATCAAACGTGATTTATTTTTTAATTTTTTATCCAATGTCAAGTGTGGTGAAAGAGCTATAACACTGAATGGATCAGGATGCAACAGAACAAAAGGAACAGTAGAGAGAGAGAGGGGGGACCAACAGCATGGTTGAAGGCCAAAATAGAGGGAGACCTGGACAGGTAAATAACGAAACAAATAAATAAATGAATAAATACAAAATAAAGTAGAAGGGCACTCAGAGCGCATACCTCCGCCAAGTATTGTCTGATCCACGAGAACATATCGAGCCCACTACATTTTTGTAATATCATGCTATGTATCGTTTTTGGCCCTATCTCTAAATGGTGAATCACTTTAAAAATAAAATAATTCTCGTATCCAGATCCGGATCCGGATCTCGGACCAAAATCGATTCAATTGGTCGTGGTCACACACCCAACCTGCCCACCAAGTGTCATCCGATTCCGTTCACAACTTTTTGAGATATCCTATACACAGACGGATAGACAGACAAACAGACAGAGGGGTGAAAACATAACCTTCTTCACCTTCGGTGGCGGAGGTAATTAAGGTTGTAGAAAGGCAAAATGCATGTAAATAAATAATTTAAAGTAGTATTTCGGCAGCGTAGCTCCTGGCTGTCCAAGTTGGCCGAGGCTACATGAAAAACAAATTCAACAAGGTACGATTTATCCTGGAAAAAAATTCGATGAAAATACAAACAGCACACAGCGATGAAAATATAACAAAAAAACATGATGAATCTGGTTTGGAAAACTTAACCTTGATTGAGGTGGAAGGACAACTTAGTCTGTAGATTTGACGCACACATGGAGCAACATGCCTGGTGTCGTGGCACATGCCTAAACGGGCTCCCCACACCAGGTCACCCTGGTATGGAGAGTGTATGGACATGAACACCCAGCACCATTAAATACAAAACCTGTCAAAGGGCAGAGGAGCTTCTTGTGAGCCAACGGCCATCCATATCTGGTGCCAACTGCATCTGCGACATCCTCCTGCAGTTGGTTACCTTCCCTCGAAGTTTGGTGGCAGGATTTTCATTCCGGCCACCACAAAAACAATTCATTCCGTAAAAACACACCGAGGTGTGTGACGGGGTGGTGCTGAGGTGTCACCCACCAGACGGTGGTCTCATAGGGTTTCCCTGAGACGGTCCCTTTAGGTAGGTGCCTGGAATGTCCTATCCCTAAGAGATGGGGATGGCCAGACAGAGGCCCCTTGAGTACCGGAGGAAAGTAGATGCAGTGATGTGCTATGAAAAGCACATGCTCCCATTGTATGTATGTATGTATATGTATGTGGAGCAACCCTGAACCGGAAGCCAAGTTCTTTTGAAATCCACTGAGCACTTGCTTAATGAACTTCAGGTGCTTCAAGAAGGATTGTTTCCATGCTACTAATGCCATTCTGTTTCAAAATATTATGCATGAATGTGGAGAATAGCCAAAATAATGTGTTCAACATGGATAATGGAGTGCACTCCATTATCAATGCAGCAACACAATGGAAACAAACAAAATAATTTTAGCATTCTCAGACGGCACGCCAAAACTGCCAAATCTGGACCGGTATTAGCCCAATCGCATGTCGACACTGCCGACCAAATGCCTGCACTTCCGGCTTTATAGCAATGGCCATCTGGGTTATCAGCGGAGTGCAACTCAACAATACATCTTTGGGGAAGTGATCATTCTGCTTTGCACTGAGCATGTTCATCATCACATTACCAATTAACGTTAATGTTTAAACCTTTTTCAGCACTCAAACACATTTCCGTGTGAGAAAGAAGTATCGACAAACTGTAACTCTAATCTCGTGTGATTTGCGGCTGAATTAAAATGTTTGTTCACCAGAAAATTTAGTGTATGTGTGGCACCTTCCCTTAGCACCCGTGACATAATTTTCTGCCACTTTTGGAAATACCCAGAATTCTTTGCACAGCTGTGACATTACTCACAGGAGTTGCCAGACATTGCAAAGACCACTTCACAAAATTTCAACCATCTGTTATTTCTTTTGTGATAACTTAAAAAATAAAATTGACAAATACTGCAATTATCCTTCAAGGAGCTTCAGTGTTAAAGCTATTTTGTTTTACACAGTGATCTAAGGATCAGGGTAGAGCTTGTACATATATATTACATGTCGGACAAGGACTTCAAGGACAAGAACTTAAATAACGGCCCTATATTTTCTCTCTACAAGAGCGAAGTTCATAGAAGAGCAAGGTTAAATTGATAGTCAGATAGCCGGCAACAATTGTCCACAACCAGCAAGGGGATAAACGAACAGGGAAGGGAAGAGAGAGAGAGAGAGACAGAGAGAGAAGAGAGAGAGAGAGAGAGAAAGAGAGAAGAGAGAGAGAGAAGAGAGAGAGAGAGAGAGAGAGAGAGAGAGAGAGAGAGAGAGAGAGAATAAGCCAGACAAACAAACAGAGACGGATAGAAAGAATGAGAGAAGGGGAGGAAGCACTGAAATCAGCAAGTAAGAGGGTTGGGTGGGAAGGGTTAAAGGGGGTAATATCGTTGTGGGGCCGGGTCTCGGTGGCGAGCACGACCACGAGATGGAGCAGTAGAGTCGGCTCCACCGAACACCCGGAATTTATAGGTCGTCACCCGGAATGCATGGCAAGACAAGGCAATGCGGACCAGCGGATGTAGCACAAACACAGGCCGACGTAGGGAGCTGGCCAGCCTCTGTCTCGTTCAGTGAGGTTCTGGAGGGAGTGCGGTGGTGCGGTCGCTCTGACAACGGGCTCGGACCTACCCTACTGTCCCCCCAACCTATCGCCTTTGCCTGTCTCTGTCCATACCCACTCCCTTAATTTGCAACAACAAAACAACAAAATTTAGCCCCTTTTTATTATTTTTATTTATTTTTTATATTTATTTTCCTCTATAATTTCGTCTCCCTAACCCCTTTCTGTCTTTGTCCGGCTAACCTATTCTGTCAACCTAGCCTACTCCCAACCCCTAAAATCCTTTTTGGAGGGGAATAAGGGGAGACTAGTGTCCTGTCTCGAGGCCCAACAAAGCCTCAGAATAACCTCCACAGAGTTCAGCCATCTTACCAAGGTCGGTCCAGTGGCCTACAGAGAGCGAAGGGATGGATGGTGCGAAGGAGTACATTTCCTAACTATCCTAGCATTTATTAACTTTTAAACTACCCCGGGGCTTTTCCATATGCCTGGCTCTTTAAACTATAGGTTCTAACAACCATGATTCCCGTCGCCCGTGTTGGTGTCCATTATAAATTTGGGCCTTGCCCGCAAATTTTCACTCGTGCTCTTGCACAATTTCATGGCTGGGCAGCGTGGCTCACATGGCAGGGATTCCCCCTCTACCGAATCTCAAACTACGGCACCCCCGGGCCCTGAGGCTGTATCCGATCTACCTGCTCCGGATGAACGCGGGGGGTTGCCCTTCCCGGCGGCATTGCCCCCCTCCGATTGCACCACGTGGCATTTTGGCTACGGGTCCCGTTTCCGCACGGCGTCGCCAGTTGCCCACTACCGTATCCCGGTCCCTTGGACCCTTGGCCTACTTCATGCGACCGACTAGTCCGGTGCCCCAGGGTGCCACCTTTCAACAGCCATGCTCCCAGCCGGTCCATGGACTCCTGCACCACTCCAAATGGGTTTCCAGCCTTCTTCCACCACCAACAACAGAACGACCTCCTTTTGGTAAATTTGACTAACCCACTAACTCACATTACACTGACCCCAGGGTCACTTGGGTGGGACTCACTCCTTCTCCCACTCATTCATTCGCACCATGCATTCCACATTCACTCCATTCACACACTCGGGCCCGCTGACCCATACTCATTCATTACACATTTTTCATTTTTCACTTCATACCAACATTCCAACACTACGTCCCCACTAACTATTGCTCCTTTGCCCAAGCAGGATGTCCACCACATCCCTGCCGGGCAGTGTACTTGGAGCGAGGCTTTTTTTACACCACCAAGGAGGCGGTCTATGGCTCGCTTGTTCGTCCCTTCTGTCGGGCGATACGTGCAGCCTTGTCATCACCCTGCTAATCGCACCGAGCGCTCGCTTCCGAGGGATTCGCCATGCGAGCCAACGCGCGCTACTCGCACGTAACTCGCACCGCGAGGTCCCCACTGATGACGTCACTCGCACACCGAACCTGCGCGGTTTCCCGTGCAGGCCAGCCCGAGCGTTTCGTCCCGGGGACTCGCCCCGCGCGCTCCGCGAACAGAACACTCCCTCCGAGAACGGCGCGCAGCACGTGGAGCTTCACACACGCACCCGCATGTGGACCCGTCCGTTCCAAATTCATACAACCTTCCTTTTAACCGTGCACGTGGCGGTTTTGTACCACGCACGACACGTTCCGGCGCCGGCTTCCGATCCCGCAAACGTGCGCGCTTGGGCCATTCGCAAAACACGGAACGGACCTCGCACGCAGCGTCCGGCAGAGCCGGCGCGGTCACCCAAACAACTTTGTGCGGCCTACCAGGCTCGCTACTCGTGTCTCCCGTCTGAATCCGTCCGTGTACCAATTCCTCGCACGCACTCACGCATGCCATTTCACTCGTACTGCTCACACACTCCACCACACACTCCGGGACAATCACATCGGGGGCGGCAGTCCACACAACGGATCCCGAAACCTTTACTCCCCCCAAACTCTGCATGGGCCCGTTCGCATCACTCACCCGCTCAACCTCGTTCGGTCCGACCGGACCCACCTGGTCACAGTCCACTTCGAGGGAGCCTACCATCTCCCTCTGTCCCTGAAGGAGGCTACCCTGATGCTCGCACCGGGTCACGAAACATTCCACGAGTTCAACCCCATTATCCCTCCCTAACTCTACGTGTGTGTGCTCTTTATCTTTGCTTCCCCGTATTTCGTTCACCTTTTCCTGTTCTACCTCCTGCGTCTCTGGTGTTCCCTCCTTTGTCTCCTGCGTCTACCTTTGTGTCTCTGTGAATTTTTCCGTCGTCCCCTCGCGTTCATTAGTTTTTTCCTTTATCTCTTTTATTATCTGCGTCTCCGTCGCCTCTTTTAATTCTTCCATCGTCGCCTTAATTGTGGCGCTTCTCATCGTCCCGACCTCACCCGTCTCCATTGCGGACAGGACACAATTCGCACTCCCTCTGGTCAGTTCGGTCGCTCCGCCACGTGGTGCCGCCATTATGCCTTTTATGCCCGCCTGCAGATTCAACCCCCTGCTCTGCATCTCACCCCTCTGCGTCCGCATATCGCCCCTCAGTGTTTGTGCGCTTGCATCCATCTTGCTTTGCATTCCCTGTATTTCTTCTTTCATTTCGTTCATTTTGTCGTTTGTTGTTTGTAAATCACCCCTCATTCGGCTTTCCATTCCTGCCAGCATTGCCATCAACTGGCCCATGCAAGTGAACTCGGCGCAGCCGATCCGCCATTATGTGTGCGGAACCGGCAGGGATCGGGGAGGAAATTTGACGCGGGGGGGGGGGGGGGTGTCATACGCCGCCCCTGGCACTCCTAATACCCTTCTGGGTTTTGGCTGCGGGGAAAGTTCTTGCATGGGTGTCCTGCACGGTGTTGGCCTGGACCATGGGTTCCACTACACTTACATCTAAACCCACCTGCCCCAGCTCCTCTTGGCTTGCCATGTGCGTATTGAGAACAAAATTTCACTCGCTCGCAAATTCGGGGACACGGGGGGGGGGTGGGAGGGGTTGCTCCCCACACCCCTGATCCGAATCCCGTTAATTTTGTGGAGGCGGAGGGTTCGAACCCCGCTCCTGACACCAATTTGTGTAGAGCCGGGTCTCGGTGGCGAGCACGACCGCTAGATGGAGCAGTAGAGTCGGCTCCACTGAACACCCGGAATTTATAGGTCGTCACCCCGATAACTCCCGAGCCGACGAGTCCCTTATCGGACCGAAGATCGCCAATAGGTCGACCACGGTGGATAGGGTTAATTGCCTAATTTCAATATACTAAATACCCACGCAGTCTAACTACCGGGAACCACACCCTCGGCCGACTCTGTCCGATCCGAGTCGCTGGTAACTACTTGGATCCGGCGTAACCGAGTGGAGTTACCAGAGCTGCGCCGGACCAAATGAACAATTTACCCTCGCTATCTCTCAATACACAGCGTGCCAAGCCAATGAAAGAAACACAGAAACGAGCTGGTACATTTAACAAAAGGGGGTTTATTTATAAAGAATAATCGGGAGGGGAACACAGAGCAGAGTTATCACGACTAAGCAATGTCAATAATGTACAACAAAAACACTTAACAGTTCTACTGGACAAGACAGGCCCGCACACAGACACGCACACCCAAAAAATAAAATGGACCCGCCGGGTCTTTATTCGGCTCTCCAGCTGAGGAGAATAGTTCGGCTGGGAGTCAGGACGGCTGGCTACCCACCCCTTCCCGGAGCTCCGGAAAGGGTGGTCCATCCACCCCTTCCCGGAGCTCCGGACGGACCAGGGCAGCCGAACCAGAGGAGGCGAGACGAGGTGATCTTCATGATGAGATGGTCGACCTCTTGTAGTTCTGCACCAGACGAGACGCCTCGGATGCGTGCGATGCAGTCAGACGCAGACCAGACCGAAGCGCGCTCGAGCAGACGGGACGCAATTATTTTCTTCTTTTCTTCTTTTTTCGTCGTCCTTCTTGGGCGCGGTCCGCTCATCCGTGGCTTGCTCTCATTGGGCGGACCGCGTGTCACGGCTCCGCCTTCTTGCAAAGGACCGCCCCGGCTCTGGTCTGCTCGTCGCCCATTGGCCGGAAAATGACGCATACCCTTATTTGGCGCCAAGCCAGAACGAAATGCTTCGTGAGCGCGCGCGGACAATGCCGCGAGCAGAGTGTTGTTGTTGGCGTTGTTGATGTAAAAATCCTAGCTATAAAATAATCCGTAGCACACACATGTAATTTCCATTACCCAGAAGGGGATGGATTCTAACTGTACACATACTTATCGACATAACTAACCTTGGGACCTGAATGTTGAGTGCTCATGGCTGCCAGATTCGTAACAATATATCATGTGTCTGGATGGGGGATGACATGAGATAGCATGCATGCTTGAATTCTTGGAGGGAAACGTGGGACAGAACAACCCATAGTAGAATATTCAAAAATAGTTCTTGTGTCGAGGACAGCCATTTTTTAACCACGTACAGCGTTATTTTGTTCCTATTTCTGTGAGCTAAGTTTTAACTTACATATCCGGTTGATTATGATTTCGTTGCAGGGTCCTCCTGGAAGAGATGGATTTCCGGTAAATTTTTCAAGTTGTTATCATTATTATTCTGTTCTCACTCCTGTCATGCGAGTTTTTTTTTCTTTTTTTTCTGAGAGTCATTTTTTCCACTTTATCCTCATTCTGGCCTACTCGCTCTTTTACTCCATAGCAGTCTGTTCCTTACCCTGTTTCAAACTTCCTGCCCACCTCTTCCTCTGTATTGAAGTAATGCATACAGTCTCAGGATCAGTGAAGTATAACAGGAGTGAGAAAAACGTATTGATGGGCTTATATTTTAGTGGGGCTTGGAATGATGGAAGTGTTTGATGTTAAGGCCGGGAGGTGATGCCATGTTGTCTTGATGGTTTTTCATGATGTTCTTGGCTTTACGCTGCAAGGGACAAAGCAGTTATTGGCCAAGGGTATATCATTGTTTCTGATTTGGTGATTGGCACCGTGAAATTGAATGTGAAGAACAGACTTGGAGGAAAGTTTCTCTTTTTCTTCCCACAAATTTCACCCAATGTTTGGACCAAAGATTTTCAAGCAAATACGAGTTAGTTCACCATTCTAAAAATCTTTCACTTGGGTTCAATGTGCTCTGTAAGACGTTAATTTCAACATTTCAAGTCTTCTCGTGGCCCTTCTTCGAGTTATACTTTTATTTCAACCAATTAACACTTTGGAATGTAGTGGCACCAGAAAGAGTGGATATGTTTAAATTGGAATTGGAAAGGTATCTAGAAGTATTGGAGATGGAGGGGTGCAGGGATATTGCCAGCACTTGGAGGTAGCTTGCGTGTGGATGGGTGATGATACTGGGGTTGGTGTCGTGCAGGTATGATGGGCCGAATGGCCTCCTCCTGCGCCAAAGTTCCTTGTTATTCCTTGTTGGTCACATTGTGTTCTCAATATGGTATAATTACGAACATAGTGAAGTTGTGAATAGTAAGATTATAAATTTTGATGTTGTTGTTGTTGTTGTTGTTATGGTATTTCCAAAAAAATTCATAATGACACAATCTTGGATATATTTCCATTTCACAGACAAGATAAGCAGGCAAGGTGTTCAGAAGGAGATACATTAAGTTTGAGCAGAAAAAGCAAAGAAAACAGGTGTCCAACAAACATAAAGGAAGTACAAGCTTGATCGACAGTTGTCACCTGAAAGATGTTCAAACAACTGCAGTTTGATGCTTTTTTTCAATATTGGAGTACAACCACAATAACAACAACAACGGTAGCAGCAGCAACCTGATAGTTGGACGAGAAACTTTTCCATTGTACCTTGGCCTGTCAAAATGCCAGAGATTTGGCCAAATTCCAGCTAAAAGGCAATTGCTTCAGTTCAATGAAAACTCAGTTTGGAACTCGGTAATAGGAAAAGATTTTGGCATATCAGGGCCACAACACTGGGAGGTGTGTGTATGTTTGCTGTCCGATCGTGTGTCTGCCTCTGCTTGTACGGTTTGTACAAGTAGGGGTGAGGACGAAGCACGTTGTGGCACAGGGAGAGATGGGCTGCTGGAAGTTGTCAATGCTGCCTGCTGCCTGTCTAGGGCTGGAAGGGAATGCAAGGAAGCATGGGCCTAACGGTGAGTATGTACGGTGCACTACCTCCCAAAATAAATCTCTGCTCTATCCACCTCTCCAACATCCTCTCCTCACCCTACCTCCTTTCTTTTGTCTCTTGCTTTTTGGTGTGCTCCTCCCCGGTGGTCTCCTTAACAATCTTCCCTTCTCCAATCTTCCTCATTCCAATTTTGTTCCTTTCTCTCCTCTATCCTATATCTCTATCTTGCCTCCCATCTTCTGTCCTCCCTCTCTCCCTTCTCTACACCCTCACCCATCTGTGCTACTCATTTCCCCTCCTCTCTCACCTTCATTCCCTTGTTTTTTTCAATTTCTGTAGTTCATCTTATTTTCATGTCTTTCCCTTTCTTGTCTCTCTTCATGCTTTTCCTCTTGTGCCCCCATCCCATCCACTCCCTCCTGAATTTTTCTTTTCTCATTTTGCTCTCTAATGTTGTCCTCCTCTCTATTTCCTCTTTACCCTCTTTCCTTATGGAGTCCTCACATCTAATATATCCATTTCCACTTATTCTATCCATTTCCTGCCTGCTGTCCCCTTACACATTTCCTGCCTGCTGCCCCCTTTCCCCTCACTGCAAACCTTTCCCTCCCCCCTGGTTCCTCATCCTGGCTTTCCTCCTGAAAAACTTTCATTATTCCTGTCTTTTTTTCATTTTGAAAGAAAACGAGACTTTTTAAAAAAACGTTTTCTTTGCCATATTAACCCCTTCCCTCTCTATTTTCTTCATTTGGAATGGCATTTACTTTTTTATGCCTGGGTTAAGATTATTTAAAGTAAAACCACAATTATGTTATATGATATATGGATGGGGAATGAAATGGTCCTCTTAAGTTTTTGCAAGGACTAATAATGCATTGGTGCAAAGGGAGTGGTGTGGGGGAAGGCAAGTGCTGCCGACAGGCGACGGTGCATGACCACACTAATTGGTGACCAATTTGTTTGCGGAAACAAGACGGAAAGGCTGGGTGGCCTGAGTAGGCCCTGGGCGCCATCTACAGCTGCACTCCATCACTGAACCTGGCCCAAGCAAAGACCGCACGATGTGGGCCCTCTAATCTACAGATCAGACTGCATGCATTAGGGTCTTTGGTGTGGTGCACGTACATGTTTGGTATAATCATGAGATTTTTTTATTTTATTTTATTTGTAATAAAATGAAAGCTGATTTGACTATGATTTTTGGATCCTGGGTTAGATTCGGTATTTTTAATGTCGGCCTTCAAAATGAAGTTAGTTTCGGGTTATTCTTGTCTTAACAATTCAGGTTTTTCTCATTTTTGTTCTAAATAATTTCAGAGCCTTTTGACCAGCACTTTCCCAAATTGAGATGGAGAACAAGATTACAGTAACGTCATAGCTAATTATTTTATTAGTTTATGACAGTTTGAATTGGTTTAGCTCACAGTTTCATCTTTTATATTCATCTTTTTCATCTTGAACTCTTATTTTGAAAGGAGGACCAGCTTTTGCATTGCTGGGATTGGGTACTGCACTGGTTTGAGATTCCAAACAACTTTGTCCTCGCCGTGTCCCTGGAATTTTGTAAGTTAATTTGTTTGTAACTATCACGGCTGTTTTCGCCTCTTGCAAGCCGTCAACACTGAGGATCGAGCACATTTGTAACCCCGATCCTGACCCTTCTTGACACTCATGGCCCCAGTTTGGCGTGGCAGCTAGGACTTTGCAGCTCTCTGGTAATTTAGGCTATTGCTGGCCCTGCGCTTCCCAGTCACATTCCTCTCGGTCGTACCACAACTGGGTTGCTCGTCAATGAAAATAATTCAACTCAGCAGTGGCTGACCGTACAGAGCAAACATTTGAGAGGATGAAGTTACATGGGGCAATTTGACAGAACAGATTTATTGCCTTTTTTTACTGCACTGAATCAATTGTTCTTGAAGGACTTCTATCTGAGATAGTCGTGGAGTGGTGGGTGTGGTGTGGGCGAGAGGAAGCAGCAAGGGAGATGAGGAAAGGGAAAGACACAGATAAGAAACTCCTCTCATCTTTCACAACAACGGCTGGCCCTATCTATCCCACGTGATGGATTTTTGTGTGTTGGGGTCATGGCTCAATGTATTATTTTCACTGTGAACTACTTGGAATTCTCTCTATTTGATAAAGTGCCAGTCAATATTTTTGAACATGTTCACTGCAAAATTACAGAACTTTGGGCTGGAGGGTCATGCATGCTGTGAAAATGTTCCATTTGCCTGCACTATGTGGAGAATGGAAGGAATTAGTAACTCCATTTTAAATCTCTGAACAACCATCGTCCTGACAATTAATTTTCTCATTTACAACGACGAAGTAGTGTGTTTAAATGGTTATATGAAATCAGCAGATATAATTATATACAGCACTGCATACTGTATATGTCCCGAGGCCTAACACTACGAGGTACCCTTCCAGTTTCTTTCCCCTGACTCCGTCACTTTGGGAATTCTTTACCTGCATTCTCTTTTCCCTCAATCCTCACCAGCTACCTCAGTTCAACAGGAATGTAAATAGATTTTCTCTCTCTCTCTCTTCTTCTTCCTCTCTCTCTCTCTCTCTCTCTCTCTCTCTCTCTCCTTCTCTTCTCTCTCTCTCCTCTCCCTTCTCTTCCCTCCTCTCTCTCTCTCTCTCTCTCTCTCTCTCTCTCTCTCTCTCTCTCCTCTCTCTCTCTCCTCCCTCCCTCTCTCTCTCTCTCTCTCTTCTCTCTCTCTCTCTCTCTCCTCCTCTCTCTCGCTCTTCTCTCTGTTCTCTCTCTCTCTCTCTCTGTCTCTCTTCTCTTCTCTCTCCTCTTCTTCTCCTTCTTTCCCTCTTTCTCCTCTCTTCTGTTCTCTCTCTCTCTCTCTTTTCTCTCTCTTCTCTCTCTCCTCTCCTCTTCTCCCTCTCTCCTCTCTCTCCCTCTTCTCTCTTCTCTCTCCCTCCCTCCCTCTCTCTCCTCTCTCTTCTCTCTCTCTCTCTTCTCTCTCTCTCTCCTCTCTCTCTGTCTCTGCTCTCGTCTCTCTCTCTCTCTCTCTCTCTCCTCTCTCTCTCTCTCTCTCTCTCTCTCCTCTCTCTCTCTCTCTTTCTCCCACACACAATGTTGGCCATTATAAAGCTTGCAGTGTTAGTGTGAGAAATTTCTGAGGTTAACCCGAGGACTCAATATCTCAGTGGGCTGTCACCACGTAAGCGATGAGGTCCTTGGGTTTGAGTCCTAGGTCAAGTCAGAATTTTTTCACATGAGCCCCACACAGGAATTATTCCTGTTTATTCAAATATCATATATATATATATATATATATATAATTGTCACAGACTTAAGGTTCGGGGATTACCATGAGGGGAAGTACTGTGGTTCCTCCTGAATGCCCGTAGGCTGCCGTGTGCCACGGATAACTCCACTGCCCCTGCGGGTTGCGAAGCGTCAGTTAACTTGTCAACTCTAACAGGGTTCTCTGTCTGACTACCTGAGGAACTGACTCCATCAATCGAGGTCTGTGCCCTCAGTACCTACCCATCTATCTATTCAAGTATGGCGGAGTGAGAACTGTGGGTACGCATTGACTAATGAGAGCAAATCACATGGGGTAAAACTTCCCATCTAACAATACTGCAGACTGTGCTGGAGAAATGAAAGAAGAGACATGATGAGCAGATTAACACGAACAATCAACAGAGGTTTATTTATAAAGAGAGTGAAGAAAAGCATGTGGTACAGTGAAGCCAGGGGTTTAGTCACAGAGGCATCCATACAGTAGTGACATACAGTATGGATGTGGTGTGACAAAAGACATACATGAAATAGCAAAGGGACAAAGAGCCGAGTTACCCCGGTCTATATAGCTTATACAATCTTAATAAGATTAACATTACAGGCACCATCAGGCTCATTCCATGGAATGGTAGATCAGAGAGAGAGATAAGAGAAGCTGAGGCATTGGCGACCTCCTTGCTTTCCCGGCACAAACATGTGGACATGTTCTGGTCCAAGGTGTGGGGAAAGTGTTGGGAAGGTGAGAGTGGGGAAAATGAGGAATAAAGGGGTGTCTGGGTGCATGTTCAAGCGGTGTGACCGGGGTGTGGTGTCAGTGCTTTAGATGAAGAATGGACAGGATGCGAGTCAGTAACTGCTCTGAAAAGAACGTTTGGTCGGGTGTCGCTGATACTCTTTGTGTGTCCATATTAGACGAGTCGGAAGAGAGAAAGAACGTGTATAAAATAGCACTATCTAATGGGTGGTGTTGCTCGTCCGGCCTCTCGCTCCACACTGCACCCGGACTGGATAGCGCACGGAACGCTCACTTCCCCAGCATTCCTCGCCATTCCTCTCAACCAGCAAACAGCTCATCGATTAGCAAACAGCCTATTTTTCTTTCCAATCGGCTCTGATCTTTAAGTGCCTCGGCAGGGATGGAGCTTGGCGGGGGCCACTGTCGAC
Organism: Eptatretus atami; assembly: GCA_035128595.1. NCBI lineage: Eukaryota > Metazoa > Chordata > Myxini > Myxiniformes > Myxinidae > Eptatretus > Eptatretus atami. The sequence continues at coordinate 125,499,320 of CM068957.1, forward strand.
TCCCCACCTTTTGTAAGTGTGGTTGCCTGGAGCAAGGGTCACGCACTGCCTTCTTGGCATCTAGCGCAGCGTGCCCACTGGCCGAGATGTGCTCCAATGTGACGCCAACCTCTCTGCATGCTTGTTGGTTTGGAAGCGTCCTTAGAATATCCTGGACTGTGCCACAAGCCCAAGCTCCCGACTTAACATGGCACTGTCGTGTATCACCACCTGAACGCCTGGGGAAGGAGCGGATGGCATGTTGGATAACAAGGTGGTCTTTGCTGGTACAAGAATGTAATGGAACAGGGAGTGCACATTTGTGCCCACGTGTAACAGACTCCGTTCATGGCAGCGCTGGGCTTGGGTGCGAGTGCTGTCTGAAGGCATCCTGTGGCAAGGCGACATTGATGATCTGGAGGTGCAGGAAGGTGGTTGCAGTGGTGAGCATATGGAGGTTGGAGTAGTCATGGCTGAAGCGGCACTGTCTGGCAATGGCGTTGTTTGCTGTGGGTGAAGGTTGGAAAGGCGAGATTGAATGGTGGGTTTTGAATGAGATGGAATTATAGTCCGATGAGTGTTTGAAGCAGGTAGGCTAGTTATCACAGGCATTGGGAAAAAATTGCTGCGAATAGGCTATTGTGGTGGAGTTGACAGTTTGATTCTGGCGTGCCGATTCAAATGTGGTTTTGGCACGCATATGCAAATGGGGTGGTGAGCAGAGAGTGCTCAATAATGTCAGTAGAAGATGTGGAAAAAGTGGGGAAAACCCAACTAATCCTTCACGATGCATATTCTCTTTGTAACCCATTAGACATAAGGGGAGGACCCTATCTGGAACATGTAGAAATGGAATAACTTACTCTGGAACTGCTACATGTGGTGTGCCATTGCATTGGGGTCTCAGTTTCTAGAACGGTCCATATATATATATATATATATATACCTACACAAGGTAAGCGAATGTGGGAGATGTCAATTATTTATATAATCCAAGCCACCTGGGTTTAGTTGATTAGGTGAGAGCTGATTGGCTATTCCCTCCATTCACAGGTGAGAGATGTGGGTGGGTCTTTCTTTATTTATATGTTGACTGCTTTTGACGTTTGCACATGGTGCATGCTTGGGAGCCTCATTGGTATGTATTGCTGTCTGCGCTGTCACTGATGATTCACCAATAAGCGATGAAACTGGTCCAGCAGCTGAGGGGGTGTATAGCATTGGATTCTCATGGGTGTACTATGTGTGAACGTCTTTATAGCTATGGAGGAACTCTGGGAAGGGTTTAAACAGCAAAGCGCTTACCTTGTGTCGGCTTTCTTGGGTTGCTTCTTGAGCTTCTTCGGCTCGTGGAGTGTGGGAAGTGTCAATTAATTATATAATCCCAGCCCCCTGGGTTTAGTTGATTTGGTGAGAGCTGATTGACTATTCCCTCCATTTACAGGTGAGAGATGTGGGTGGGTCTTTCTTTATTATGTATATATATATATGTATATGTATATGTATATACTCTGAATGATGCTATCCAATGAAAGCCCTTGTTTTTATTATATTTTAGAGACTGAAACAGCAGTCAAGCATAATTTTTCTCAATTTTTTTTCAACTTGGTTTTCTTTCCATTAATTAGACTTTTATTGCGCGACACTCAAAATCATCTTGTGTTCCACTCATGGCACACTTATCGTCCATTGTTGATCCTTTGTCAAATCTCCGGTCTTTCAATTTAAAGGGAATCAAAAACCCAAATCGTCAATTTAAAATGTCCCTAATCCCTGTAATCCTACCATTGTCTCAGTCAATCTGCCTGCTTCAGTCAATTGCTCTGATACATTAAACATACCCTCTGGGCCACCTGGTTCCCCCACAAACCCAGGCTCCAGCCTTCGTGTTGGCGCACGCATGCCAGGGAAACCTGGCACAGTGCCACAAACCGACATGCCACTCGTGCCGCGACCTCCTGTGGTGCTCACTCGGCAATTACGCGGAACGCACACGGGACCTCCATTGCGGCCCACAGGCCTCCACCATTGCCGCGCTTACCCCACCCACTCTGGCCATGCCTTCATCACGATCCCCTCATGGCACACCTTATACACTGTGCGTCACGTCGTGCTTCTCGGCAAGGCCCACCTCCTGCACGCCTGTCAGTCTGGCGCGCACACTCCCCGGTCCCACCGTGGCCCCTACCTGCAGTCTCGGTGTCCCTGCTAATCTGCCCAATTAGCATGGAGACACCGTGCAAATTTGCCTCAGTTTCGCACACCTTTTCTCCAAGGTGCTCTCGGATAGCCACCTCTCCCAAATCTCGCCTTAATACCCCTTCACTCTCTACGAGGATTACTAGAGCGATAAGACGTGCACAAACAGCTGCGTTTCCTTTTTAACTGACGGGTTCTATATATAACCGGTGTGTCCAAAGGCTTGCTTGCACACATGCTTTCAAATGCAGCAATCCACCCCTCTGGTTGGCTCACCCTGAACCGGACTCGTACCATTAAGGCAATGGGAAAGCCATTCTAAATTTAAAACTGAACCATCGGTCATTCATGCACCCCCCCCCCCCCCCCTTCCTTTAGTGTTCTAATCTCCTCACGGTCCATACTAACTTTGCCCACAGGCACCAGTGCTACACTCCCTCCTTCATTGTTCACCACCTTCACACATGTGCACACACTTGGGGGGGCCGGTGCTTGCAATTTCAATCTCCTGCACAGGTAGCTCAACGTGCACCAAGGCCCATGCATCGCCAGCCGGTGATTCGATGACCGCCACACACGTCCATCCCGCAGACACGAGTGCTCACAGTGGCTCACCCTCACTTGCACACTCACTCTCCTACACACCCGTGCTGAGAAGCACGCATCAGGTAGCTTCACGCACATGGCACATCTGCTCGCCGCATGCCAAAGCACACAACTCTCAAGACAGCTGCACAATCTCCACCGCTCTGACTTGTGTCGCCGCCCTGGGTGCGAGTTCAGATGGTGCGTGCGCAAGACTTGCATACTGCACAAGCATAACCACACACGCATAACCACACATCCCTGTGGATAGTCCCTGTATGAATCCCAATCTCCCCATTCCTACCATGTCTGTGTGTGCTGTCCACGTACTTCATTGCACATACCGGCTCCACCTCTCGATAGGGACACACTGCCAGCTTCCGCTGCATGGATGTGCTCTCCTATGAGGTCACGCGCAACCTGCATAAATTTTCCACCACACGTGCCTCAATCCTCTCTCTTTTCACACACTTTATTACCTCCGCCACTGAAGGTGAAGGAGGTTATGTTTTCACCCCTTTCTGTCTGTCTATCTGTTTGTTTGTCTGTTTGTGTGCAGGATATCTCAAAAAGTTGTAGACAGATCTGGATGAAATTTTGTGGACAGGTTCAGTGTGGGACAAGGACGAACTGATTAGATTTTGATGAAGGTCCGGATCCGGAACCGACGACGAGAATTTTAAAAGTGATTCTTCACCATTGAGAGAAAGGGCCAAAAACGATATAGCACTGCATCGCATGATATTTCAAAAATGTATTGGGCCCGATATGTTCTCGTGGATGAGGCATTTTGTGGTGGAGGTATGTGCTCTACCAAGTGCCCTTCTAGTTTTCTCCTGTGATGCTTCCGTCTGAGTTTTAAATAATAAACTCTCGCGTTATGGCTCTATACATAATCTATCTGCTAACTCACATTCCGGCTATGTTTTTACCATACTTATCTCCCGTGGTCTCATTTCTTCCCTTATCCTTTGTGTCACTGTTTCCGTTACTCTTTCTATTTTACCACTGGCATGACTGGTTGCCATCTCGTGTCGCCGATCTTCCACGTCCTCAGTCACTTCACTCAGCTCTCCCTGTATCACCTCAATATTCACCACCATGTCATTGCCCATCGTCCTCATGTCAGCCTTTACCTCATCCTGTCCAGCATCCAGCCTTACCAGTCCCACATGCATAGTCCTCATCTCACCCATCATGCCATCCCTTAGGTCCACTTGTCTCATCTCCAATTTTGCCACCTTTTGCATCATCATCATCAACATCATATCAGCTGTTATTAACACTGCCAACTTGCTGTCCTATGGTATGGCTTCCGGGGGAGAGAACGTGCCCTTTTGGGGATGGGGTGGGGACCACCAATCATTACCAGCATCTCTTTTGCACCCTCGACTGCTCCATTTTCCACAGTGTCATTTTGGGATGCAGCTTCCTCCATATCTTCTAATCCCACCTGGTCCTGTCCATCTTGGTTAAACATAGCTGTCTCCATTAAATTTTTGCCCTTGCTGCGCTCCATTTGTAATTTTGAAACTTGCACAATCCTGACTCCAAATGTTATGGAGTTAAGGGGTTCCAAAGGTTCCGCTCCTTGATACCAAATTTACGGTGTCGAGGGGGTTAAAATCCACATTCCTGACAACAAATGTTACGGATTTGCCTCCGATAGGAATCACAGGGGGAGTTCTCGGATTCACTTTCCGGCCGACGATCTTGAAGCTGACGAACCACGGATAATTCCGTGGCGTGACGGGTTGCTAAGCAATCACAGACACCATCTGAGATGCTTAATTTAGCTAGGGTCCAGCATTCAATCCTACTTTACCTTCCCAGCAAATATTCACCCCAGATAAGGATTGTGCTTCCCGATGTGCCACCTTGATCAAATATGGCTGAGCATTACCATATCTGGACACAATGGCTAATGGTTACCCATGTCAGAACGGTGGGGATGAACTCCCTGCTCTACACACTATGCTTAACCAATGGAAGCTGACAACTGACAGTTTGGAAAAGGGCTTGTAATGATATTGAACGAAAAGGCATGTATGCACAAGGCAGTGCCACAAAAGATAAATCCTTACATCTTGCACATACGCCCACTCTTAATCAGTCACTTATCACAGATCTAACACAGATGCCATAGTCATGCTGGGAAATGAGGGAAGGAAAAGAGAGAGAGGGGAATATGAGGCGTGTTGTCAGCCTCTCGCTCACCGTCTGTAAGCCAGTAGGCTTACATTGGTCCTAAGAAAAAGTGGGGGGGGGGAGGGGGGGAGAAGAAGATGGTGCAATGTGATGTTTCCTGAGAGGTGTAGAGTGTGGATACGTGTGATGTCAGAGAAAATGTTGTTGCATGCAATAGTCAGTAAGCTCTGAAAAGAGCATTGGCACACACTTTTTGTTGATGCTCATGCATCTGGAGGGAATGAGTAGATTGTGGACAGCAAGAGAAAGATGGCATGAAAGATAGCTTCTGCCTCCTTTCTGGTGTTGCACACTCTCCATGCTTTGTACCTACCCCCAGGTATCTGCAGGATGCACGTGGTTCACCAGCAATCCCCTTCGAGTAAAACCGCCAAAATACAGAATCACTGCTTACCTCCACTAATTTGTTCTTCTTTTTCTCCACCTGTGGAACCAACTTCACACTCTTTCAATCTCATTCTTCCCCCACCCCCCCCCCCCCCCCCCCCAGGTCTTCAGGACAGATGTTCACTACCATCTCAAATCATCCCATACGAAACCATGATCTATTCTCGACCCATTAAACCACCATTGACCCCTCCCCAAATTTTGCTTTTGTATCCATCTTGTCCACCCCTTGTGTTTTCCCCTACCCCTCATCATTACCGGCGTTCCTTGTTTGTACATCTCCGTCTACTTTCTCCCTCCGCCATGCTGTTGGCATTTCCCTATTCTTCTTCTGCCGTTCCTTTTGTTATGTTCGCCCTGATCAATTCTGTGTTCCAGCTCTTCCATGAGCCTTGACTATGCTACACAAAAAAGAAAAATAATCTCGATATTCTCCAACGCTGAGAGCTCAAGCGGCAAATTTGATTGGTCGAGATGGCATAAAATGGTGTAATATTTCGGCATAAAATTTGTGTTTACAATGTTCAATTATATTATGTAATTTAAATAAAAGAAACTTTAAAGGCTGTAGAATTTTTTTTTCCGGAAGTTTACCGCCATTGATGCACCGTCTTTTGCACCACCTTGTTGTTTGTTTCCTTTATGACGTCCCTAAAAACAGTAAGTTTCTTGTTTGGAAAATTTTCTATTTTGTTTTACTGCCAGACACTCAGACAGTAAAACGATTACCTACCTGGCTACTCTGTGCGTCTGCATGCTTTCTTGATTCTGTACAATTTGCCAAATTCAGAGCGAAAGTACTGCTAAACTGCAGGTTCCTCTTCCTATTCATGTTATACAGTGTTCAAAATATGTAATTCAATTGAAATGAATTAGTTCCTCGATCATATACTGACAAATGGAGACAGACAGACTGAACCAATTGCTTAATCCCACTTTGTGCTTCCTGTGCGGGGTAATAACCATCTCCTCTTGCAAGAATCATGATGCCAATTTTCCTGTTTCATATGGACAGTCTTTCTCAAAGAATACTGTCTGTAGTAGCCATTTCTTCAACTGCTGCAACATGGCCACAAAACATCTGGAAGCAACCATACCCTCAAATATCAAGAAGAATCACCTTGCCAGCTGTACGCAAACACAATGAACATTCCATTGGGTATTTAGATTGCAAATCAGCTTTGTATAATTGGGGTGTTTGCTGTTTGCCATCATTTGCAGGACTGGTGGGTGGAAGGTGCTTGTATTTTGAGCATGTGAACAGTGATTGTCTTTGGCGAGTTAATTTGGCCAATGTCATTCAGCATCCACTGGAGAGATGTACTCTGACCTCCAAGCTGAATGACTTCCAGAATGAGATCCCTGGTGAAAGCATGTGCCTGAAAGTGGTTCTTTTAGTTTGAAATTGTAACAACTGTCATTTATATTATGCGTAATCATGCATAGCAGTTAAATTTTTTTTAATTTAATCAAGTTGTACACATGAACATTGGTTTTGCTTTCTGCATGTACATGCAAATTAGGAAGGTGAGGCTTGAGATTACAGAACAGATGATCACTGAATGCTATGTCCTATCCATAAAGTGTTCACCTCTGACGCAATTGAAAATTGCTTTTGGGGGGCAGTAAGAAGAACTTCATCAATGAGTTATAGATTGGCCTTTTTGAAAATGGTACATGATCCTTCCATGCTGACCTCCCTGCAGCTTTTCCAATGTCACTGTGCTTAGTAGTAACTCCGACGTTCCTTGCTCGTATTGTACTAAAGTACAGCTGCTACTGCTAGTTCCCGCTGAGCAATGGATGGAGGTGCATTGCAGGCGAGTTTTTCCACATCTGGACACATTTGTAATTGTAAGATTTATTGTTCTCATGTGTAAAATTCCACGGGAGATTCATCAGCTTGTGATGGAGGTTTTTCAAAGACCAGTCTTCTTTTTCTGAAACTGTACGAAGTTTGGTGAAAGTTATCCAGGTAGGGCATGCAGATGTTGAAGACTGCATGTGATGGCTGACGAACCACTGGAACTGATGAGGAACACATTCAGAAGGCTGATATCATTCTACGGTGGAATTGAAGCAATATTTTTACCAGGATTTTACACATATCTTTGGATGAAGGACCGTAACAGGGATATCAGACATGAGAATGTGGATGAGATCAAACAGGCCTTGTAGGCAAATCTATGGATGCCCTAAGTGCCGGAAATGACCATGCTGCCATCTTTTCCTTGCCGTACTGCAAGCAAAATGTGCATTGAACTTTTGGGTAGATATGTGGAATAATGGAGGGGACTGCTTTCACATCTGGCAGGATTAATTCGTCTTTGGTGATTGCAAGGTATCACCATGTTCATTAAAAACATCCACAAATATTTCAAAACGACCCTCATATATTTATCAAGTTAACAATGGAATAACGGCTTTGAAATTGAAAGAAACTACATTGACAAACCTGATTTTATTTGCAAATTTACCCATATACTGAATGTATGGTATATATATATATATATATATATATATATATATATATATATATATATATATATTATATATACTAGTGGAGTGTGTTGACACATTGTGTAAGCATACGAACCATGTTTCCCCTTTGTCTCGGGTCACCGCTCACCTGCATTTGATTTTTCATTTATTTATTTTCATTTATTTATATTTCATTTGCAGATGCTTTCCAATGGTTCTGTGATTTTTCTTGGTGTAGCGGCTTGCATGTCTGTCGACACACAAAATTACCATGCTTCCCCATTGTCTCGGGTCACTCACCTATTCCGTAATGCAACTATCTTAAATATCAGACAGTCAGTGATTAGAATGGGCTTTAAATACGAGGGGCAGTCAATAAGCAACCTTTAAAATGTCGATATAAATTTGAGAATGTAATATGTGCAGTTGTAGATGACATATGTTATATCTATGGGTAAGAGTCATGTTTTGCCTGTTATAGATCTGGCAACATTTAGTGTATGACGTCAGTAGAGCAGTTCCAAGATGGCGGTTCCTTGGAAGCATGCACCATGGAGGAGCAACGTTCTGTCATCTTCTTTGAAGTGAGGTGTGAATCCCAATGAAATCCATCTCAGAATGAAAATGCATATGGTGACGCATGTTTATCGCTGCAGCCAGGTGTACGAATGGGACAGGAAGTTTAAAGGTGGAATGTCCAGTGTGGCAGACGCTGCTCGCTCGGGCCAGCCTCACACAACCGACACAACAGAAATGGTTGCAGGAGTTGAGCGCGTGCTAATGGAAAACCGTCACATTACGCTGGATGAAATGGTCTCTTAATTGAACATTAGCCATGGTTCAGCACACCATGTCATTCACAATGTGCTGGGGTTTCGCAGAGTGTCTGCAAGGTGGGTGCCTCGACAACTCACACCCGAACTGAAAGAACTCCACTTTTAAACTTCCTGTCGCAGTCGTACACCTGCTGCAGCGATAAACACGCGTCACCATATTGCATTTTCATTCTGAGATGGATTTCACTGGGATTCACACCCTCACTTCTCAAGAAACGGATGACAGAACGTTGCTCCTCTCTGGTGCATGCTTCGAAGGGAGCCGCCATCTTGGAACTGCTCCACTGACGTCATACGCTCAATGTTGCCAGATCTATAACAGGCAAAACATGACTCTTACCTATAGATATAACATATGTCGTCTACAACTACACCAATTACATTCTCAACATTATATCACCATTTTAAGGTTACTTATTGACTGCCCCTCATGTTAGGTATATATATGTATATATGTATATATATATATGCATGTATATATACATATATATGTATATATTATATATACATATATATATATATATGCAAGTATATATGTTGTTTTCTTTTTTTTATTGTTATTTTTTGTTTACATGAGTTTCCTTACAAGGAACTTCAACGCACGAGGAGGCCATTAAAGCCCATCAATCTATGGCTGTGATTGTCAACCTATCTGGTTGTTTGTCCGTGCTCACTCCTTTTTAAATGCTGAGTGTCAAGCAAGTAAGTAGCGCCTACCATTTTAAATGTCTTTGGTATGACTTGGCCATGGTTCAAACCGCCAACCTCCCACACTCAGAGCACACGCTCAAACCATTACACGATCAACCTTGGCGTTGATCATGTCTTCTGAAGACATATTTCTATTTCTTACCTTTCCTTTTGTAATTAGAGGTAGGCTACATGCATCAATTCAATCAAGTGGGAAAACACCTTGTATTTTGTTTTTTGACGAAGCACATGTTGAGTTATAAAAAAAAGTTTTGCCTGGAGAGTTTTATTTATGCCAAATGACCAGGCAAGTATGTTTACAAGTGAGATGTGGGTATTAGTATACCATCACTTATGATGACTGTGTGTGCTTACAGGGCGCACCTGGAGAACCAGGCCTATCAGTGGTTGGGCCACGAGGGCCACCGGTAAGTCTTAACATTAGGGCAACTTTTTATTCTCTTCGGCATTGAACCTCGATCCTTTTCTCACTGTTGCCTTATTTATTTATCTTCAATATTATTCTCACATGACCATTGTGCTTTGTCTCTTTGTGTTGTAGTTGACGATACCAACCTGCATGTATCTATTTCTGTTGGTGTCATTATCTCCATGTCTTATGGTCATGAAGCATTTGCTAAAAGTAACCCTCATGCAATATATAGTCAAACACTATACCATAAGCAGATCTAGGAACATGGAAAAGGGATTGGGAGTTTTTGTTCGTCATGTGAGTTTTCCAATAATAGGATGTATCTGAATGGTTAATCTTGAATAATCACATCAGAACACCTTGTGTACCTAACATGTCGTTTCTTGTGAGCATGCTAATATTCTAATAAACAAAATGGTTGAAATACCAGTAAAACATTCCATCCCACATCAAGGATAAACATCCTGTTACAGTGGCATTGCCATCAGAGCACGAGCTGAAAGTCTGGAAAACTGAAATTATACTCGTATGATAGCCTGGTGTTGGCTTTATGGTTAGGGTGGTGGCTTGGGATCCTTGGGTCCTGAGTTCAAGCCCCGTTGGTCACTGAATTAATACACCAGGGGGTTAACTCAGCCTGTCATCTTTCCGAGGTCGGCAAAATGAGTACCAGTGTGTACTGATAGAGGGGCACTGCATCAGCATCACAGATGCGCTTCCAATAAATGATAGCTACCCCGGCAGTTAAGCTGCCATACGCAAGAAGAAGACTCGTATGATCAATCGGCATTTGAAGTCTGCTTATTATCTTGACTGACTTGTGCAATCACATGATTAGGACATTGATTTGAGTCCATCTGATGTGCTTTTAAAAATCGGTTTTAAACTATCAATGAAAGTTTTTCATGTTCGTTTTGCTGCTCCATTTTAAACCATTACATTGATATGAAATTGTTTCTCGTTAAATTGCTCACATAGTCCAATGAAACTCGCTGTTTCTGCAATGGACAACATACTTAAATACCATCATTTATATCTCGAACCAAACCTCAGAACGAAATTGGATAATTGCAGGAATTTTTTGAGGACTTTATTTTTCTTTCCATTGCACCAAAGTAGTAAATTACCAGAAATCCAGAACCACTGCAGCTGTTTTGATAAATGAGTGTGGTATGTTGGCAGCTCAGGGTTTAAATCTCACGAGATCATGGAGACCATATTGTCATCTCCTCAGAAAGCAAAGGGGAGCATGATAATGTCAACAAGGCTATCAGATGACGCTTTATTCATGATAAGCACACTTTATTTGTATTAAGTGGTATGTCGATAAAAGTATATATAAACACGTTTGATTTGCACCAATAGCACCATTAGTGCAAGTTCTTTTTTTATTCTTCCATCTCAATTGTTACTTCTTTTTTTGCCTTGAAAGAGCAAGGTGATGTGAGGACCTCCTGAAATCTTGCCATACCCCTCCTCCCTCCACCCCCCCCCGCCCCCATTCCCCGATCTACTCTCACTATACAGAGATATACAACAACCATGCATTTATACCTCATTTTTGTTTTGTTAATGACGTCATTTTTGCAGAAACACTGTTCAAAATTCCACTTTTAAAATGTTATGTTGAATGCTCGCTCTTAGGGGCTCCCTTTGCTTTTCTTTATATATTTATATAAATTTATTTTTCATGCTTTCTTTTTATTATTTACAATTTTAAAATATTATATGGAGTACGAGCTAGGGTACCCGGCATTGCCCGGTGCTGTTCTAATCCTGTTGGCATTTCAGAGAATCATATTTAGATTTATTTTTTATATTCTTTTGTTGAAGCCTAAAGCACTTCCCCACACCCACTAAGGAATGGGGTCAGAGATCTAATATCTATTCTCCAGCAGTCTGTCTCTCCATATAGGGCATGGCTTCCCCCATTCAGGGAGGGGCTTCAAAATCAAATTACTGCCATTTTGTTTGTTCCTTTTCAGGGAGAGTGGGGGGGAATGTTGAGGGGAGGGGAGAGAGGGGAAGAGGAGAGGGGAGGGTTGAGGTCTTGAAGTCACATTTTACAATACTGGAATTTCACAGGGCCCTGCTAAATTACATTTCATATAGTTACAAAGGCTTAAGGCGCCAGTCACACCTGACGTTTTAGCCAGCAATGGCAACGTATTAAAATGTATGTAAAACGCTGGCTTACGTTGAACTTTTGATGTTTTTTTTTTAAAGATTCGACGTATTCATAACGACTTGGTCTTATGCATAACGTATAAGTAATGGACACAGAACGTTTCGTTGTGTTATAATAACTTATACCAACGAATGCTGAACCTGTTGTCGGCCTTCACAACCTATGCCCAACGATAGTCTAACTTATGCATAGCGCGCTGCACGCATCGCCGACGATGACGTGGCGTAGGTTATGAAAAGGCTGCCGCACAACGATTCAAATCATAACGCCCGCAGAAATGGAAGTGTCAACATCGCAGTCACACCTTGGCGATCTTGTCAGCGTATGCCGACCTCTGAAAAATGCGTCTAAAACACTGGCGCACGTCGAATACGGTATGGGTAAGTTTGGTATGCGTGAATAAAACGCTAAAGTACGCTATCATACGTCGTATTAAGTGGAGTACGTCTTGTAATTTTAAACATGTTGAAAATTTTACGACGTACTTGCCGTATGACACACGCTCCGCATGCGATGGAATAAGTTGTACGCACGATATGCGATCGTTGACACACATCACACACGTTACTTGAAAGTACTCATAAGTCGAAACACGTCAAGGTAATGGTTCGCGTCAGTGTTCCAGACTCCGCCGTTTTTTTTTTTCTTCGGTATGACGTGTTCAGTGTACAGTGCGGTTATGATTTAAATCGTTGAGCGGCAGTCTATTAATTATATTATATTACAACCGCACTAGAAATCGAAGTGTCAACATCACCATCATACCGAAGGAAGGAAGAAGAAAGAAAAAAAAAAAACAGGGAGTCTGGAACACTGACGCTAACCATTACCTTGATGTGTTTCGACTTATGACTACCTTTCAAGTAACGTGTGTGACGTGTGTCAACGATTGCGTAACGTGCCTACAACACGTTACTCATAGGTTAGAAATAAGTTTCCGGTACGCTAAACATTACCTCGACGTGTTTCGACTTATGAGTAACTTACAAGTAACGTGTGTCGACGTGTGTCACGATCGCGTGACGTGCCTACAACTTATGGCCAGCGCGTATGCGGAACGTGTGAGTCATACGCTGCATAAGTCTTAAAATTTCAAGCATGGAAAATTTGAGGACAACCGAAAAGTACAACGTTTAAAGCCAGCGTACACGACGTATGGCAGTGTTTTTCAGCGTGCTCTTCAATGTTATCAAAACTTACCCATAACGTATTCGACGTGTACCAGCGTTTTAGACAAATTTTCCAAAAATCGGCATAAGCTGGCTAAAACGTCAAGGTGTGACTGGGCCTTTAGGTACTATAGGTAGATTAAAAAAAACAATCAACTTGTTTTTTCAATTTTTCTTATTGCCTGCAACACTCCCTGGAAATCACTGATGAACATCGAAGAAAAATGGTGACACACACACAGACATATCCACAACCACACACTACACACATAACCACACACATACACCTCACACATATACACACACACACACACACACACACAACACACACATGCACACACACACACGACACACATACACCACACACACACACACGACACACATACACCACACACACACACACACACACACACACCACACGCACATGCACATACACGCACACTCACACATACGCCACCACACACACCACACACACACACCACCACACACACACACACACACACACACACACACACACACCGCACCATGCACACCCCACACACTACACCACATCACACCATCACGCATACACACACACACACAACACACCCACAACACACACACACACACAACACACACACACACACACCACATACCCACACACATACATACACTCAAACACACAACATACATACACACATCTTTCTTATAGTTACATATTTAAATGACTATTGTTGCCGATTGGTCTTGCATAGCTCATATTCACATTGAATGGGGGCCTTTTGTTAGCGCAGTTGACTGTTATCCATGAGGTTGTGAGAAAATAATATATAGGTATTCCGTTTAAATAAATTATTTATGAAATAATAATATAATAAAATAATTATTAAATAATAATATATAGGTATTCCATGAGAAAAAATAAATTCCGTTTAATTTATAGGTGAATCTGTGCTTAAAACCATTTT
>CM068957.1:125532052-125557965 GCA_035128595.1 Eptatretus atami
AAAGAGAGAGATGAGAGACGAGATTTTGCAACACGGAGCAGATTTGAGGACGCAGAACATATACTGAGCATATCTCACTGAAAAGAGAGTTACTGCCAAATAAAAGTGAATCTGAAGTATCTAAGCTTCCACACAGGATATTCACAACAAATCTTAAAGACCTTATCTCACTCCATCTGAAGATGTAGGACAAGATGTAGAAGGAGGATCATGAATATAGAAGAATATTTCGAGCAATTACATCTTGTTTTATTCCAGGTTTATGTTAGTTTTGAGTATGTTTTGAATATATATTCCACTCTGCGTGCTCTAGTAGTTATGTCTCAATGAATGTCCTCTCAGACGATATTTCGTCGAGTACTCTTTTACAAAGCGGAGGAGAAAAGTACGGAGAATTGAGAGCCTTAAAGCTGTTTCCTTATGTGTTCTCTTGATACAATATATTGATTTAGTAATCATACAAAGATCAAGATCTGAGATAGTTTAAATGGGGAATTGGAATAAAATAGTGTGATAATATTAACTCACAAACGAATTCAACCCGGATAATATAATAAAACATTATGCGGGAATTGATTATGTCACACCAAGAGACAATTTATTTGAAATTGATCAAAGAGTTTTGATTAATACACTTGGACCGCTTATTGATATCCTATAGGGGCAACCGCCGTTGGGAAGAATAGACGAAAAACCAGATAGTAACCAAGATTGTGCTGCTGGAAAAATCAATAAAGTTGACATAGAATTTGATTAACTCCACCATGGTACAGATTTGATACTACAAGACTAGAGCCCAATAGACGAAAATGTTGGGAATATCTCATTTTTAAAAGGTGGCAAATTAAAATTGCACATAATAAAACTTGATATACACACACACATTAACTGAAACAGACGGTTTCAGATAGAATCGTATGTATACAGGAGCACGTAAAGAGATATGAATAAGTCCAACATATGGAGAGGAAACCTGAGATAGCATGGAGTCTGGATAGATGTGATGTGGCGCATAACTTGCTCATTACATATATAAGCATATAATGGATATAGAGACATGGTTACACAATTCAGCAGTGTAGGATACCGAGAGAATAGAAACAAACAATTGAAGAGCAGAGGTGACACGGTGCCGACTTGAGAGATGATACGTGCGATCTATTGTGAACTGGAGTAATCTTGCCGACAGTGAAGGGCCGCAATGAGATGGTCAACATTTAAGGACAGAGTAAAGAATAAGATTGTTCGCCTTTCAAGAATGCTGGAGCGCAATCTTGCATATATCACTGGAAGGACTATGCCATTTTGTTTAGATCGAGAGATGTGGTTAAACAAAGTTTGAACTATAATTAAACAAATGGAGTGAAATGAAAACTTTTAAGTTTTATATGGGACGTAATAATTGAATGATGGGTAGAATGTTCTAAACTCGATTGAAACACTCCCAATCATTGAGGACAACCTTCACTTATCTCATCATCTCTCAAGAATTTTGTAAGATGTGAATCTTTGCTGATGAACTCCAGAGACAAGAACGAAGAGATGTTGATCTGAAAGCACTGTCACGTTAGGTTTGTGGTATTTTGCCATTTGATACGTAAGATATATTTTAGATATATCATCATCTTATCAACAGATACGCATTTTCTATATGCGTAAAGCTCTACTTTATGATCTGGTATAGTTTAACACTCTAGAGTACACCAGTTTAAATACATTAAGAAGAGCGGCTATATTGGCATGATCAGATTGTCACAAAGACGATAACGAGAGTAAAACCCAGGATGATTGCTTCTTCTGGAAAGGTACGCTCCTTTGGCTCACTTCCAGAGTAACCTCACTCGAGATGGTCCTACATATGGAACATCGGTGGGCACACAAGGTTGATAACCCTGAGGCCACATTATCACTGGTGGTCCTGAGACAATAGTCGCAGCAATGAGACGCGAGTGACACAAGTGCATTTTTACCACTGCACATTTAAAGTTTCCAACGTGACAATAATGAGAGTGAAAAGGATATAAGCAGAGTAAAAACTTATAATGTGATTAGCTTAGGACTATGTATACAAACTACCTCTACTTGAGATCTGTGAGAGAATTGGACAAGGATTTGTGAACGGATACAAACAAAGAGTGATCAGGACATTAAAGAATTTATCAATAAAAAACGTGATATCGAATGAATAAGATGCAGTGAGAATGAGCACACATTGGTCGAATTAGTCTCTAACTCTAAGTATTAGCCGCATTACAGTGATATATAGAATCTACATATAATAGGCTCGTAATATACAAGTGAATTTTGTCATGATGTTGATATGACATGATTCACGAACATAATGAGTGAAATGCTAGAGAAAATGTATAAACGAGGATCATTTGTAACGATGATAGTATACTAACACCTTATTCACACACGAGAACATACAAGTTGCGCACTAATGACATGATTGGATCAGGAATAAGTTGTAAGTGATAACAGTTAAGGATCAACCGTAATAGTTCACAGTAAAATAATAATCGCAAACAGCAGCAGGAAGTTCATATATCATACATCTGGAATGCTCAGAGAGATTTTTAAACAATCAAGCTTCTCGGGATTGATACATGTCCATTCCTCAATCATATGAACATCTAATCGGAGCGATGGTGCGAGGATATAGTCACCTGCAAAGTTTTGAGTAACAAGTTAATCCTCACTTGTATAATAGACTTTTAGCGAATATAGAAGTCTCGTGGTAAATGTCAGTACACTCTCAGAATATACTCGATAAGATCATGAGCACAAATAATATCAAAGCATACTCTTGATGCATTTCTGTTATTATAATCGAAATCATTGGTTGGTGATGGAAACAACAATTAGGAGCTTTATGGAGGAGAAATGCTCAGAGGAGTTTGGTAAGATGAATTGGAAAAAGACTGCATAAGAACTAAGCGAAATTGAATGGGTTAAACCTATAAACCAATGTCAATTAACAAAGGGAAAAAAGGAATTTAGAAAGAAGCAGTATCTGTCATATTTGTGTGGAGGACATTGACGGGAGAGGTCAAAGTTTGGGATCATTGATGCTTAATGGAAAATATAGGGAGAGTCCAGCTCAATTCCGGTTGTAAATCTTGAATTACAAAGCCCCAAGCTTTTATCCTCGTGTTTCTTCACAACAACCTGTCACTATGAACACCATCTATTTATAGATGAACTTTCAAAGACATCTGGAGATATTTCTGGCATTCCCTAAAATGATCGAGAAGATAAGCATCTCTATTCACAAAAACAATTCAGTTGACATCCCCAAGAATCCCCATTATCAGATTGTCTTGACACATACAATTTATGGCAAGTCCATTATGTAACTTAGCTCAATATTAAAAAACTTACCGAATGGTTAAATTCACATTTCTCAAAGTCAAGAGAAGAGATTGATCTGCGTTATCAGCAGAAAGGAAATATACCGTATGACTACATGGTTCATTTGAGAAGTTAAAGAAACACAACTTCCTTCAAAGGGAAAGTGTTCTTAAAGCACAGTGTGAGATATATCTCGGTATTTCCGATGAGAGATTATACACAAGGCTAAAAAGGGTTTGGGGAGAAGTGTTAAGTAGAAGGAATCTTGGGAATATCATGGATTTTGTATCTTAAAACTGATGTAGTTGTTTATTCTGATGTGGTGTTTGAAGAACTCTTTAGACAGTCTGCCAATAAAATGTCTTATGGATTAGACCCGCGCAACTATTACATAACACGGCCCCCGGTTTGGCTTGGTGAGTGCTATGGTTAAAAATGACAAAACAGAATTGTGAATTATCAGTTATGATATGAATGCTTTTGAATGATAGAGAAGCCTAAAAGAGGAGGAATAATCTCAGTATGTTCCAAGAGATTGCTAAGAGCAAATACCGAAATATCTTCCTGATGATTATCTATAATTCCAGCAATCGGTGTGTGTGTGTATGTGTGTGGTCTGTGTGTGTGTGTGTGTCTGTTGTGTGTGGTGTGTGGGTGTGTGGTGGTCTGTGACGCGCTGTGTTCTCAACAACCAACGTGTCCGATTAATTGAAAACTCTGGCCACTACAAGTTGGCTGGGAGCGCTGAGTAAGTGGGTGCCCTTTTCAAGGTTTGATACTTAATCGGACAAGTGCTTCCAAGTTTAATGCGCCCATGTTATTTATCACACGAATGACAAGGACACGTTGCTTAGCGTGGGGCGTGACTGTGGAGAAGGGGACTTCAGCCGCGCTCCCCATTAACGGGTTAGCAAGTACGGACTATGCCGGAATATGATGACCGTGCGTATTCTAATAATTTCTCGGATTACTTATGCGCATTTAATAGATAACACACATGCCCATGTTAATGATGGTTTTTTATATTAGAACGTGCAGACATTCGGTAAACATCAAGCAGTTTAGCTGGCATATGCTCCGAAGCAGAAGTAAAGGAAAATTTTTTGCAACGCAAGGTTTTTTTTTCCCCCTCTTCTCTTTTATGGTTGGCCTTGGCGCGTGACATTGGCGAAAAGGCAAAATAAGGTTTGGCGCTAATTGGAATAGATTGGCCATAAAAACAAAGTGCGAATAATGAATCGTAACGTGCGATATGCGAATTCCGGGCAGTGGAGGATAACTTCCGGACTTCCGGATAGTGACGAGTACTGTATTGCTTGTCATCGATTGTTTTCTCGATATTATCGGACTTGAATATATTCTTTCTGCGATTTTTCTCAATTTATCTGACTTAATATATTCTTTCTCGAGTTTTTTCTCTGCATTTATCGGCACTGGTCAGTATTCTTTCTTTCTCGAGTTTCTGTACTTTCTCGATTCTTTCTCGATTTTCTTAAAACACATTACCCCAATCCAGTCAGTGACGATACTGTATTCTTTCTCGATTTTTTTCTTGATTTATCGACTTACTGTAATTCTTTCTTTCTCGATTTCTTCTGCGATTTTTCTTAAACACAATGCCGCCAATCCGCAGTCTGCGTTTACTACAGGGCGAAGGAACGGCCTGTGTGAGTTGTTTGAAAGTTTTTTTTTTTTGCACGTACGGGCAAGCGTGCGAGAGCGAAGGAACGGCCTGTGTGGTTGTGGTTGCTGCTAGCGCGGTGTTGAAAGTTTTTTTTATATTTTTTTGCATGTACGGCGCTGGCACGGTGTGTGGGCAACGGGCACGTAACGGGCACGGTGGAGAGCGAAGAGAACGGGCGCTGTGTGGTGTGTTTGTTTCTGGCACGCGGTTTTGAAAGTTTTTTGTTTTGTTTTGTTTGCACGTACGGCCACGGCACCTACGGGCATGCACTAGTAATAAGGAAGTGAGGACAACTCTTACTGATGTATTGATGATGCTAAGCGAATTTGTATAGGGTGGGCTATGTCTCGAATCTTTACCTTATGGGAACTGTAATGGGTTAAAGAAAGGAACATTAATGAAAAAGGGATTTTATAAAGAACATTGTTGTCTCCTCTCAAAATGATATTGGATGAGAGCTAAGTTGGATATTATTTTGAGGTTGAATGTTAAAATATCCAGAATAACTTCATCACAAACAGTAAAGACCTACCTTAAGCCCGTGATAAAAGAAAGTCCAAGAAAGGATATGGTAGATGTGATTACCACAGTCATTTATAAATTAAAGTGTGGGATTCCCGCAGATAACTAACTCAGAAAAACTAGCTTACCTATAAGATCTGATTATAATGATAAGATAGATAGTTATGTTTTGCATTAAAGGAACTTGAGACAATATTTATCTGCTGGGTTGAGAGTGAGGAAAATTCATCAGATTTTGAAATTCAAGATCAAAGTCATTGGTTAAAGAAGTATAATTGATTTTAAATACAAAAAGAGAGAACAGAAGCAAAACAGATTTTGAGAAGGACTTTTATAAATTAATGAATAATTCTGTATTTGGAAAGGACTATAGGAAATGTTCGGAATCGACAAAACATAAGACTTGCTACAGTCTTGGAAAGAGGCTTCAAAGTTAATAAATAGACCAAGGTTTGAATGAACGGAGGTATTGTTCAGAGAACTTTTGTTGGCTATTCATATTGAAAAAAGAGAGTATTGAAAATGGGAAATAAGCCTATTTAAATTAGGGGAAACATCAATTCCCTTGGAGACTTTTTTGTCAAGTTTTGTTAATGTATGACTATTACTATAATAATTTAAAAATCAAAGTATAAGGATAATGTGTCGTGGATATTATGTGGATATGAGATAGTGTTAATATAGGAAATTAACACAAGTGATGTTAGTGAGGATATGTTTGATAATTTTGATATATAGTGATACAAGTAATATAAGTCAGGTGATGTGTTATTTTCATCAAAGAGTGAAAAGGTGTATTGGTAAGTTTAAAGATGAATTGGTGGGAAGGGTCATGAGTGGGAGATTTATAGGGATTGAGATCAAAGTCTTATGCTTTTACGTATATTGATGAATAATACGATTGAAAGGTGTGATAAGAAGCTAAAGGGAATAATGAAGAAAATATAGATCAAGGAAACAATAAACTTTAGAGCATTAATTACAACTGTTTAACCTTAAAGAAGGAAGAGTGCAGAAAAATGAAATATAATAAGAGTTATAAACATCAATGTACATACAGAAGAGATAAATAAGGAAAGGCATGAGGAGCTTTTGATGATAAAAGATATATTTTGGAGAATGGAA
This sequence comes from Eptatretus atami, assembly GCA_035128595.1. Lineage (NCBI taxonomy): Eukaryota > Metazoa > Chordata > Myxini > Myxiniformes > Myxinidae > Eptatretus > Eptatretus atami. The sequence goes on from CM068957.1 coordinate 125,538,738, forward strand.
TCAATAGTCTCCCTTATGGTTGAAAGTATAAGGTTAAGATATTGGGTTGGGAATTTTAACAGGCTATCATAGCCGCAGTCACGTCGTTTTTACTGATTTAATGAAATGATAGAACAAAGCAAGCAAGCAATAGACCAAACGCAAGAGAGTGGAGATGTAGATCAACCTTGGTATTTAAGATGGGAAACATAAAGAATGGTGAGAAATATCAATTCGTCTTGATTGAGAGAAATAACCGGGGTAAAAGTGAGATAAAACAAATAAGTGGGATAAATTGTAATTCACAATAAGATTTGGAGGATGTAAAAAAATATATATTCTTCAATGAGACTGAAAAACTTTGAGAGATGGGTTGATCAATTGAACATGAAACAATTTAGCTGCATCGTCAATGATTGTGCTCAGGAGATGGTCAAATAAGAGCATTAAGAGAAGTTTATTCATTTCATTCTGCATCAACAAAGACACTTATACCAAGAACGCAAGTAGTCCAAAAGTAATATTGTGTGAATATAACTCGATGGAAATGAATGTTAGAAGAAAAATTAAGTTATTCCCTAAAAGTAGAATATGGGCAAATATTCCGTTGGTTCATGTCTTTGAGTGAATGAAAATATGAAAAGGAAGAAGTGCTGTTAAATCAGGTAAGTCTCAATCTTTCATAGTCTTAAATTTTATATTTGCTTGGGTATGGGAGGGAAAGGGAATAGGTGGGGAGAAAATCAGTCTCCTATTTTGGTGTTTTGTGGCTTGAGTCAGAGAAAGTTTTTCCCTTTCCCCCCATTCATTTGAATGGGAGTCCCAGAAACCCCATTTATCATCTACTCTTGTCATCTCTTGAAAAGTCTAATGGACGGTACACAGTTTCACATAGGATCATACTTTTGTAAGACTTAGGGGTATTCTCGCGTGTGGCTGTGTGGTTATGTTAATGTAGCGAAAAAGCGTTCAAGTTGTAAAATTAATATCTCTTTCTTCATCTGTTCATCTCTTCATCATGACATGTAAATGAATATATTTTGGTGGTCTTCTTTCTCCTTTTTTATTTCGACTTTTGTCTTGTATTATAGGTTTCTTTTTATTTCATCGATGTTTGTTTATTGCGCTCTGAATCGAAAGGTTTTTATGATGTGCACTGCTTTGAATTCTCTCTCCATAACCTTTTCTCTATCCCGCTCCCTCTCCCTCTCCTTAACCCTCTCCCCATTCCCCTTCCTCTCCCGCACCACCCCGACACTATAGTAATGGCTAGTGGAGATCGAATTTGCTCTTCATGTAATGTGCGTTCATAAATAAATAAAACCAATGTCACCCGTAGGGTGATCCGTATCTTGCCAAAAGGTGACCACGTGTGACTTCTTTAAGGTCACACTGAGGTGAACATGGGCGAAAGCATTACAATTTAACATTTATTTACGCTTACTAATGAAGTCATTAAGGCAGAAACACATGACAACAACTTAATTAAGGTTTAAAATACTAGTTTGACCCTCTGGGAGTTGGTGAGGTGGGGGTGGGGGGGGGGGGGTTCTTTCTATCTATCTACCTTTCTCTCTCCCTCTCTCTTTCTCTCCTTCACAATAAGCCTTCAGTGTTTATGTTTTATTCTCCATTGATTGAGTCTGAGTGGCATGACTTGGCGCCATAGATTTGTCAAGGTGAGCATGCCATGAAGTTGAGGACTTTGGTTCTGTGGAATGTAGCTGTTGTAAATGAAATGGAGAGCAATTGCCAATCTTATTTTCAGAAGGAATTATTTTACTTCAATAGTGCTAAAAGACCTGTGCACTTCTTAGATTAATGCCATTGCGTTTGAATGAGGGCAGCAGTGGACACAAACAAATCCTCTCTGTTTTCTGTACCTGACAGTGAGTAAGTAAACAGGCCTGAGCTTTACACAGAGTCCGTCCACTTGTGTCCTTTGCACATAGGTGGGGCAGCAGGTTCTGTACCTATCGACAATGGCAGTGAAGAAGTTTGAGACCCCATGTGTGTGTGTTTTTTTTTTCTTTGTTGTGTTATTGATTTTTTCTCTCCTGCTTTCTTCCTCCTCCCCCCCCCCCCCCCCCCCCCCCCCCCCAGGGCCAGCCCGGGATGCGGGGTTTCCCAGGATTTCCGGTGTGTGGTCTTGCAAGTGGAGCTAACAACAACCATACCTAACCACTTGTGTCTGGCCAACTGACTCGGATTGGCACAATATTTTTGTTTTTCTTATTTACTTTTTGTGAGCCTTTCATCCAGCGTTGCAATCTTATTTTTAACCTGTAATGACAACTGGCTTTTGGTTTGCAACATAACTGGCTTTGTCTTCATGAAGATGGAAAATAACAAAACTGAAGATTGCCTTGGGCACACTGAAGCAGATGGAGTATAGTGTAGTGTAGTGTGGTGCGTGTGTGTGTGTGTGTGTGTGTGTGTGTGTGTGTGTGTTTGAAATGCATTGATGTGACCGTAAACATCTCCTCTCTAACACTACCCTGTTGTTTGGTTGTGCATGCATTTTATTAAACCTCTTTCATGGTTAAAATGCAGAATCTCCTTCTTACATTGAGCCAGACTCTTATAGCTGGACTTGCAGTTTAATATATCATGGTGTTGGTGGATGGTACTGCTACTGAGAGATGTGTGAATCTGGATAGAGGTTTTCCTCCATCGGCCCAGTCTTAGAAGCTTGATTTTATACACCTGCCAGCAATGGGTGTGGCTGAAATAGCCGAATCCACTAATTGGAAGGGGTGTCCGCATACTTTTGGCCATGTAGTGTACCATTGGTATCATGTGATGACACCTCACACTCGTGATTGGTAAGCCACATACTGCTGTCTCGTCACAACTCACAGCAAAACCTCACAGTGATAAGCCTCACAATATTCTCCTTTAGAAATGTGAGCACTTTAAGCTACCACAGGCACTTGATGCAATGAGTTCCTAGTTGTGACATCCAAGATAATACTGCCACAAGCCTTTCTCTGACATCCTAGATAATGTATGTCAGACAGATTAATTGGAGCAGATGCTGGAAAAATCGCTGTCTTGTTCATTCAGCTCACTGTTAAGCCATTGTTGGGGAGCGATAGGCCATTGCGGATTCACACTCCCTCTAAGCTGTCCAGCCTGGGTTCAAATCCTGACCCAACTATAAACTGCCATCCCAGTGTTTCGCAGGCAGTGTGATTCATCAATGTGTGTGCTGTCTCTCGGATGGACGTCAAACTGGGCATCCCGTTTGCCGGCATTAGTTGGTGAACGTTAAAGGCCCCACGGTATCCTTCACGAAGAGTATGCGAGCTATCGCCGGCACACTGAACAAATTACAAAACTCTTCCTCTAACCTGGAGGAGGCACTGCATGAGCAGCACAGCTGCATCCCCAGCTAATAACAACACCTGTAGCCATGTGCTGTATTCAAAAGAAGAAGGTCATTGACGTGTTTTTGTCCTGTGCCGATCATGAGACTGGCGTCATTGTTACTGTCGGCAGAGAGTGATGAAACAATTGTCTTGAAACCTCCTGTTCCTTTGTACCCATTGTGTTTTTGTTGGTTTCTTCATTGATATCCCTTAAACTCGGTTTGTTTTCTTCATGTGCTACAGTTTTTATTACTTCTTAGCAGACCTCGAGTTGAGTCGCAATGGTCACAATCTCGAGGGTCGTATCTGGTTGAGTCTAAACTCGGATTTGTTTTCTGTGCTCACATCAACCTCAGAATGATGTCATCCTCTCTCACAGGTTCTTCTCTCATGTCAATCTGTCCCCCCCCCCATATTTACTTCCACTTGTTTTCCAATGGAGACTTTATTTAAAGTGTACAATTAAGTTTCCAACGACTCGTAAATTGACTCGATCGAGATCAGATTGAAAGACTCGAGTCAAAAGGATTAAGTCCGAGTCCTGTTTGAGTCTTCAATCTCCTGCGTCTCCAGTCAAGTTGTGAGTCTATAAAAAAATCATGTCATGTCTGCCTCGAGTCTGTCTTCAGCCCAAGTGCTCCAAACCCGGATCTCAATTTACACCTTTCGGCCGATTCCTCGTGGCGTTTTTTTCTTGTCTTCTTTAACGTCCTCCTGGTTAAGTGAACACAAATATTCTCTCCAATCTCATATCGCTTATATTAAGGGTTCATTTGACAGTTGATATAATGTGTTTACATGACACAAGGCTGAACATCCTCATCGGAGATGTCTTCACATATTTGTTATCCTCTTAGAAGACCGCCTGGTTGGTCAGACGGGGTCAACAGGTGTGAATTTTCGGATGATTCTTATTTTTACGATATTTTTACATTTATAACACATGCTCTGTGTGAAATAATGTACAAACAATAAAATAGCAATGAGAGATTGAGCTTTTATCCCAGTTAATGATTCTGGAGTGGGAACTTGAAGTTGTTCAAAGGTATAATCCTATGAGGGACTGGGGGAGAGAGATTCCCTTCGAGGCACCTGGAAATGGGAGAACATTTGATTGAGTTGGAGACAACACTGAAACCACTATGACAGGCCCAATGAAACAAAATTTCTCAGCAGATGGCGAGGCCAGAAACTCTAAGCCTCAGCTTGTCACTTGGGGGTTACTGGAAGCCTCGGGCCTAGCAAGTTGTCAACTTTCCCGTTGCTAGTTTAGCCTTTCTGCCTTGGTTAGCTGACTTGTGCATTACTCCAATACTCACCCTGCTTGCCTTGTTCTTACATGCACTTTGACCTTTCTTTCATGCATCCATTCCCCACTCCTCTTTTTCTTTTTGACTTTCCCATTGTTGCGTTGCCCATCTCGGAAAACATATTCTTGTGTGCAAAAGTTTTTGACATGTAAATATGATTGGATACCAACAATGTTCACACTCTCCCCCTCTCTCTTTTCTTCCCCCTCCCCCCACTCCTTCCTTGCCTCTCTCATTCTCATTCCCTGTATTTTACTTTTTGGATACATTTTTAAATTACTTTTTCCTCTTTTGTTTTCCTTCTTCAGGGGCCGATTGGGCTCGATGGAAGACCGGTAGGTGAACCAACTACCATATACTCACTGTTGCTAAATGACAAACACAATTTGATTGTTCTTGCATTGGTCATCTTATTAGTCCCCTACCGGTTTCACCGGAGGGAACTATAGGTTTGCTCTCTGTCTGTCTGTCCGTCCATCCAACCGTCCATCCCACCTGTAGTTTTCCAGACTATTTTCCCATCCCCTTTAACATATTCAACTGAAAACTTGGTATATGGCTTTATTATGATAAGTTTCAGAACAAGTTCGAGTTTCAGGACGTTTTGTCAATTTTTCACAGAGTTATGCCCTTTTTGGACTGAGAAAATATCACATCGGTAGTAGGGGACATGTATTGCAAAGCAATTCTCACTCTTTTATATTTGTAATCTGACTATCTTTGTTATTGTTTTTACCTTGATCACTTTCTTCTGGTTGACTGTATGGATGCATTTTTCTTGTTTGATATTCTTTTTCCCAGGCTCCTCCTGGTCGCAAAGGTGACAAGGTGAGTGTTCTATTTCTGCGTTATCATTACCCTCCGCCACCAAAAGTGGACAGAAGTTAGTAATGTATTCACCCCTGTTTGCTTATCTGTTTGTCTGTCTGTGAGCAAGATATCTCAACAAGTTATGTAGGATGGATTCGGACGAAGCTTGGTGGACAAGTTGTGTGTGTGTGACGAGGGCGAATTGATTATATTTTGGTGAAGATCCGGATACAACAAAAAATTTCTAATTTTCGAAGTGATTCTTCACCATTGAGAGAATGGGCCAAACCGATATATAGCATTATATTTCAAAAAGTTTGGATGGATTATGACAAAACTTGGTGGATGAGTTGGGTAGGTGGCAAGAACAAATAGATTAGATTTAGGTGATTTTGGATGCATATCTGGCCCATCATAGGGATAGAAAACGTAAACTGTTCAGCCTGGCGGAGGTATGCGCTCTACCGAGTGCCGTTGTAGTTCCTCCTTTAATCATAACATATGAGAGGTAGTGTAAGAAGAAATCTGAAGAGCATTTGATCAATGAAGACCAAAGATACAAGCAGTTTGGTGGTTACGTCTGTTAAAACTAGTTATTTTGCAGTCACTCACGTCAGTTTGATACCAACATTCATTCATTTGTGATGATGCAGAATGTTTTGTCTCCTCGAGTAAAATCCTTCGCCTAAGCAAGAGTAATAACATCATGTAGACTCTACGGTGCTCTCATCAAATCCTCCGTCCCCCTTTTCCTGGCCAGTGTATGCATTTTGACAATGACGATGTGTGGCTTTCAGCACCCTCGATACCATATAGTTGAGGATTAACACTCCTGAGATACAAACGAGTATTCGAAACTCTATTAGCACAACATTATCCAATCAAAATGGGATCGTAAACAAAGCAAAACACTGTTATTTTAGTTTTCAGATATGTGGCTCAACGTGGGTAGTTTGTTTACAGCGGGCTGTGCTCGAGTGTGAGATTTCATCACTTCTGAAGCAGGAAGACAAAGCAGTCGGGAGTTTTGTCTGTGAATGAAAAGTGGTGTGAAATAGAGAAATGAAGGCGACGTGAAAAAATAAGCAGTTGGATCAGAATTAATTTTGGTGAGAGAGTGCTGTGCTCCTTGGAGGTCGTGGGCACACAGTTAAAGAGAGAGGGAAGGGCATGGTGTAAGTTCTGAGGATTGTGGACGAAGGGTTGGGCCTTAGGTCTGTGTATTTTTAATGAAAATTCCGGAAGGTTTGTCTGACAGCTGACGAAAGAAAGTGTGAGGAGAGAGAGCTACCTTGTCTTTGAAAGGCATCTTTGTTGAGGGAAATGAAGAATGTAAGTGGAGGCAGATGTGGCTCGTGTGTAGACATGCTGAGAATGGTGTGCGAATGGCAAGCGGCTTCGTCATTTTTATTTTTTGTCGATTTCTGCCAATCAATGCCATGTACAGTATGTCTACCCTTCTCCCTATCTATTCTTCATCATCCCCAAACTATCCTTCGTCATCTCTGATGGGTGTTTTAAGCTTTGGCAATTCCACATGAGCAAACATAACTTTGGGTTTCAAAACAAATGTACAGTCCATGATATCACGTGAGCGTTACATTGAAATCTCCTTCCTATTTACACCTGCATTTCCGTGTCTGCAGGGTTCACCTGGTCCAAAGGGAGATAAGGTGAGTTTTATTTATTTATTTCAGCCATGAGAGGTATCAGCGCACCGTTTACACTTGATAGTGATGATTATTTTTCAGGAATCCATCATGCATACGTTGAACGATAACATCGATTCATAGAATGACAAAAAAAAGATTAAAGAAAACATTTTTTTTGAAAGAAGAAATAAATAACCTTGGAGTTTAGGTAGACGTAGACCCAGTGTGTCTGTTGGATGGTTAAGAAGAATTGTTGCCTCGTAATTTGTAAAAGAGAAGAAAGCACACGAGCTCAGCTGCAATAGTATCCCCACAAACTTTTATGAGAACATTAAGGAAGAGAAAACAAATATCTGCGTTTATGTCATTGCTTTTAGGAAATCTTGTTTAATGTGGCAAGTGTTCCTTGGCTTGAGAAATGGGTGCACAACACAGCATACTTATACTGTACTGCACTCGAATAATACATGAGTTCCTTTTCAAGGAACATCAATGCAGGAGGACGTTTTTCGGCCCATCAAGCCTGTGCAATGGCTGCCAACCTATAGTTGCTTTTCCATGCTCTATCCTTTTTAAATGCTGAGAGTCAAGCAAGGAAGCAGCACGTACCATTTTTGAAGTCTTTGGTTTAACTCGGCCGGGGTCCGATTCAAACCACCGACCTCCCAGACTCAGAGCAGATACCCTTACCATCACACCACCGAATGTGGTCTCAGAGCAGACACCCTTACCGTCACACCACCGAATCTGGTCTCAGAGCAGACACCCTTACCGTCACACCACCGAATCTGGTCTCAGAGCAGACACCCTTACCGTCACACCACCGAATCTGGTCTCAGAGCAGACACCCTTACCGCCACACCACCGAATCTGGTGATGAAGTTTGTTAAAGTTTTCTGTTGAATTCTGTGCAAGCCAAGTTTGGGTTCAAAAGAATTGTGAACTGAGTAAGGTAACCTTATGAAGTGAAGCCCATGCTTGGTAACCCGAGGATTGGTGTCTTTCAGGGCGATCAGGGAGACATTGGACCACGGGTGAGTAGCATTCCTGCAACCTGCGGTAACTACAAGGGAATGATGTGTTGGGTGCTTTGCGATGCCTCCTCCTAATCTCACTTCGCTTCGTGCCATGAGCCACACGTCAAAAGCCACACCTCGGCACACCGTTCCGCAACAACATTGGCTCGCATTTCTTTTCCCCGAAATTCCAGCACTACCACCCCATACTCTGCAAAAGTCCAAACACGCCGGGGGTGTGAGCTAATCCTTCACCTCTCCAAGGCACGAGCCTCAGGTAAACAGACATTGCATTCACTCGACCTCTTCCAACAGCAGGCTGACTGGGAGGAGTCTGCATTTGAGGCAATTGTCACTCCTTACTCTCTCTCTCTCTCTTCCTCTGTTTGTTGCGATCCTCAATTTGAATGATCCTCATGTGATTCGATGCCAATGGATGTTTGCGGCTTCTGTTCTGTGGTTACATTCTGCACTCCTTCAACACTGTGGAAGGATCAATTTTCTATTGAGCCAAAGAGCCAACTGAAAGTTGACAATAGTCTACCAATCATCGTGGGAAGCAAAGTGTAAAGCTAACATTTTGGGCATTAGCCCTTTGAAGTAGCAACAAGGAAGGGCTCTGATAAAGGGCTAACGCCCAAAATGTCAGCTTTACTTTGCTTCCCATGGCTGTTATCATACCTGTGTCTGCCGATGCAGCCTGACGTTGTGCTTTACAATACGAAGGAGTTGCTGTTCCTTTTCATTATATGGAACACTTGCTGTACGTCTTCGCTATTTAATATTCTTTTTTCCAAATGACCTGCCAATCAACCACATCCATTATCGTATTTAACATTGTCTGTTGCTGGATGTTAAGACCATTAGATTTGTACGAGAGTGGTGGTAGTGGTTCCCATACTCTTGACAGAGCGCTGGAGCATTCACAACAAGTCTTTGATGGTTCCTTGACTAGAAACTATCCTGGAGAGGTGGTGAGTCCATCACTGGGGGTTTGAAATACCCACGATATCCTCAATTTGAATGATCAAACCCAAACCAGTGCAGACAATGCACACATAATTATTTGGAATTATTCAATTGGATGGCCTGATAGGATGGCCAAGAGGTAAGCACACTCATCTCTAAGCTGTCTTGCCTAGGTTTGAATCCCAACCCAGCTATAAACTGTCAACCCAGTGTTTCACAGGCAGGGTGATTCATCAATGTGTATGCTGTCCCTTGGATGGACGTTAAACTAGTGTCCCATCTGCCAGCATTCATTGGTGGTCGTTAAAGACCCCATAGTGTCCTTCATGGAGAGTAGGTGAGAAATCGGTGGCATCCTGAGCAAATTCCTAATTCCTCTCACCAGCAGAGGGCATCAGCGGCACACAGCCACATCCTCAGCCAATGATGCTACCCCGCAGCCTTGTGCCACACGTGAACGAAGAAGATTCAATTAGATGTTTGTTTAAAGTGCTGTGTAACTGAGTAAATCATGTGTGTAAACTTAATCTTGGCTCCAAAAATGACATCACATGTCTGATTCCAATGAAAGGTTGACTACTGGGAAACTTTTATTAAATACAGTACTAATCCACCGTTAATGTTGATACAAGCCAAACAACATGGTTTGTGTGAATGAGTCTTCATCGGATTCGAGTGATTTAACCGGGTCATCCATCCAGACCATTTCTCTAATTTTCCAACGGCGTGTCGAGTTCACATCTCAGAGGGTCCAGTGATGACAAATTGCTTGGAACAGGAAGTCCTGGAGATGTTACATTTGGATAGGTTTGGAGACATTGCAATCCATGGAATAGTTTATCATTCATTTGGAGACGTCTTTTTTTTTTTTTTGCTTGCTGCGGACCATCATTGTCTTCTTGCAAAAAGGTGCAGTTGTTTATGATGCATGAAAACGAACAATGATGAATTGAACAGAATACAACAGAAACATATTGCTGTGTGATTATTAGCTTGCTCGTTTTCCCCCCCCCATTCAATTATGGCAGTACATACCATCAGTTACTTTTGTCGTACAAACCGTGTCCTGCTTAACCTTCTGGAAGATACCACCTCCAAGGATGTTTTGGTACTTTATTTTGGTATTTTGGAAGTCCAGGTTGAAACATGACTCCTATTGCATCGACGAAGGCCAAATGTTCCAGGCCCACAACCCCTCTCGATGACAAGTCTAGATTCGTGTCCGCACAGGGGCCTTGTTCAACTCACATGGAAAAGTGCTTTCAAGAAGTAATTTCATTTGCAAATCCATCTCCATGTTATTACCATCACCGCTACCAACATACGACCTTGAATTATTTAATTATATATTTTATATATGTACTTCATTTGCATTTATTTATTTAAATCTAAAAGCTACGCATCCCATTTTTTTTAAAGTGCGGTCAGTAGCTGTGTTTTGGATGAGGACTTGCATCGTTGTTTTAATTTTTGCTTTAAACGGCGATTAATCTTATCGAAACAAAATCATCGAAAACCGAATCTGCTTGTGGTACGGATGGCTCGCTCGCTGATACCTGATACAAAGTCTGAATGCCAAGTTTTTGGCTGCAGTTCCTTGGTGCCAGATACAATGAAGAATGCCAAGAGCAGTTATCTTCAATGATGCAGCTCCTCATAACAACCTGCTGAAAACAATCATTGAAATTCCGTCTGGATTTGAAGTACATTCTGAATGCACATGATGTGCTTAAATAACGAGGACTGTGCCTTTTCTTACAGCCATTCACTCCTGTCTCAATTTATTGTAATCGGTATGTTTGTAAATGCCATTCATCTTGCCTGCTAGAACATTCAGAAACACAGACACGTGTTCCTAATAAAACAACAATGCAATCGATTTCATGATGTCTGACATAATAGCATTTTAATAGCTTGGAATATCCCTTTTTATTTGCCGCATATATAAAATTCTTAAGACTGTTCTGACAAACCAAAGGAGGATTGAGTAATTTGTTTATAATACGCATTTTAAAACAATTGCCAATCTGCCATATCCTTCGAGACTGCCATGTGCCTCGCCTTCTGCCAACGCTTGGAGGCCTAGCCTTTTCTAGTTGTACAACACAGGCCTTGTGTGAGTGATGGGATTAAATTTCTCTCAATACGAATGCGTTTTGCAGCTACCACCTGGGTACTGTAGACCATGTGTAAAGGAGAGTAGGAAGTCGAGTTCAAATGTGTCAAACTGCCACATTTCTTTGGCAGTTAAATTTCTGACAAGCGTGATCTTTTTCTCTTAAAAGCTTTTACCTTGGCCATTTTTCTCATCCAAATCATAACACGGTTTCAATTGGAGTACTGAGATGATGCAGGGACGCATGGACAGAAACCCGATCGCATGGCCTCACACGCGGGATTCGTCCACCATGTTTGCCTTTTGCTGTCACTAATCTGCCTGTTGAGTGATTCCACTTGTTGCCTACTGAACCCTCCCTCCCTTTTGCCTCCCCCTTCCCTCCCGTCAATACCCATACTCCCTCATTTAAACCCCACTTTCTCATTGATATGCTCTTCATTCACCTTCTTGTCCTGTCATTGACACCTTCATTCCTTTATCAAAACCTCTTTCTCTTTCTCACTCACTCACTCTTTCTTTCTTTCTCTTCTCTCTCTCTCTCTCTCTCTCCTCTCTCTCTCTCTCTCTCTCTCTCTCTCTCTCTCTCTCTCTCTCTCTCACTACACACACTCTTTCCGTGTTCCTCTTTGCTCATTGCTCTTTGATTTCCTTTCTACCTATTTTCATTCCTTACTGACCTCCATCTGCAATCTTCTTAAATTCGTGTATTTTTCACTTGGTCATTTCATTTTATTTAATTCTATTTATTATTATTTTTTGCAACTTCAAACTCTTGCTCTATCCGTACTGGAATCCCATCTGACAACCACAACCTCTCAATCAAACCACTCACTCCCCCCCCCCCATTCCTCGGCTCCTGGGTACCAGGGCCTTCCCGGATTACCACCACCTATTGGTTTCCTCGGTAACCAGATTCAGCTAAAGGTTTGTCCACTAATACCGCCGGTCGCTTGCTCCCCACCCTTAGCCGTGTCTGGGCCCAGTTTCCCCAGTCGCCAACTCTGACAGGCCCGATTCTAAAATAATATTCACAAATGCACCATAATAATGCACACAGCCAAGCCAGTTGAAATGTTTAATATTTCTGACATCAAACTTAATTCCAGTCGACCAAAAATTCATTCAATGAAAACGTCTCTGGCGTAATCATTTCTGTCAGAATTGCGATTGGCTGAACTGGATTGGACGTTTGAGTAACTTAGTTCACAGCCTCATATGTCAACCTCCACTTTATTTAGACTTACAGCTTGATGCTTTTTATACAACTGTTATTTCACATCTGTAATAAGGCATGAAATTTGCTGGAAATCAGAGGTATCTGTGACCTTGGATGCTCAAAGATGTCTTCCTGGCACTTCGGCTCATTCTGACAACCTTTACTGCATTGACCTTTCTTTCTGTCTTTGTCTCGATGTTGCTTTTGTTGTCTTTGCTTCCTTGTGTCTGCTGCTTTTGCTTTTTGTCTTTGTTCCTGTCTCTGTGTTTTTTGTCTTTCTCTCTCTCTTTCCAGCTCGTCTTCCCCAGGATAAGCCATGGCTTCCTGGCTGCTGATCAGCACTTTATCAAACGACGGTTCTTCAAGGTGGAACGAACCTAAACCTCAATCTGTTTGACACGAGTGGTTCCTTGATCGACACTAACATATAAAGGCCAAAAATTGATTTCAAAACCATGCTGGAGTCATTAACAAGGGCCTTACTCCCCATATTTCTTTTTCCCCAAGGCGTTAGGCGTCCCAAACTGCTTCGTAAGAAAACAGAAACCAGTGTTGAGGCATTAAATGCATTCCACCTTTTCTCAACGAATGCCTTGCATTCCTATCACTGTCATGTCCTCTTTTATTCCAATTTGGAAACCTGACATTGAAAGGAAGTACATACACTGCACGTTCTGCATACCTACGGTTGACACTACCACCTTTATCCCACATTTTCATTGGTTCTCAACGACAAGAGACAAGAGACTCAACCTACTTTTTGGATTCCTTGAAAATAATAAAATACATTAATAATATTAATAGGTATACTTATAATGCGGACATATCCACCTATATAGGATGCTGAAGGCGCTGGATTCCTTGACATTGTACGACGTATACCGTCATCTTTATCAAAATTTCCTTCACGAAAATATTTTGTCTCGTTACTTGCAGTATATTTATATCCATCCCCAAACCTTCACAAATCGGCCTCCTGCCAGCATGGTTAAAGTCTTTGAAATGTACCAGAGGGCCTTGTTAATTCTTGCTGACTTTGTGTGCACTTTGACCTTTTTCAAAATTCATTTGTTTTTCTTTTTCCCCTTTTTATATCGTTTCCTCCTTTCCATATCTGAAGTTTCTGAATTGCCAACTTCATTGCAAAAGCATAAATGCAGCTGAAGTATCACTTTGGTGATTATGCCACCATCTCCGATAGATTGATGATGGATGTATAATCCCGAAAGTGATATCCCAGCTGGACCCAATTTCTGCGGTCATTTTTTTCTGAACTATCCACTTACTAACTGCTTCCATCATTTTCCAAATCCACTGATGCTTATTATTGTCAGCAATCGAAACATTTCACTGCATTCTGATCATCATGTCAATCATGCAATCACATCTAATTTATTTACACTCATTTATCATTACATAATTAATCGAATTCATTACTAATTTGATCATTCATTCTGTTATTCATTCATACAGTTCATTCACATATTTCCGTCCTCATCCATTCATCCTTGCATTCCCAAGACCTCCTGGAGGTGTGAAAGCAAGTTCCACATTTTAATTTTTTTTGCTGCTATTCCATTTTTCAAATTATTATTCAGGGTGAACAGGGAAATGCTGGCCCTCCTGGACCTGCAGGACCACCAGGGCCTCAGGGTATTGAGGGACCGCCAGGCCCTCAGGGTCCTCTGGGAAAGGACGCTTCCAGAGGCCTTCCGGGGTTACCGGTAAGCCCTGCATCTGTCTGCTTGCTCACTTGTAAACGGGATCAGTATACCGATGCTTTATCTAGATTAGAGATAAAAAATGCAGCTTGTAGGTCCGTTGACCATTCATGTGGGCCTTCCCTGCAGGAAATCACCAGACTCAAACATGACCCATTCAATCTATGAATGCCATTGTTTCGTATTCGGATCCTACACATTCCCATCCTATGCTAAAGTGCAGGGCCAAACTTACCAGTCCACAGTACCTTTTGCTTATTCATCCTTAACTCCTTCCTCTCTAACATCCCTTCAGAATTGGAATAATTTTATTTTAGCAAAATGCCACCTTTTAAAATGAGATATTTCCCAATATTTTGTTTTTATTGGGCTCTAGTTTGAGTATCAAACTGTTTGAGTATCTAACTCTCACATATTGATTTTTGCGATGTCATGTTTTTCTCTTTCAGGGTGCCCCAGGAATCAAAGGGTCCAAGGTTGGTCCATATATTCATTGCACTGTTGCTTTCCATAAAGTTAATTAATTCCGTTAATTAATTTACTTTTTTTTTAATTCCAATTTAATACAGACTGTCTTGTGTCTACATTTTAGAACAGTTTCTTCTACGTCTCTCCCTGGCGAACCATCATAAATTGACTCTCACAGAGCACGCAGAGGATTTAATTCAACATCAACTAAAAACCAGGAATGCCAATTCTTCTTTCACTTCCTTTTCTTCTTGTTCATCAATATATAATTTGTTGACTTGGAGTTAGTTGTTCCTTTTATTTGGCAGTTTTTCAGGAGGAAATGCCAGAATATGTGTTGCACAAAGGGGTTGAAAATCTCTCTCTCTCTCTCTCTCTCTCTCTCTCTCTCTCTCTCTCTCTCTCTCTCTCTCTCTCTCTCTCTCTCTCTCTCTCTCTCTCTCTCTCTCTCTCTCTCTCTCTCTCAGAAAAGGCAGTCCATATAATGTCTTGGGGATAAACCTTTTTTTATTGTAAAAAGAGAAAAACGCATTGAAACTCCTGGCATTGCTCAATTACAGCGGAAATTAAGAAATACTGACATTGAGAAGGGAAAAACAAGCAGATGGACACGTCAACATAAGTGAAGTGAAAGTTCAGTCGAGAAATTTGACATAAGTTGATGATCAGCTAACACCTTAAATGAGTGAGAAGATGCTGAGCAGGATTGGATAGAAGCTGAAAGATGGTGAGATAAAAAGGGAAACAGAGCATTGGAGGTTAGGTGTCACGGTTTCATTCGGCATAAGAAGTGGGTTGGACAATGAACCATGTTCAACGGAACGGAGGGGATTTTCCAGAGAGTCAGAGAGATCATTGATGATAATCATGGAGAGGACTAGGCCCAGACCACTGCCTTAGGACACTTTAGCCTTGACAGGGAGAGGAGATGAAAGGATTCCGTTGAGAGCCACACGTTGGCTGAGAGAAGAGGAAGTCAGTAATCCAAGAGTAGAGTTGGCCTTGGATGCAGACAGTTTGGAGAGTAAGGCACGATGCCAGACTGCATCAAAAGCTTGAGATATGTCCAGAGAGAAGGCCCTGATATCCAGAGAGAAGGCCCTCGAGATATGTCCAGAGAGAGACGGCTCTGATAATGATATTGAGACAGCCCTCATGTCTGATATTGAGGGCCTCCACCATTGTTGGGAGAGTAGTACAGCATGTCCAAGGTAGAGTGACCAGGTCTGAATCTGAATTGATGATCTGCAATGAGGTCATTTAGAGAAATGGAAGGATTTTATGTCAACTGCGATGATGGATTCCATGACCTTGCTGATGATTGAAAGTAAGCGAATAGGTCTGCAGTTAAGGGGATCTGTTGTTGCACCTTTTTAATGTAATGCTCTGATGTTGGCTGATTTCCAAGCAGATGTAATATGATCTAATGTAAATGACAGGGCGAAAAGGGCAGAGAGGGGATGTGCAAGAACAGCAGAGCAGGTTTTTAGAACATGTGAGTTGATGCGGTCTGGTCCAGTTCAAGAAACTTCTTCACCTCCGAGTCGAGGATTGCCAGAAACTTCTTCACCTTCTCAGGTGCAAAAGGAGCAGTTGTGTGTAACTGGGAAGGGTAAAGAGAGAGAGATAGAGATAGATAGATAGATAGATAGATAGATAGATAGATAGATAGATAGATAGATTGAGATTGAAGTCCACAATACTTGGAAGTAAACACAGAATTGAGACATTCGACTTTCTCACTTGAGGAGTAGGCTGTGGCTCCATTTGAAGAGAGGGAAGGGATGGAAGGGGATCATAATCCAGAGACAGATTTAATGAGGTGCCAAGGATTTAAAGGAGGGATACCAGTTTGAAAGTTCAATCTTGAGGTTGGACAGATGTTGTTTTCTGGCTCTTCTGCGAGTGGACACACACTTGTCGTGGGCTTTGCAGAATGATCGGAGGTTTTCTTCAGTTGAATTACTCAAGGAGTAGAGTGTAAGTTGTTTCAAGGCAACTGCCTCACCACAGGATTGAGTGTACTGTGAGGGTGAGAAGCCGAGAGGGGGTGGGACGAAGAGGAAGCTGAGTGGGGCGGTGGGACGAGAGGGAAGCAGGAATGGGGTGGGTAAAATAACACCACTTAAGGTATTGAATGCATATTGGTTAACATGAGCCAAGATTGGCGGGGGAGGGGGGGGGTGGTGCAGGTACTGACATGGACGGGTGTGACACCATGAATGGATGTGAAAGAGAATTTATTGTTGTGTGCACATAACATCTGCAAAATGGACGTCTCAGGATTCACAAAATGGATTCTTAGGAGTGAAGCATTTAGCAGTGAAGAGGACAGACCTAATGGGTATTTCTTTTCTGAACCAGGGCCTGTCGCCCAGGTTCCTAATCTATGATGCTGCATACTCTATCAAACCTTAGTCCTTCAAGGGAACGCAGAGCTGGATTTTGTGCAACAATTGTGGCAAGTTTGTATTTTGCCTCCATAACCGTGAATATACAAAACCTTGCGGGTGCAAATGGTCATAAACATGGACGCTGCAAGAGAAAAGTGTTCATAAACATGCACGCTATTGGAGAAAAGAGGCCCAAATAGCTATATGGACCAAAAGTAGGAGTGGACTTTATGGCCAGAGGAGGTGGTATGTTTTGGACTCTTATATTACTGACTACTTGATGTAATATTGTCATAAGCCTTGGAAGCATTGTTAAGTTTGATTAATCTCTGAACCATTCATCCTCATGTCATTTGAACAACTTGCATGCTCCGTGAGTCACCACTTAAGATGAGCTATTGAAGACTTTTGTTTTATTATCAACACTACGAAGGCCGAAACAATCATTTTGGCTGTTTTCGTTTTTTAAAATTCAGGTCGGAAAGATTTGTGGCCTTCGCAGTGTTAAAGGAATGCACATCATTGACTGTCTTGTATAAAGGCCTTCTTTATTTTTGATTTTGTTTTTAATCAACATTTTCTAGCCAATGGATTGCTGTCCCGAACTGTTGGTTCGGTTGGTAGGTTCAGGTCCAGTCGTTGAATCCAATCAGCATTCTCAAACACCTTTTATTTTGAGATGTTGAAAACAGTTCACCCTCTCCAGATGTTTATTGGTGGTATACAAATCCACATATTGTACAGTACATACCAAGTCCACATACAAATAACAAACTTATAGCCATCTTGTAGAAACAAGCTTATAATGCACTTCACTACTGTCATTTGTACGTACAATCTCTAGTAAATAAATTGCATGCATATTGGATCACATGATCAGGTATGTGACACTTTTTTATGAAACATATTCATTTAAAACATACATTTCTGCATTGCAATAACTCGGTCAAAGTAATCTCCAAATTTTATAGCTTTTGAGCGTTGTGTATGCAAAGGTACTTCCTTAAGTCCGTATTCCCCTTACATCCCCTCCACCATCTCCTCACCCCCACGCACCCCACTTTCTCACAGGGTGATGCTGGTAACCTAGGAATAAAAGGGAGGCAAGGAGAAAAGGTAAGTTGTAAAGCTATATGAGTTCCTGTAGGCAATCTATAACAACAAGGGCCTATCATTCCTTGTTGATTTATCGATTTTTGTCATTTCAGATCTTTCTATTCAATGATCTTTTCCAGAATTGCAACTGCAACATTACCCAAACCTGAATCATGCAAAATAATTGTTTTACTTTCAGTGGATATGGGTTAAAGATACCGGTATGATATCATGTGACACAATATTGGTCAAAGAATATCTGCTAAATGTTCTCGAGCACCATATTAACGTTCAGTATATAAAATAACAAGTCGATTTGGTTGAAATGTTCCAGAAATATTTTCATTTGTTGAAATTGTATTTTCATTTGTTGTAGTTTTATTCACAGATTAGGTCATGGCTGTAAGTGTGTCGACTTGTCTGTCTCTCAATTTTTTTGTCACTCTTAATGTCTCGATCTCTTTTCTTGGCAAGGGTCATAGTGGTCTTCCTGGCCTCCCTGGGAGGAAGGTAAGTTTCCAGTTTAAGTGTCTGGTCATGCCAAAACAACTAGACAAAGCACAATTTCATCATTTTTACATATTCTCACCTCTTGTTTCCTTTTTTGTCTTTGCTGCTGCTTGCTCTTTACATCTATATCTTTCTTGACATTAGGGTGATCCTGGAAGTCAGGGTTTCCCAGGGCCAAAGGTAGGGGGCATCTTCATAATTTGCACGTAACCTAATTCTGATTTTTATTTTGCTGTTCTGTTTTCTAACCTACGGTCTTGCATTCACTTCACCAACTTTACCAAATTTTTTTTTTCTGTCACCATCATCATGGCGATACTCAAGGGTGATAGAGGATATGTAGGTTTTCCTGGAGAGCGAGGGAAGAAGGTGAGTTTTATTTGATTTCCTCTCACTCACCAAGACTGCCAAACTCCCTCAACCTGCTGTGCTGATTTTCTTGGCCTAAACAAGTCTGCTCTCTGCTGTGATTTGCATGGGTCCGTTTGTCATGAGTGGTCCTTTATCTGTTTTTACACCTTCCTGTCTTTTTTCACTTTGTACTTTGATATACTCTCTCCTGCCACACAAGCAAATATAATATTAAGAAATGTAAAAAA
>CM068957.1:125558808-125582570 GCA_035128595.1 Eptatretus atami
CTTCCTCTTCTCTCTCTCTCTCTCTCTCTCTCTTCCTCTTCTCTCTCTCTCTCCTCTCTCTCTCTCTCTCTTCTCTCTCTCTCTCTCTCTTTTCCTCTTCTTTTCACTTGCTTGTGTTGGCCAGGCCAGTGTGTACACCACTGCTCCGACTGTCAGTATGTTGCCTTTTTAACCTCTGCACTTCGCTCTCTCTATGAGCCAAATCTTATTACATACCTTTATCTTCACCTTTATCAAGTTATACCTTTTATCTTCACCTTTATCAAGTTATACCTTTATCTCACCTTTATCAGTGTATACCTTTATCTCACCTTTATCAAGTTATACTTTTATCTTCACCTTTATCAAGTTGTCCCTTATCTTCACCTTTATCAAGTTATACCTTTATCTTCACTTTATCAAGTTATACCTTTATCTTCACCTTTATCAAGTATACCTTTATCTTCACCTTTATCAAGTGTATACCTTTATCTTCGCCTTATCAAGTTAACTTATCTTCACCTTATCCAAGTTGTCCCTTTATCTTCACCTTATCAAGTTGTCCCATTATTTTCACCTTTATCAAGTTGTTCCCTTATCTTTCACTTTTATCAAGTTGTCCCATTATTTTCACCTTTATCAAGTTGTCCCATTATTTTCACCTTATCAGTTATACTTATATGTTCCTTTATCAGTTGTACCTTTATCTTCACCTTTTCAAGTTGTACCTTTATCTTCACCTTTATCAAGTTATACCTTTATCTTCACCTTATCAAGTTTTACCTTTATCTTCACCTTTATCAAGTATACTTTATCTTCACCTTTATCAAGTTTACCTTTATCTTCACTTTATCAAGTTATACCTTTATCTTCACCTTTATCAAGTTATACCTTTTATCTTACCTTTATCAATTGTCCTTTATCTTCACCTTTATCAAGTTGTCCTTATTTTCACCTTATCAAGTTGTCCTTTTCTTCACCTTTATCAAGTTGTCCCATTATTTCACCTTTATCAAATTTCCTTTTCTCAACCTTTATCAAGTTTCCATTTATTTTCCTTTATTTCCAATTATTTTTTTTTTGTATTACAAGATTTTTTACAAATTCCTCTTATCTTCACCTTACTCAGTTGTACCTTTATCTTTCACCTTTATCAAGTGGTTCCTTTATCTTCACCTTTATCAAGTTCTACCTTTATCTTCACCTTTATCAAGTTGTCCCTTTATCTTCACCTTTATCAAGTTGTACCTTTGTCTTCACCTTATCAGTTGTACTATTTAGTGCACCTAGTCACCTTTATCAAGTTTGTCCCTTTTATCTTCACCTTTATCAAGTTCTACTTTATCCACCTTTATCAAGTTGCCCTTTACTCACTTATCAAGTTGTACCTTTCTTCACCTTTATCAAGTTGTACCTTATCTTCACCTTTATCTAAGTCTGTACCTTTAGTCTTCACCTTTATCAAGTTATACCTTTATCTTCACCTTTATTAAGTTAACGTTTGTCTCACCTTATTCAAGTTGTACCTGTTTCTACCTTTATCAAGTTGTACCTTTATCTTCACCTTTATCAAGTTACCTTTATCTTCACCTTTATCAGCTTGTACCTATCTTCATTATCACAGTTGTACCTTTATCTTCATCCTTATCAATTGTCCCACTTCCCTTATCAAGTTGCCCTTTATCTCTCACTTATCAAGTTATACCTTTATCTTCATGTTTATCAAGTTATACTTTTATAATGGCCGACATCTTACGTGCCTGCCTGCTTGCAGTGTGTGTGTGTGTGTGTGTTTGTGTGTGTGTTGTGTGTTGTGTGTGTGTGTTGTGTGTGTGTGTGGGTGTGTGTGTGTGTGTGTGGTGTGATAGCTTTTTGAATCTGTTTCTAAAATGACTGAAGGCGAGAGTTTGCGAAGGACAATCATTTTTGTTGTTGTTTGATGCTTTCTGCTTGTCTTTTGCGAATGGGCAAATGTTCACCAAAGCCAGAGATTGTTTTTCATTTTATTCCAATATAATCAAATAACTATTTTCCTTTTTTCAAGGGGATATCTCTCTTTGTGGCCGCAACATAATGTTTTTCCTACTATTCTTACCACAGAAATCGAATTTCTATTACAGAAAACGTTTTTCTTTGACCCGGGAGATAATCCATTTTGTTCAGTTACCAACTTCTCCACCATGCCATAATAAAATTGCCAACTGAGGCCGAGCAGTGCTGTGATGATGGAACACCCAGATTAGAACACGTTTTGCAGTGCTCGTTGTTTTACCAGATGGAATTTAAGTAAAATGTTTAGTTCCAGAAATTGCTAAAAGACTTCAGTAACCCATGGGCCTCGATTGTTTTAACAGTCATAAAAAAAAAAAGCGAGCACCATGGACTACACGTGCTTTTAACACCCTGCGGCTGAAGGGGAAAGCTCTGCCAAAACAAGCGATGCAGACCGGACTTAAGGCTGAGCTTGCAATTAGCTTGCATGGAAACACTAATGAAAAATGTATTTTGTGATAATTTGACTTCCCCTCACCCAAGCTTGTTTTTTCTAATTGAAATGCTACGATGGAACAAACGTTCGTTCTTTGGGGCTGAGCGATGCCTGCCAGCAGAAATCCGGACAACTCATGAAAACAGATTGAGAACAGAGGCAGTTAGCATGGATGGATTCAGGGCATTAGAAACATGTTCCAGTATTTCCAACTTAATGCATTTACTGCGTCAGATTATACTTAGCAGCCTTCTCCTCACTCACCGAAAGTGTATTTACTTTTTTCTGGCCATGGTTGCAATAAAGTACATTCCAGGACAATCTAATTATTTTTTTTGTTCGCTTCATAAAACTATTACTCAAAAGACAATGTTGAGGACCTTGTTTATTCATTCGGCAAATAAATAAATTATCAAGGGCGCACTCTTTCGTGGATGTGGGAACTTGGACGCTGAACATTATCTAATCGATGAGCTACTCCTATTGATGCGGAATACTTTTGAATACAGGTTGAGCTCATGAAGAGCAAAACAATGGAGGATGAGAGTGTGTCAACCAGCAAGGAAGAGCAGAAGATGAGTTGTCAGCATTACATAGTGCAAACCACCTCAAATAGAAAATGAGTTTTGCACGACACGGTGAGTGAAGTTAAAATATCTAGGATTGTGGGATGTAATGGGAGATGACATTGACATGAGATGACAGTGAGCTGCATTCTTGAAGTATTGAGAATAGAATGTGATTTGACTTACTTCGGGAGACGATTCCCATGAATTAGAGAAAACAGGGACTAAGGTGGTGAAGTGACGGTGAGGAACAGCATGGAATTTGGAAAGTATGCAAGAATGAACATGTTTATCTAGTGGGCTGGGAGAGGGGAAGACCGCAAAGAGCAGCGAGTGCAATACTGGATGAGAGTTGGTACAGACTCAATGACCTCTATCTAATCTTACTTAGGGTGGTGTAGCACTATGGAGGAGTTTGTACAAGAAATCACATGTAGTCAAGTAATTAATAGGCACTGCTGTATTTTTAATGAATTGACAGGGACTTTCAAGAACAATGGACAATGAAGACAGTTAGTGGAATTGAAACCCGGGATCACAAGCAGAGTGAGGTCTTTGCTCCGATGGATCGCCAAACGGGGAAAAGCAAAGCTCTCCTTCATAATGCAGCACTTGCTTACACGTTTCCAGGAGATAATTTATTGTGGAAACAGTTTGCTGGGGGATCAAATCGGAGAAAACGAGATGACTCGATTGTTTGGATGCTTTCCTCTGAGATTTCTTACAAGCTAATTATCCTGATGATGATACTGTAGGAAATTCCTGATCCTTTTATTTTATCTTTAGTTTCCAAAATCTAGGCTCATCATCATCGTCATCATTGTTGTTGTTGTACCATTCGTCATCACACTGGGTTGTTATGCTGGGTGGTTTGCCTTTGCTTTTTGAGTGTTCAGGGAGGATTTTGAAAATTGTTTGGGGTGCCCATGACAATTCACCTCCTCTTCACGAAAGACACCACTGAATGTTTAATGTCCATGGAACAACCATCCATGGCTGACGGGTCTCTGGCATTATGTCCCCCCCCTGATGGCTGGCGCATGCAGGCTGCAGAAACCAGGGTGTATTTATAGTTGTGTCAAATTCAAGTCCAGACAAGACTACTCAAATGCCCAGTACAATTACATCTAGACTATCCCACCAGCCATCTGCATGCCTATAGAATAAGCAAAATGTGCAGACAGGTTCTGATTAAGCAACAAATATGGTTATTATGATATTTGTGATTCCCTGCTGGTGACTTCTTTGCAGACGTCCACCCTCTGCCATCGCATCCTCATCTATCATATTGGCAGATTAACAGCCTTTCCACTCTCTGAGACCTTGTAGAATCAGTATCTGCGTAACCACAGTTGGAAATATGTCTTTCAACCCTGACAAAATCTCACACTCTTAAATTCTGTTTCTTGAAAGACCATTGACGAACTCTCTCATTCACTTCTGAAACAAAAATCTTTGAAGAGATTGTCACTCAAAAATTAGGGCTTCACCATCATACATGATCTTTCTTGGGCAAACCACGAATCCAAGTTGCCCCCAAAGCAAGCTGCCGACCAGGCATCCTCCATCATGCAAAGTCCTT
Source organism: Eptatretus atami (assembly GCA_035128595.1). Lineage (NCBI taxonomy): Eukaryota > Metazoa > Chordata > Myxini > Myxiniformes > Myxinidae > Eptatretus > Eptatretus atami. The sequence goes on from CM068957.1 coordinate 125,563,424, forward strand.
CCTTGGCAAATCTGAATTTTTATCTGAAGTCTTCATCTGCACCTCAATGGAGTAATGCCTCTTCTTTTGGCTTGCACCTCTTTACTCATACTCTGCACTTCTTGATGCCATGGAAACCAAGGCCATAAAAATCATTGGAATCTCCCATGATGACCTGAGTCTCTGGCCAGTTACTTTAACATCACAGACCGGTCAGGGACGTGCTTCTCAGTCTTCTTCACCTCCTATCCGGCCTTGTGCCCTTCGCACTTTCCTTTCTCTGCTCCTGACACACGTCCTGCCTCCATTTTATTCTGGTGCAAGCAGTCTGCTAGTATCCACTTCTGGTGAACTCCCAAAAAATCCTGGCTCACTGCTCACCTCCACTCATTTGTTCCTCTTTTTATTGCCTCTGTCCAATCTCATTCTTCCTCCATTGCTTCAAGACAGCTCTTCACCACCATCTCAAGTCAACCCCTCATCCATTACTCACGATCTTTCTTACCCTCATTAACCCTCCATGCCCTTGCTTTTCAGCTTATTGATGTGGTGTCCCCTCTTTCTCGCCCTATTTTCCGTTATTTTGCTCAATTTCTGTTTCATTCTCTGTTTTCCTCTAACTTGCTGGTGTTTGAGCCTGTATTCTAGATTGTTCACACGGTGATGTCGTCGTTTGCTCTTTCTTGCTGTCATTGTTCCCCATTGCCCATTATTTTCCAAGTGTTTCCTCTATTGTGTCCTCTACCTTGCTGTTCGTGTTTCCCCTCTTTCCACTGTGTTCTTGGTTCTGTGATGTTCCGCGCCCATCTGTGTTCGAGGCTCTTCCATGAGCTTTGACTTTGTATCCAAAAAAGATCTTTTTTATCTTTAACCCAAAAATATCCACAAAAACATGTGCGGTGCATAAAGATTCGATAAAAAAAATACATATATATTTATAATATATATATATATATATACATATCATCGCGTGGAGAAATGGAAAAATGTTTCATTTTGAGAAATGTCATATAAACCTTGCCGGAAAAAAACGAAAGGAAAGGCAAAGCAAAGGGATGAAAAGCAGACAGAGGAAAAGAGATGAGAATGATTAATAAGAAATGCTTTTGCAGCTTTTACTCAGACAGACTTGGCGGTCAGTTGCATGGAGAAACACGCTCCTGTCTTGCGCGGACGCAACTCTGCCGTGGGAAGCGATTTTGTCTCAGGTTACCAGCATGACGGCGCCACTGACTCCGCTACCGCAATACCGCAGCTCTGACGTTCGGAGCTGACTGCAAAGCATGGCTCGTTAGCTCCCTAGCCTCTCCTTCCTCGTTAGACTGCCATAGCAGTCTGTGTGTTTCGCGAAATGTGAGCTGCACGATATTTGTGCAAATAGAGGCTGCATCTTTACATCTCTTAATTTCAACTTCTTTCAACTATATACCCTTACAATTACATTGCTCTGTCCTCTCTCTTTTCTCTTTTCTCTTTCTCTTTTCTCTTTCTCTTTCTTTCTCACTACTCTCCCCACATCCCTCTCGCCTGCCTACTCCCCTCCCTCTTTTTCTGCATTCTCTTTCAATGTCTCACTCTCCATCTCTCTAGCTGTTTCTATCTCCCTCTCTTCGCTGTATGATGTGTTTATGTGTTCGCCTCCATGATAATTCCGAGTGACATTCAGCTCCACTCCTTCGTTTTACACCTTCATGTTATATGGTGTCACATAGTGCACAAGCTGTAACATGGCAAGCAACTGCATTTTAACCTAATTTGTTCTTTGCTTACGACACCTTAAAGCAGAAACACTGTCCAAAGAGTGATGCTTATAACGCCGAACTTGCACACTTCTCCTTAGGGGTTTGGTGTCTTGTTTGAAACATCGAAAGCAAATATCACTCGCTTTGGTCAAAAATATCAAATTTACTTAAGGAACTCAGGATTGATTGATTTTATATGAGGCTTCCTCATACTGTTTGCTCAATGTATGTGTGGCATTAACATACAAATGAGATATTGCTCAAAGCAGCCTTCATGTGGTTACCTCTGCCACCGAAGGTGGACGGAAGTTATGTTTTCACCCCTGTCTGTCTGTTTGCTGTGAGTGAGGATATCTTAAGTTATGGATAATTTGAATGAAACTTGGGACAAGTCGGGTGTGTGTGTGACAAGGTCGAATTGATAATCGATTTTGGTGAAGATTTCGAAATTCGGATTCGAGAATTTTTAAAGAAGATTCTTCATCATTGAGAGATGGGGCCAAAAAACGATATCGAGCATGATATCTCATAAAGTTGTGGACGGAAATATGACAAAACTTGGTGGATGAGTGGGTGTTTGACAAGAACAAGCTGATTAGATTTTTTGTGAAGGTCCGGATGCCAAGATCCGGCTTATTCTTGGATACAAAACGTAAACTGCTCAGTGTGGCAGAGGTACGTGCTCTACCAAGTTGCTCTATTCAAGTTGCCGTGCTAGTTTTCCAATATAGCAAGCCTTGTATGCTAAGTGATTTATATTTCTGATTAACCTTCATAGGTAGAAACAAACAAGCATCCTTTGTAATGACCATGAATTTCGGCCTTGGGGCCAAGGTGTTCGTGTATTGTTTTGACAGTTTCATGACCTTCTTTGGTAAAGTGTGCTGGCTCCAATTATTTGTCAAACGTTTCGATGTTCTTTATACTTTAAAAAAACAATAAAAATCGAAGTTTCATAAAATAGAAAGCATGCATGTCTCAGAATAATGCTTAAAATACACGTTTGCATGTGTTGCTTTGGTAATTTAAGAGGGGTTTCTCTCAGATTGGTTAATTCCGTTTGCTTGAGGCTATCCCACTACCTATGAATCTTTACATTAATTGTCGATCAAATGTCCTCCTTTTCAGTGCATCTTTTGGTCTCCGTGTTTCTTTGTTGCGGTTTACCCAATCTTGCAAGGAACTTCAATGCAGGAGTAGGTCATTTCGCACATCCAGCCTCCAAAATCCTGCCAAATATCTAAGTACCCGACTGTGCCCCACTGCTTCTTGATATCAAACTCAAATTTAAACTTATCTACTGTCTCTGCTTGCACTACTTTTCCAAGGAGGACAATTCAATGCATTTACTACTCTCTGAGTGAAAGAACCCTTACCTTAACGATCGTGTTAACTCTCCTCTCCTACTCGAAGACTGTACAGGAGCTCCTGCTCCTGCTCCTGTCACTGTCCGTTCTTCTGAAGAACTCTTCTGCACTTATTATTTCCATAAACCTTCATTATCTAACCATCTCTATCATATCCCCAATCGTCTCCTTTCAATGTAAAAACTCCTGTCTCCTTTGTGCGTCCTTCTCTCAAACTATTTTCGTGATCTATGGTTCCAGGCTCTTGATGCTTATTTCTCGCTCAACGTTTTTGCTCTAAAACGTTTTAAACCCGTTATGCAGTCTTCTTTCCAACAAAAATAGTCTGTTGGCACTTACGTTAGTCTTTACGTACCGGCGATTTTACTTACCTTTTATAATTGAGAGTTTGTGGCTGAAAACTGGTTTATATATATTCTAACTTGATGCTAAATGACTTCCCAGCTCCTTTCATTGGCAGGTCGAATAGGATTGGAGAGTGCGTGCAGTGGAAAATCTACAGGCTTCTACTCTTCTCTCGATAGCTCAGGCTTTCAGCATAGCAAAAATAAACAGTCTGCTTACCTGGAACTTACATCTGCCTTTTAATTTACTCTTTCCTTCCTTTCAAAACACTTTTCTCCCTTTCAAATTGCACATTCTAGATTTTTTTCTAAGTTTGTGCACCGTTCTTTCAAAAATTTATATAAGATTTTCGTGAATAAATGTGGATTATTAAATTTTTTTTTTTACATCATCTCAGGTCATGGGCAGCTGTTACACAAATCATGCAAATACATAGCAGACAAAACATTAGACAACACCGGACATGACCAGACTTAGACGTCAGTGATCTTAATGAGAGATGAAGTAACTACACTGAGCACTCGGCGGTACTGGCGACGCATTTTGTGACGTCGATTTTCTCACCAAAGTCAGCGGGGCGATTTAAGAGAAATCTCTCCCCATCTCTCTCTCTCTCCCCCAACTTTCCACTTCCCTTCTCCCCTTGAACGCTCTAACCACGACACCAGTGAGTCTGATATTTTCACCATAAACATTTATACAGCTTCTGGGATCATAAATATTAATATAATATCAAAATTAAATGATTGGCCAGTGACTTGGATCGATGTCAGAAGCTACAGCACCCTAGAATACGTTAACATGAATGCAGGATTATGTAATAGGCAGCTCAGTTATATTTTATTACTTCGGCAGTTAACATAAACATTTCGGGCCATATACGTACAGATGCGGATGCAACGATGGCAAGATATTTAACACCCATTTCCTCTGTATGCATATCTCTGAGAACATCTCTTTTGAGATTTAACGAGACGATCGATAGAATTCTCTCATACTTCATGCAGAATCAGACGAGATTTTTTTGAGGTATAAAATCACATCCATCACTCTCCCCCCACCTCCCACACCACCTACATCTCTCATCTTACAACTGGGTGTTTTTCCATGTCGTGAGAGAAGCATGCATCGGTGGTGCTACCCTACAGGTATAAGTAATAATTCCGCCTTATAGTTAAGAAGATAATCCTCTCTTTTTTGACGCTCTTCGAAGAAGTTGGAAATGCCCCAAAGTACCACTAGATAGCGAGACCCCTCATAGCTTTTCAAAATGACCCCGTGTCGAGCATTGGAAGTATCCCGACAGCGTTAACTGGTCCTAACTCCACAAACTGCATTAACTGTACCATGTGCTTCCAGGTAACACGGTCTGTCAAGCTGTAATACTCAGTCTGCATGTCCTGCTATCTTTGCAGTGTAGGGTTTATCTTGAGCCAACGTGATGCCATGCATGGAATGGGGATGGAAAAAGATGTAACCCTTATATTTAATTTTCAAAATATACCACTACTACTACTACTACAACGACAAAAATCCCATATTGGAGGGCGGGGAGGTGAGTGCACTCTTCGAGCGTGGCTCAAGTCTTTAACAAACATGGCTCCAGAATCGGACCTGCGACTTGGAGCCATTTTACAATCCAAAGCACTTTCGACCATATATATGTGACAAACACGAAATATTAATAGTTAAACCTGAAAATTTTCAGATAGCATTCAGTTATTTAATTGTTGTAAAATATCACAAAGTCCCCAAGTGTCTCAATGCGACGTCTTCATGGTAATATAAGCACCTCGTTGCCTACAACCATATCCCATCACTCCCACCCTCCACTCAAAACTGTATATTAAAATGCCTGCATAACAAGTATACAGTGTGCACATATAATAACTCAAGAGATGCACTTCAAGGCCACATCTCTACTTACCCGATTGAAATAAGATACTCAACTATGAGCATCAATCATTAGCGACTGTGGTGAGTTAGGAATCCCAAACCCAATACAGGTGCTAAACATTGCGAAGCCAGATGGACATCCTCTGCCATCTCGCACACACATCCACTCATACGCCTGTGCTGATGTTTGTGTTTACCGTAGTATGCAAACAACAACTACACAGGCAGATCTTTGATGGAATATGAGCAATAGAAGTCTCGATTCTTCAATCTCTGTGTGAACAACATACTCCATAATACAGGAATGCAGGTTACAGGCCAGGTCTGACTGCTGACATACATGTGCGACCGTTCTGACGTTACTGCAATGAAACTGAACACACATGTATTGTTGGACTGTAGCCATCTCAAGTTGTCCCTTTATCTTCACCTTTATCAAGTTGTCCCATTATTTTCACCTTTATCAAGTTGTCCCTTTATCTTCACTTTTATCAAGTTGTCCCATTATTTTCACCTTTATCAAGTTGTCCCATTATTTTCACCTTTATCAAGTTATACCTTTATCTTCACCTTTATCAAGTTGTACCTTTATCTTCACCTTTATCAAACAAATAATTTCAGTGATGGATGATGCAAATGCTGTTCAACTTCCAAGTTAATGGATAAAATTGATGATTTCTCAGATAAAATTTGATGATTTTTGAAGTTTGACCTTGAGTTGACATATTTGACCTTTTGATCTCAAAATAGTTGATTTCCTAATTCAGTGACGCATATGCAAATCCTGTTCAAAATTTCAAGTCAATCGGAAAAAATGGCAATTCATAAATTCGACCCTTAGATCATCTTTGACCTTTGACCTCAAAATCAATAGGCTTCTCAGTTGAGGACTCTACCTCTACAACTTGGTGAAGTTTTGTGAAGTTGGTTTTAATTGTGACCTGTAGGCGATTGACAGACAGACAGAATAACAAATGACTGACGAATATATTTAAAATCTTCAATTTTGCACAGTAACAAACAAACAACAAAGAGAGCGGTGAAACCATAACCTCCTTTTCACCTTCGGTTGGCAGAGGTAATGAGGTAAGTAGTAATGAGGAAAATCGGTTTGGAGGTAAATGGGTGTATGAAGCTTATTTCGTTTATGATCATGATGAATTCTCACTTTCAAGGCTGGTGGACCAGATAAGCCCAGTGAGACCTGGAAGACCAGAGGCCCAGGAACCACGTATGCCAGCGCACCCTGAGATGATAGACAGGAAAACACAAAAATAGAGCAGCAAACAAACTTCCAGTTTCAATGGATGTCCCTTCTCCTTTTGTCCAATTATCTTTGCTCTGTCACTTAAAGTGGAACTAAAGGCAGGTATGAAGACAAAATGAAATTGATGACGTAATGTGATTAGATGTTTCTACCATTAAATCTTTGGTCTGCAAGAAGCCTTCTGACTAAGCAGCAAAGACGATAATATGAGTTAACTTTCAGATTAAATGATGTACATTATCTTAGTACATTCGCGTACATCACAGGATTGGATGTTACTTTATTCCGGTTCATATCCTCACCATCACATTTCATATTGCCTTAAGTTTGATCAGTTTAAGAGGCCTCATATTCAAACCAATAAACAGCATTGGCTACAGTTCTCCACATATTAAGGCATCACTCCTTAGGGAAGGGTTGTGCAGGTAAGACAGTAATTATGGCAGCTTTAAAGAGCGTCTTCTATTTGCACATCATTCGTTCGTTCATTCGTTCGTTCGTGTCATATGCAACATAGGCTCGCAGCGTAGCATCATGGCTGAGGGCGCTTTGTTTGGCACTGACAGTGTCCTCTATGATGGGATAGGCACGATTTGAATTTGCTCAGGTTGCCGGGATAGCTCGCCCTACTCTTTGCAAAGGACATCGCGGGATCTTTAACGTCCACAACTAATGTCGGCAGACAGATTTCCGTTTTACGTCCATCCGTGGGACGGCACACACAGTGATGAATCACCTGCTTGTGAAACACCGGGATGACAGTTTAAGCCAGGTCGGGATTCAAACCCAGGTTAGACAGTTTAAGGCCGCTGTCAGCCATTTTATAAACAGTACGGTGCGTGTTATCATGATATCCCGAGTATTGAATTGATTGTGTTGAGCTCAGACCATCTATCTTGTGTTTACCAAACTAAAGTGCAAATATATATAGTGCCTGCCGATATATGAAGGAGAAGGTGTATATTTTTACTTTCTGTTTACTTCTTTCAGTTTTCACCAATTCCTGTTATTGCAGCGAAATATCATCGATTTTTTTTTCATTGATACATTCAGGCAAATCGTTTTGGATGTGTATCAAAAATTGAACTCAAGGAAATTACACCCTTAGACGTAAGCTTGTCTTTCCCTGCTGTTTGACAAACTATCCTCATTCTATCACACGCAAGGAAAAGTTAATCAAGAGAGAGAGAAGAGTAGAGAAGAGAGAGAGGAAGAGAGGAGAGAGATGTATCAAAATGACACTATCCATTATTAGAGTGCAGGAGGTGCTCACTTGGGGCCAGATCTCCAGGTAAGCCAGGTGGTCCTGAGAACCAGGAGAGCCGGAGACAACTGGCTCAACCCTGGTGAGTACGAGTGAACGTGAAAGGCCGCAGTATAAAGACGGGAGATAATAGACAAGGCACGACGACGATACGAAACAGCACAGGAAATATAAGAAATGAGGAATGATAAATGCATATTGAAAAAAACAAGGGAATGAAAAAACTGGATCATAGAATATGCATCTCAGTACGAAGAAAATACAAAGAATGGAACAAGAAAAAAAAACGGAATCAGGCCTAAACTACAAGGGTGTAGTGCAGGCCAAATGACTGTTCAAACATTAGACAGGGGTTAAACAATCAATATACCTTCAGTCCCTGGAAGGCCTGCAAACCCACATGGGCCTCGCTCACCCTAGGAAGGTTTGAAATAAGAAAAGGGGGAATTAAGAAAATGTTAGAGCACAGTGCAGAGCTACGTGAGAGGGATGTGATGCAGAGGTTGCAGTTAAGTGAGCGGTTTGGAAGATTTGAGGAGAGATGATAAATACAATACAAATTATTGCTGAGAGATTGCATGCACAGCTGCTCCAAAATAGGTTTTGAGAAGTTTATGACATTAAAATACGAAGGCATATTTATTTTGATATTTTGCAGTCATAGCCATGTCCAACAGGACTGCCTAGAGGTAGCGCATCCCTCCGAGCCGTCTAGTCTGTGTTTTTATCTTGCCCGACTAATAAACTGTCGGAATGGTGCTTCCACAGTAGGGAGTTGCATCGTAAAATGTTCCATCCTCGGATGGACATTAAACTAGGAACCTGTCTGCAAACATTTGGTGGACGTTAAAGATCCTGGTTTCGGTTGCAAATATTTTTTTTGGGCGAGCACCATTAATCTTACCGAACCGAACCCGACCCCTTGCTTGAAGGTGACTGTATTCCTCCCTTCCTCCCTCTCTCTCCTCCCACACTCTTCTCCTCTTTTCTGTTCGTTCATTCCTTGCTTATTGTGCCTAACTATCCCCACTGTTCATTCATTCATTCCTTTCTACATTGTCACTTCGTTCTTCTTGAGCTCTTCTTGCAGAGAAAATATAGCATTAAAAAGAAGCAAGTTATCACTGGACCCTGACAAGATTCCAATTTCCTACTCTTGGCTGGAGCTGGAAGCAAAGGCAAACCACCAGTGTAATTGTTGCTCAGGACTGCTTTGGCAGCATGACCTGCTTCGCGGCAGAACGCGCAGAGACAGACAGAGCAGTGGTGTCGTGACATGTTTAAAGGCTCTTGTTGATGTGTTGAAAATAGTTGACCTAACAGGCCAGGAAAAAAGTTTTTAACAGGAATAATTAGTATAAAACTAAATTTCAAGATAGCTTCAGTTTAATTGTTTATCACACATTTCAAAAGTCCCTAAGTGTCCGTGCGGTTTCATGGTTAAAGCACTCGTTGCCTCGCATGTCTTTTTGAAGACCTGAGTAAGTTCTGAGGGTACTATAAAACTTCACTTCCACCGCTAATATGTCATCTGATGTCGTGTAACACGTTTGCAATCAACAGAAAAACCAATATGTATTACTTACTACGTTTATTAACACAATTCTCTCTGCATAGCAACCAGAATCTGGATTTTGTGTTTACAGTCATGCATGACAATATCAAAATAAAATCATAATCTATGACTGTATTATACTACTCGAATAAGACATCTTCAGTCAGTGTCAGTCCCAACCAATACCCATGTGTGTTCAGTTTCTGCAAGTTCCAGAACGGTCGACCAATGACTATGTCAGCATCAGACCTGTCTGTCTAACCTGCATTCCTGTATTATGGAGATGTTCAGAAGAACTTGAAGAATCGAGATTTATTGCTCATTTTCCAAAAGAACTCTGCCTGTGTAGTTGTTGTTTGCATACTACTGGTAAACACAACATCAGCACAGGCTGTATAGTGGATGTGTGTGCAGATGAGCAGAGGATGTCACTGCTCTTGCAATGTTGTAGCCACTGTATGGGTTTGGGATTCACTAACTCACCACACGCTAAGGATGATGACTCATAAGTTGAATACTTATTCAACTGGGGATAAGTAGAGAGTGGCCTCTGAGTGCATCTCGATTATATATGATGCACACTGTATTGTTATGCAGGCATTTTAATAACAGTTTTGAGTGGAGGGTGGGAGTGATGGGAATGGTTGCTAGGCAACGAGTGCGTTTAACCATGAAGACGCATGAGACACTTGGGGACTTTGGATATGTGACAAACAATTAAAACTGAAGCTATCCTGAAAATTTCAGGTTTAACTAATTAATTATTTCCGTGTTTGCCATATATAGGCGAAAGTGCCTGGACTGTAAATGCTCCAGTCGCAGGTCCGATCTGGCCAGCCAGTTTGTTAAAGACTTGCCACGCTCGAGAGTGCACTCAACTCCCCGCCCTCCAATATGGGATTGTCGTTGTAGTAGTAGTAGTATAGTGGTATATTTTGAAAATTAAAATAAGGTTACATCTTTCATCGCCATTCCATGCATGGCATCACGTTGCTCAAGATAACCCTACACGGCCAAAGATAGCAGGACATGCAGACTGAGTATTACAGCTTGACAGACCGTGTACCTGGAAGCACATGGTACAGTTAATGCGTTTGTGGAGTTAGGACCAGTTAACGCTGTCGGGAATATCCACATGCTCGACACGGGTCATTTTGAAAGCAATATGAGGGGTCTCCTATCTAGTGGTACTTTGGGGCATTTCTCAACTTCTTCGAAGAGCGTCAAAAAAGAGGGATTATCCTTACACTAAAGGCGGAATATTACTTATACCTGTAGGTAGCACCAGCCGAGTCATGCTTCCTCCACGACATGGAAAAACACCCCCAGTTGTAAAGATAGAGATGTAGGTGGTGTGGGAGGTGGGGGGAGAGTGATGGATGTGATTTTTATACTCAAAAAAAATCTCGTTTGTTCTCATGAGATATGAGAGAATTCTATCGATGTCTCGTTAAATCTCAAAAGAGATGTCTCAGAGATATGCATACCAGAGGAAATGGGTGTTAAATATCTTGCCATCGTTGCATCCGCTCATGTAGTATATGGCCCGAATATGTTTATGTTAACTGCCGAAGTAATAAAATATAACTGAGCTGCCTATTACATAATCCTGCATTCATGTTAACGTATTCTAGGGTGCTGTAGCTTCTGACATCGATTCCAAGTCACTGGCCAATCATTTAATTTTGATATTATATTAATTTATGATTCCAGAAGCTGTATAAATGTTTATGGTGAAATATCAGACTCACTGGTGTCGTGGTTAGAGCGTTCAAGGGGAGAAGGGGAAGTGGAAAGTTGGGGGAGAGAGAGAGAGATGGGGAGAGATTTCTCTTAAATCGCCCGCTGACTTTGGTGAGAAATCGACGTCACAAATGGCGTCGCCAGTACCCCGAATGCTCAGTGTAGTTACTTCACTTCCACTAAGATCACTGACACGTCTAAGTCTGGTCATGTGCCGGTGTTGTCTAATGTTTCTGTCTGCATGTATTTGCATGATTTGTGTAACAGCTGCTCCATGAGCCTGAGATGATGTAAAAAAAAAAATTAATAAATCCAAAATTATTCACGAAAATCTTTATAAAATTTTTGAAAGAACGGTGCACAAACTTAGAAAAAAACTAGAATGTGCAATTTGAAAGGAGAAAAGTGTTGAAAGGAAGGAAAGAGTAAATTAAAAGGCAGATGGTAAGTTCAGGTAAGCAGACTGTTTATTTGGCTAGCTGAAAGCCTGAGCTATCGAGGGAAGAGTAGAAGCCTGTAGATTTTCCACTGCACGCACTCTCCAATCCTATTCGACTGCCCAATGAAAGGAGCTGGGAAGTCATTTAGCATCAGTTAGAAATAATATAACCAGTTTTCAGCCACAAACCTCAATTATAAAAGGAAGTAAAATCGGCGTACTAAGACTAACGTAAGTGCCAAAATATTTGTCGGAAAGAAGACTGCATAACGGAGTTAAAAGCTGTTTAGAGCAAAAACGTTGAGCGAGAAATAAGCATCAAAGGCTGGAACCATAGATCACGAAATAGTTTGAGAGAAGGACGCCACAAAGGAGACAGGAGTTTTACATTAGAAAGAGACGATTGGGATATGATAGAGATGGTTAGATAATGAAGGTTTATGGAAATAATAAGTGCAGAAGAGTTCTTCAGAAGAACGGACAGTGACAGGAGCAGGAGCAGGAGTCCTGTACAGTCTTCGAGTAGGAAGAGGAGAGTTAACACGATCTTAAGGTAAGGGTCTTTCACTCAGAGAGTAGTAAATGCATTGAATTGTCTCCCTGGAAAAGTAGTGGCAGCAGAGACAGTAGATAAGTTTAAATTTGAGTTTGATATCAAGAAGCAGTGGGGCACAGTCGGGTACTTAGATATTGGCAGGATTTTGGAGGCTGGATGTGCGAATGACCTACTCCTGCATTGAAGTTCCTTGCAAGATGGGTAAACCGCACAAAGAAACACGGAGACACAAAAGATGCACTGAAAGGAGGACATTTGATCGACAATTAATGTAAAGATTCATAGGATGTGGGATAGCCTCAAGCAAACGGAATTAACCAATCCTGAGAGAAACCCTCCTTAAATACCAAAGACAACAACTAGCAAACGTGTATTTTAAGCATTATTCTGAGACATGCATGCTTCTCTATTATGAAACTTCGATTTTATTGTTTTAAGTTAAAAAAAGAACAATCGAAACGTTTGACAATAAATGGAGCCAGCACACTTTACCAAGAAGGTCATGAAAACCTGTCAAAACATACACGAACACCTTGGCCCCAAGGCCGAAATTCATGGTCATTACAAGGATGCTTGTTTTTCTACCATGAGGTTAATCCGAAATATAAATCAGCTTAGCATACAAGGCTTGCTATATTGGAAAACTAGCACGGCACTTGATAGAGCACTTGGTAGAGCACGTACCTCTGCCACACTGAGCAGTTTACGTTTTGTATCCAAGAATAAGCCGGATCTGGATCCGGACCTTCACAAAAATCTAATCAGCTTGTTCTTGTCAAACACCAACTCATCCACCAGTTTTGTCATATTCCGTCCACAACTTTATGAGATATCATGCTCGATATCGTTTTTGGCCCCATCTCTCAATGATGAAGAATCACTTTAAAAATTCTCGAATCCGAATTCGAATCCTTCACCAAAATCGAATCAATTCGACCTTGTCACACACACACCCGACTTGTCCACCAAGATTTCATTCAAATTCATCCATAACTTAAGATATCCTACTCACAGACAAACAGACAGACAGGGGTGAAAACATAACTTCCGTCCACCTTCGGTGGCAGAGGTACCACATGAAGGCTGCTTTGAGCAAATACCTCATTTGTATGTTAATGCCAACACATACATTGAGCAAACAGTTATGAGGAAGCCTAAATAAAATCATCAATCCTGAGCCTTAAGTAATTGATAAATTTGACCAACAGCGAGTGATATTTGCTTCGATGTTTCAACACAAGACACAACCCCTAAGGAGAAGTGTGCAAGTTCGGCGTTATAAGCATCACTCTTGGACACGTGTTTCTGCTTTAAGGTGTCGTAAGCAGACAAATTAGTTAAAATGCAGTGCTTGCCATGTTACAGCTTGTGCACATGTGACACCATATACATGAAGGGTAAAAACGAAGGAGTGGAGCTGAATGTCACTCGGAATTAATCATGGAGGCGAACACAAACACCAATACGCGAAGGAGAGGGAGATAGAAACAGCTAGAGAGATGGAGAGTGAGACATTGAAAGAGAATGACAGAAAAAGAGGGAGGGGGAGTAGGCAGGCGAGAGGAGTGTGGGGAGAGAGGTGAGAAAGAAAAGAGAAAGAGAAAGAGAAAGAGAAAGAGAAAGAGAGAGAGGACAAGAGCAATGTAATGTAAGGGTAAGGAATGATGAAACAAGAAGAGTAAAAGTATTGTGAAAATGCAGCCTCTATTTGCACAATATTCGTGCAGCTCACATTTCGCGAAACACAAACAGACTGCTATGGCAGTCTAACGAGGAAGGAGAGGCTAGGGAGCTAACGAGCCATGCTTTGCAGTCAGCTCCGACGTCAGAGCTGCGTTCTGGATGCGGTAGCGAGTCAGGGCGCCGTCATGCTGGTAACCTGAGACCAAAATCGCTTCCCACGGCAGAGTTGCGTCGCGCAAGACAGGAGCGTGTTTCTCCATGCAACTGCAGCCAAGTCTGTCTGAGTAAAAGCTGCAAAAGCATTCTTATTAATCATTCTCATCCTTTTCCTCTGTCGCTGCTTTTCATCCCTTTGCTTTGCCTTTCTTTCGTTTTTTTCCGGCAGGTTTAATGACATTTCTCAAATGAAACATTTTTCCATTTCTCCACCGCGATGATATGTTTATATAATATATATATATAAATAATATATGTATTTTTTTATCGAATCTTTATGCACCGCACATGTTTGTGTGGATATTTATTTGGTTAAAGATAAAAAAGATCTTTTTGGATACAAAGTCAAAGCTCATGGAAGAGCTCGAACACAGAATGGGCCGGAACATCACAGAACAAGAACACAGTGAAAAGGGGAACACCGAACAAGCAAGGTAGGAGACACAATGAGGAACACTTGGAAATAATGGCAATGGGGAACAATGACAGCAAGAAGAAGCAGAAACGACGACATCACCGGTGAACAATCTAGATACAGGCTCAAACACAGCAAGTAGAAAGGAAAACCAGGAATGAAACAGAAATTGAGCAAATAACGGAAAATAGGGCGAGAAAGAGGGGACACCACACACATAAGCTGAAAAGCAAGGGCATGGGAGGGTTAATGAGGGTAGAAAGATCGTGAGTTATGGGAGGGGTTGACTTGAGATGGTGGTGAAGAGCTTGTCTTGAAGCAAGGAGGGAAGAATGAGATTGGACAGAGGCAATAAAAAGAGGAACAAATGAGTGGAGGTGAGCAGTGAGCCAGGATTTTTTTGGGGTTCACCAGAAGTGGATTACTAGCAAGACTGCTTGACACCAGAATAAAATGGAGGCAAGGGACGGTGTCAGGAGCAGAGAAAGGAAAGTGCGAGAGGGCACAAGGCCGGATAGGAGGTGAAGAAGACTGAGAAGCCACTGACCGGTCTGTGATGTTAAAGTAACTGGCCAGAGACTCAGGGTCATCATGGGAGATCCAATGATTTTTATGCCTTGGTTTCCATGGCATCAAGAAGTGCGAGGAGTATGAGAAAGAGGTGCAAGCCAAAAGAGGAGAGCATTACTCCATTGAGGTGCAGATGAAGACCTTCAGATAAAAATTCAGATTTGCCAAGGAAGGACTTTGCATGATGGAGGATGCCTGGTCGGCAGCTTGCTTTGGGGGCAAACTTGGATTCGTGGTTTGCCCAAGAAAGATCATGTGTATGATGGTGAAGCCCTAAATTTTGAGTGACAATCTCTTCAAGAGTTTTGTTTCAGAAGTGAATGAGAGAGTTCGTCAAATGGTCCTTTCAAGAAACAGAATTTAGAGTGTGAGATTTGTCAGGGTTTGAAAGAACATATTCCAACTGTTGGACCAGATACTGATTCTACAAGGTCTGCAGAGAGTGGAAAGGCTGTATCTGCCAATATGATAGATGAAGGATGCGATGGCAGAGGGTGGACCGTCTGCAAAGAAGTCATCAGCAGGGAATCACAAATATCATAATAACCATATTTGTTGCTTAATCAGAACTCGTCTGCACATTTTGCATTCTCTAGGCATGCAGATGGCTGTGGGATAGTCTAGATGTAATTGTACTGCATTTGAGTAGTCTTGTCTGGACTTGAATTTGACACAACTATAAAATTACACCCTGGTTTTCTGCAGCCTGCATGCGCCAGCCATCAGGGGGGACATTAAGCCAGAAGACCCGTCAGCCAGTGATGGTTGTTTCATGAATTAACATTCAGTGGTGTCTTTCGTGAAGAGGAGGTGAATTGTCATGGGCACCCCAAACAATTTTCAAAATCCTGCCCTGACAACTCAAAAAGCAAAGGCAAACCACCCAGCATAACCAACCCAGTGTGATGACGAATGGTAAACAACAACAATGATGACGATGATGATGAGCCTAGATTTTGGAACTAAAGAATAAAATAAAAAGGATCAGGAATTTCCTACAGTATCATCATCACGGATAATTAGCTTGTAAGAAATCTCAGAGGAAAGCATCCAAACAATCGAGTCATCTCGTTTCTCGATTTGATCCCCCAGCAAACATGTTTCCACAATAATAAATTATCTCCTGGAAACGTGTAAGCAAGTGCTGCATTATGAAGGAGAGCTTGGCTTTCCCCGTTTGGCGATCCCATCGGAGCAAAGACCTCACTCTGCTGTGATCCCGGGTTTCAATTCCACTAACTGTCCATTCGTCCATGTCTTTGGAAGTCCCTGTCAATTCATATAAAAATACAGCAGTGCTATTAATGTACTGCACTACATGTGATCTTTGTACAAACTCCTCCATAGTGCTACCCACCCTAAGTAAGATTAGATAGAGTGCATTGAGTCCTGTACCATCTTCATCCAGTATTGCACTCGCTGCTCTTGCGGTCTTCCTTCCCTCCCAGCCCAACCTAGATAAACATGTTCATTCTTGCATACTTTCCAATTCCATGCTGTCTCTCCCTTCACCACCTTAGTCCCTGTTTTCTCTAATTCATGGGAATCGTCTCCCGAAGTAAGTCAAATCACATTCTATTCTCAAATATTCAAGATAGCAGCTCACTGTCATCTCATGTCAATGTCATCTCCCATTACATCCACAATCCTAGATATTTTAACTTCCATCACCGTGTCGTGCAAAACTCATTTTCTATTTGAGGTGGTTTGCACTATGTTCAATGCTGACAACTCATCTCTGCTCTTCCTTGCTGGTTGACACACTCTCATCCTCCATTGTTTTGCTCCTTCATGAGCTCAAACCCTGTATTCAAAAGTATTCCGCATCAATAGAGTAGACTCATCGATTAGATAAGTTCAGCGTACAAGTTCCCACATTCACGAAAGAGTGCGCCCTTGATAATTTATTTATTTGCCGAATGAATAAACAGGTCCTCAACATTGTCTTTTGAGTAATAGTTTATTGAAGCGAACAAAAAAAATAATTAGATTGTCCCTGGAATGTACTTTATTGCAACCATGGCCAAGAAAAAAAGTAAATACACTTTCGGTGAGTGGGAGAAGGCTGCTAAGTATAAACTGACGCAGTAAATGCATTAAGTTGGAAATACTGGAACAATGTTTCTAATGCCCTGAATCCATCCATGCTAACTGCCTCTCGTTCTCAATCTGTTGCATAGATTGTCCGGATTTCTGCTAGCAGCATCGCTCAGCCCAAAGAACGAACGTGTTCCATCGTAGCATTTCAATTAGAAAACAAACGCTTGGTGAAGGGGAAGTCAAATTATCACAAATATCATTTTTCATTAGTGTTTCCATGCAAGACCAATTGCAGCTCAGCCTTAAGTCCGGTCTGCATCGCTTGTTTTGGCAGAGCTTTCCCCTTCAGCCGCAGGGTGTTAAAAGCACGTGTAGTCCATGGTGCTCGCTTTTTTTTTTTATGACTGTTAAACAAATCGAGGCCCATGGTTACTGAAGTCTTTTAGCAATTTCTGGAAACTCAAACATTTTACTTAATTCCATCTGGTAAAACAACGAGCAACTGCAAAACGTGTTCTAATCTGGTGTGTTCCCATCATCACAGCACTGTCGGCCTCAGTTGGCAATTTTATTCCATGGTGGAGAAGTTGGTACATGACAAAAATGGATTAATCTCCCGGGTCCAAAGAAAAACGTTTTCTGTAATAGAATTCGATTTCTGTGGTAAGAAATAGAAGGAAAACATTATGTTGCGGCCACAAGAGAGATATCCCTTGAAAAAAGGAAAATAGTATTTGATTTAAATATTGGAATAAAATGAAAACAATCTCTGGCTTGGTGAACATTTGCCATTCGCAAAAGACAAGCAGAAGCATCAACAAACAACAAAATGATTGTCCTTCGCAAACTCTCGCCTTCAGTCATTTTAGAAACAAGATTCAAAAAAGCTATCAACACACACCACAACACACACACAACACAACACACACAAACACACACACACACCACAAACCACACACACACAACACAACACAACACAACACAACACACTGCCAAGCAGGCAGGCACGTAAGATGTCGGCCAATTAATAAAAGTATTAACTTGATAAACAATGAAGATAAAGGACTAACTTGTAAAGGTGAGATAAAGGACAACTTGATAAAGAGGAAGATAAAGGGACACACTAAGGTGAATAAAGTGAAGGTGAAGATAAAGGTACAACTTGATAAAGGTGAAGAATAAAGATACACTTGAATAAAGGTGAAGATAAAGGTAACTTGATAAAGGTGAAGAATAAAGGTAAACATTGATAAGGATGAGAAAAAAGGTACAACTTGATAAAGGTGAAGAAAAGTATAACTTAATAAAAGTGAAGATAAAGGTATAACTTGATAAAGGAAGAAAGGTAAAACTTGAAGAATGTGAAGATAAAGGTACAACTTGATGAAAGGAAAGATAAAGAGATACGAACTTGATAAAGTGAAGATAAAGGACAAACTTGATAAAGGTGAAAGGTAATTGAACTTGAACTAAAGGTGAAGATAAAGGGACAACTTGAAAAGGTGAAGATAAAGGTACGAACTTGATAAAGGTGAAGACAAAGGATACACTTGATAAAGGTGAAAAAAGGAACAACTGATAAAGGTGAAGATAACAGGTAAACTTGTAAAAGGTGAGATAAGGAAACTTTGATAAAGGTGAAAGATAAAGGTACACTTTGATAAAGGTGAAATAAAAGGTACAACTTGAATAAAGTGAAGATAAAGGATAACTTGATAAAGGTTAAAATGGGACAATTTGAAAAGTGAAAAATAAATGGGACAAATTGATAAACAGTGAACGAAAAAGGACACATGATAAAAGAGTGAAATAATGGACAACTTGAATACAAGGTGAAGTACAAGGAACACACTTGAAATAAAGTTGAAATTAAAAAGTCATAACTTAAATAAACGTGAAGATAAAGGTATTAACTATGAATGAAACGAGTGACAGATAAAGTATAACTTGCAATAAAGGAGACTAAGGTATACTTGAATAAAGCGTGAAATAAAGTTACACTTATAAACGAGAGAAGATACCAGGAATAACTTAGATAAAGATGAAGAATAAAGCTAAACTTGCAATAAC
>CM068957.1:125583232-125596041 GCA_035128595.1 Eptatretus atami
TTGTCCCTTTCTTACTTTTATCAAGTTGTCCCATTATTTTCACCTTTATCAAATTGTCCCATTATTTTAACCTTTATTCAAGTTATACCTTATCTTCACCTTATTCAAGTTGCTTACCTTTATCTTCACCTTTATCAATTGTACCTTTATCTTCACCATTTATCAAGTTGTTCCTTTATCTTCACCTTTTTCAAGTTCTACCTTTATCTTCACTTTATCAAGTTGTCCCTTTATCTTCACCTTTATCAAGTGTACCTTTGTCTTCACCTTTATCAAGTTGTACCTTTATCTTCACCTTTATCAAGTTGTCCCTTTATCTTCACCTTTATCAATTCTACCTTTATCTTCACCTTTATCAAGTTGTCCCTTTATCTTCACTTTATCAAGTTGTACCTTTCTTCACCTTTATCAAGTTGTACCTTTATCTTCACCTTTATCAAGTTGTACCTTTATCTTCACCTTTATCAAGTTATACCTTTATTCACTTTATTAAGTTATACGTTGTCTTCACCTTTATCAAGTTGACCTTTGTCTTCACCTTATCAAGTTGTACCTTTATCTTCACCTTTATCAAGTTATACCTTTATCTTCACCTTTATCAAGTTGTACCTTTATCTTCACCTTTATCAAGTGTTACCTTTATCTTCACCTTTTATCAAGTTGTCCCTTTATCTTCACCTTTTCAAGTTGTCCCTTTATCTTCACCTTTATCAAGTTATACCTTTATCTTATGTTTATCAGTTATACTTTTATTAATGGCCGACATCTTACGTGCCTGCCTGCTTGGCAGTGTGTTGTGTGTGTGTGTTGTGTTGGTGTGTGTGTGTGTGTGTGTGTGTGTGTGTGTTGTGTGTGTGTGTGTGTGTGTGTGACATGTGGTGTGTGTGTGATAGCTTTTTTGAATCTTGTTCTAAAATGACTGAAGGCGAGAGTTTGCGAAGGACAATCATTTTTGTTGTTGTTTGATGCTTCTGCTTGTCTTTTGCGAATGGCAAATGTTCACCAAAGCCAGAGATTGTTTTCATTTTATTCCAATATAAATCAAATACTATTTTCCTTTTTTCAAGGGGATATCTCTCTTGTGGCCGCAACATAATGTTTTCCTACTATTCTTACCACAGAAATCGAATTCTATTACAGAAAACGTTTTTCTTTGGACCCGGGAGATTAATCCATTTTGTCATGTACCAACTTCTCCACCATGGCCAATAAAATTGCCAACTGAGGCCGACAGTGCTGTGATGATGGGAACACACCAGATTAGAACACGTTTTGCCAGTTGCTCGTTGTTTTACCAGATGGAATTTAAGTAAAATGTTTAGTTTCCAGAAATTGCTAAAAGACTTCAGTAACCCATGGGCCTCGATTTGTTTAACAGTCATAAAAAAAAAAAGCGAGCACCATGGACTACACGTGCTTTTAACACCCTGCGGCTGAAGGGGAAAGCTCTGCCAAAACAAGCGATGCAGACCGGACTTAAGGCTGAGCTGCAATTGGTCTTGCATGGAAACACTAATGAAAAATGATATTTTGTGATAATTTGACTTCCCCTCACCCAAGCGTTTGTTTTTTCTAATTGAAATGCTACGATGGAACACGTTCGTTCTTTGGGGCTGAGCGATGCCTGGCAGCAGAAATCCGGACAACTCATGCAAACAGATTGAGAACAGAAGGCAGTTAGCATGGATGGATTCAGGGCATTAGAAACATTGTTCCAGTATTTCCAACTTAATGCATTTACTGCGTCAGATTATACTTAGCAGCCTTCTCCTCACTCACCGAAAGTGTATTTACTTTTTTTCTTGGCCATGGTTGCAATAAAGTACATTCCAGGGACAATCTAATTATTTTTTTGTTCGCTTCATAAACTATTACTCAAAAGACAATGTTGAGGACCTTGTTTATTCATTCGGCAAATAAATAAATTATCAAGGGCGCACTCTTTCGTGAATGTGGGAACTTGTACGCTGGAACATTATCTAATCGATGAGCTACTCCTATTGATGCGGAATACTTTTGAATACAGGGTTGAGGCTCATGAAGGAGCAAAACAATGGAGGATGAGAGTGTGTCAACCAGCAAGGAAGAGCAGAGATGAGTTGTCAGCATTGAACATAGTGCAAACCACCTCAAATAGAAAATGAGTTTTGCACGACACGGTGAGTGGAAGTTAAAATATCTAGGATTGTGGGATGTAATGGGAGATGACATGACATGAGATGACAGTGAGCTGCTATCTTGAAGTATTTGAGAATAGAATGTGATTTGACTTACTTCGGGAGACGATTCCATGAATTAGAGAAAACAGGGACTAAGGTGGTGAAGGTGAGAGAACAGCATGGAATTTGGAAAGTATGCAAGAATGAACATGTTTATCTAGGTTGGGCTGGGAGGGAAGGAAGGACCGCAAGAGCAGCGAGTGCAATACTGGATGAGAGATGGTACAGGACTCAATGACCTCTATCTAATCTTACTTAGGGGTGGGTGTAGCACTATGGAGGAGTTTGTACAAAGATCACATGTAGTGCAAGTACATTAATAGGCACTGCTGTATTTTTATATGAATTGACAGGGACTTCCAAAGACAATGGACGAATGGACAGTTAGTGGAATTGAAACCCGGGATCACAGCAGAGTGAGGTCTTTGCTCCGATGGGATCGCCAAACGGGGAAAGCCAAAGCTCTCCTTCATAATGCAGCACTTTGCTTACACGTTTCCAGGAGATAATTTTATTGTGGAAACATGTTTGCTGGGGGATCAAATCGAGAAACGAGATGACTCGATTGTTTGGATGCTTTCCTCTGAGATTTCTTACAAGCTAATTATCCGTGATGATGATACTGTAGGAAATTCCTGATCCTTTTTATTTTATCTTTTAGTTTCCAAAATCTAGGCTCATCATCATCGTCATCATTGTTGTTGTTGTACCATTCGTCATCACACTGGGTGGTTATGCTGGGTGGTTTGCCTTTGCTTTTTGAGTTGTCAGGGCAGGATTTTGAAAATTGTTTGGGGTGCCCATGACAATTCACCTCCTCTTCACGAAAGACACCACTGAATGTTTAATGTCCATGAACAACCATCACTGGCTGACGGGTCTTCTGGCTTAATGTCCCCCCTGATGGCTGGCGCATGCAGGCTGCAGAAAACCAGGGTGTAATTTTATAGTTGTGTCAAAATTCAAGTCCAGACAAGACTACTCAAATGCCAGTACAATTACATCTAGACTATCCCACCAGCCATCTGCATGCCTATAGAATGCAAAATGTGCAGACAGGTTCTGATTAAGCAACAAATATGGTTATTATGATATTTGTGATTCCCTGCTGATGACTTCTTTGCAGACGGTCCACCCTCTGCCATCGCATCCTTCATCTATCATATTGGCAGATACCAGCCTTTCCACTCTCTGCAGACCTTGGTAGAATCAGTATCTGGTCCAACAGTTGGAATATGTCTTTCAACCCTGACAAATCTCACACTCTAAATTCTGTTTCTTTGAAAGGACCATTTGACGAACTCTCTCATTCACTTCTGAAACAAAACTCTTGAAGAGATTGTCACTCAAAATTTAGGGCTTCACCATCATACATGATCTTTCTTGGGCAAACCACGAATCCAAGTTTGCCCCCAAAGCAAGCTGCCGACCAGGCATCCTCCATCATGCAAAGTCCTTCCTTGGCAAATCTGAATTTTTATCTGAAGGTCTTCATCTGCACCTCAATGGAGTAATGCTCTCCTCTTTTGGCTTGCACCTCTTTCTCATACTCTGCACTTCTTGATGCCATGGAAACCAAGGCCATAAAAATCATTGGAATCTCCCATGATGACCCTGAGTCTCTGGGCCAGTTACTTTAACATCACAGACCGGTCAGTGGCTTCTCAGTCTTCTTCCACCTCCTATCCGGCCTTGTGCCCTCCGCACTTTCCTTTCTCTGCTCCTGACACCCGTCCCTTGCCTCCATTTTATTCTGGGTGCAAGCAGTCTGCTAGTAATCCACTTCTTGGTGACTCCCAAAAAAATCCTGGCTCACTGCTCACCTCCACTCATTTGTTCCTCTTTTTATTGCCTCTGTCCAATCTCATTCTTCCCTCCCTGCTTCAAGACAGCTCTTCACCACCATCTCAAGCTAACCCCTCATCCATACTCACGATCTTTTCTACCCTCATACTCCCATGCCCCTTGCTTTTCAGCTTATTGTGTGGTGTCCCCTCTTTCTCGCCCTATTTTCCGTTATTTTGCTCAATTTCTGTTTCATTCCTGGTTTTCCTTTCTACTTGCTGTGTTTGAGCCTGTATCTAGATTGTTCACCGGTGATGTCGTCGTTCTGCTCTTCTTGCTGTCATTGTTCCCCATTGCCCATTATTTTTCCAAGTGTTCCTCTATTGTGTCCCTACCTTGCTGTTCGTGTTTTCCCCTCTTTCCACTGTGTTCTTGTTCTGTGATGTTCCGGCCCATTCTGTGTTCGAGCTCTTCCATGAGCTTTGACTTTGTATCCAAAAAAGATCTTTTTTCTCTTTAACCCAAATAATATCCCACAAAACATGTGCGGTGCATAAAGATTCGATAAAAAAATACATATATAATTATATATTTATATATATATACATATCATCGCGGTGGAGAAATGGAAAAATGTTTCGTTTGAGAAATGTCATTAAACCTTGCCGGAAAAAAACGAAAGAAAGGCAAAGCAAAGGGATGAAAAGCAGACAGAGGAAAAGAGATGAGAATGATTAATAAGAATGCTTTTGCAGCTTTTACTCAGACAGACTTGGCTGCAGTTGCATGGAGAAACACGCTCCTGTCTTGCGCGGGACGCAACTCTGCCGTGGGAAGCGATTTTGGTCTCAGGTTACCAGCATGACGGCGCCCTGACTCCGCTACCGCAATACCGGCAGCTCTGACGTTCGGAGCTGACTGCAAAGCATGGCTCGTTAGCTCCCTAGCCTCTCCTTCCTCGTTAGACTGCCATAGCAGTCTGTTTGTGTTTCGCGAAATGTGAGCTGCACGATATTTGTGCAAATAGAGGCTGCATTTTCAACATACTCCTTTACTCTTCTTGTTTCATCATTCCTTACCCTTACATTACATTGCTCTTGTCCTCTCTCTCTTTCTCTTTCTCTTTCTCTTTCTCTTTCTCTTTCTCACTCTCTCCCCCACATCCCTCTCGCCTGCCTACTCCCCCTCCCTCTTTTTCTGTCATTCTCTTTCAATGTCTCACTCTCCATCTCTCTAGCTGTTTCTATCTCCCTCTCCTTCGCTGTATGGTGTTTTGTGTTCGCCTCCATTGATTAATTCCGAGTGACATTCAGCTCCACTCCTTCGTTTTTACCCTTCATGTATATGGTGTCACATAGTGCACAAGCTGTAACATGGCAAGCACTGCATTTTAACCTAATTTGTCTTGCTTACGACACCTTAAAGCAGAAACACGTGTCCAAGAGTGATGCTTATAACGCCGAACTTGCACACTTCTCCTTAGGGGTTGGTGTCTTTGTTTGAAACATCGAAGCAAATATCACTCGCTGTTGGTCAAAATTTATCAATTTACTTAAGGCTCAGGATTGATGATTTTATTTGAGGCTTCCTCATACTTGTTTGCTCAATGTATGTGTTGGCATTTAACATACAAATGAGGTATTTGCTCAAAGCAGCCTTCATGTGGTTACCTCTGCCACCGAAGGTGGACGGAAGTTATGTTTTCACCCCTGTCTGTCTGTTTGTCTGTGAGTAGGATATCTTAAGTTATGGATGAATTTGAATGAAACTTGGTGGACAAGTCGGGTGTGTGTGTGACAAGGTCGAATTGATTCGATTTTGGTGAAGATTCGAATTCGGATTCGAGAATTTTTAAAGTGATTCTTCATCATTGAGAGATGGGGCCAAAAACGATATCGAGCATGATATCTCATAAAGTTGTGGACGGAATATGACAAAACTTGGTGGATGAGTTGGGTGTTTGACAAGAACAAGCTGATTAGATTTTTGTGAAGGTCCGGATCCAGATCCGGCTTATTCTTGGGATACAAAACGTAAACTGCTCAGTGTGGCAGAGGTACGTGCTCTACCAAGTGCTCTATCAAGTGCCGTGCTAGTTTTCCAATATAGCAAGCCTTGTATGCTAAGCTGATTTTATATTTCGGATTAACCTTCATGGTAGAAACAAACAAGCATCCTTTGTAATGACCATGAATTTCGGCCTTGGGGCCAAGGTGTTCGTGTATTGTTTTGACAGGTTTTCATGACCTTCTTGGTAAAGTGTGCTGGCTCATTATTTGTCAAACGTTTCGATGTTCTTTTTTAACTTTAAAAACAATAAAATCGAAGTTTCATAATAGAGAAGCATGCATGTCTCAGAATAATGCTTAAAATACACGTTTGCATGTTGTTGTCTTTGGTAATTTAAGGAGGGGTTTCTCTCAGGATTGGTTAATTCCGTTTGCTTGAGGCTATCCCACATCCTATGAATCTTTACATTAATTTGTCGATCAAATGTCCTCCTTTTCAGTGCATCTTTTGTGTCTCCGTGTTTCTTTGTGCGGTTACCCATCTTGCAAGGAACTTCAATGCAGGAGTAGGTCATTCGGCACATCCAGCCTCCAAAATCCTGCCAATATCTAAGTACCCGACTGTGCCCCACTGCTTCTTGATATCAAACTCAAATTTAAACTTATCTACTGTCTCTGCTGCCACTACTTTTCCAGGGAGACAATTCAATGCATTTACTACTCTCTGAGTGAAAGACCCTTACCTTACGATCGTGTTAACTCTCCTCTTCCTACTCGAAGACTGTACAGGAGCTCCTGCTCCTGCTCCTGTCACTGTCCGTTCTTCTGAAGAACTCTTCTGCACTTATTATTTCCATAAACCTTCATTATCTTAACCATCTCTATCATATCCCCAATCGTCTCCTTTCTAATGTAAAACTCCTGTCTCCTTTGTGCGTCCTTCTCTCAAACTATTTTCGTGATCTATGGTTCCAGCCTCTTGATGCTTATTTCTCGCTCAACGTTTTTGCTCTAAACGTTTTAACTCCGTTATGCAGTCTTCTTTCCAACAAAAATAGTCTGTGGCACCTTACGTTAGTCTTTACGTAACCGGCGATTTTACTTCCTTTTATAATTGAGGTTTGTGGCTGAAAACTGGTTTATTATTTCTAACTTGATGCTAAATGACTTCCCAGCTCCTTTCATTGGCAGGTCGAATAGGATTGGAGAGTGCGTGCAGTGGAAAATCTACAGGCTTCTACTCTTCTCTCGATAGCTCAGGCTTTCAGCTAGCCAAATAAACAGTCTGCTTACCTGGAACTTACCATCTGCCTTTTAATTTACTCTTTCCTTCCTTTTCAACACTTTTTCTCCCTTTCAAATTGCACATTCTAGTTTTTTTCTAAGTTTGTGCACCGTTCTTTCAAAAATTTTATAAAGATTTTCGTGAATAATGTTTGGATTTATTAATTTTTTTTTTTTACATCATCTCAGGCTCATGGAGCAGCTGTTACACAAATCATGCAAATACATGCAGACAGAAACATTAGACAACACCGGACATGACCAGACTTAGACGGTCAGTGATCTTAGTGGAAGTGAAGTAACTACACTGAGCACTCGGGGTACTGGCGACGCCATTTTGTGACGTCGATTTTCTCACCAAAGTCAGCGGGGCGATTTAAGAGAAATCTCTCCCCATCTCTCTCTCTCTCCCCCAACTTTCCCACTTCCCCTTCTCCCCTTGAACGCTCTAACCACGACACCAGTGAGTCTGATATTTCACCATAAACATTTATACAGCTTCTGGAATCATAAATATTAATATAATATCAAAATTAAATGATTGGCCAGTGACTTGGAATCGATGTCAGAAGCTACAGCACCCTAGGAATACGTTAACATGAATGCAGGATTATGTAATAGGCAGCTCAGTTATATTTTATTACTTCGGCAGTTAACATAAACATATTCGGGGCCATATACGTACATGATGCGGATGCAACGATGGCAAGATATTTAACACCCATTTCCTCTGTATGCATATCTCTGAGAACATCTCTTTTGAGATTTAACGAGACGATCGATAGAATTCTCTCATATCTCATGAGAAATCAGACGAGATTTTTTTTGAGGTATAAAATCACATCCATCACTCTCCCCCCACCTCCCACACCACCTACATCTCTCATCTTTACAACTGGGGGTGTTTTTCCATGTCGTGGAGGAAGCATGACTCGGCTGGTGCTACCCTACAGGTATAAGTAATATTCCGCCTTTAGTTAAGGATAATCCTCTTCTTTTTTGACGCTCTTCGAAGAAGTTGGAGAAATGCCCCAAAGTACCACTAGATAGCGAGACCCCTCATTGCTTTCAAAATGACCCGTGTCGAGCATTGGGAGTATTCCCGACAGCGTTAACTGGTCCTAACTCCACAAACTGCATTAACTGTACCATGTGCTTCCAGGTACACGGTCTGTCAAGCTGTAATACTCAGTCTGCATGTCCTGCTATCTTTGCCGTGTAGGGTTTATCTTTGAGCCAACGTGATGCCATGCATGGAATGCGGATGGAAAAAGATGTAACCTTATTTTAATTTTCAAAATATACCACTACTACTACTACTACAACGACAATCCCATATTGGAGGGGCGGGGAGGTTGAGTGCACTCTTCGAGCGTGGCTCAAGTCTTTAACAAACTGGCTGGCCAGATCGGACCTGCGACTGGAGCATTTTACAGTCCAGGCACTTTCGCCTATATATGGTGCAAACACGGAAATAATTAATTAGTATAAACCTGAAATTTTCAGGATAGCTTCAGTTTTTAATTGTTTGTCACATATCCAAAGTCCCCAAGTGTCTCATGCGGTCTTCATGGTTAAAGCACCTCGTTGCCTAGCAACCATTCCCATCACTCCCACCCTCCACTCAAAACTGTTATTAAAATGCCTGCATAACAATATACAGTGTGCATCATATATAACTCGAGATGCACTCAAGGGCCACTCTCTGACTTATCCCCAGTTGAATTAAGTATCTCAACTATGAGTCATCATCCTTAGCGTGTGGTGAGTTAGTGAATCCCAAACCCATACAGTGGCTACACATTGCAGAGCATGTGACATCTCTGCTCATCTGCACACACATCCACTCATACAGCCTGTGCTGATGTTGTGTTTACCAGTAGTATGCAAACAACAACTACACAGGCAGAGTTCTTTGGAAATATGAGCAATAAATCTCGATTCTTTCAAGTTCTCTTGACACATCTCCATAATACAGGAATGCAGGTTAGACAGACAGGGTCTGATGCTGACATAGTCATTGTGTCGACCGTTCTGGAACTTGCAGAAACTGAACACACATTGGTATTGGTTGGGACTGACACTGACTTGAAGATGTCTTATTTCGAGTTAGTATAATACATGTCAATAGATTATGTTTTTATTTTGATATTTGTATGCATGGACTGTAAACACAAAATCCAGATTCTGGTTGCTATGCAGAGAGATATGTGTTAATATACGTAGTAAGTAATACATATTGTTTTTCTGTTGATGCAAACATGTTTACACGACATCAGATTGACATATTAGCGGTGAAGTGAAGTTTTATAGTACCCTCAGAACTTACTCAGGTCTTCAAAAAGACATTGCGAGGCAACGAGGTGCTTTAACCATGAAACCCGCACGGGACACTTGGGGACTTTTGAAATGTGATAAACAATTAAAAACTGAAGCTATCTTGAAATTTTAGTTTTATACTAATTATTTCCTGGTTTAAAACTTTTTTTCCTGGCCTGTTAGGTCAAACTATTTTTCAACACATCAACAAGAGCCTTTAAACATGTCACGACACCACTGCTCTGTCCGTCTCTGCGGCGTTCTGCCCCGAAGGCAGGTTCAATGCTGCCAAAGCAGTCTCTGAGCAACAATTACACTGGGTGGTTTGCCTTTGCCTTCCCAGCTCCAGCCAGAGTAGGAATTTGGAATCTGTTCAGGGTGCCAGTGATAACTTGACTTCTTTTTTAATTGCTATTATTTTTCTCTGCAAGAATGAGGCTCAAAGAAGAACGAAGTGACAAAGTAGAAAGGAATGAATGAATGAACAGTGGTGGGATAGTTAGGCACAATAAGCAAGGGAATGAACGAACAGAAAAAGAGGAGAGAGTGTGGGAGAGAGAGAGGGAGGAAGGGAGGGAATACAGTCACCTTCAAGCAAGGGGCTCGGGTTCGGTTCGGTAAGATTAATGGTGCTCCCCCAAAAAAACATATTTGCAACCGAAACCAGGATCTTTAAACGTCCACCAAATGTTTGCAGACAGGTTCCTAGTTTAATGTCCATCCGAGGGATGGAACATTTTACGATGCAACTCCCTACTTGTGAAGCACCATTCCGACAGTTTATAGTCGGGCAAGAATAAAACACAGACTAGACGGCTCGGAGGGGAGTGCGCTACCTCTAGGCAGTCCTGTTGGACATGGCTATTGACTGCAAAATATCAAAATAAATATGCCTTTCGTTATTTGTTAATGTCATAAACTTCTCAAAACCTATTTTGGCAGCAGCTGTGCATGCAAGTCTTCCAGCAATAATTGTATTGTATTATACAGTCTCTCCTCAAATCTTCCAAACCGCTCACTAACTGCAACCTCTGCATCAACATCCTCTTCACGTAGCTCTGCACTTGCTCTACATTTTCTTAATTCCCCCCTTTTCTTATTTCAAAACCTTCCTAGGGTGAGCGAGGCCCATTGGGGTTTGCAGGCCTTCCAGGGACTAAGGTATATTGATTGTTTAACCCCTGTCTTCATGTTTGAACAGTCATTTGGCCTGCACTACACCTTGTAGTTTAGGCCTGACTCGTTTTTTTTTCTTGTTTTTTCATTCTTTGTATTTTCTTTCTACTAGATGCATATTCTATGATCCAGTTTTCATTTCCTTGTTTTTCTTTCAAATATGCATTTATCATTCCTCATTTCTTATATTTCCTGTGCTGTTTTCGTATCGTCGTCGTTGCCTTGTCTATTATCCTTCCCGCACTTTTTATACCTGCCCGGCCTTTCACGTTCACTCGTACTCATCCAGGGTGAGCCAGGTGTCTCCGGCTCTCCTGGCTTCTCAGGACCACCTGGCTTACCTGGAGATCCTGGCCCCAAGGTGAGCACCCTCCTGCACTCTAATAATGGATTATGGTTCATTTTGATTACATCTCTCTCTCTCTCTCTCTCTCTCTCTCTCTCTCTCTCTCTCTCTCTTGATTAACTTTTCCTTGCGTGTGATAGAATGAGGATAGTTTGTCAAACAGCAAAGGAAAGAACAGCTTACGTCTAAGGGTGTAATTTCCTTGAGTTCAATTTTTGATACAACATCCAAAACGGTTTGCCTGATGTATCACATGAAAAAAAAATCGATTTATTTCTGCAATAACAGGAATTTGTGAAAACTGATAAGTAACAGAAAGTACAAAAATATACACCTTCTCCTTCATAATATCGCAGGCACTATATATATATATTGCACTTTAGTTTGGTAAACACAAAGATGAATGTCTGAGCTCAACTACAATCAATTCAATACTCGGGATATCATGATAACACGCCGTCACTGTTTATAAAATGGCTGACAGCATGGCCTCTAAACTGTCTAACCTGGGTTTGAATCCCGACCTGGCTATAAACTGTCATCCCGGTGTTTCACAAGCAGGGTGATTCATCACTGTGTGTGCCGTCCCACGGATGGACGTTAAACGGAAATCCTGTCTGCCGACATTAGTTTGTGGACGTTAAAGATCCCGCGATGTCCTTTGCGAAGAGTAGGCGAGCTATCGCCGGCAACCTGAGCAAATTCCAAATTCCTGCCCTATCCAGCAGAGGACACTGTCAGTGGCACAAAAGCGCCCTCAGCCAATGATGCTACGCTGCAGCCTTATGTTGCATATGAACGAACGAACGAATGAACGAACGAATGATTTGTGAAATAGAAGACGCTCCTTTAAAGCTGCCATATTACTGTCTTACCCTGCACAACCCTTCCCTAAGGAGTGATGCCTTAATAGTTGGAGAACTGTAGGTCAATGCTGTTTATTGGTTTGAATATGAGGGTCTTTAAACTTGATCAAACTTTCAGGCAGATATGAAATGTGATTGGTGAGGATATGAACCGGAATAAGTAACATCCAATCCTGTGATGTACCGAATGTACTAACAGGAATGTACATCATTTAATCTGGAAAGTTAACTCATATTATCGTTGCCTTTGCTGCTTAGTCAGAGGCTTCTGCAGACAAAGATGTAATGTGAAACATCTAATCACAATTACGTCTCATCAATTTCATTTTGTCTTCATACCTTGCCTTTAGTTCCACTTTTAAGTGACAGAGCAAAGATAATTGGACAAAAGGAGAAGGGACATCCATTGAAACTGAAGTTTGTTTGCTGCTCTATTTTTGTGTTTTCCTGTCTATCATTCTCAGGGTGCCGCTGGCATACGTGGGCTTCCTGGGCCTCTGGGTCTTCCAGGTCTCACTGGGCTATCTGGTCCACCAGCCTTGAAAGTGAGAATTCATCATGATCATAAACGAAATAAGCCTTCATACACCCATTTACCTCCAAACCGATTTTCCTCATTACTACTTAACCTTCATTACCTCTGCCACCGAAGGTGAAGGAGGTTATGGTTTCACCTCTCTTTGTCTGTTTGTTTGTTACTTGCAAAATTGAAGATTTTTAAAGTATATTCGTCAGTCGATTTTGTTATTCTGTCTGTCTGTCAATCGCCTACAGGTCACAATTTAAAACCAATCTTCACAAAACT
>CM068957.1:125596517-125608168 GCA_035128595.1 Eptatretus atami
ACTGAAATTTAAGCAGTTAAAGTCCAGTGAATAACTTGAAATGGTACAAAGCTAAGCGGTAAACTGCCAGAGGTTAAAAAAAAGTTTAGGTTACCAGAAACTGAAAAATAATGTAAATTTCAGAGTCGTAAAAAAAAAGCCCTTTTCAGGGAACAAGTAATGGGTTAGCAACTGCAGCTGTTCTGCACAATGGAAGTAAATTAAGCCTTGAAAGTTGATGCAAACAATTCCTACAGGTGTCCCAACTTTTGTTGATAAGTTACAAACCCTCTGTCTGTATAAAAGCAGTGTTGGAACAGACTGTGTTGCTGCACCCTCTGAAGCATTATTTGGACAATATTACACTACAGGAAGTAGTATATGCTGTCATAATGGCGAGAAAAAGACAATTAACAAAGGAAGACAGACAGACCATTATAACCCTTAAAAGTATGGGTCTTTCCTTTAGAGAAATTGGAAAGAAGCCAAGGTGTCAATGAGTACAGTTTCCTACACCATCAAAAGGCACTTGAAAACTGGAGGAAACTCTGACAGGAAAAGGTCTGGCAGTCCCAAAGCCACAACACAATCAGAAGACAAGTTTCTGAGAGTCAACAGTATAGGTGGTCACAGGACAGCAGCTTCAAGCACAGCTTAACACTGGTCGAAGTAAGGAAGTCTCAGTTTCAACTGTGAAGAGAAGACTTCGAGCTGCAGGTTTGACAGGTCGAGTGGCAGTAAGAAAGCCATTGCTAAGATGGAAAAAATAAGAAAAAGAGACTTGGCCTGGGCCACGAAGCACCGACAGTGGACGACTGAAAACTTGAAGAAGGTCTCATGGACCGATGAATCAAAATTTAAAATCTTCGGTTCATCACGCAAGGTTTTTGTATGCCGTCGAGTAGGTGAAAGGATGGTTCCTCAGTGTGTGACACCAACTGTCAAACATGGAGGAGGAAGCGTGATGATCTGGGGCTCTTTTGCTGGATCCAGAGTCGACGACTTGCACAGAGTGACTCGCACCCTGAACCAAAAGGGCAACCACTGCATTTTGCAGCGCCATGCAATACCCTCTGGTCTATGCCTAGTTGGTCAGGGGTTCATCCTACAGCAAGATAACGACCCAAAACATACCTCCAGGCTATGTCAGAACTACCTTAGAAGAAAAGAACAAGATGGTAGGCTTCAAATCATGGAATGGCCAGCACAGTCTCCAGATTTAAACCCCATCGAGCTGGTTTGGGATGAATTGGACAGAAGGGTGAAAGTAAAGCAACCTACAAATGCCACACATTTGTGGGAACTTTTGCAACAGTGTTGGGAAGAACTTTCTGAACAATATTTGATTTCCATTGTCGAAAGAATGCCACGAGTATGTTCGGCTGTTATATCTGCAAAAGGTGGCTACTTTGATGAGTCAAAAGTTTAGATTAAATTTTCTTCAACAAAACGTCCATGATTTCTTTTTCATCTGCAATTGTTTATTTGATCTATGCTTTAATTTCAGAGTACATTGAACCATTAAACTGCTTAAATTTCAGTAAATACTGGAAATTGGGGGTGTTCTAAAACTATATTTATATCTATATATATATGTATGTTGTATGTATATGATGTTGTTCTATCACAATCCCACAACAAAAGTGAAATGTCAAAAGATATCATGATTATAATCTTTAAGAGGATTGTGGTGTCATATTGTGACATCGTAATGTGGTGTCATTCCTACCTTGTTTGGTTGTTTCTTTTGAGATTTTATCTCTCATTTAAAGTTTTTTTTTATTATATACATATATTCTTTGCAAAGAACAGGGCAGTAGACCTGAAAGTAATACCATTTTCTTTTTATGTCTGCATTTAAAATTAATGTTCACCATCCATAACAGTCGAAATGCAATATAAAGGTTCTGATGGTTATTTTATGAATGATGGAATCCAGAGAGGAAACTAGGAATAAAAATGTCCAGTTAATTCATGTCCCAAGAAAGAGCATTAGAGGGTGGTGTTCCACTTGGCTTAACATAAATCGAGAATCATTAGAGCTGCAAGCTCTCTTATGCCGATTCCTTTTTCTTTCTTTTTTTTAACTCTTAAACGTTTCACTGATGTGCGCTATTGCCGGTTTAAATGAAGAAAATTGTATTTGGTCGCATTTTCCATCCAATCATCATGTAAATTTGTTTTGAAAAATTCTCCATGGGTAGGTGCTCTCATGTTGAAAGTTCCGTGTCACTCACTCAAGCAGTTGCAGAGAAAACAAATTTAAAAGCGAATCAAGGCGAAAAAATGAAGGTGGAAGAAAAACAAAGTCAGGGCCTCGGCCGATGTTCCAAAACATGTTCAAGGATGGTTGTGGATGCCTATTACGAGTATGTTAATTCTCCATTAAATTAGGCAGATGAGCTGACATGATATCGTCGAGGTATGTGCACTCACATTTGAACTGTCACCCAGGTGCTTCACATGCAGTGTGATTCATCATTGCGTGCACCGTCCATCGGATGGATATTTAGCCGGAGGGGCTCGTCTGTGTGCACTGGCTGTCAGTAAACATTAAAAATCCCACAGTGTCTTTCATGAAGAGTAGGCGAGTTATCATTTGCACCCTGAACAAATTTCAAATTGCTGCCTTAAACTACAGGTAGCAAGTGATCTGATCTTCAATATCCTTTGACCCAGTGCACCCTACTTGCTATCTCAGAGTGTGCTTGTTGTTTGGGCAGCAGCTGCTACACTGTAAACAACTTTGTATTCCCAGGTTGTTCGCATGTCACATGTGAATGGTGGCCATCTTTGGCTGTGAAGGGCAATTACTTAGGCAGGTTTACTTCGTAGTCTGTTGTTGAAAAGATACAGTGAGATGTTCAAAGTCATTAGCAAGTGTAGGAGGGCCAGCATAACGTTTGTTCAGGAAGATGCGATGCTACATGAAATTAACAGATTATAGTCAAAGATTATTTGTTTTACTCACATGCAATTCCTGCCATTTTAATTGGCCACTGATACACAAAGGTCAGTTTGCCAACTGTGTTATATCCTCCACCCCACTCCAGATCATCATCATCATCATCATCATCATCATCATCATCATCATCATCATCATCACTTGTCTGTCATTCTCAAGTCAGTTTAATATTTTCATGATTAACAGATAAATGGCATAAATACCTGTTTAGAAGACATTAACTCTCTGAATGGCTAGTCTGGCAGTGAGCAATCTATAGTTTTGCATTATAATTAAGAGTAGAAGTTTATAAGCACTAAAGAAAACACTCCACCTCGAGGTAGTCATAAAAGCTTAAACTGCATCCTGCTTTTTAAATTTTCATCATCGTTTTTAAGCCGTGACTTGCTTCATAATCTCGAGCGACTCCTGGTGGCTCTATGAGATGCCTCATAAGTAAGGCCATAATTAATTGAATATTTATGCATACCTGCCTGTGCACTTACATTTGCCTTTCTTTTGTCTGCTTAGGGTGAGCAGGGCCTTCCCGGTCCAATGGGTCCACGAGGCCAAAGGGGCCGCAGAGGACGCCGGGTATGTGTTACCGCACATGTGACACATATCCTTAAAACCTGAGATGAAAAGGGACAATTTAATTACTGCGGATCAACATTGGAGACTAAGCAAGCATAAATGTATCCTCGTTACGAATCCTCCTGAGGTTGAGATGTTATAGATGTCAATGACCTCGTTGGGTAGAACAGGGTGGTTTAAACCCTTTGTGGATGTGAAACTCATGGAATTTGTAGAACTAGGAAAAAGATACTTTAGAGTATGTCTTTGGATGCTTTTTTAATACACGTATTTAATTTGGGGTTTTGTGAAAATGTAGTCTTAGAAAAGTTAGAAATATAATTTATCTTAAAAGGTCCATATTAACCCTTTCTTTCTGAAACAGCATCTTTGGAAACACAAGATTAGACCAAATTTAATCGGGAGCATCTCGTATAACCTTGTCATTTCCCACCGGTGGTTGAAAGTGAAACCGGATGATCAGTTGATGCTTGGCTTGACTTAAAATGTCAACAAAGTGTTTAAAAACAAAAACCATAGTTCTTTTACAAGTCAACAATCTTAACGGTTTATCGAGTCAGAATTCATTGGTTAAGTCTCTAATTCTATTGTTTAGCTATAGACTTACTGAGCAACCTTGGTATTCAAGTCACAGTAATGTGGCAATTCCAAACAAAGTCATCAAATGCAACTAAGAGTCACAGATATTTTCTTTCTATTATTTCTGATATGAGTAAAACAAACAAACAAACAAAATCAATAAGTTGAACTCCATGTTTCAATGCTCTCGGAATGGGATGCTAATAATTAATCGTCCAAGAATCATGTTTTTTCTGTATATAAGGTCAAATGTCGTTCAGCTCAGTCGTTCAACATCGAATTATCTAAGAAGTAATAAAATCTGTTTCCTTCCTCAGTATCTATACTTTAAGAGAGGTGTGTGTGTGTGTGTGTGTCTGTGTGTGTTGGTGTTTGGTATCTCCATAAGTGGGTTTAAGAAGTTGGAAAGGAGCCCTCCCAGGTCTCAAAGTTATCCGTGTGTGTGTGTGTGTGTGTGTGTGTGTGTGTGTGTGTGTGTGTGTGTGTGTGAAAGTTGCTGGTTGCTGTTGTTGCTTGCTATCTCCACATGTGGGTGGGTTTCAGGAAGTGGAATGCAGACCAAACAGGTCTCAAAGTATCCCCCTCCGGGAACATACACGCAGACACACACATTTTTGCTTGTGGGGTTTTTCTTAAAGGCAAGGTTTACACAACTCAATCAACGAACATTCAAGACCTGAAAGAGCAGATTCAAGCAGCTTTTGGAGAAATTGCGGTCGGAATGTGACAGAAAATGTTCTGGGAGTATCGCAAATCGATGTACACCCACTGCTTGAAAGTGATGGAAATCATGTCGAAATTCATAACTAATTTTGTACACTTCTGAAATCAATAAAATTTTTACCACAAAAAACTTGAAATATGTACCTACAGTATATCCTGTAAATAGTTTGTTCGATTTCGTTTTTTAGAAACAGAATTACAGGGCTTCAAACCCGGGAATGAATAAATGGCCCACCCTACACTTTTTCGTGGCTCTTGTAAACGCTAAAACACAAAACAGATCAAGACTTAACAGAAAGAAAAGAACCGTAGAATTGAATTCCGAGTTTCCAACTTCAAACCGTTCTTCGATGACATTCAACCTCCTTCAACCTACAAGACGAGCCAGAGAATGAGATTTAATCGATAAACATCTTTAACCGTGTAATCTCCACTGTTGGTGTTTATTTATTTATTTTTATTACACGCCACACCTGCTGAACAAAATTGCAATTATACTTTGATAAGTTCATTTGTAATCCTTGTCTTTAACAGTCCTTCTCAAAGTTTCATTTCATACAAGAGTAATCTGGCAATAGAAACTCATTGTTGTACTTGATTATCTGCACAAACATCCATAAATTTAATGAAACGTGTTTATTTGGGTGAGTAAGAGTTAATCAACTCTGCTAAAGAGACTGGCACGAGAGACCGATGCGCTGTTCGTGTTGGGATTTGCATGCCATCCGGTTTTTATTAACCGAGGCAGAAACGCACCGAGGGTAACAAGCCAAGCTAAGCAAAGTTAGCAGCTGTGTCAGATTAACCGAAGCTGCCCACATGTCTTTCTTTCTTTCCATCCTCTCTCTTTTTCTCTCTTTCTCTTTCTCTTTCTCTTTGTCTTTGTCTTTCATTTTCTCTTTCTTTTTCTCTTTCTCTTTCTCTCTCTCTCTCCCCCTCTCTTTATTTTTATATTGCAGCTGCGGATTTAATACGTCCAGGTGTCTGACATGCGTTGTGGGCCTCACCAGTGTTAAATTTTCTCGGTACAGATGGATCGGTAGTAAACCATCTGCGCCTGGATAAACAGCGCAGTGAAAGCATATTGGAAAAAAGCGGTAAAAAGGGCAAGGCTTGCAGAATATGATCGTTAAAAGTCCACAATCATGAGTTGGCATCTTATTATTTTATTTGTTTAATTATGGAGATTTAATGTGCACAATTTTAGTGGCAATTCCAAGTTGCACAATGAGTTGACTGGTGTCATATGTAGACAAGACCAGGGGAGAAAGACAGATTATCCTTTCCCTGAAGGTTACTGATGAGCCAGCTGGGTTTTTACCTCTCCAATTCTATAGGAAAATGGTAATTCTCCTGAGGCTCGCTCAGTTTCCAGAAGCTTCAAATTCAAGTCCTTAATAATGCTGCCTTCAGCCAGATTTGACCTCGTAACCTCTGATACGCCAGTCTAGGCCATCATGTGCGTCATGTTCAGCGGAAACATCTCAAAGCTATCACTGCAAATTGTGGTTGGGATTATAGAATCTTACAGGAGGGGTGGTGTTCTCTTATGGATCTTCCAATTATTAATCGAGTGTAAGATGGTCTTCCACTCCCCTCCATTTCATAATACTAAAAGGAAACGACACACCATGTTCAACATGTAATTTTGAGTACACACATAATACTCTGTAAGGAGTATCCACTCTTTCAATATCCCTGTTCCGTATTAGTTTGGTGGAAAAGTAAAAAGGTATAATTTCAAAAGTCGTTTTTCAAGGAGGCAGGCAGATCATCGACTGAAATGAAGAACAGAATTTGTCTAAGGATGGTCCATGAGGAGAATCTTTGTAAAATCTGGAGTATATACTTTGCCGCCGGTAAGAGCAATGCATTGCTTGCATTTACTGTTGTGATATCAGGAGCTGCGTGTCCAATGAAAAATGGACCTGGTGAATGCTGAACTGATTATATCAAACATCAGAAATTTATGAGAAGGTCAGTCTTTAGATTTGCTGCAACTTTGTTGGTGATCAAAACGAAGCAGTTTTTCAAGTGAGTGATTTTGGGCCCTTTTCGTTGAGGAGTGTGACATAGTGGACAAATGGTGACCTCCAGAGTTGGATTCACTGAGAAGAGGAGAGAAGGGAGGAGAGGGGACTCAGCTTGGCAGAAAGCTGATGCCATCAGCTCAGTAATAGCAATTGACGTTTTCCAGGAACTTTTATCCACATGATATTATGAACGAGAGAGAGAGAGAGAGAGAGAGACAGACTTGGAATTGGGTTGAGGATTAGGAATTATGGGTTAAAATCCTGAGCTGAGCCTTTCATTTTGGATGAAAAGACAGACTTTAGGCCTTTTGATGAGATTGTCTTTAGTTTTACCTAGATGTTTGAGGGATGTCTCGGATCATGAATATACCCCAGTGACCAATGAATTATGCATATCGTATATCCCAATGAATGACCTCACTACATGCTCACTATATGCAGGTGTCCCTTAAATAGTTACCCACTTTTATTTATTGAATACAACAAGCATACACAGCTTTCCAGTTGAATATGGGACAGTTAATAGAGTAAGATTTGAAGTTTTCTTTGGTACTCAACATGTCCATCTTCTCTCTTCTCTTTCAATGCATGTCTAGAGACATTGCACAAAATTGTCCATAACTTTTGCACAGATGGCACGGGATGTAGCCTGAACAGCATTCGTGATGCGATCTCGTAGCTCATCCAAGAACTATAGGTGCGTGGCATAAACTCATCTGTCCTTGATTAAACCCAACAAAATCAATCACAGGAAGTCATGTCCAGGGATCTTGGGGGCCAAGCAGTGGGTCCTCCATGGCTGATCCATTTGTTGGGGAACGTTGACTCAAGGAACTCACGGACAGCTCGTTCACAAAAAAAAAAAATTAACGTTAATTAAAAGAGAAGGTGGACTTGCTGAGTCGTCAACAAAACTTAAAGCATTATTCAAACTGTTCCATACAAGTTTCATGTAACAGCTTGTTGTGTTCAATAAATAAAAAATGTTTACCGATTTAAGGGACACCATGTATTAAAGCATGGAAACTGGTTGAAGAGCTACATCAAGCAAGATTGTTGTTCAGGAATAGAAACTGACTTGTTTTGATCCTTCCAGGGAGATGTCAGATTGCAGTTCATGGTATTTTGCTTTCAGGCTGATGGGGTAATGTTCATCGGAGCTTCTCAAAATTTATGTTCACTCTGGACTCGACAAAGAACATGAAGGCAGGAAATTAATATCATTGATCTGTTTGCCTGTTCCCTTCTGAGCACTTATCTCATGAAACTGGTATTCCAGGTCTAAATCCTGTGGACCGTGTTGATTTGTGTATTGTTTAGTGACGTCCTTGTACTTCGTCTGAACTATGGACAGGGTCTTCCATCAAGCTTATATCTCTGTAATTCCGAAAATAAAAGTTCTGATGGAAGAGAAAGTATTCGATTTTGGTTAAAGCGTTGCAATTTCCAGTGAGGTTCTACGATGGTAGTTGATGTAAGGCCAAATAGCTTGTGGCTTAGTCCATTTTTCATCACATCCCTGAGAAATGAGCTGGCTTGCAAAGGACAACTGGGGACACAGAGTTATTCAAGAAAATGTAGGTGCACGACAAGGCAATCCTGCCCTTCCTACCCCATCTCAAAAGTACACACACATGCGCACACGCACACACACACACACACACACACACACACACACACACACACACGCACACGCACACACACGATAGAAGACAAATACAATGATACAACAGGTTACAAAGTATAAACAAGCAGCCCACTATTTTATTTATCTATCTATCTTTCCTTTTTTTCCTTATACCTGTGTTTTCTTTCTGTTGTTTGAGGATGAGGAAAGTAGGGAAAGAAGAAGATAGTGGGATAAGAGCGAGGAGTAAGCCACACAGGAGAGGTGGATAAGGGGCTGGGTAGAGAGACATACTATACATCACACTGAGGTAGGAGGCCCAGGGAGAGGTAGAAATGGATAGGGAAAGGTAGAGACAAGCCTTTGCTGCACACAACTGGATAAAGGAGCAACACAGTGGGACAAGATACACATGGTAACACACAATACCACACCACATGTGGTTAGATATGTGGAGAAGTGGTTTTCAGAATCATTGGAGAGAAGGAATTAGTCAACTGAGTGATAGACAAAATAAATCAACATCATACAATTCTACCAGAATAAATCAAAAGGCCCCAATTGCTTGTAGTATATCCCAGCTGAAGGCCTTCAGCCCTCCTTTGAGTTAGGAAGCTGAAATTTGGCCATCATAGTGAACAAGTGCTTTGGTAAAAATTTTATTTTTATTTTTTGATTAATCAATTAATTGATTAATGACTTAATTACTATTGATTTATTAATTCCTTATTTATTTTCTTTCTCATATGGCAATATCTCGGGCACCTTTTGAGCTCGGAAGCTGACATTTGGACATGACGGTAAACAAGTGATTTGGCTGTAAAAGGTTTTTTTTTGATGAATTGATGAATCGATTGATTGTTGAATTTTTTGATTAATTACTTAATTTTCAAAAAGTTACAGATTCTGATGAAACGGTGGTGATTTTGGTATGTTATAAGCCAATTGATTAAGAAATTAATTATTTTACGATTGTTATTTATTTAATTATGCAATTACTCAATTAATCAATCAATTATTAATTATACACCGCTCCCTCCCAATTGCGTCTCCATGTGCTGCACAGCAGCATCACCGGGCGCCGAAGGTACCCCAGCAATGTCGCGTGCTGGAGGATATGTTATTTATTTGACATGGGGCGGAGCGGTGTACTTTGAATGTGTCTCTACTTGTTCTCACTTTCAATTTGATTTGGACTTTTGCTCGTTTGTCAAAAGGAAGTTTTAAGGAACTAGAAATATCCAGGAAGATTGCACAGCGACAAACTTAAACAAACCTCCCCTCTTTATTTGCACTTTATATGAGAAACTTGTTTGACTGAAAGTTCACAAGACCCATCACACAATTCGGTTTTGTGTTCCACATAGCATACATATGCTGTTGTTATCGACAATCATTTGTGCCAAATGCAATCCATATAATGAATGATGATGCAAGAAAAATTTGATACAATGTACACTGTTGATATGCAGCCTGATCCCTGATCCCTTACCATCATAATTTCTAATCTTTTTGGTTGTTGAATGACCTCAACCTGACATATATAACATAGTCCTCAACCATATATATATATAATATATATATATATAATATATATATATATATATATATATATATATATATATATATATATATATATATATGTGGTTCAAGTCTGAGTCTTTCAAAATATCTGAGCCTCAATTCAATTCTCAGTCCCTAATATGTGTACTTATATATATATATATATATATATATATATATATATATGTATATATAATGTATGTATGTATGTATTTATAAAATGCCAAAAAGGCAAGCTACCTCACATTGCTCTCTTGCCCTATCCTGGACAAACTATTTTCCCCGGACATCGCCGTTGGCAGAAACACATTCAGGAGGCAGTGCAAAAAGCTATAAAGGCTAATGCTGGCCTATTTGGTCAGCCAGGAACTCAAGGACCACCTGGACCAAAGGTAAGCCTTCAATTCATGCATGCATTGTATTTACTCAGTCATCTCACTTTCCATTTAAGTCTACTTGTATGTTATCTCTGCCTCTACTGTATCTTCTTTATTCATCCTTTTTAACTACACTTAAATTGCTAAAAAAATCTCTGTGGGCCTTGCAAAATGTTCCTGACGTGACACTGAAAGATAAAATAATTGATATTATTAAGTTACCTTTATCGTTGTTGTTGCATTAATGATAATCTAAAGAAGTGTATTGAAAGGTCATCTGCAAATCATGATCTCGTAAAGTCATGGGACATTAAACTGAAGACCCGTTTGCCAGCATTAGTTGCTTAGGT
Source organism: Eptatretus atami (assembly GCA_035128595.1). Taxonomy (NCBI): domain Eukaryota; kingdom Metazoa; phylum Chordata; class Myxini; order Myxiniformes; family Myxinidae; genus Eptatretus; species Eptatretus atami. The sequence continues at coordinate 125,607,287 of CM068957.1, forward strand.
CATTAAAGATCCCATGGAGTATTTTGTATGGAATATCTGACACAGTAGTGCTCTCCTGAAATGTTGTAAGCAACATCAGTGCACTACACACAAATGAATAAATGAATGAATATAGTCAATTCCTGATGAGTGACGTCTTACTTTTGGTTCCAAGTCCTCAAGTTCAAGTATGAGTCTTTCAAAATAACTTGAGCCTCAATTCAATTCTCAGTTCCCTAAAATATTTAACAAAAAATAAATAAGATATCTCAAAATTACTAGTGTCTAATGGTTAGAGTGTCCACTCTGAGTGTGGGAGGTCGGTGGTTTGAACTTGGACTGAGTCATACGAAAGACTTTAAAAATGGTGTGTGCTGCTTCCTTGCTTGATGCTCAGCAATGAGAAAGGATAAAGCATGGACAAACAACCATAGGTTGACAACCATTACACAACCTTGGTCGGTATTATGGCCTCCTGCATTGAAGTTACTTGGAAGGGTACTCATATTATTTATTACTAGCAGAAGTCCATGGTAAAAATGCCACGATATAAAAAAGGGAAGCCTTTCATTATTGTGCTGGTTGAAAGTGCTAAAACATGGGTGGTTATATATTTCTTCATTGCGAATAAAAAAATTTATTGAGTGATTGAAGCGGCAGTCTGTTTCATATACACACCACCCAGGTTCAATTTTTGTTTTTTTGATTGAAAAAATTGTAATTCTCCTCTAGGTTTGGATTGATTTGAAACAACTTTTACCGAATAAAACTTTCTCATCAAGGAGTATTTCCGTGTTTGGGGAGTTGGGGTACATCCATCCATCCATTGGGACCACACTCTGTGCAGAGTGTTGGTGCTGCCTAAGCAGTCTCCTTGGCTGTTGGGCACAATCTTGGACAGGT
>CM068957.1:125608178-125648812 GCA_035128595.1 Eptatretus atami
GACAGGCAGCATTAACCTATTATATATCTAGAAGATAGTATTCCAAGTTTGATGTTTGCCAGACGGTTGTATGTTTTTGATCACCTATAATCTTAAAATATGACGCAGTCAAAAGGTTAACTTGCTCAGGATTTGTAGAGAACAGGTTAAGGAGCATTTGTGAACTTGTTTTGGCAACATCTGGCAACTCGTGTGTGAAGTGACATCATAGTTATTGAAAGCATTCACATTATGTATTTCCAATATTGTGGCAAACATGATATTACACGCTATATGACAGCATTCGGTGATAAATGTCTTTCATGCACAATTGTGTGTGATTGGTGCTAAAAGTTTAACATGGACGTAAATCAGTGATGGATGATGAATATGCTCATGTGCAACCGATGTTTGCGACTCATGTGAACATTACCTGTGATGAGCAAATTCATTTTGAACAACCACTGCCTCAATATGCATGATATTGTCGCAGAATTGTGCATCATTCTTTAAAGTGTGGAAACCATAATTCATTAAATTCAATGTAGTAAGGACCCGGAGAGATTCCGAAAAAAAAATTCCCGTTTAATCAGATGGCAGTCGAGATAGGATTTGCTGAACAAGTCCAGATATGTCACCCCTTCTAAGTCCCCTGTAAGTCCAAACATGCCACCATGTGATTTCCATCTCTTTAGACCACTCATTGAGCATCTGGGTGGCATCAGGTTTCAAAGCGATGAGGTTGTTCAAGGAAATGCCCTGAAATTGCTGCAAACTCATCTTAAAACCACTCACTTTTGGTCATATTAAATATCCCCTGAAATCTTTGATTGTTTCGACTGATTTTGAAACTCTGACACAGGATAATTTAAGAGATCCGTTGACTTCACCCTCTTTTTTGTTAAAACCGCCTGGATATCTTTTTTCGAACCTGCCTCATGCTATTGGATTTATCATTTCCCCATGCTGTACATTGATCATGTGATGTGACATATACTGTTTGCGGTAGTCTCCTCATTTCTTAACACTCTTCAGAATGACACATCTTGTGTGGTGATGCTTTACAGGGAGAGCCGGGCATTCCTGGGAAACTAGGCCCAGGTGGACCATCTGGAGCTGTGGTCAGTCTCTTGTGATTGTGATCATTATCATCACAATTGTCAACAATGTTATTCTGGTTGATTTGAGGTTCACATTATGAAATGGAAAGTATTTTATAATGAAAAGCTAAAGTGTATTGTCTTTTGATTATAATTACAATTTCGGAATTGTAAATTTGCATGCAAATTGGAAACATGATTGTGAAGGAATTAGAAATCATGAGCAGCCAATATACATCACCAAATCGAATTTGTTTGCCTTCAATGAATACCCAAATCTAATTCTGGTTCCCTACCTGAAGGCAGATTCAGTGGTGCCAAAGTAGCCTCATAGCCAGTGTTACACTGGATGGTTTGCCGTTGCCTTTCAATAGTAGTCAGGGCAGCGATTTGCAATTTGTTCAGGGTGCTTAGCGATAGGTCACCTACTCTTCACAAGGAACATCATACGCTCTTTAACGTCCACCAACTAATACTGGCAAGACGGTATAACGTCCATCTGAGGGACGGCACACACATTGATGCCTCGGCCTGAATACAAAACACCAGAATGGCAATTTATAGCTAGCCTGAGATTCAAACTCAGGCATCGAGAGGTCAGAGCCGAGTGTGCGTACCTCTAGGCTATCCTGGCAGCCCTCAGATAATATACTCATACATAGTGCTTAATGCTGTTTTTTTACTTTAAAAAACTTGATGTGGAAAAGATATCGATTTTTGAATTTTGATGTTTCTGAAATGATTTGACTGTTGTTATTATTTGAGTTTTCCAAGCTGTTAATTTCTAACAAGTTTTGTGCTTTTGGCTACTGAGTCAGTTTCAGTTCAATCAAGTATAATTGGCATATATGGCCAGCTTTGAAGCAAGGGAGTTTGTACCATAGACATCATTCAGTTTCTTTTACCTTAATTTAAACATTTACAGTGGCCTGCAAAAGTATTCACACCTGACCATTAATTCCACATTGAGATGAATTACAAATTATAAAGAAACAATTTTTCCAAATGAACTTTTTTTCTTCATATCATTGTTATAGTTGAAGGTAAGGATATTACATGTCAGGAATACATGAAGAAAAAAAAAACATGTACAAATCAAAATTCACTGCTTGCAAAAGTATTCAGCCCCTTAGGTCAGTACTTGGTGGAAGCACCGTTTGCAGCAATGATTGGGCAAAGATTTTTCACCATCTCACTGTGCGAAGCTGTTGGAGACATACCCAAAAAGACTCCATAGCATTCTTCACGTGAAAATTGCTCTCATTCTGCCAAGTTTGATGGGGATCGTTGAGGGACTGCAATCTTCAAGTCTCGCCATAAATGTTCATTTGGGTTTATGTCTGGGCTTGAACCCAATTGAACGTTTCGGATCAATGCTTTGAACCCAATTGACTGGGCCACTCAAGAACATATATTTGCTTCATATTCAGCCATTCCAGTGTGGCTTGAGCTTTGTGCTTCGGATCATTGTCCTGCTGAAATGTGAATCTCCTACCCAGTTTCAGATTCATGGCTGTCTCAAGCTGACAAGCTTGCCAGTCCCTCCTGATGAAAAGCAGCCCCATAACATGTTTTACCCCAACTACCATTACATGATTATTCATACCATTACATGATTTATGTCACCCCAACTCACACTTATGTAACTGTATAGGCCATTCCTTTTATTCTCGAGTGTTTTCAGAACTCACAAGACTGATATAGATTCCAGAAACATGTTTCTGCCACCACCATGCTTGACAGTAGGGATGCTGCTGACTGGGTTATGTGCGGTGTTAGGCTTGCACCAGATGTAATGAGCAAACTCTATCTGAGCTTTTAGATGCGTCTTTTTCAGTAATTGCTTCTTTCTTGCCACCTGTCCATTAGAGGCCAGCTTTGTGAAGGGAACGGGATATTGTTGATTGATGAACACTAACCCCCATCTGCAGTATAGAACCCTGCAGATCTTTCAAAGTCATTGTTGGAATTACAGTGATATCCCAAACCAGTTTCCTGCTTGCCTGGCTGCTGAGTTTGGATGGGCGACCTGATCTGGGTCAAGTCTGAATGGTGTGATATGTCTTCCGCTTCTTAATGATGTACTCAAAAGTATTTCCCCGTACTCAAAGGGATATTCCAATGAGTGAATTTGAAATCTTCTTGTAACCCTCTCCTGAACCGTGCATTTCCACCTCTTTATGTCTGACTTTTTTGGAAAGCTCCTTGGTCTTCATGTTTGCATTGTTTGTTGACCAAGTGAGTTGGACCTTAAAACTCCTTAGACAAGTGGGGGAGTTTAATTTTTAAGTTAAACCACTGATTAGATACACGTTAAACCTATTATACTTTTTTGGAACCTGTCACACAAATAATTTGCTCCTGAAGTTATTTCAGGTTAATTAGGCAAAGTGTTTGAATACTTATGCAACTGAGAATCATTTGATTTTTCTCTGTTAATCTAACTTGTTCACATTTTATCTGCATTTTTCTCTATCTCTCTTTTTGAGACCACTTTTTTGGGTGGTCGCTAGAACTATACCCGGTTTATTCTCAGGTTTTCCGTCTGTCTGTATGTATGTAATGGACAGCTCTGGAGGCCAGAGGAGTCAACCAATTTTGATGAAACTTGACTGGTAGGTTCATACCAGAATCTAGTTGTATGCTTTTGAGCACCGTTGCTATGGACGCCACGTTGCCTAGCAACGGGACTTTGACATTTTTGAAAAATCCAAAAAAAAAAAAATCGAAAATAAAAAATCGGCTTCCGTGCTTTTATGCGCACTATAATAAACCTCTTTGTCAAAATTTTCAGCCCGATCCGTCAAAAACTGTATGACTAGTATGCAATTACATAGCGACCACCCATGTCGCCTACCGGCTTGTCTCTTTATCACTTTGGAGTAGTTTGGAGGAGGAGGAGATTGGGACCATATTCTATGCAGAGCATTGGTGCTGCTTAAGCAGTCTCCTTGGCTGTTGGGCACAATCCTGGATGGGTCCCACTCCGACACAGTACACCAGCATGCTGGCACTCATTTTCCGACCTCGGAAGGATGACAGGCCGATTTAACCCCACCTGTTTTAATTCAACAGCTGAGTGGGATTTGAACTCAGGACCCAAGGATCCAAAGCCCACCACCCTAACCATTAAGCCAACACCAGGAATAGTAGTTTGTGAAGACTCTATATATTAAGTTTGATTTGAAAACATCATAAAATAGCTCAGGTGGCATCAAAATGTGAAAACTATGGAGGAGGTCAATACTTTTGCAGGCCACTGTATACAGTAAAACCCCAATTTGTATCTTCCCTTTTTACGTTGTTTCACAAATATGTTGTCACGTTATTCATACCATTACATGATTTCTGTCACCCAACTCACACTTATGTATCTTTACAGGCCATTCCTTTTATTCTCGAGTGTTTTTCAGAACTCACAAGACTGATATAGATTCCACAATACATCGCAAAAGTACCAAGTCAGGAGATCACAAATTTGCATAAAGAACTACTGTACTTTGCTTCGCTCATTCAAGAAATGTACTGTACTGTCAATTGGTTAAGAGGTATCGTAAAAGTGCTACCGTATAAGTTAAATTTGATGTTATTCATGGAATGGATGCTGGTGAACATGCAGTTGATGTTGCCAGTTTATTTAGTTTACCTCCGACGATGGTGTATACCATCGATCATTGAAGAAGGAGGTAGAAGAAGTCCTGTCCAGTTCAACTGCCTCAACCGCTTCCAGAATAAGTTTATTTTTATTTAAATATGTGTAGTAATTAAAAAAAAATTAATGTGTATTTGATTACAACTGCCATTAATCAAAAAGGGTAATATCATAGGTAAAAAGTGAAATATAATACTTGAAGTAGCGACGTTAGGAATGCATCCCCTGCTTATTCCATTAATTTGTATGAGAAAAATTGCTTTTATTTACGTCGTTTCGATATTAGTCGCACCTTTCAGGAATGCATCCCCGACGTAATCCACAGTATTACTGTACAGTATTTACTGTTTGTTTGTGTGAAACTCAAATAGAATGCACAGCGTACTGTAATTTGCTTTCTGCATCTACCTGTTTTTCACACAATTTATCTTGATCTCGATCTCTCGCTTCATTCCAATGTCAATCTTCATTTTGGTCTCAATCTCAATCTCCCTGAGTTCCTATCACTTGAAAATAACCTCAGATATAACATTACATGATTTTCCATCTGACTTCTTGTGGTGTTGTACTTTGCAGGGGAAGGCAGGCATTCCTGGGAAACCAGGACCATCTGGAGCTAGGGTCAGTCTCTTATGATTGTGATCATTGTCATTAACATAATTACCATCACTATTGTCAGTAGTCACTTAACCTTATACCAACTGACTTTTGAATAATTTTTTGGATTGCATCATAGGTTGCTGCATCTAATATCATGGAATATCATTCCCTTTCCTATCAGTATCTAATATCAGTACTTTTTAATTTCAAAGATGATATCAGATATGATGGAGCAAGTGGATGAAACAAATGTGCGTATTTTATGGATAGGGATTCCAAAATATATGTACGTATTTCGGGTTTATTTATTGGGGACATAAAAATATTAATCAATTGTGAGGATGTACAGTGGGGTCATTTTGACAGTTAAATATCCTCTTTCAGAAAATAAAATAATTCCATCAACTATTGTCAATGAGGCAGTATTTAAACTACAAATAATAACTCCTTCATTATATCATAAGCAGGTGCCTTTGAATAGAGACTGTTATCCATAATGTCTTCTTGGTTCACAGCAGCGTCTAACTAGCCCTCTTGGCCCTGTCTGTCTTGATTTGACATAGTGACAAACTGCTATCAAATCTTTCGCTTACTGCGTGCTCTGCAATCTTACTTTGAAGACACGGTCTCCCATGCCTCAGGTCCAAATCCCACTCCTGACACCAATGTGACGGTCGTCACCTGTGGATAACACCAAACAGCACTACAAGTCTTTACAGACCCCAATTGCCTTTCATAATGTTAACCTCGAGCTGGCTCTCAGGTCCAAAGCTGTGTTACCATTACAGGTGAGGTTACCATTACGAATGGGTATTGCACCAGCAGTCACGTGACAGAACTTACCTGATCGGCTGAGCAGGACCACGTCATGCACTGAATTATTTTCTACAGCCAAATTGTGCTAGACCAATTGGTCATCAGCTGTCATATGCCAACATGGAGACGATCAGGAAAAGTCAGGACACAAATGTGTTTTATGGATGTAATTAAATTTAGCACTTATTTACAAAGCAATACACAAAGCACATATTTGCAAGGTAATACAGCCCCCTTATCCCCAATGCATACATACCCACCTTCAGATTCCTAAGCAATCACTTTACAATATGGCCGGCCTCATCCATCCAAGAGAAATGAGTGAGAGAAAGGAGAGAAAGAAAGAGAGAGATGAGTATGTGTGGCCGAACCCCTCCACAGCTGGCAGCAGCTCTGCAGAGCTGAAGCAACCTCCCTGGTGTAAAAATTGCCGGGGCTCCCCACAATTCTCGGTCCTCATGTGCACCACATTGGTCCTGGTCAGCATGCTCCAAGTGCAATACAGCAAGTCCGCACTTCCACTCCAAGCGCTGCATGTCAGGCGAGGCACAGCAGGTCCACACGTCTGCTCCAAACGCCGAATGTCAGGTGAGGCACAGCAAGTCCCATTGAAAAGCCAGATGACACTCTGAAGCTTGAGACCCAATAACATGGACGAGACCCCAGAAGACCATGACACCCAAACCAAGCTAAGTTGAGGACCAGTCTTAGCTGAGAACCAGTTCATAAAACCAGTTCATTATGTTCATAAAACTCGTGCTTTTATTGCCCCACAAAAGCTCGGGCTCTGTCTCCATTGGCTGGCACCTTCTGGTACCCTACAGTGGTCATCTCCCGCAATTTTTCTTCACGATAGCTCAGGCTGACCTCCCTGGCAGATTGGTCCAGCTGTGACGGGACATGTACCACTTTTGATCCGGCTTCATCCTGGCGCAGATTGGTCGCTTCTGAACTGGCTTTATCCAGTTTTGAGAGGTTCCGGGAATAGACGCGATTCCTGGTGCAATGAACTAACCTGGTTCGGGAGGCTTGAGGAAGCGGGAGGAGTAGTGACAATGCCAGTGCAAGTGCTGAAAGGACATGTTCTGCACTCAAGAGTGTGAAGGAGAGAGAGAAAATGAGAGAGATTGGGAGAGAGAGAGAGAGAGAGAGAGATAGAGATAGAGATAGAGATAGAGATAGAGATAGAGATAGAGATAGAGATAGAGATATAAAGAAGTTAGATAGATGGAGAAATGACTGCACACACAATCGTCTGTCTAATACACTCGCAATGCATATCTACTCACATGCAATACAGTACACTTAACTGAACAAATACTATGAAATGATAATCATTATACCAAATATTGATTATTTTACCCCCTAGAAGCCAAACACTGCAACAATATGATGCAAGTTCCACTCTCCACAAGCAGAAAGTAGTCTTCGATTGCATCACAGATAAAATGGAATATTTTTCTAAATGTTGACTAAATCCCAGGGTTATATAACTTTTACATGTAGTACATACAATATACTGTATTGCTTGAAGTCAAGAACATTGTGATAAAACTGACAAATCAATGTCGGCTGTGAGAGTAAACCTCATGCCTTTTAGGTGAAAAAGAGATGCCATTCCTACTTAGCTATCAAACCATTGCATAGTCAAAAAAATATACTATCAAAAATAGTTTGATGTTTTTCCTGGGTTGCCCCCAGAATCATAACTCACTTCCTTTAAAGGGGCCAAACTGCGAAACACTTAACTCCCACACACCATCAATCATATATAACATTACATGATTTTTCCATCTGACTTCTTTCCATTTCCATTCGGGAATTAAGTCATCAGTGTGGCGTGGTCAAAGTAGCTTACCTGACCAATTCATCGAGCACACGATCAAACAAGTAATGGACGTTGTCCTGATGGCCCAATTCTTCCTGATGGCTACCTGTGTTTGTTTTCAATGTATTGATTGATTAAAAATTAATCACTCACCGCCCCCCCCCCTCCCCATCAGCAATGGATGAGCTTCCTCATTCTATTTTTTGATGGATTGTCGCTCCTCCAACAGCCTCGACTTTGTATGCAAATAAAAAATATTCCCCCTGAAAATATTGTGTTTCAGAGCCAAAAACGACATATATTCCAATGGAGTCAGGATTCTCACCTACTGTTGGGGAAAATGTGTTATAATGACTGAACTAGTTCGAAAAAATACTCTTTGAGGAGATAAAGCTTTGAGGAGATTAAAAAAAAAACCCCGTCATAGAAGAACCGCTCCTTTGACATCTTCAGACACATGAGATTGCAGAGATAGTTTTTCATTGGCTCAGGGTCACATTCGTAGACAGGTTGCCACTCCGATGCAGGATATTCAAATGGCTGATTCTTCCCAGTAAGCTGGTACTCATTGTGCCAACCTCAGAAGGATGACAGGCTGAATTGACCAACTTGGTGTTATTTTTATAACAGCACAACAGCGGCTAGAACATAGGACACTAAGACCTCAAGGCAGTACCTTAACCATTAAGCCAACACCAGGCTTTTGTCACATCTTGAGGCCAAACAAAGTTATTGAACAAATAGTATCATCCATGATCCATCACATCATCATGTTTGACTTGAGAAAATACGAATATGGCAATGTAAGGATAGAACTAAATACTGTACATGCAGTTTTTTTTCTGATTAATGTTCTTGTTTGTTTGGCTTATCGAAGGAGATCCTATGAAATTCCACCTGTAATCAGAGGTTTCATGTTGCTGACCTTCCTGCCATTATCAAGGCATGTCAGATACAGCCAAGTCGTTCTGAGGCTGCTTTGAGAGGAAGTCTGGTGCCCTGAGTTAGAATACTCTGACCAGCCATAAGTTAGCTAGCCAAATGTCCTGGTCACAGAGAATTCTGGTCCACCGGTGTTTATTGCCAATCACCGAACGAATATCAATAACGATACTTGTACAAGTCATGCAGAACATCCCATTCATTTGGTTTTGTCGTGCTGTTAAAAATGATTTTTTGTTTCAAATGATATCTTTCTTTACTCTTCCTCCCCTTTTGCACTACCTCTTATATAATTTTCTCATTGACTGTTTTGTCTTTTTCACCTCGTCTTCCCAAAAATCAGGCTCTTCTCGGCCCACCTGGACCCAAGGTGAATGTCCATGTATGCAGTATGCAGACAGACTCGCACATTTAAATAACCTCTTGTCATGTGACTCTTATTTTCTCACCATTTCCAACCCCATTTTTTGCCATAGGGGGAGATGGGATTTCCAGGTTCTCCTGGCCTTGATGGAAAGCAGGTATCCACAATTAATTTCCTTACACTTGAGATATCAGTCGTATCTTTTCAGGCTGTTTTACTCTCGTATTGTTAAGTCTTGCATCCTTAGATATTTGCCACTTATGCTGATGATAGTACTTCATTTTATCATACTAGTACACTCACTCCCTATGGGAATGACAGAAAGGGTCATGTTATTATCCTCTCTGGGGTATATAGATTACAGTAAATCTAGGCTCAGGTCTGTTAATCTGTGGTGGACATGATAAGCAAAGAATGCCTCAAGTATGTCGGGATTCTTTTGGTTTTGTGTTAAATAGCAGTAGCAACTGTTTAAAAATGTAATCGTACATGTTTGTGGTTTATGGTGTTTTTACTTCTGGTAGGTTTGCCCCATGATAAGCCATTTATACACATTAACACGGCGTTTGTTCAAGGAGAAAAACTCCCTTGAGAATTCAGGGGATATTATTGTATTAATATTGTTTTGTAAGAACATTTAACATGATGCTATTATCATTCGTGTTGTTATTACTTTTGTTATTAGAAGCGGCTTTGGAAGAATGCCACAATTATCTGTCTTAACATGAATATACACCTTAACACAGATTTTTTTCCCAAGACGGAAAACCCCCTTGGGGAGGGGGCAAATGAAGTCGCTGCAACCTCCATCATGTGACCCTTAGTTCTGTCAAGTTTGGTTGAGATTGTTTAAGTTAGGACTGAATGCATTGCAGTCAAAAAAGAAGTCAGACAGACAGACAGACACGAAATTACGTATTTTAGTGTGATGATGATGATTACATGAAAATTTCATGTGTTTCTCACAATACAAATGCAATTGAAAAATACTCCCATTAGTAATAACATGTAATTATTTATTTATATTTCCACACATTCATTCTTTCATTCGGAGACGTTGAGATGTTGAATGAATGAATGTGTGGTAAAGGGGAGGGGGCGGAGGTTAGTGAGAGACATTGGTGCTTCAGTTGAGAAAATGTAGAACTTTGTAAATGAAGAGAAAGGTGGAGAAGAGGGAAAAATCAAAGGGTAAAGAGGCGGTGAAGATGAAGGCCGTAGAAAAGGAAAAGTCATTTTGAGAGGATTTAAAGTAAGAAGGGAATGCATGGAGGACAGGTGGTAGGTATCAGATTCTGCCAATTTGTGGACATCTTTTTTAGATATCAATTTTTAATATTTTCATCATTTTACTTTACTCCGTTACCATCACTAGAACAGAACTCAGTGGAGCGCATACCTCCACCAGACTGAACAGTTTACGTTTTGTATCCCACTGATAGGCCGGATCTGCATCTGACCTTAACCAATATCTCATCGGCTTGTTCTTATCACCTACCCAACTCATACACCAAGTTTTGCCATAATCCGTCCATAACTTTTTCAGATGTCCTACTCACAGACAGACAGACAGACAGACAGACAGACAGACAAACAGGGGTGAAAAAATAACCTCTGTCCACCTTTAGTGGTTGAGATAATGATGATATTTTAAGAGACCATTTGACATCAGCATAATTATCCTGGTGTTGGATTAATGGTTAAGGTGGCTGGCTTGAGATCTTACGGTCTTGAGTTTGAGGCGCTTTCGGTCGTTTAAATAACACCAGGTGGGTTGACTCAACCTGTCATCCTTTGGAGGTCGTCAAAATGAGTACTAGCTTACTGGTAGCAGGGGCACTGCATCAGTGGCACAGCCACGCTTCCAGAAATGATGTAGCCAGCATCAACAGTCTGCATATGAAACAAAAGCAACAAAACTAACAACAACTTCAACATAATGATCCTGCCACTGTACTTCACATCACAGGGTGCACCAGGGGTGGATGGTTCACCCGGACCCAAAGGAGACTTTGGACCTCACGGTCTTCCAGGATTGAAGGGAGACAAAGGAGAGTTTGGACTACCTGGACCAAAGGTACAGTTATTTCCTTGGAGTGACTGGTTTTCTCTGCTTGAATTTGAATATCAGTGGAGAGCGAAACAGATCTGAGTAGCATTGCCATTGCACGACAATGAAATGTTCTTTGCTCTGGAGGACAGCTACATATTACAAATCCAAAATGTTGGAGAATCAAGGTTACTTGCTGTAAATCAAGTGAACTGCATTTTTGTGATGACAGGGTGAAGTAGGACAGAATGGCATGCCAGGGAAAAATGGAGCACCTGGACCTCGAGGTCCACTGGTAAATGAGTGTAGTTTCACCTCCTGAATTCTCCAATTGTTGTTAAAAAATTGAGTTGAATCAGACTCTAACTTCTATGTTGCTGCATTGCTAGTATGGCAGCACGGCATTGTGGGTAGTGCCATCTTCTGTCGGAAACATGATCTCAGCTGTCCCTTCTGCAATCATGTCTCCAAAGTTTTCCCTCTTTTATTTAATTTTTTCCTTTTCCATACCTCTTGCGAACTCTCATCTTTCATATAAAGTTCAATGCCATCTTTCTTACCTCACAGGGCGAGAAAGGAAAACCTGGGAACATCATAAGCAATCATAATCTGCCAGGAACAGTGAGTGTCTCCATTTTTGTTATTCAAAGAAATTGTGCTTTGCTACCCAACCCACCTGCAATTCTAATTGTTGTCCTTTTGCAGCAGATGACCCTTCATCAAGGACTTCCAGGTCCCCCTGGTCCTCCTGGGATTATGGTAAGTTTATCGCATTTGGGAATTCTCTACAGCTGAGTACCAGGGTAGGTTAGAGATTGTGTGGTATCAGTCCTGAGTTCATGTACAGTATATTTGTTTCTCGTTTACCACCACCTTGGTGATGTCACATTATGGATACTATACCCTGGAACTTAAATTTCAATGGTTATTTGCACAATTTTCTATTTCTTAGATTTCTGTTAATTTCTCCTTAATCAGACTAGGTGGTGTAATAGAGTGTCCACTGTGAGTCTGGGGGGTCGGTGGTTGGAACCCTGGCCGAGTCATACCAAAGACTTTAAAAATGTGGTGTGCTGCTTCCTTGTTTGAGGTTCAGCATTTATAAAGGATAGAGCACGGACAAACAACCATAGGTTGACAAAACTAGCGCAGGCGTTGATGGGCCTAATGGCATCTTCTTGTGTCAAAGTTCTTTACAAAGAAACATCATGATCATTATTAATTGTTACATTACTTTGAACATTAATGATTAACTCACTCTCTCCATCTTAATTAATTCTCTCTCTCTCTCTCTCTCTCTCTCTCTCTCTCTCTCTCTCTCTCTCTCTCTCTCTCTCTCTCTCTCTCTCTCTCTCTCTCTCTCTCTCTCTCTCTCTCATTGCAGGGGCCTCCTGGTCTGCCTGGACCCAAGGTGAGGTTTATGGGCTGTTCATATGGTTGTGTTTCCTTTCCAGTTCCTGTTTCCAGTTTCCTTCTTGCAATCATTGGAATATTCCTGCACCAATACACCCAACAAAATACAGTAGAGTCTCATTTTGAGGAAGAACCATCTTTCAGAAAAAAAAATTGTCAAAATAATAGCAAAACATTTAAACAGTGTCAAGATCAGTGATGAATCATTTTACTATCGAACTACCGTAAGTTCACTGGCAGGGAAAGTCTGCATTTTAATTTCTAAGTTTGAAATAACACAACCATTCAATGTGAGTGGCAAGATTTGTTTTCTTCCTTTTGGAGGTTGTAAGGGAGAACAGGATGATTTGACCCTTCAGGACTTTCCTTATTCCAATCTGCCTTGAATGTGAAGGGTTCTCTCAATATTTGGACTGATTGTACAACGTTTTGGACAGATTGGACAGATTGCATACGATTGTACAATGCCTTCATCTGAAATAGCATAAATATTGCGGCCCTTGTGGATTGGTGCTGCTGTGTCCCAACATTCCCTCCTTGAGACATCAGTCTCCATTGGCATCATGTGACCTGAAGCTCTTTTGTAAGGTCTTACTTATCCATTCATTCATTCATTCACACCATGCTCTTTACAGATTGTCAGTTCTTCTGAAGCAGTTTCTTTGGCAAGGGTTATAATTCTGCACAGATCAGCACTCTGATACCCATTACTCCACTGAGTGTGCAGGAATTTTGAATTTGTACATGGTGTTTGCAATAGCTTGCCTATTCTTCTTCAAGGACATTGTGGGATGTTTAGAATGAACCTTAATCCAGCAAATAGGACACCAGATTCAACATACTGTACATCTCATGGAAGGCACAGATATTGATGCTTCACCATACATGCGAAACATCAGGACAGGAGTTTATAGCTAGATTGGGATTCAAACACAGGCTCGACAGCTAACAGATGAGTGCACATACCTCCGGAATCATCCTTCCAATGTATCCCCAAAACTCAGATGGACTATCATGAAATCATCAAAATTATTTTTCGAAGTATTTTCATATGGCCACAAATTTATTTGGGTCAATAATACTCAAGGTTCCATAATATCCCGTTCTCCCTTACATACTTACTCTCCATTTATAATTTGTCTTACTGTCTGATGTTAGTTAGTTCTGATGTTAGTTCCTTCTGATGTTAGTTCCCATTTGGAATCTGTCTGTAATAATAACCATTTGATACTTAATTTCACCCCTTTGTTAGCATCATAACTCGTAAGACTGATACGTGAACAATGCAGTTTGCAAGGTAACGTTGTTTATTGTTGTAGGGTGAGCTGGGTTTTGATGGCTTGCCTGGACCAAAGGGCAGCACTGGTGCGAAAGGTGAACGTGGTGCCTTGGGTCTTCCGGTTAGTGCCACGACCGCTTATGCTAACACTCGAGGAAAATGGAAAATGCAACATTCGTGTAGGATGACAGTGATTATTGTATTGATTTTAATTGTAGTGAAGATCACATGTTGAGTAAACAAATTGCAAAGTCCCTTCTTTCAAATACCTCTTGGTACTTTCATTAAATCAACGAAGAATGCCTTTTTCTAGGGGAGATGATTGAATAAGGTGGGGCAAGTTGGTGTGTGTGTGTCTGTCTGTCTGTCTGTCTGTCTGTCCGTCCACTTTGGTCCTTTATTCAGTGTCCTGAACGTTTTTCATTTCAAGCTTCCCACGACACCCTTAGCCAGAAAGCCCTTTGGGTTGGAGGTTCAGGATACTAAATATATAACTAGGATTGGGGAGGTTGTATATATCGTGTTTGGGGGAGGGATTTTATCCAATTGTTCCCAACAAGAGCATCTTGCCCCACCTTATTTTAATTGCATCTACCCCACGACCGGCCACATGCAAGTGTGGCACGAGAGCCACCTTATGCATGCTTTTGTGGTGTGTCATGGTTTGCTGTGGTTTTTATGTGGCCATTAACTCGTGAGCCTCATTTAATTCCCACCGTGGCATAGTGCATCACATGGGCAGCCCACTTCTTCGCCACGTGTTTTCCATCAGCAGGGTCTCTCTCAATGTCCACACGGCCATCTGGCACTCAATTGCTAATCCTCTCAGCTTTGATGCTCCGGTAATTATCCAAAATCTCAAATTTTGCCTCCAAGTAATCTTTGACTCAACTTGAATGTCTTTCAGAACTATCAACCTATTTTGAGTCGGTTGGGTTTTAAATGTGTACATTCCAGGCGTCTTGTTGAGGCAATCTGAAGGTTAAAGCTCACTGATGTATCCTTAAATGAGCACAGTAAGTCACCTGTTGCCAGCTCTTCTTTCCTTGAAAGCCTTTTTTTGCCCAAGCAGTGTGTTTTCAAGCTATAGGTGTTCTTCAAAGTAAAACAAGATGGATAGCATGTGAAAGTGGCCTGATCTGGGTCTGGTTTAACTTACATAACTTGTCAACATCAAGAGTGATGCCACTTTGATGAAGAACATTGAGAACAGAAGAGAAGAAATTCATTAGGTGAAGTCAAAAAAACCTGTTTAAAACAAATGACCTGCATTTCACCAACCACCGAAGATAAAACTCTTCAAGACTTATAAACTAGGCTGATAAAACCTTATTTTTTTTTAAAAAATAGCTCGTGCTCTTCTTATTTTTCCTTTTTACCAATGTGTTCCATAATGTCTCCCTGACTCTGAAACCCCCACCCCTCTTCTATCCCACAATTATTTGTTGTGAACTCTTTTACTTTCACTTACTCCAACATTTCCTTCACTCTCCCCTCCTCCGGCTCAATCGCAGGGCCACATTTCACCTCCCGACCCACATTTACAGTCCTAACCAACTACACACAATAAATGAACCCTTGCTCTTTGTTGACCACTCTGATTGAAAGGTGACTAGACCAGTTCATTTTTCAAAAAGAAAACCTGGTCCCTGCTCATTCGGCCCTTTAGTCTCACCTTTCCCTGCTTACCTCCACCTGTGTCCTCCTGTGTTTGCTTTTCCATCTTTCATCAACTGGTCCACCGAAATCAGAGGTTTCACTTTCAACTTCACAGATTTGTCCATCCAAGCTACTGAAATCGACTCGGATATTGTATGTCTTACTGAAGCATCTCCCCTAATGCCAACGCACATCTCCCCTAATGACAACCATTCTGGACCTTATCCCATCAAACCTTTCCTCAACATTGTCTTGCTCCTCCTCAGCTCATCAAGGCTCTTCTGGCCATGTGTTGGTAAAAGCGGATAGATGTCTCTTTGATAGTTATGGGAGAACCCACAAAGTGCAGATGTGTGCAAATTGGTAAAGATGATTGATTTGGCTTAAAATCCACTCTCCAGTCAAGACGGGTCCATCATTACATCAGCTCCAAACATTGATTAATCCTGGAATTTCTTCTACAACAGACTAATTTTTCTTTTTCACAAGTTCATCCCATCACACATTAACTTTTCTGTCCATTATCTCGACCCTGGTACACTGATGTGTGTGGTGAGTCCATCGCAATAAATCAACTTGCATTCTCCTTCTGGAAGGCAAGCCCGACTGATTTCCACACAGCTCAGAAACATTGTGTATCTGTCTTACGAAGGGCCAGGGCCAAACAATAGGCTCACCTGCAATGCAAATTCTCCAACCTCACACCATCCTCCATTGCCTCATGGGAGCTTGTCAGGTCTGTCTCAAGTGCACATTCCCCTTCCATTCCTGACCTCCAAAAGGACAGTGTCATGTTGGACACGGCCTTTTTCGGTGAAGACAGAGTTCACAAGCTCTGCTTTTTCTCGAGCAAAGGTTCCAAATCCGTCTCTTCCTGTACCCCATCACAGAATGCTCCCGACCGTATGTGGACTTCTCCCCCACCATGGCAGGAATTTTCTTACTGAGTGCTACTCCTCTTCTGCAACCAGTCCTGAAGATACAAGTGCTCTAATCCTAAAGAACTGTGTTTCAGTATGAACATACCCTCTCTCCTCTCTCTTTCATAGGTCCTCTATTTTTGAAAGCCACAAACGGCACGCCTATCCCTAATAAATGCTCCAAAACTGATTCCTTCAAATATAGACCTCACAGCCTTCTCCCCATCATAAGCTAAGTACTTTAAGTCCATCATTACAGCCAACTGCAAGTATTTTCTCTTCTCTATTTCACTAATCTGTGACAACCAGTTTAGCTTCTGACCTGATTTCCACCTTGGATATGTTACTCCTTCTGACACAGCAGTGTATGGATGCCTTGAACCACAAGTGATAGGTTAGACCAATCTGTCTATATATCTCCTGTGGCACTGTCTGGCATTTGATTTCTAAGTTGTGTTCTTTTGGTATTCAGAGCACCCTGCTAAAGTGATTGTGTCTGACTTCCTCTATGAGCAGAAGCAGGAGGTGGCTCTTGATAGTGTCCTTTACTCTGATCTTTTCCTTTTTAAGCCGCAGTCTCACAATGCACCATATTATGGCCTACATTATTATTGATCTATGTCAATGATATAATTTATTCTATTGAAACCAACTCGACCTTTTGGACAATAATTCCACCATGTACAGAACAATACATCCCACTTGTGAAGAGCTGGACACTACTGAATCATTTTTGTCAGACCTGGACAAGATGAGCTGCTTGTCAATACTTGGAACATGACGTCCAATGCTGGCAAGTCACCCGCTCTCACAGTCTCTCCACAAGGGTCGGTAATCAAACGATCCAATCCACTTCTCTGGACAGTCACTTTAAGAGGTACAGCCCCTGGGACTCCTTGGTATCACCATCTGCCATAACCTTTCATGGTCAGATCATATCACCAAGCAATTATCAAAGGCGAGTCGTTGCTCGGGTATCCTCTGAAGAGCTAAGACATTCATTCCTGAGCTGCACCAAGCTCATCACGGTGTACAAGACTTTCATATTGAGCTCCATGGAGTATGGTTCTCCTCTCACCACCTTGTTCCTCTTGAGAGAGTTGAAAACATAGTCTTCTGCACCATTTTTTATCTCAAGACAGGAGGGAGGTTGATTCCTCGGGACTATCACTCTTCCACCAGCAGCAAGTTGGTAGACTCTCTTGTTTCTATAAGCTTGCAGCTGGTCTTTGTCCTCCTGCCCTCTCTTCTGTATGCTTTCCACAATGCAACCCAGCCATGCACACATTCCTCAAGAAATCCTCACTTGCTCACCTTCCCAAAGTCCAGGCTGGCTGCCCATCCACATTCATTCATCCCCTTATTTCTCCGATTGTGGAATTGTCTCCCTATGTCCGTTGTCTCATCCTCCCCACTTCGTTCTTTAAAATGTTCTTCGTTCTTCACCCAATCCCTTCCACACACGTTGCTTCTTTCCCATCCTTTTCCTCGCTGGGCTATTATTATTCGTTTTTGTGTTATTTCTTCTTTCTTTGTTGTGTATTTCCCTTACCCCCTCCCCATACCTGTTGGTAGTCTGTAGACCCTTTGTCGTTTTGCTCCTCAATGAGCCTAGACCCTTGTAAAACAAACAAACAATCGAACCCTGTCTTTATCTGCATATCATTTTGAGAGGCAATTGATCAGCATTAACATTTAATGTATCCTGCAATTTTCCAATGCTGCATAATATGCTTCAACCTCAGAATGTTTTCCAGCTGCACAGCAAAAATGTGCATCTTTCTAGTCTTTCCCAAGAAAACAATTAACAAAAAGAAAATGTCGATGGTGTGTTTTACTGCTTCCCTTCAAAAGAAGAACCCAAACCACTACCAACGAAATTTGGGAAGTCTCTATGGTCACATGGGTTTGCCGTCCCTCATCCTTGCTGTGCACCGCCACCATTTCCTCAGCCATTTCACTGAACGCTTTACCTTGTGTTTTCCATGCTCGTCACACTAACCCCATCCCAACACCTCCCCTAGGGGGCTTCGGGCTTAGATGGGCATCCAGGGATGCCGGTGAGTAGCCCTACTCAAGCCCCTCTCCACTCTTGCTTATCTGCTAATGCAATGCACGTATCCCTGGCTGCGTTCATCAAGTTGCATTTATTTACAGATGATTCATGGAAAAAATTGACCATTTGTACTCCTTGCTTATCGGAATGCCAGTGTACAGACCATCATCAATTTTCATGCTTCATTTTAGCAAGACAAAAAGTTATTTGATAAACTCTATATGTTCGCAATGATATGTTAGACGTACCTTTGGCAACTTTTAAGTATCATCGCTTGTAGACGATTTTGAACATCTTGCCTTTTCAAAAAGCACTCTCCATCATGAATTAATTTTTTTACCTTTTTGTCTCGTGCCGAGTAAACGTTGTAATGGATCACTTATGTTCAAAGGTCTTGGTGGCTGAGGTGCAGTTTGGTGGTAAAGCGATACCCGTGAAGCACTCAGACTTTCCACATCCTCCAAGGGAAAGCAAAAGCTTAGCCAGACGAGATATCTGGAAAAATCGATATCTGAAAATCAATCTTGTAACACGTGTGATCAGCTTAATCGTGCAGAAAACAACGGGAATCGGAAAAGGGAAAAGTGATATAAATATGATGGGATTGAAACTTTTAAGTGGTAACAATGAAAATGGTTATTTCTAAATTATTGGACAAAAAACAAGATTGTGGCCTTTAGGTTTTGTGATGTGGATCTGTTTGGGTGGGGGGGGGGGGTTAGGGGTTGCGGTGGGGGTTTAGCTGATGCACACTAATTTCCAGAACCACCATCAGCCCAAAACCTTTGTTGCTGTCTTTGTGATCCCCATAGCATCTCCTCACAACATTTGGTTTCACTCAGGCATTGCTACCTGGATGAACCCAAATGGATGAGAGGCAGAGAAATGGAGACGTTTGAGGAAGTGAATGGCAGGAAGGGGTGGTGATGCAGCAGGAAAGGAGAAGAGAGAGAAATCAGAGGGAAATGATTGAGAAAAGAATATTTTGGTTTTGAATTTGTGGAACTAATGATGAGGTTCAACGGTGACATCGACAATCTCACCTGTGTCGTGCTGTATCGCTCTGGAGCAGATGTATGTAATTGACCAAAACCAAGATGGGTTGGCTTGACCTGCTCTGGAAGAGACTTCCGTTACCACGAGCATTTTCCTTCCATTCCACGGGCCTGTCCATCCCACCGTACATTGACTCTGTGCTGAAAAACGAGGTCCTCCATGGCTTAATACCTGCATTCCTCATTCCTGCCAATCACCTCATCACTGCCAAATGGCACCAACCTGCCACATCATACTGTCTTTTTATTCAGGACATTATGATTGGTGCTTTGCATGTTTGCCTGCTTAACTGCCATCTCTCAGTGTATTTTTAATTATTATTTATACCTGAGGAATGTTTTTCTTTTACAATATTTTGAACACAATGTGTTGATCTTGTCTTGTTCATGTAAATGTTGTAGCTGTTCATATTGTCATTTTCACACTCTTAATCGGTCATTAATGTGAAAATCTGGAGTTGGTATTGGGTTTGGGGGGAGTGGGCAGAAGGTGGGTAGTTCCTTACTCACAATGTCATTTCTCTTAGAAAACTTATAATCCAGTATAGTCGAGGAGAATCTCCTTAGCTATTTTCTTCGCTCGGGGGAGAATGGGGTAGGGGAGGTAGAGCTGGGGGGAGAATGGGGTAGGGGAGCTAGATGGGTGCCGGGGGTTGGTGAGAGGACTAGACACCCCTTACTCCTCCAGTTTAATCACTGTTCTTAGTGACTTTTCATGTGATTTTATTAATTGAAATACAGCACCGACATAATGACAACATTCGATGCAAGATAAAGTCTTTGCCTTTTATGAAAGGCAAAGACTTCACCGGTTGTTTGGTAAATTGCATTGCCTTTCGTTAAAGATTACAAGTACGGTAGTCTACCGAGCTCTATATTGGAATCGTAATGCACTGAAGGACACTGATCGGCATGGGCAATAAAACATCTCAGTCAGTAGGCGATGAACCCCCCTCCCCTCCCATCCCTCCTCCAATCGAATAACTTAAAACTTTCTGCTGATACCTGGGCAGTTGAAAATGTTAGTGCTGACAGTGGCTAAAAGTATTACAGAGTTAAAAAAAAAACATGAATAAGGCTTTGATTACGAGCATTAAACATTTATTTAATTTGTATGCGCATCAAACAAATACGCCACCCTTTCAGCGAGGATGCGGATATATACAAAAATACACGTTTATCCAGTATTTTATGATAGGTACACAAAAAAACTGGTTGTAATTGTGAAGATTCTTATTCACAAGTGATAACACTCCCAAACAGTGTTGCTCAGGTCCAATGTTTCGACCACCAAGGGGTCTTCATCTTGGACTGTGCAGGCATTGTGTGCTGGGTGTTTGGTATCCTCTCAAGGCAGGTGAGGGTGGGGGTATCACATGACTACAATATACAGATTGTGAGACCCTACGTCATTTTCATCATTGCCCTTTTTGAAGGTGATTTTGGCATCACCGTTTTGATGAAGACCACTCGATGGTCAAAACATTGGACCTGAGCCTTGCCTGCTGGGCAACTATACTACTTGGTGAAGCCTTCAGTTTTGAATATTTACAGTAGTTGTTTTATTACAGTAGTTATTTACAGTAGTTATTGAATATTTACAGTAGTTATTTTATCATATACTCGACTAGCAATAGGGTAACTCAGTTGGTAAGTCTGATTAACTCATGGCATTAACATGAGTTGCTAGTGTGTGAAGAAGTGTACGTAATTATGTGTGATGTATCTCCAACAAAACAACCTTATTTGGAGGATGAACCCATACATGCTTTGCTGCTTTCTCGGATGGTGTCATTGGCCATTCTGATTTGGTTGGCTGAGACACTAACACTTCAATAAACACGGCTTTGGTCTGATTCCACCTCCTGTTTGACCTCACATTTCCTGTCCTATCACTCATATGGCCCTCCCTAACACTAGCATGTTACACACATTTAGGTAATAGTTATATTCAATAGGAACACTTGACTCGGGGATCTTTGTAGGAGATGCGGAAACTATCTATCCAAGACACAATGGTGGCTACTCATCTTAACTCATCAAGCTAGACCCGAACATGCTATTACTTCCTTTCTTCTTCCTGAGTTACAACCTAAGGTAATGGAAAACCCATTGTGTGTGTCTGTAACAACTGAAGTACCAAATAATTTACTGCAAACAGCAATGCAGGATTTTTTAAATTTTAATATGTCGCCGAGAGGAGCAAAGTTTAAAGGGAACCACCGACGCTTCCGAGCTGTCGTGGAGCATCATTGTGCAACCAAGTTCTTCTTCAAGTCAACGTGACCCCGGAACTAGCAATTGTTCTGCATTAAGTACATATGCTCGGGAATACACCACGATGATCAAAGGGCCATCACATTTCGAATGAGGACATGATTATGATGATGGTTTTTTAAGTCATCATTCCTGAAAACATTGGTCTTAAAGACCTGTAGATGAAGGTTCTGGAGCTTTTGCAGAATTATGGAATGTCATATGGAAGCAGGTTTTCATCCTTCCATGATGAATTGGCAATGTCCTAGAGGTCTCCACTTGATGATTCCTTCTAAAGCTGAACGCGCTTGGTTGTTGCCAATCTCTGGAGTCCAGTTGCAAACTATTAGTGCCCTTTTGACATCGTTTCGATCTCGATTCACTGCTTGGATCGAGTAACAAAACAAGGGTCAATGGAGAGGAAACACAAATAATTTCAGGCTTTGAAGGATTTTCAAATGCAATCTTCAACCAGAAATTTCATGGTCTTCTTCGTTTATTCTGGAATTATTTTGAATTCTACAGATTGACCATTTAAGATGAGATTTGGAAAAGAAAAAATCAAAACAATTGTAAGCTGCCCGATGAGATTTGCATTGCAGCATTTTTGAGACAACTGTAATGAGACTCAAATAATACAAAGGTATCACAAGGATTTTTTGCAAATAATTTTAGGACATAACAAAACTGTAGTTTGCTGGTTTATTATTATATATATATATACATAATATATATGTGTATATATATATGTATTGATAGTTTATTGATGCAGTTTCCTCCTTAATATTGCATCCAATCTAGATGGTTGATTGCACAGACCAATCTATCAGAAGTGGGTGTAACAGCTCTGGGTGTATAAGTATTCAGGTAAACTTTATTTTTAAATAAGGTAGGCCTACATGTACAGGCTTGATTGCCATTCAGTAAATGGTTCATTCTTTAAACTGCTTGATCTTTTGTGACAGCTGTTACCAATTAGGCTGCATTGAGAACAGTAGTTGTCAAAGAGATGAAGCATTACAGACCTTCAAATGAAGCAGGATTTATGTAACACCTGATATGGCCGAATGAACAGGAAGTGTACAGATTTCAAGCCTCGTAATGTGGGACCTCCAGTGAAAAACAGCATAAATGTGATATATCGCCATCTAGTGCTCCTGCTTAACGCTTACCCTCTGTGACTCTTTCCTTCCAGTAATTGACTACATACACAGTAGACGTACAAGGAACTTCGACGCAGGGGAGGCCATTTGTCCCATCATGCCTGTGTTATAGCAATACCACATTAATTCAATTGATTAGTTTATCGACCTGATAAAAAAATTTGGGGGGTTGGGAGAGGTGGGGAAGAGAATAGTGGGACAGGCAAAGGGATATTTCCAGGGTCATGCATATAATATGTACATGTACATATATGTATGTATGTACAGTATGTGTAGGGGGTCGGCAGGGGGGTATGAAATTAACAATCACCAAAAGTACATTCACCTTTTGACGAGACACATCACTATCACTGCACGTGTATACAATCACCCATCCAGACCTAAGCTGCCAACCAGTCCTGCCAATGTCCATGTACACCTCCATCCACAATGCTTCCAGGTACCTATCCAACTCTAGTTTAGATCTATCTACTGATCCTGCTGCCACTATCCTTCCAGGGAGACCATTTCATGCATTAACTACTCTCAAAGTGAAAGACCGCTACCTTACTATTATCCTAACTCTCTTCTTTTTTTACTTTGAAACTATGGCCTCTGGTCCTGTCACTGCCCATTTTGCTGAAAACATTTACAACATACATCACATTAACAGTAAGGTCATTGTCACAGTTTTAGTAAGTTGCCGTTGTGACAGTTTGATAAAACTTCTCAGCGGTACATTAATAGCAAGGCATTGATTCTTTTAAGAAGCTTATTGTTATTGAGCACTCTTGGCTGACTTTAATTGCTTGTTTGTGAGTTGTACGACAATTTGATATATCTTTCCTCCTCCATGCAGGGCCCTGTCGGAGCAGTTGGTCCATCAGGCCCGCTCGGCCCAAAGGGAATGAAGGTGAAGTTGGGTTTGTCCCTATGGAAGGGAGTGTGCAAGTGTTGTGTTTGCTTTTAATGTTTTAAATGTTTAAATGGCAAAACGATATCAAACACTTAAATTAATCCTGAACATAATAATTACCAGTATTAATGTTTTTATTTTTATTTTATTGCTTTATGGTATCTCAGGATCATGGATGTACTTGCATGTATCACATGTTAGACTCGGAGATTGGTAAACATCAATGTACCTTTACCTGAATTACAGACATCAGTGTAAAATGAGGCTTTACATGATGGCCTAGAGCTACACACGCTCGCCTCTAAAATGTCTAGCCTGAGTTTGAATGCCGACACAACTATAAACTGTCATCCCGGTGTTTTACAAGCAGGGTGATTCATCAATGTGAGTGTCGTTCCTCGGATGGACGTTAAACGGGCGTCCCATCTGACAGCATTAGTTGGTGGATATTTAGGATCCCAAGGTTTCCTTCGCAAAGAGTAGACCAGCTATCGCTGGCACCCTGAACAAATTCGAAATTCCTACCCTAACCATCAGAGGGCATTGCATCACCAGCAGTGCCGTGCCCTCAGCCAACGATGCTACCCCACAGCATTGTGCTGCACACAAATGCAGAAAGTATAAAATGGAAAAATATGCTTAGAATTGAAAACTCAACCTGGGATCCTAACATAACGAGCTGTGAGCTCACAATGGAACATAAAATAGAAATCTCATATCAAATATCAATTTGAACTAGAGATCCATCTCTTTATGCTGTGAAATGAAACTGCATGTATTTCTCATCTAATGACAGTAAAAAAAACTTATTTTTTTATTATCATAAACCAACCAAAAACAAGCACTAAACATTGTTTAAAAACATTTTAAATGCACAAATTTCTCCTCATACTTTTGGCCCGATTACGATATTCTTTTAGACCCCGGTTTATATCAGGGATGCGGTCCTGAAAAGTGCAACAAATATCAAAATGATGAAAACCAAAATAATTTTTCTCATAATAATTAATGGAATAAGCGGGGGATGCGTTCCTCACGTCGCCATTTCACATATTATATTCGGATTTTTATTTATTATATTACCCTTATTTGATTAATGACAGTTATTTAAGTTCCCATATGTATAAATAAATAAAAAAACAATTACAGACATATTTACATAAAAATAAACGTTTTCCAAGTGGGTCGAAGTTGGTGGTACGTCTTGTTCTTCTTCTCCTTCAATGAATGACGGCATATTTATGGTTCCTGGAGGGAGGCATAAAGTGTGTCATCTGTGGTGTCTGTGGTGTTCTGCTTTTTGAAAAAGCAAAAAAAAATGTTTTCATTATGAGGTGGAATTTAAAATGTGACCAATTGGTAAATATTACAAGATGGCTATGTAGGGAATCGTCAACGATCTCTGATCATCACACTCTAGTTGTGGATGATACGCATCGTAGTTGGATGGTGAGGCAAACTCAATAACCCGGTAACACCAACGGCATGTTCACCAGCATCCATTCCATTAAATAACTTCGAAGGTAACACTTACACTTCTAAGGTAACACTTTCACTTCTAAGGTAACACTTTCACTTCTAAGGTAACACTTTCACTTCTTAGGTAACACTTTCACTCTTAAGCCGCTGTCACACCTCGACGATTTAGCCAGCGTATGCCGATTTATGAAAAATTTGTCTAAAACGCTGGCACACGTCGAATACGTTATGGGTACGTTTTGTATACGTTAAGACCACGCTGAAAAACACTGCCATACGCGTAGTACGCTGGCTTTAAACGTTGTACTTTTGGGTTGTCCAAATTTTTGCATGCTTGAAATTTTGCGACGTATGCCAGCGTATGACTCACACGTTCCGCTACGCTGGCCATAAGTTGTAGGCATGTTATGCGATCGTTGACACACATCGATACACGTTACTTGTAAGTTACTCATAAGTCGAAACACGTCGAGGTAATGTTTAGCGTACCTGAAACTTATTTCTAACCTATGAGTAACGTTTTGTAAGCACGCTACACGAACGTTGTTCACACTTCGCAACACGTTACTTGAAAAAGACGTAGACGTATTTGACATCTTCAGGACGACAACAGAACTTAATGAACGCGTTTCTAACTTACAGATACGTATAATGGCGTATTGGCAGCGATTAGGGGAATTGGTATATAAAAAGGGGCTTCGCAGGAGGAACCCGTCTTTTTTTTAGACTTCGTGGTGAGTACATGTCCATGTCATTCGAAAGAGATGGAGGATACGGCAAGGCTGAGACGACAATACCTACCTGTCCTCGAACATCAACATGACCTCATCGAGTTGACACTGCACCAGTTGCGTGCCAATAGAGCCAGGAGAAGAAGACGTGAACGGAGGAGAAGGAACTGGGTGAGACCATGGATCGGGAGGCGACGCCATTACGGCATATATGACCAGCTCATGGTGGAACTCCGGAACGAGGACCATGCATCCTTCATCAACTTCTGCGAATGCCCCCAGCGATGTTCGACGAGCTGCTAGCCAGAGTGGGTCCAAGGATAACCAAGCATTATTATTAAATCATTTCAATAGTCCAGTGGAAGCGATTTAACTCGTTCAATGGAAATGATTTCAATTGCTGAGCACCAGCGTCCAAAAACAATAGGCGAGTGACAGCCATTTATTAAAAGTGAAGTTGCAGCCTATGAATAGAAAACCTCACGTAATCGTCAACGACACGCTGCCACGCTATGCATACGTTAGACTATCGTTGGGCATAGGTGTGGACGCCTAAAACACGCTAATCAATCTTTGGTATAACTTATGTATAAGTTATCGAAGCGTTCTGTGTTCATTACTAGTACATTATTGCATTTGTCCAAGTCGTTTTGAATACTTTTAAAACTGAAACAAAAAATAGTTCATCGTGGGAATGAGAAAAAAAAAATTAGCCGAAAAGAACATCGAACAATGGTGCAAAGTAGTCTCCTATTCGTGGACGCAACGAGGATCCATCATCACCCGCACCCTCCCCATCACGCTCACCTACTACTACTGACATGGACATACTACTACTACCAATACTACTACTACTACTACTGACACGTCGCCTACTACTACTACCACTACTACTGACACGCTCACCTACTACTACTACTACCTACACTGATACTACTGACATTGACATCTACTCAACATGGAGTCTGGAACACTGACGGGTTCCTCTTGTGAAGCCCATTTTGTATATAATTCCCCTAAACGCTGTAATACGCCATTATACGGTAGATGTAAGTTAGAAACACGTTCAGTAAGTTCTGTGGTCGTCCGGAAGACTAAATCAAATTCGTCTACATACGACAATGTGCGTTTGAGATACGTTACACTAGTTCAAAGCACGCTACTCATAGGTTCAAAGCATGCTACTCATAGGTTCAAAGCACGTTACTCATCCGTTAAAAATTAAGTTTCGGGTATGCTAACAATTTCCTCGACGTGTTTCGACTTATGAGTAACTTACAAGTAACGGTGCCCGACGTGTGACAAACGATCGCGGAGCGTGCAGAGAACTTATGCCAGCGTATGCGGAACTTGTGAGCCATACGTCGAGTACGTCGTAAAATTTTCAGCATGCTTGAAATTTCACTACGTACTAGACGTACCACGGAATATGACAGTGTACTTCCTCGTTTTTCAGCGTGCTCCTAACGTATACACAACTTACCCATACCGTTTCGACGTGTGCCAGCGTTTTAACACACAATTTTCATAGGTCGGAATATGCTGGCTAATCGTCAAGGTGTGACTGCGATGTTGACACTTCCATTTTCAGCGGTTATGATTAAATCGGCATGCGGCAGGTTTTAACAGGCTACGCCACGGGTTTCGTCGCGAATACGTGCAGCGCGCTATGCCTAAGTTAACATCGTTGGCATAGGTTGTGAAAGCGACGACAGGCTAAGCATCGGTATAAGTTATCTATAACACAACGAAACGTTCTGTGCCTGTTATAAATGTTATGCATACGACCAACACGTTATGAATACGACTAAAACTTAAAAATAAAACCTCAAAACTTCAGCATATGCCAACGTTTTAACATACATTTTTATATGTTGCCATTGCTGGCTAAAACGTCAAGGTGTGACAGCGCCTTTAGGGTAACACTTTTACTTCTAGGTAACACTTTCACTTCTTAGGTAACACTTTTCACTTCTAGGTAACATTTCACTCTTGTAACACTTTTCACTTCTTAGGTAACACTTTACTTCTTAAGTAACTTTCAATTCTTATACACTTCACTCTTAGGTAACACTTTCACTTCTTAGGTAACACTTTCACTTCTGAGGTAAGACTTTCACTTCTAAGGTACACTTTCACTTCTTCGTAACACTTCACTTCTTAGGTAACACTTTCATTCTTAAGTAACACTTCACTTCTTAGGTAACACTTTCACTTCTTAGGTAACACTTTCACTTCTGAGGAAGACTTTCACTTCTAAGGTAACACTTTCACTTCTTAGGTAAGACTTTCACTTCTTCGGTAACACTTTCAACTTCTTAGGTAACACTTTCACTTCTTAAGTAACACTTTCACTTCTAAGGTAACACTTTCACTTCTAAGGTAACACTTTCACTTCTGAGGTAAGACTTTCACTTCTAAGGTAACACTTTCACTTCTTAGGTAACACTTTCACTTCTTAAGTAACACTTTCACTTCTAGGTAACACTTTTCACTTCTTAGTAACACTTTCACTTCTTAGGTAACACTTTCACTTCTGAGGTAAGCTTTCACTCTAAGGTACACTTTCACTTCTTCGGTAACATTTCCTTCTTAGGTAACACTTTCACTTCTTAAGTAACACTTTCACTTCTTAGGTAACACTTTCACTTAGTAACACTTCACTCGAGGTAAGACTTTCACTTCTAAGTAACACTTCACTTCTTAGGTAAGACTTTCACTTCTTCGGTAACACTTTTCATTAGGAACACTTTCACTTCTTAAGTAACACTTTCACTTCTAAGGTAACACTTTCACTTCTAAGGTAACACTTTTCACTTCTTAGGTAACACTTCACTTCTTAGGTAACACTTTCACTTCTGAGGTAAACTACTTCAGTAAACTTCACTTCTAAGTAACACTTTCACTCTAGGTAACACTTTCACTTCTAGGTAACACTTCACTTCTAGGTAACACTTTTCACCTTCTTCTTAGGTAACACTTTCACTTCTTAAGTAACACTTTCACTTCTAAGGTACACTTTCACTTCTAGGTAAGACTTTCACTTCTAAGGTAACACTTTCACTTCTAAGGTAACACTTTCACTTCTTAGATAACACTTTCACTTCTAAGGTAACACTTCACTCTCAGGTAACACTTTCACTTCTTAGGTAACACTTCCACTTCTTAAGTAACACTTTCACTTCTAGGTAACACTTTCACTTCTTAGGTAACACTTTCACTTCTTAGGTAACCACTTTCACTTCTAATGAGTAACACTTTCACTTCTTAGGTAACACTTTCACTTCTAAGTAACACTTTCACTTCTAGGTAACACTTTCACTTCTTAAGTAACACTTTCACTTCTAAGGTAACACTTTCACTTCTTAGGTAACACTTTCACTTCTAAGGTAACACTTTCACGTTCTCAGTACACTTTCACTTCTTAGGTAACACTTTCACTTCTAAGGTAACACTTTCACTTCTAAGGTAACACTTTCACTTCTTAGGTAACACTTTCACTTCTAAGGTAACACTTTCACTTCTTAGGTAACACTTTCACTTCTTAGGTAAGACTTTCACTTCTTCGGTAACACTTTCACTTCTAGGTAACACTTTCACTTCTTAAGTAAACTTTCACTTCTAAGGTAACACTTTCACTTCTAAGGTAACACTTTCACTTCTTAGGTAACACTTTCACTCTTAGTACACTTTCATTAGGTAACACTTTCACTTCTGAGGTAAGACTTTCACTTCTAAGGTAACACTTTCACTTCTAAGGTAACACTTTCACTTCTAAGGTAACACTTTCACTTCTTAGGTAACACTTTCACTTCTTAGGTAAGACTTTCACTTCTTCGGTAACACTTTCACTTCTTAGGTAACACTTTCACTTCTTAAGTAACACTTTCACTTCTAAGGTAACACTTTCACTTCTAAGGTAACACTTTCACTTCTTAGGTAACACTTTCACTTCTTAGGTAACACTTTCACTTCTGAGGTAAGACTTTCACTTCTAAGGTAACACTTTCACTTCTTAGGTAACACTTTCACTTCTAAGGTAACACTTTCACTTCTCAGGTAACACTTTCACTTCTTAGGTAACACTTTCACTTCTTAAGTAACACTTTCACTTCTAAGGTAACACTTTCACTTCTAAGGTAAGACTTTCACTTCTAAGGTAACACTTCACTTCTAAGGTAACCACTTTCACTTCTTAGATAACACTTCACTTCTAAGGTAACACTTTCACTTCTCAGGTAACACTTTCACTTCTTAGGTAACACTTTTCACTTCTTAAGTAACACTTTCACTTCTAAGGTAACACTTTCACTTCTTAGGTAACACTTTCACTTCTTAGGTAAACACTTTCACTTCTAAGGTAACACTTTCACTTCTTAGGTAACACTTCACTTCTAAGGTAACACTTTCACTTCTTAGGTAACCTTTCACTTCTTAAGTAACACTTTCACTTCTAAGGTAACACTTTCACTTCTAGGTAAATTTCACTTCTTAGGTAAACACTTTCACTTCTTAGGTAACACTTCACTTCTAAGGTAACACTTTTCACTTTTTCGGTAACACTTTCACTTCTTAAGTAACCACTTTTCACTTCTTAAGTAACAACTGTTTCACTTCTTAAGTAAACACTTTCACTTCAAAAGGTAACACTTTCACTTCTTAAGGTAACACTTTCATGTCTAAGGTAACACTTTCACTTCTTAGGTAACCTTTCATCTAAAGGTACACTTTCACTTCTTAGGTAACACTTTCTACTTCTCAAGGTAACACTGCTTCACTCTTAGGTAACACTTTCACTTCTATAGGTAACACTTTCACTTCTAAGGTAACACTTTCACTTTCTAAGGTAACACTTTTCACTTCTTTGGTAACACTTTCACTCTAAGGTAACACTTCACTTCTAAGGTAACACTTTAACTTCTTAAGTAACTTTCACTTCTAGGTAAACTTTCACTTCTTAGGTAACACTTTTCACTTCTTAGGTAACACTTTCACCTTCTTAAGTAACACTTTCACTTCTAAGGTAACACTTTCACTTCTTAGGTAAGACCTTTCACTTCTAAGGTAAGCACTTTCACTTCTTTGTAACACTTTCACTTCTAAAAGGTAACACTTTCACTTCTAAGGTAACACTTTCACTTCTTAAGTAACACTTTTCACTTCTTAGGTAACACTTTCACTTCTTAGGTAACACTTTCACTTCTGAGGTAAGACTTTCACTTCTAAGTACACTTTCACTTCTAGGTAAGACTTCTTCTGTACACTTTCACTTCTTAGGTAACACTTTCACTTCTAGTAACACTTTCACTCTAAGGTAACACATTTCACTTCTAAGGTAACACTTTCATCTTCTTAGTAACACTTTCACTTCTTAAGGTACACTTTCACTTCTAAAGGTAACACTTTCACTTCTAAGGTAAGACTTTCACTTCTCAGGTAACACTTTTCACTTCTTAGGTAACACTTTCACTTCTAAGGTAACACTTTCAACTTCTAAGGTAACAACTTTCACTTCTAAGTAACACTTTCACTTCTAAGTAACACCTTTCACTTCTTAGGTAACACTTTCAACTTCTAAGGTAACACTTTCACTTCTGAGGTAAGACTTTCAACTTCTAAGGTAACACTTTCACGTTCTAGGTAAACACTTCCGTACCTTTCACTTCTTAGGTAACACTTTCACTTCTTAAGGTACACTTTCACTTCTCAGGTAACACTTCACTTCTAGTCACACTTTCACTTCTTAGGTATAAACACTTTCACTTCTTAGGTAACACTTTTCAACTTTTCTAGGTAAGCTTCACTTCTCTAAGGTAACACTTTCACTTCTAAAGGTAACACTTTCACTTCTTAGGTAACAACTTATTCACTCCTAAGGTAAACTTTCACTTCTAGGTAACAACTTCTCACTTCTTAGCTAACACTTTCACTTCTTAAGTAACACTTTCACTTCTAAGGTAACACTTTCACTTCTTAGGTAAGAACATTTCAACTTCTTAAGGTAAACACTTTCACTTCTAAGGTAACACTTTCAACCTTCTTAGAGTAACACTTCACTTCTAGGTAACACTTTCACTTCTCAGGTAACACTTTCACTCTTAGGTAACACTTTCACTTCTTAAGTAACACTTCACTTCTAAGTACACTTTCCTTCTAGGTAAACACTTTCACTTCTTAGTAATGTAACACTTTCACTTCTAAGGTAAGCACTTTTCACTTCTTAGGTAACCTTCATCTAAGGTAACACTTTCACTTCTTTAGGTAAAACACTTTCACTTCTTAAGTAACACTTTCACTTCTAAGGTAACACTTTCACTTTAAGGTAACACTTTCACTTCTCAAAGGTAACACTTTCACTTCTTCACGGTTAACACTTTCACTTCTTAGGTAACACTTTCACTTTAAGGTAACACTTTCACTTCTAAGGTAACACTTTCACATTCTTAGGTAACCCTTTCACTTCTCAAGTAACACTTTACTTCTTAGGTAACAACTTTCACTTCTTAGGTAAACTTTCACTTCTCAGGTAACACTTTTCACTTCTTAAGTAACACTTTCAACTTCTAAGTAACCACTTCACTTCAGGTACAACTTTACTTCTAAGGTAACACTTTCCACTTCTTAGGTAACACTTTCACTTCTAGGTAACACTTCACTTCTAGGTAGTAACTTTTCACATTCTAAGGTAACACTTTCACTTCTTAAGGTAACACTTTCACTTCTAGGTAACCTTCACTTCTAGGTAACACCTTCACTTTCTTAGAAGACTTTCACTCTTCGGTAACACTTTCACTTCTTAAGTAACACTTTCACTCTTAAGTACTTTCACTTCTAAGGTAAACTTTCACTTCTAAGGTAACACTTTCACTTCTTAGGTAACACTTCACTCTTAGGTAACACTTTCACTTCTGAGGTAACATTTCACTTTCTAAGGTAACACTTTCACTTCTTAGGTAAACACTTTCACTTCTAAGGTAACACTTTCACTTCTAGGTAACCACTTTTCACTTCTTAGGTAACACTTTCACTTCTTAAGTAACACTTTTCACTTCTAAGGTAACACTTTCACTTCTAAGGTAACACTTTCATCTTCTAAGGTAACACTCATTCTAAAGGTAAACACTTTCACTTCTAGATAACAACTTTCACTTTAGGTAACACCTTCACTTTCATAAAACACTTTCCTTCTAGGTAACATTTCACTTCTAGTAAACCACTTCTCACTTTCTTTCTAGGTAACACTTTCACTTCTTAGGTAACACTTTCACATTCTTAGGTACACTTTCACTTCTAAGGTAACACTTTCACTTCTTAGGTAAACACTTTCACTTCTAAGGTAACACTTTTCACTTCTTAGGTAACACTTCACTTCTTAAGTACACTTTCACTTCTAAGGTAACACTTTCAACTTCTAGGTAACACTTTCACTTCTTAGTAACACTTTCACTTCTAAGGTAACACTTTCAAACTCTTGGTAACACTTTCACTTCTTAAGTAACAACTTTCACTCTAAGTAACTTTATTCTTAAGTAACACTTTTCACTTCAAAGTAACACTTTCACTTCTTAGTACACTTTTGCTAAGTAACACTTTCACTTCTTAAGGTAACCTTTCAGCTTCTTAAGTAACACTTTCTAGGTACATTTCACTTCTAAGGTAACACTTTCACTTCTTAGGTAACACTTTCACTTCTTAAGGTAACACTTTCACTTCTAAAGTAACACTTTCACTTCTAGGTAACACTTTCACTTCTTCGGTAACACTTCACTTCTAAGTAACACTTTCACTTCTTAAGGTAACACTTTCACTTCTAAGTAACACTTCACTTCTTAAGGTAACACTTTCACTTCTTAGGTAACACTTTCACTTCTTAGGTAACACTTTCACTTCTAAGTAACACTTTCACTTCTAAGGTAACACTTTCACTTCTTAGTAAACTTTCACTTCTAAGGTAACACTTTCACTTCTTGGTAACACTTTCACTTCTAAAGGTAACACTTTCACTTCTAAGGTAAACACTTTCACTTTCTAAGGTAACACTTCTTCACTCTTAAGTAACACTTTCACTTCTAAGGTAACACTTCACATTCTGTAACACTTTCACACTCTAGGTAACACTTTCACTCTTAAGGTAACACTTCACTTCTAAGGTAACACTTTCACTTCTAAGGTAACACTTTCACTCTTAAGTAACACTTATTCACTTCTTAGTAAACACTTTCACTTCTTAGGTAAAATTTCACTTCTTAGGTAACTTTCACTTCTTGTAACACTTTCCACTTCTTAGTAACACTTTCACTTCTTAAGGTAAGACTTTCACTTC
This sequence comes from Eptatretus atami, assembly GCA_035128595.1. NCBI lineage: Eukaryota > Metazoa > Chordata > Myxini > Myxiniformes > Myxinidae > Eptatretus > Eptatretus atami. The sequence continues at coordinate 125,642,739 of CM068957.1, forward strand.
TTTAGGTAACACTTTCACTTCTAAAGTAAGACTTTCACTTCTTCGTAACACTTTCACTCTTAGGTAACACTTTCACTTCTAAGTAACACTTTCACTTCTAAGGTAACACTTTCACTTCTAAGGTAACACTTTCACTTCTGTAACACTTTCCTCTTAAGGTAACACTTTCACTTCTAGGTAAATTCACTCTGAGTAAGACTTTCACTTCTAAGGTAACACTTTCACTTCCTAAGGTAACACTTTCACTTCTTAGGTAACACTTTCACTTCTAAGGTAACACTTTTCACTTCTCAGTAACACTTTAACTTCTTAGGTAACACCTTTCACTTCTTAGTAACTTTACTTCTAAGTAACACTTTCACTTCTAGTAACACTTTCACTTCTTAGGTAAGACTTTTCACTTCTAAGGTAACACTTTCACTTCTAAGGTAACACTTTCACTTCTTAGATACACTTTCACTTCTAAGTAACACTTTCACTTCTCAGGTAAACACTTTCATCTTAGGTAACACTTTCACTTCTTAAGTAACACTTTCACTTCTAAGGTAACACTTTCACTTCTAGGTACACTTTCACTTCTTAGGTAACACTTTCACTCTAAGTAACATTTCACTTCTTAGGTAACACTTTCACTTCTAAGTAACACTTTCACTTCTTAGGTAACACTTTCACTTCTTAAGTAACACTTCACTTCTAGTAACACTTCACTTTTAATAACACTTTCACTTCTAGGTAACACTTTCACTTCTGTAACACTTTCACTTCTAAGTAACACTTTTCGACACTTTCACTTCTTAAGTAACACTTTCACTTCTTAAAGAACACTTTCACTTCTTAAGTAACACTTCAACTTCTTAATAACACTTCACTTCAAGGTAACACTTTCAGTTCTTAGTAAACTTCACGTCTAAGGTACACTTCACTTCTTAGGTAACCCTTTCACTTCTAGTCAACACTTTCACTTCTTAGGAACATTCTAAACACTTTCACTTCTTTAGTAACACTTTCACTTCTAAGGTAAACACTTCACTTCTAAGTAACACTTCACTTCTAAGGTAACAACTTCACTTCTTTGTAAACACTTTTCACTTCTTCTAAGGTAACACTTTCACTTCTAAGGTAACACTTTCACTTCTTAAGTAACACTTACTCATTAAGGTAACACTTTCACTTCTTAGGTAACACTTTCACTTCTTAGGTAACACTTTCACTTCTTAAGTAACACTTTCACTTCTAGTAACACTTCACTTCTAGGTAACACTTTCACTTCTAAGGTCACACTTTCACTTCTTAGGTAACACTTTCACTTCTTAGGAACACTTTCACTTCTTAAGTACACTTTCACTTCTTAGGTAACACTTTCACTTCTAGGTAACACTTTCACTTCTTAGTTAACACTTTCACTTCTTAGTAACACTTTCAACATTCTAAGTAAACTTTCACTTCTAGTACACTTTCACTTCTTAGTAACACTTCATTCTAAGGTAACACTTTCACTTCTTGTAACACTTTCACTTCTAGGTAACACTTTCACTTCTAAGTAACACTTTCACTTCTTAGTACACTTTACTTCTAGTAACACTTTCACTTCTAAGTAACACTTTCACTTCTAAGTAAACAATTTCACTTCTTAGTAACACTTTCACTTCTAAGTAACACTTTCACTTCTAAGGTAACACTTTCACTTCTTAGTAACACTTTCCTTCTTAGGTAACACTTTCACTTCTAGGTAACACTTCACTTCTAAGGTAACACTCACTTCTTAGGTAACACTTTCACTTCTAAGTAACACTTCACTTCTAAGTAACACTTTACTTCTTAGTAACACTTTCACTTCTAAGGTAACACTTTCACCTTCTAAGTAACACTTTCACTTCTAAGGTAACACTTTCACTTCTTAGGTAAACACTTTCACTTTCTAAGTAACACTTTCACTTCTAAGTACACTTTCACTTCTAGGTAACACTTTCACTTCTTATAGTAACACTTCACTTCTAAGTAACACTTCACTCCTAAGTAACACTTTCACTTCTAAGGTAACACTTTCACTCTTAGTAACACTTTCACTTCTTAGTAACACTTTCACTTCTAGGTAACACTTTCACTTCTTAGTAACACTTCACTCTAAGGTAACACTCCACTTCTTAGTAACACTTTCACTTCTAAGGTAACACTTTCACTTCTAAGGTAAACACTTTCACTTCTAAGGTACACTTTCACTTCTAAGGTAACACTTTCACTCTTAGGTAACACTTTTACTTCTAAGGTACACTTTCACTTCTAAGTAACACTTCATCACACTTCTAAGCTAACACTTTCACTTCTAAGGTAACACTTTCACTTCTAAGTCTAACACTTTCACTTCTTAGGTAACACTTTCGCAATGCCTCTTGTCAATCTGCAGTACAGAACATTTATGTATGACACAAAGTAGTAATTATTCGCCGATTTTGCGATGTCCCGATTCAGTTTGTTATCGATGTATTCTTAGGTGTTTAACAGTCTTGTTAACCTCCGCCATCTTCGCAGATGGATGGAGTTACTGTTTTCACCCCTTTCTGTTTGTTTGTTTGTTTGTTTGTTTTGTAACAGTATTACGGGAAAAACTCCTTGACGATTTCGACGAAAACTTGGTGGGGTTAGGTATGGTCCAAGGATCATGCCATTAAATTTTGGACTTGTCCCCCCCCCCCCAAAAAAAAATTGTTCGAGAAAATGTTTTTTTTTTTTTTGCATTTTTACATGTTTAAGTGATTCCAACCCCCCCCCCCCCAAAAAAAATTGTTAACCCCCCCCAAGAAAAAAATATGAAATTTTTTTTGGGCATTTCTTCATGTTTTAAGTATTTCCCAACCCCCCCACCCCAAAAAAAATTGTTACCCCCCCAAAAAAAAGAGAATTTTTTTTTGCATTTGTACATGTTTTAAGTGATTTACAACCCCCCCCCCCAAAAAAAAATTGTTAGAGAAAAAAAAGATTTTGCAACTTTTTTTTCAACAAATTCGATTTCTTTTTTTTGCATTTGTACATGTTTTAAGTGATTTCCAATCCCCCCCCCCCCCCCAAAAAAAAATGTTGGAGAAAAGAACTATAACTCTGTCAGCACTGTTGACATCATATTAATGAATAAGATATAAGGTTCACTTGATGACCCAGCAGTATTGGCGGCGGAGGTTTTGCACTCTCACCGAGTGCTCCCGCCTCTAGTTAGTTCTGAAAATGCTCGAGAATAAAAGGAATCACTGTTAAAGTGATGCAAGTGCGAGTTGAGGTGACACAAATCAGGTAGTGGTATTAATAACATGACGACGTATTTTGCGAAACGATGTAAAAAGGGGAGATGTAAATGCGGATATTTTTGTACGTATACAAGATCTCCGATGAGCCTGAGATGCTTTAAAATAAATGGTTTGCATATGGACGTTTAGCAATTTGTTCAACGTTTAATGACCTGAGCGAATGATTAAATGTTGAAATGCTCAGGTATAGTTGGTGCTTCTCTGAGGACGGCAGGCTGAGGATATTTTTGTTTATAACACCTTTATGAATGATCAGTCAATTAAGATGTGCTGTATAGGCAATTCTGTCTGTAATGTAAGCAAACGATCAATCGGTATGCATGCAGGGTGACCAAGGTGACTCTGGAAAGGAAGGCACCCGCGGTCCACTAGGAACACCTGTAAGTCATAGAAGCAATAGCTAAGTTTGTTGTTATGATCATAATTATTATACTTTTGTTGAACGGATGTGTGTATATATTTCTACAATGTGTAACAAGTCTTGTGTTATAGCTTCATCTGTGATTCTGTGACATCTGAACACATTATCACATAATGTAGGTTGTTTCACGCAACAAAATGCTTTGCTATTTATTGTATTTTTAACCGAGATACATACTTTCCTCTCTTCTTCTTCTTCTTTCTTCTTCTGTCTTCTTCTTCTTCTTCTTCTTCTTCTTTCCTTCTCTTCTTCTTCTTCTTCTTCTTCTTCTCTTCTTCTTCTTCTTCTTCTTCTTCTTCTTCTCGTTAACAGCCGCAATTATTCCCACTTCAAATCGGGGTCGTCCGGGGAGTGTGGCCCAAGTCTTTTGCGAACCTGCTCGTCTAGTCTGATGTTCGGCTAAGTAGGCTAGAGCAGGTATTAAACATTTCTTAATGGTACCAACAAAAACTACTCTTCACAAAGAACACCGTGTGATCTTTAACTTCCAAAAACTAATTTTGGTCGATGGGAGGCCAGTTTAATTCATTTTCTCCACAACTGCTTGAACGATTGACGCAAAACTTTCCACATAGGCAGCAACCTTATAATCCATATATATATATATATATAACAAAAATTTAAACACAGTTGCGTAATGGAAAATGTGGCCGGTGTTCCCAAAAGTCTGTTTTCTGTAGGCGAGGGTTGCAGGGTGCTTCACGTATCAGGAATAAACGACCTTGACCTCTCTTCACCAAGCCTCGGATGAATAATAAAGCATACGTTCTTCTCTTTGATCATTTATCACAGTCAGTACGAGACGCCTAATGTGAAACTACTGCTTTACTCTTTTTTAAAAACCTATAAAAACAGGGAAATGCTTCAATATCAAACACCACCCAACCTCTGCTCACTTTACCACTGAACATTTTCACAATTGAAGTTTGAAAAAGAACAGCTTAATATTTACGATTTCATAAAATTTGAGTACAGGTAACATTGCAAGGCCGATGCATACACATCATGAATTAATTTCTTCCCACATTGTCCTGGCAACTAACAGATAAATGAAGTAAAGTTGAAGTTAACTTTACAATGTATTTTCCCAAACAAAAGTGGAGAAAAAAGTAAGTTTACCACCGTGGCAAAGAAGATGAAGCTGACGTTTCGGACGTTAACCTTTTGCTCTGATGAAGGGTAGCACCCGAAACGTTAGCCTTGCCTTGTTTTTTTTACGGCAGTATAAACTTGCGCTTTCTCAACTCTTGTTTGGGAAAATCAATTTTGGAATGAAGAACTAGATTTGCTGGTGAAGGCTCGTGTCTATTTGCAGCAGCGGACAGGTAGAACAATGGATGGAAATAACGGGACATTGATTGAGGTTGAACCGATGTGGGAAGCAAGGAGATGCTGACATTTCGGGCGATAACCCTTCATCGGAGCAAAAGAGGAGGTTAACTGAGGAAGAGGAAGCAATTCTATTTGGGAGTTTTGTATTTAGCAAAGGGCACATCTTGCGTAGTTTTTCATGACTGCTTTGTGTAGCTTTCTTGGACTGAAATAGCAGGGGGGTTAATTATAAAGATCTTAGCCACCTGGGGAATTCATTATGTGAGAGCTGATTTGTTGTTCCCTCCAATTACACATGAGAGACGTGATTGGGTCTTGATTTTATGTAATGACTGCAATTAGCATTGAACGTGGTACGTGCTTGAGAGCCTCGGTGGTGCGTGTTGCTGTCTACACTGTCACTGATGATTCGTGAACAAGTGATGAAACCGGTCCGGTGGCTCAGGGTGGCATGTAGCATTGGGATTCACATGTATGTACTACTTGTTACTTTTTGCAGCTGTAGAGGAACCCAGGCAGGGTTTGAAATAGCAAAGGGCACATCATGTGTAGCTTCTCATGGCTGCTTTATGTAGTTTTCTTTGGCAAGAAGAGCAGGGGGTTTAATTATAAAGATCCTATCCACCTGGGGATAATTTATTAGGTGAGAACTGATTGGTTGTGGGATTCCAATTATGGATGAGAGATGTGTTTGGGTCTTCATATTTTTATAATGACCATTATTGGCATTGCACATGATATATGTTTGGGAGCCACAGTGGTGCTTGTTTTTAACTACGCTATCACTGATGACTCAACAATAAATGATGAAACTGGTCCAGCAGCTGATGGGGGCATGTAGCATTGGGATTCTCATGTATTGTATGTGCTGCTAGTGAATGTCTGCAGCTGTAGAGGGACCCGGGTAGGGTTTGAAACAGCAAAGGGCTTACTTTGTGTCACTTTTCTTGGCTGCTGTTACACAGCTTTCTTTGGTTAGAAGAGCAGGAGGTTAAATATGAATATACACACATATATATATA
>CM068957.1:125648822-125666710 GCA_035128595.1 Eptatretus atami
TATATATATATGCATGAGATGTTTACCACTTCCTCCTGTTGATGGACGAAGCATGCAGCCCGAAACGTTGAGGCTTACTTTTACTTTTTCTTCTCTACTTTTGTTTTGGAGTTTTCAAAGTTTGAAGAACATAAATAGCTCTTTTAGGAGCTAATACATGGTGTAAACTGTAAACCTTTTATTTTATTATAAACAAACTCATTCACCTGCAGTAGTTGCACAATTACCTTTAAACTGTCTATTTTGGGTTTGATTCCTGACCCAACTATACGTTGCCGGATTGGTGCATCACAGACAGTGTGTTGCATCATGAAATACACCTTCTATTGGATGGATGTTAAGCCAGTTATTCTATCTGCTCGCATTCATTCGTGGGTCTCAAAGATCCCATGATGTCTTTCACAAAGAGTATGCAAGTCATCACAGGACCCGAAACAAATTACAAAATCCTAACCAAATCACCTTCAGTCGAACATCAAGCCTGGCCAGCCAGTTTCTGAAAGACTTCAGCCAAAATGTTTCCCTGGCAAATCTCACAATAATCTGGGAATAATTGTGGCCATTAAATAAGTAGTTGGGGTTTATATATACGAAGTTATTTCATTGTTAATTGGATACCTTATTATCCTTTGCTTTGAGATTTTACTTTAAAATGAAAGTGTCCATTTAAGAAATTGATCGATTTCTTGATTGGTTGCAGGGCCGCAATGGTGCAATGGGTATCCAGGTAAGGATGCTTCTCTTAATAGGACTCTCATCAGGAGTTCAATCTACTGCCAAGAGACCAGCTTTTTTATGTGGACTACAAGTAGTCTTTCTTTGTGTCCATTTTCAGGGACCTCCAGGAGAGAAGGGAGAGAGGGTAAGCATCTACTCCTGTAAGCACACAGATCTAGTTAAAAACATGAATCAGTTGTTAAATTTAAGTTGTTACCACTTCAATGATAAACCAATCACTTGCACTTGGTTCGGCGTTTGAGTCACCATCCTAATTGTTACAGTCGTGAGGATGCACAAGATGGAAAATGGTGGTGGTGGTGGGGCTGGTGGGGAAGGGGGTAGTGGTGGTTGCTCGATTTTTTTATACCTAAATGAAACACTCCAACATAATTTGACTAAATTTTGGTAACTTAATGATTTTTATTTTGGCAAAGCACTTGTTTTTGTCTTCTCATTTGCTGCCCCCACTAATTTACATAAACTTTTCCATTGTCTTGCCGTAATTTTGGAAATCTTGAATGACCATAATGAAATTATCAATGACACCAGGGACTTACAGCTGTGTCTGTTCTTATAGGCCACTAACCCACCTATAAAAGAAGAAAAATAAATGTAATTGGGACACATCACATCCCACAGACTTTGCAGGTCACACACTTACAGAAGGACACATCCTCATTCCAACTACCTCATCCCTCTCCTCACTGATCATTCTCCTCTCCTTCACCCTTTTACTTCCCTCATCTCCCTCCACTCCTTATCTCTCCAACGTTCTCCTTGTATTCCAATTCTCTCCTCACCCACCCTCCCCCTCCCACAATCTTTCTCACATCTGTTCTGCCCCATTCCATCTCGCTGTTGACACTTTCACCTCCTCTTCCACCCCTTTATTTGTCCTCACACTTGGCACATATATATACAGTAGACTAGGCGTAATCGTCACCATCGGGACCGAGAAAAAAGTGACGACTTAGACATGTGACGACTTACGCGTATGCGGAACTTCATGATGACTGTGGGGTGAAGGATGAAGTCGCGCGTGGCCTGGACACGTATGTGTGAGAGGCGCAACAATCTCTAAGCCGGCTATTGTACCAAAAGGGAAACACAATCCTCCGGGCATAGTGTGGGGTTCATTGGTTAGTTGGAAATGATTAAGCAAAGATGGAATTCATGAATCACTTTATCAAAAGTAAAGATAATGAACAAACTGTAAGACAACTCGTATACCACCGGTGATGGTATATGACCATCGACAAATGTGGAATGAATGGCTTTAGAATTCATTCATTGAATGAATGTAGAATGAGTTTTCATATGGAATGAAAACTCATATACTCACGACAAATGTGGAATGAATGGCTGTTAGAATATCATTCATTGTATGAATGTAGAATGAGTTTTCATATGGAATGAAACTCATATACCATCGACAAATGTGGAATGAATGGCTGTTAGAATTCATTCATTGGGATGAATGTAGAATGAGTTTTCATATGGAATGAAAACTCATATACCATCGACAAATTACATGACACACATCACACAGTCACGTGATGACTACCACTCAATACCTATGTGAAAGTGAGTGTGGTGATGTACAAAACAAGCCAATATAAAACCATGATGGACTTCAACACTAAGCTCATCGATCCTTTACTCCTTCGCCAGAGACTGCATTGCGCAGCCTATACCTCTTCAGATGCATGTGGGACGGCACGCTGACGAGCTGAACGCAGCGCAGTTATAAATAGCCCGCGCATCACGATTCCATGAATCGGCTTCTCACGAGGCAGCAGTTCCGTGTGACGAGTTAGGCTGGTAATTTACTTGAGTTTCCATTACGCGGGAACGGACAACACCTGACGACTTAGACGAAGTGACGACTTAGAGATGACGACTTACAGACTTTATTCAAAGTCTGTAAGTCGATTTAACATTAGATAAATTCGGACTTTTGACGCTGCCGACTTAGGCGAAGTGACGAGTTACACGCTGCCGACTTACGCCTAGTCTACTGTATATACATATATATATTTATACACATGTATCTTCGTCATGTTTGAAGACCATCCCTCCGTTCAAACGCCAAACCATCAAGCATTTGTCCTCAGGTGACATTTGGAAGTGGTTTTGTTTCCGAATTTTTTTCCAATTTGGTGTCACTGCACATTTTGAACCATACCTTGTTTTTAATCACCCTGCCATTGTGTATATAAAGTGTGCGGACATTGATTGTAGCACTCTATCTGAACGAACACACCCTTCTGCAATATATGTATCAAGATATTGCAATTATTTCTTTTTTTGAGATTAAGAAAGTACAGCAAAAGGATGAGTGTCAATGAAAGTGTTCGGTTTTGGATGAGTGTTCGGTTTTGTCCCATCAGCTTATTTGTGGTGCTAAAGTTTGTGTGCTCTCTTTTCATGCTCATCGGGCAAATTTTGCTTTCCAGCTGGCATTTCTACTTTGTCTGTTTTACCACTCACTGGTGCTCTTAACGCGCTCTGGAGGCACTTCCATCGTGTGTTTTGTGCACAGAGATCTACACCACCACATGTTCCCTCTTTTCACAGCTCTGGCTCCTACCTGCTTTGCTACCCCCACTCTTCTCTTCACCATGAACTCTGAAATAGTCTTCTTTTCCTCCCACATATTTGTTGTTTTTAAATATTTAAATTGTCCATTTCTATTTTGTGCCTTACAGTCACTGTTTTCCTCTTTGTTTTTATTTTGCTTTGCTCCTCATCCTCTCCATGTTGTCAAAGCAATTCCTCCATGCACCTCCTCTCCATTGGATCTACTAATGTGCTCGTTGCCTTTACAGGGTGTGAGGGGCAACCGTGGTCGAAAGGGTCCCAAAGGTGCTAAGGGGGAGCAGGGTGCTCCAGGATTAGATGCACCTTGTCCGTTGGTATGTCTTCCTTTGCTCCTCCCCCATCCGCTCTTTATGTCCGGCCATGTGAACCCAAAATATAATTGCCAGGATGGAGTTCGGGGTCTCTGCTCTCTTGTGTCCGAATCCCAGTTCCTTACGCTCTCTCTTGGCCGGTGGAGAGAGTGGAAGGGCGAGGGAGAGGGAATTGCTAATGAAACCCTTGCTGTGATGCTCAGGGCATGCGGGGTGTCAGAGGGGAGAAGGGGGATCCAGGAATTCCAGGACTGGACGGCATAGATGCACCCTGTGCATTGGTACAGTATTCCTGCCACTCAGGCTGCTTGACCCCAACCCTCTCACTCAGTCCTCTCTCAGCATGCTCCTCAAATAATCACCCCAGCCTTCTCACTCATATAACTATCAGCGATACCTTCAAATCTTAACTGACTGCTGCATTACCTTCTCCTTCACCTTAGAACATTTCCTTTCTTTCTTCTTATAACCTTTTCCTTTGCACCTTTCTCTTTTCTCACCTTTATGTGCTTTTCTTTCTTCTTTCTTCTGCTCCACTCTTTTCCATTTTCTCTGTTCCCTTTCTCTGCTTTCACTTGAATTGCTCCCTTCATCCAATACATTATGCTCAAGCATGCATCACACCATTGGGCAACAGCATGCTCCTTGTACCCTTGCATGCTGCGCCCTTGCATGTTGTACCCTTGCATCTTGCACACTTGCATGTTGCACCCTTGCATCTTGCACACTTGCATGTTGCACCCTTGCATCTTGCACACTTGCATGTTGCACCCTTGCATCTTGCACACTTGCATGTTGCACCCTTGCATCTTGCACACTTGCATGTTGCACCCTTGCATCGTGCACACTTGCATGCTGCACCCTTGTATCTTGCATCCTTGCCTTTGGCACTTTTACATTTTGCATCCCTGCATCCTTGGATTGTGCATCCTTGCATCGTGCATCCCTGCACACATGCCTATTGACAAGGTCACTCGTCGACTGCTGGCTGTGCAGGGATTTTACTCTAGATAGGGTGCATTAAAAAAATGTACGTATATATTTGCATCCTGCATGCTGTCCTCTTCAAATACCTCAATCATAAAAAGGGTCCCAAAGCTGCTGAAAATGGGAAAGCTTTCATCGCCCAAAATCATTGCAATTCCATTTTTAGCAAAGGGTTCAGTCTCCTAAAGTTTGTAGTACATTTGATTTGTAGAGGTATTTTTAACTGAAATTGCGAAGCTGCTCATGTTGGCTGATAATACATCATTTAAATGTATTATTTTATCTTCTGCACTTGTTGGAGGAGGTATTGATGTTTTTTGTTTTTTTTAATACCAAATCAATGTCATACACCGTGAAGTTATCAATATCCGAACACTTTCAGAGCCAAAATCATTCCTCTGAAATCATTTACTCATTACTGGACCTGTCCATTCTTAAACTAATGGCATTGAAAAGTTTACAACAAGGAATAACCGACAACAAAAAAACATTAACTTGCGAGTAAACAGGTGTTCCCTTCACCTGCATCACTGTGATGTTCGGATTTTGATAGCTCTGTTTCTTGCCAGTTCAAGTTACATTCAAAGCGATCAATCTTTGTTCATTGCAGACACTTGTCCTGACAGTTATGCCAACCGGTGGTGAGAGTAAACAAATAAAATTAGATAATGCGTAGTTGTAACTACTGTTTATCCAAAAAAGAATCCTTTTTGTGATATACATGTACTGTTTATACAAAGTGGCTCTGCATTTCCTGGAAATGCAACAGTTGACAAAGTTTTACGAGATTTGTGAGCTCAGTGTAATAAAATACTACCTGGGTTGAAGTCTATCGAATCAAATAAATAAACTGTGTTGGCATACTCTACGGACCTTTTTGATAGTTTTTCAATTTTTGGCACTGTTTGTATTTTTCTGGAAGATGTTACTCAACAATTAGCATCTAAATTAACTCAGTGTAAAAAAAAAAGAAGGAAAGATTTTAAAGTCCATCCTTCATGATTTATCGTCAGTGTTGTTTGGGAAAAAAATTTCGCATTGAGCAACGGATTGGCCCGCACTTTTGTGTATCTGTGTTCGGTCAATAACCTGCTTGATCTTGTTATTTCAACATCGCTGTTCGTCATAGAATGGTATCATCAGCATCATTATACTTCTAGTTACTGTATAACCTATCCCACGTCACTTTAACATTGTTATATTCATGATTAACGACATAATCAATTTAATACCTTATCGTGTGACACTGACATTTTTTTGCATCCATTTATACTCTGAGGATTGCTGTGGTGTGGGGTTTTAAAGCCTGTATCCTAACAGCGAACCCAGGGATGTTAACGAAATTATATTGACGAAGGCAAATACAACCGAAAGGGAGTATTGTTTGTGTGTGTGTGTGTGTGTGTGTGTACATACATATATATATATATATATATATATATATATATATATATATATATATATATATAATTATATATATTGAACTGGATAAAAGCATGCATTTCTTTGAGGTTAAAAAAAAATCCCATTTATGTCCACATTTCTTCATTGTAAATATCTTCCACTGTCCAATCTTCTTAGCTGCAAGCCTATTTATCAATAATCTTTAAACCAGAACGGCACTCGGTGGAGCGCATACCTCCGCCAGCCTGAGCAGGTTATGTTTTGTATCCCACTTATAGGTGGGATCTACATCTGTACCTTCACCATAAATCTACTTGGCTTGTTCTTGTCACCCACCCAATGCATCCACCAAGTTTTGCCATAATCCATCCACAACTTTTTGAAATAACATGTTATATATCATTTTGGGCCCCTATCTCAATGGTGAGGAATCATTTTAAAAAAATTAAAAATTCTCGAATCCGGATCTGGATCTTCACTAAAATCAAACCATTTCATCCTTGTTTTCGTCTGAATCTGGAACCAAATTTCATTTCAATCCGGAACCAAATTTCGTCTGAATCTGTCCACAACCTTTTGAGATATTCTGCTCACAAACAGACAGGGGTGAAAACTAAACCTGCATCCATCTTCGGTGGCAGAGGTAACTATACTGTCATGAAAGCAATGCTTTAATCATTAATGTCCTACATTGCCCTTTGCAACCATATAATAATCAAGAGACTATTGTCTCATAGCTCTACATGTTCCCCTGATGATATTTTATGCTTTAAAAAAAATTAATAAATAGATAATAGCAAGAAAATGCTGTTGGTGTTAGGCAATGTTGCATTTGGTAATTCATTATATAAATGTACAAAATATTATGTGAAATGGCTTATCTTATTCAACAAATAATTCATTTTCAGTTGAAAGCTTATTTGTGATACAATATATAAGGCAGAATGTCTCAACTTGCTGTTTGCCTACAAATCTTGCATAACCAACCCATTCAGCTCTGTCCCCATCTCGTACCCTCACGTCCACTGTCTGTTGGACTTAGTGTCCCTCTCACTCAAGAAAATCGATGGTAAAAGTGGTTGAAAAGGGTCCCAGGTGGCAATAGTGTCCATGTTCTCAAATCTTGCTCTGTTGCTCTTGCTTTTGCTCTCTCTGCACTCTTCGGCTAGCTGTCCCTACCCTTTGGCCACCTTCGGTCTGCCTGGAAAAGTCAGCAAAATTAATTTCACCCATCCACAATGAGATTGCAAAAACAGGTCCGAACTACAGACTGATAAGCCTACTCCCAATTATAAGGAAAGTCAGAGAATCCATCCATCATTGCTGCTGATGTTAGTCTTTCCTTCTGTCAAACACCCTGATTGTTTAGATTTTGTCCCATTCACTCAATTCTGAACATGCTGCTGTTCCTCCCTCAGTAATGGTGGAATACCGTAAATCTTAAACAAAAGGTCAAGACTATCTCCCTGGACAGACCCCGGGCATTTGATACAGTCGAGCATCCTCTTCTGCTTGCCAAGCTTGCTGCCTGTGGAATACCAGGCCGTCTTCATCCGTCGCTTTCTGACTTCCTCCACTCACATAGTCAGTACTTTACTTTTAATGGAACCCTCTTCTCTTCTCTCCCAATGGAGCCTGGAGTGCTCTCAGGCAGTATATTGGACCCAGTCATGTTCCTATGTTAACAACCTCTGCTTTGCTCGAGAAAGCCCTCTCTTTCTTTTGAAGGTAAACTCCGCATTGTATTGCACAATCCCACTGATGAGAATACAGCAGCTGCATCATTCTCAGCCAATCTGGAATTGATTAGTTGTTCATCTGATTTAAAAAAAAGCATGCCTATAAATCCTTGAAAATCCCAGTCTCACCCTATCACTTCAGAAGGATCATCAGATAAATATACCTATTTATTTCTGTTCAGCTAGTGGAAGAGGTTCAGTCTCTTGAACTTCTAGGTCTCACCATCAGCCATTATCTCTCCTGGACTGATATCAAAAGCCATTCACAGACTGCGCATCCTCCGTCAATCCAAGTCGTTCCTGAAAAAAAATCATTACTCACAACTTACAAGGCCTTTGTCAATAGCTAAAGGAGTACTGCTTTCCCCTATGGGCTGGAGCCCCAGCATCACATCTCTCTCCTGGATTCTGTAGAATCTAAATCTCTCAACATTATTGCCAGCTCCCACAATGAGGCAGATGCACAAGGCCTGTTTATGTCAAATCGGACACAGTTGGATTTTTGTTTTTCACTCAAATTCCCTGTTTTGTTTTTTTTGTTTGTTTGTTTTTAAACCACCTCTCCTTTGGTCTAGCTCCCTGTGCTTTATCAGGCCTTGGCCACCCCCCAGCTCCTCCAGGATGCACATATTCTTCCAGTAACCCCTCCTGGTTCAACTCCCAAAATCTAGGCTTAACTCCCACCTCCACTCTTTTGTTACAATTTTCTCCTGTTTGTGGAACGGCCTTCCTGAGATGGAGATGGAATAATTGCACTCTTTCCTCCAGGACTTTAAGCAAGCAGTGTGCCACCATCTGATATTGTTTCCCATCCCTACCCACAATATTTTCCACCCCATCAACTCTACCTAACTCTAGTGTGTGTGTGTGTGTGTGTGTGTGTGTGTGTGTGTGTGTGTGTGTGTGTGTGTGTGTGTGTGTGTGCGTGCGTGTGCGTGCATGTCTCCCCTGTATGTTTGTGAAATCCTTTGCTTATTGTGTACATCTGTGGCCCCAATTTGGGTGCACTACCTTTTTACCTCTGCCACCGAAGGTGGGTAGAGGTTTTGTTTTCACCCCTGTCTATATGTTGTTTGGCTGTGAACATGACATCTCAAAAGTTAGGGATGGATTCAGATGAAACTTGGTGGACAGGTTGGTTGTCTGAAAAGGAAGAATTTATTTGATTTTGGTGAAAGTCCAAATGCATATCTGGATACAATAATTTTTTTTAATTTTTGGAAATGATTCTTCACCGTCGAGAGATGGGGCCAAAAAGGAAATATAAAATGATATTTCAACAAGTTGTGGATGAGTTGGTTAAGTGACAATAACAAGTCAGTGTTTTATTTTTAAGTTTTATTTTTATTTAACCAATTTTGGTTAAGTTCCGGATCCAGATCTGGTCTGTCGGTGGGATTAAAAATGTAAACTATTCAGCCTGGAGGAGGTATGTGCTTTCCCGTGTGCCTTTCTAGTTACCTTTTGTCACCTCGCTCTTCCATGAATCTCAAATTTGTATACAAAAGACAAATGTGTGCAGTAAGACTCAGTTAAACTCGATGGAGGCTTCCAAACGAAATAAGTGCATATCTACCATGTTTTGTGGAAAACACCCTGAAATGTACATAGCAGAGTTTGAATTACCAAAGTTTAACTGTCTAATCAATCATTATAGATGGAGCTTTCTGTTTTAGAGTGTTTTAGAGTGTAGAGTGTTTTAGAGTAGAGTGTAGGAAGATAATGAAGTCTCACCCAACGGGTTTATAATCTTTTACAAAGATTGCCTCTGCATTAAGTATGCCAATTAAATGTTCAGGACAAGACACCAGATGTGATACTCTCAAATTTTTTTTACAGTTAGGGCTATTTTAAATGCTCTTATGTGCTGTTTCAGTCAAATTTAGATATCTAGCTTCTGGAAAGAAAGCAAGAATTGCTCACTGTAACAATATACAGCAACCTTTGAAAACCTCTAAAGAGAGCAAAATACAGTACTTAATTTCTCATTATTTATTAATCATACAGCATAGGTGTTACTGTGTATATATATATATATATATATAATTATATTATATTATATATATATATATGTACACACACACACACACATACATATATATATATATATATATATATATATATATATATCACAATTTAATTTATGTTGCACAATTACACGACTCATTAAAGACAAACAAAATATGAGTTTGGTGGGTTTTCCCACACCATTTCCCTGGGTTCAGCAGGCATAATCACCAATAATCTTTGTCTTTGCATCATCGTCTTCCCATGTCTCACTCATGCACTGTGTCCCTGTCCCTTTGACCCAGGGCTCTGATGGTCTTCCACTGCCTGGCTGCTGGCAGAAGGTGAGTCCCAATGGCTTCTCTTTAACCTTTTTTGTATGTATAACAAATGGTGAAGAGCCTTATGGAGATTATTGCAAAGCCAAGTTCAATTAAATGAATATTTTTACCATGTATATAACCTTTACAGTTGTAAGATATGATGGCATCTGTGACATCGCTTGTGTTATTTTTGCTTTTTAATCTGTATTAAATTATTTAAATTAAGGAGTTCTAATCTTTATGTTTTGAAGCATTAGTCAGAGTGCAGATACATTTTCTTTTAAAATAAAAACAAAAGAGAAAATTTATGCTCTCAAAAAAACCAAAAGAGTTTTGTTGAACGTTATACTCTTTGTGCACAAAACATATGACTAGTAGATGAGACAGGTGGCAGAGGGTAGAACCCAACAAACCGACAGTGTGAAGTGGGACAACACATGGATGTGATGAAATGATAAAGCAGGAGGACAAAGAAGAAAGAAAGAATAATATCAACCTACAATTGGTTGTGGAGATGAAGGGCAGTGTGAATGAGGATAGAAAAGATCACTGTTAGGGATGATGCACTGCCAACTTGAAGCCCTGGAAGGGAGAGTGTGATTGAACTGGTTCAGGAAGGAGGTTGCACAAGCAGAAGAAGATACGAACAAAGGAGTGGAGGTGGCATTGAGCCTGTATTTTTAGAGTTTCACAAGTTGAACATCAGGCCCGGCCAGTCCCTTTGTGGGCCAAATAGCATTCCCAGGCTGATCCGACAAGTAGGTGTGAGTAATCAGAGCTGTCAAAGAAGTAATAGTAATAGATATACGGATACATGATTAGGAAGAGACATTGTTCCTTACTAAATGTATATACAAGTGGATATTTATTTATTTATTTATATATATATATATACATATACATATACATATATACATACACACACACACACACACACACACACTCAGTGTACAAAGCATTAGGAACACCTGCTCTTTCCATGAAATAGACTGATCAGGTGAATCCATGTGAAAGCTATGATCCCTTATTGATTGCACCTGTTAAATCCACTTCAATCAGTGTAGATGAAGGGGAGGAGATGGGTTAAAGAATAATTTTTAAGCCTTGAGATGATTGAGATATGGATTATGCATGTGTGCCATTCAGAGGGCGAATGGGCAAGACAAAAGATTGAAGTGCCTTTGAACGGTGTATGGTAGTAGGTGTCAGGCGCACCGGTTTGAGTGTGTCAATAACTCCAACGCTGCTGGGTTTTTCACGCTCAACAGTTTCCCATGTGTATCAAGAATGGTCCACCACCAAAAGGACATCCAGCCAATGGCAGGCCAGTGTTCAATAATGGCTCATTGATGAAAGAGGCCAAAGGAAACTGACACGAATTGTGCAGAGCAACAGACAGGTGACAGGTAGTCAACTGACATTCCAGTACAACATTTGTGCTGGAAGTCCATAAAAGATTGCACAACTCATCGCACCTTGACATGAATGGTGTTTGGCAGCCGACGACTGTACGTAGTTCCATTTCTTTCAGCAAAAAAACAAGAACCTGTGGTTGCAGTGGGCTAAGGAACAAAAACAATGGACACTGGAGGATTGGAAAAAACATTGCCTGGTCTGATGAATCCCGGTTGCTGCTGTTTCACGCTGATTGGAGGACTAGGGTATGGAGAAAAACACATGAGTACATGCATCCCTCATGCCGTGTGTCAACATAGCAGGCTGGTGGTGGTGGTGTGATGGTGTAGGGTGTGTTTTCATGGCACACATTGGGCCTCTTGATAAAAGTGGAGCAACATTTGAATGTCACAGGATATCTGAACATCATTGCCAATCAGGTGCATCCCTTCATGGCAGCAGTGTGTCCATCTGCGAATGGATTTCTTCAGCAGAATAATGCCCAATGCCTCAAGGCTAGGATTGTCCAGGAATGGTTCCACAAACAGGATCGTGAATTCAGCTTACTGCAGTGGCTTGCCCAGTCATCAGATCTCAATCAAACTGAGCATCTGTGGGATGAGATGGAACAAGCTATTTGGAGTAGACATCCCCTCCAAGCCAACGTGACATAACTGTGGGAAGCATTGGAGTCAACATGGGCCTACATCCCTGTGGAACGCTTTCAACACCTTGTAGAGTCCATGCCCCGACAAATTGAGGCTGTTCTGAGGGCAAAAGGGAGTGCAACTCAATATTAGGATGGTGTTCCTAATGTTTTTGTACACTGAGTATGTAAATACACCAGGACCCCGACATTCGCGGGGGATACATTTTGGAAAAGACCCCCGTGAATGTTGAAAGCACGAATGTGGGGGCATTGTTCAATGGGAAATGGGGGGATGGGTTCTGGGGATTTCCCAACCCGTTAAAAATCCGCGAATGTCAGGGTAAAATCCGCGAGTCTCAGGGTTAAAATCCGCGAATGTCAGGGTAAAATCCGCAAATGTCAGGGTAAAATCTGCGAGTGTTAGGGTAAAATCGCGAGTGTCAGGGTAAAATCCCGAATGTCAGGGTAAATCCGCGAATGTCAGGGTAAAATCCGCGAGTGTCAGGGTAAAATCTGCAAGTGTCAGAGTAAAATCCGCGACTGTCAGGGTAAAATCCACGAATGTCAGGGTAAAGTCCGCGAGTGTCAGGGTAAAATCCGCGAGTGTCAGGGTAAAACCGCGATGTCAGAGTAAAACCCGCGAATGTCAGGGTAAAATCCACGAATGTCAGAGGTATCCACGAGTGTCAGGGTAAAATCCGCGAGTGTCAGGATAAAATCTGCGAATGTCAGGGTAAAATCCGCGAGTGTCAGGGTAAAATCCGCGAATGTCAGGGTAAAATCCGCGAATGTCAGGGTAAAATCGCGAATGTCAGGGTAAAATATGCAAGTGTCAGGGTAAAATCCGCGAATGTCAGGGTAAAATCTGTGAGTGTCAGGGTAAACTCCGCGAATGTCAGGGTAAAATCCTGCGAATGTCAGGGTAAAATCCACGAATGTCAGGGTAAAATCCGCGAGTGTCAGGGTAAAAAATCCTGCGAGTGTCAGGGTAAAATCCGCGAGTGTCAGGGTAAAATCTCGAGTGTAAGGGTAAAATCTACGAGTGTCAGGGTAAAATCGCGATGTCAGGGTAAAATCCGCGAATGTCAGGGTAAAATCTGTTAGTGTCAGGGTAAAATTTGTGAGTGTCAGGGTAAAATCTGCGAATGTCAGGGTAAAATCTGCAAGTGTCAAGGTAAAATCACGAGTGTCGGGGTAAAATCCGCAAGTGTCAGGGTAAATCTGCGAGTGTCAGGATAAAATCTGCGAGTGTGGGGGTGAAATCTGCGAGTGTGGGTGGTGAATCTGCAGTGTGGGGTGAAATCTGCGAGTGTGGGGTGAATCTGCGAGTGTCGGGGTAAATCTGCGAGTGTCGGGGTAAAATCTGCGAGTGTGGGGGTGAAATCCGCGAGTGTTTTGTCATTGTTATGATGCAGACAAGGGGATAACGTTATCAGTTCACGGCTGTTCCTGGTTCATGAAAAGGCCGAAATGGTGAACCACACAAAATCGAGGAATTGGTACAATGGGGACAAGGTGCTAATTACACAAATAATAATTGCTGCTAATTACACGAAGAGATATGCTGAACGTTTCCATTCTTTAACTCACAAGACATCATGTCTTTCCTATCTGCAGGTAGATTATGCTGAGTGTTTTTAAAATGTAACAGCTCAGATGGTGCTGCTTGTCGCAAGAGGTGATTTACACTGAGATGCGCTGAATGTTTCCATTGTGTAATGTCCATATGTGGAGACCTGGTAAAACTGGATACATCAATAGATGCCGTTCGTGTTTTTCATTCTGTAAGTAACTCACGGGGGATGGCGTCGCTGGGAATGACGTGTTACATTGGTGAGACATCCCGCAAAACTGTGTTTATGCTGCGAAACGATGTTTATCCCACAAAGCAACAATACAGTACGCATGTTTAAAGCCGAGAATACCGCGAATACGTGGGGCAATTTCCTGCGAACGTAGGAGCATGTCGCAAATTATTATCAACCGCTAATATGCGGAACCCGCAAATGGTGGGGTCCAGGGTGTATATCTAATATATAAAGCTGAGTTTGTGTCTGTGGGTCCTAAGCGCCTCCCATTCTACAGGCTATGCGGCCCAGAAATCCCCACCATCCTTTTCTCTCCACGTAGCTCAGATTGTTTTAAAGGCCTCATGTACATTTGAGGACTGAACAACGCATCTTCTATCATTAAATGAAGATACCGTTTTGAGGAAAAAAAAGTAACATTTTGATTACAACTCAAACGAGGTAATGCATGTTTTGTCCGCAGCGATCGTGACAGCTGTCTAATATACACAGCCTAATGAAGGTACGTTAATTCTCATGTTATGCAGAGGAAAGAAAATAGTGTAGAAATAGACATCAAACGCAGTTACTTTCTGTTTGCGAGACAGTGACGTGTTGCTAATAACTCAATGTTTGCTTTCCAGAATTTGCATTGACAGTGACAAGTAAAAAATATCCCGTGTTTGCTTCCGTGCAAAGCATGAAAACGACGTCCCTATGAATGACGTCATCACGCTGCGATGTCTGCAATAGCATGTGCGCTTATAATTGGAACCTTTTTTATATAACAAACTAAAACTCATGGTAAAATGATATGATAGAGGATTGAAAGTTTATTTGCTGATTACTTTGAAAGGGAGAAGAAGAAGAATAGATTAAGTAGAGTAGGAAATTTCATGCAAATATGCCAGTTTCGTGTGAAGTGTCTCACTGTCGTCTCATCTCATCTATAAAGCTGAGTTTGTGTGTGTGGGTCTGAACAAGGTACATTTTCATTACAACGAAAACACTCATGATTAATATTTAAAGTGTTTAATTTTAAAAAGGTCCTTTTGTCGGTGTTTTATATGGACTGGATGCTGCTGAGATGTCCAGTGGTGTGTTGTTACTAAGCAGCTAGCTAGCGGTTGCCAAGCCAGCCGTTCCTTATCAACGGTTTCTCACGGAGTGCTTGCTTGAGTGCTTAAGCCACTTGGTAGGCGCTCTACAAGAAACTTGGTAACTGAACACACCCCAGATTCATGACATGGCGATGAGGATAAATATCTATAGCATCATTATTTTCAGCCATATCGATGAATTCGTCCCTCAAGGAGTGGGGTGGGAGGAAGCAGGGGAAGGGGTGGGGGTGGAAAGAGAGACCCGACGTTGCCTGGCAATGCCGGGTACCCCTGCATGGCCAGAGTATGTGGACACCTGCTCATCCAACATCTCATTCCAAAATCATGGGCATTAATATGGAGTTGGTCCTCCATTTGCTGCTATAACAGTCCCCACTCTTCTGGGAAGGCTTTCCACGAGATGTTGGAACATTGCTGTGGGGATTTGCTTCCATTCAGCCACAAGAGCATGTGAGGTCAGTGAGGTCAGCACTGATGTTCGGCGATTCGATGTGGCTCACAGTCGGTATTACAATTCATCCCAACGGTGTTCGATGGGTTTGAGGTCAGGGCTCTGCTCAGGCCAGTCAAGTTCTTCCACACCGATCTTGACAAACCATTTCTGTATGGACTTCGGTTTGTGCACGGGGGCATTGTCCTGCTGAAACAGGAAAGGGCCTTCCCCAAACTGCTGCCGCAAAGTTGGAAGCACAGAATTGTCTACAATGTCATTGTATGCTGTAGCGTTTAAATTTCCCTTCACTGCAACTAAGGGGCCAAGCCCAAACCATGAAAAACAGTCCCAGCCAAATATTCCTCATCCACCAAACTTTACAGTTGGCACTATGAATTTGGGCAGGTAACGTTCTCCTGACATCCACCAAACCCAGATTCGTCCATCGGACTGCCAGATGGTGAAGCGTGATTCATCACTCCAGAGAACTCGTTCCCACTGCTCCAGAGACCAAGGGCGGAGAACTGTACACCACTCCAGCCGACACTTGGCATTGCGCACGGTGATCTTAGGCTTGTGTGCGGCTGCTTAGCCATGGAAACCCATTTCATGAAGCTCTCGGCGAACAGTGCTTGTGCTGATGTTGCTTCCAGAGTCAGTTTGGAACTCGGTAGTGAGTGTTGCAACTGACAGACAATTTTTCTGCGCTCCGCACTTCAGCACTCGGTGGTCCCATTATGTGAGCTTGTGTGGCCTACCACTTCAGGAGTGAGCTGTTGTTGCTCCTAGATGTTTCTACTTCACAATAACAGCACTTGCAGTTGACCGGGTCAGCTCAAGCAGGCCAGAAATTTGATGAACTGACTTGTTGGAAAGGTGGCATCCTATGACAGTGCCACGTTGAAAGTCACTGAGCTTTGAAAGCAACAGCCATGCAATTGAAATCTCCATAGGCAAACTCTGTTGAAATCTCTGTTGAAAGTCACAGCCATGCAATCTCATAGACAAACATTAGCAGTAGAATTGGCCATAGCCCATTCTACTGCCAATGTTTGTCTATGGAGATTGCATGGCTGTGTGCTTGATTTTATACACCTGTCAGCAATGGCTGTGGCCGAAATAGCCAAATCTACTAATTAGAAGGGGTGTCCACATACTTTTGGTTACGTAGTGTATATCCTATAGCTCAGATGGAAGAGTGACAAAAAAACATCTCAGTTTAATTAATTTTAAATTCAGGCTGTAATGCAACAAAATGTGAAAAAGTCAAGGGGTGTGAATACTTTCTGAAGGCACTGAATAGGGAGGACATGGCGATTGTGAATGACACCTCTGAAGATGTCTTTGACTTCATATAGCACCAACATGGCAGCCACATGATTTTTCAGGGGACAGTTGTGGGTGGAGTCAAGCCATGTTGATACCAACCAATGGGTGGAAAGGAATGTTACATCCAGACGGACGTATGGACTAACAAGCATATTATTAGGTCAGCTCGCTGACCTAATATTGTTACGGATTTGGAAACCTTGTGCACACAAACAGCCAGAGTCCCCGTAGTTCAGTTATTTCGATGAGTATGTGTTTATAGGTATAATCCATCCCCTTCTGTCTAATGGGAATGTCGTGTGTGCGCTGTTTTTTTTAAGTTAGGTTTTTACAACAACAACGACAACTACAACAACGCCACCATCCCTCACTCGACCCAGTCGCCATTGCCCACGTGTTTTTGGCTGAGGGCGTGGGCGGAGCCTCCGTCACTTCGGATCGAGGCTCCGCCCCAAGGAAGGGCATGGACCTTTCCTCCAGCCAATGAGCGGAGGGCGAGCACAACACCCGCGCCCCAGCCAATCGGGTTGACCACGAGTAGTCCGACAACCCCTCGTCCAATCAGGAGGCGATCGGAGAGAAAAGAAACCCCTCCACCTGAAGAGAGAAAAAATAGACGAGAGGACAGCAGACAGGAGTGTTCGTGGCGATTGCGGCGCGGTCTGTGGTCATTGTTGAGCGGTCTGCAGTCCTGGTGGCGATTGTGGGCGCGGTCTGTGGTCGTGGTTGAGCGATCTGCAGTCTTGGTGCTGACAACGCCAAGGTCGTGGGTTCGTCCCACCGTGGTGGTTCGGGGTCGGTGTGACCGCACGAGGCGGGACAGGTACCCCGCCCGGCTCTATCGAATAGACCCACGGGGTCCAGTTTCTTTGGGTGTGTGTGTGTGGTGCCAGTCTGTATAAGTAGAAATTGTTAAGTGTGTTTCATTGTACATGGTTTGCATTTCTTTTGTTCGTGATAACTCTGCTCTTTTTGTGCTCCCCCTCCCTGATTATTGTTATAAATAAACCCTTGTTAAATGTACCAGCTCGTTTTCTGTGCTTTCCTTCATTGGCCTAGCAAGGTGCGTATTGAGAAATAGT
>CM068957.1:125672696-125687923 GCA_035128595.1 Eptatretus atami
AGTGCTTTATTTTGTCGAGTAATTTGTTGAAAACATGTTCAGTTTGGCCCCAATCAGGTCCAGAAGTGAGTTTCGGGATCTTGAAAGTCACCAAAACGCTTTGTCACTGCACGGGAAAATGCACCAAAAATGGTGCGCAGCCACTCTCTGGGTGGGCAAATGTACGGGACGTAATTTGGGCAGCGATACTCAACGCCAAGGCTCAGAGACCGCCGTGCAGCTTCTTGCGTCAATCACCCTCACAAATGCCACTGCTTTGCAGAATGGTGCCGTCTCTTTCCCCTGATGGCTCGACACGAGATTTAGGTTGGTCCCACACAATTCAGCCAAAAGTCAAAGTCCGGCATCTTGCTCCTCCACACGAGCCAACTCGCCTCGGCACGGACACAAGAATCGTGCGGTCTTCTTCACCGCATCGAGGGGAAGCCAGCCGGAGTGCCCTTCTCTTTCAACCACCAATCCTGCTGCCTCACTCGCTTCTGTCTCTTCTTTCTAGTCGTGTTCCGACCACCGATTCTATCCTAAACTACAAAACAGTATGACCTTTCCTCTCCTGCAATGAGCGGCTTCTCCCTTCTCTTCTGAGACGCCTCTTCTTCCTCTTAATGTTATGCTCATTCATCATTGCCACTCCAGGGGCGTAGTTCGAAATTATCCTTAATCCCTATCTAATTAACACAGCACCACTCCTCGTGTGGTGACATGCAACACTTAAGCTCACAGTTTCCCTACTTAATTTACTTCGTGATGTCTCCTGCACGTCCATGGACCAAGCAACTCTATACGATCCTTTCTTTCCTTTGAAATTCCTCCATCTACCCCCACAAACATAAGTGTTGTCATCGTGCACCGTCCATCCGTCTGTCTGTCCGTCTCCTTTTTCGACCTCTCCGCCCAAATCGCTGGGCCAATCCGGCTGAAATTTGGCAGCAACGTTCCTCTCCTGACTGGTAACAGGAATTGCAAAGCTCAGTCTGGTCACATGACTTTAAGTCAATCAAAATGGCCGACTTAGTAAATTTCTCGTCAATATTTGGAAAATCGTGTAAATTCCTTCCAAAATCTTCTTCTCTAGACTAACCAGTCAGAATGCTACCAAATTTGGGTTGCAACATTAAGCCAGGGTCGGGATGTTAAATTGTCGGTCATTCCGATCATGTGACCAGAAGTGTGTCAAAATGGCCGACTTATTCAATTTTTGGGAAAATCACAAATTCCTTCAAAAAATCTTCTTCTCCAGACCCACCAGTCAGAATGCTACCAAATTTGGGTTGCAACATTAGGACAGAGTCCTGATGTTAAATTGTGGATGCCATTCCGATCACATGACTAGAAGTGTCTCAAAATGGCAGACTAAGGAAATGTTTGGGAAAATCCTGTAAATTCCTTCAAAAACACTTCTCTCCAGACTCACCAGTCAGAATGGTATCAAATTTGGATTCCAAAATTAGGTCAGGGCCCAGGTAAGCTACAGGTCCAGTGGTTCTATTTTTCACACCCCTCGACTGTTGTCACATTTTGTTGTGTTACAGCCTGAATTTAAAATGATTAAATATAAATTTTGTGTCACCAATCCACACAAAATACCACATAATGACGGTGAAAACATGTTTTTGGAAATTTTTATACATTAATTAAAAATGAAAATCAGAAATATCTTGTATCAATAAGTATGCAACCCCTTTGTTATGACACCCCAAATTGAGCTCAGCTTCATCCAATTTCCTTTCATCATCGTTGAGATGTCTCTATAACTTGATTGGAGTCCACCTGTGTTCAATTCAATTGATTGGACATTAATGAGAAAGAAACGCACCTTTCTATATTAGGTCACACAGTTGACAGTGCATGTGTGAGCTGAAACTCTACCATGAAGTCCAAGGAACTGTCCTGTCTGTTCTATCCGAGACAGAATTGTGAAGGGTATAAAACAATTTTTGGAGTGTTGAATGTTCCCAAGAGCACAGTGAGCTCCATCATTACGGAATGGAAAGAATATGGAACTACCCAGACTCTTCTGAGAGCTGGCTGTCCGACAAAACTGAGAAACTGGGCAAGAAGGACCTTGGTCAGGGAAGTGACTAAGAACCCAATGACCACTCTGACAGAACTACAGAGTTCCGTGGCTGAGATGGGAGAACCCACTGGAAGGACAACAATCTCTGCAGCACTTCACAAATCTCGGCTTTATGGGAGAGTGGCCAGAGAGAAGCCATTCCTGAGAAAAGATACATGACAGCACACCTGGGGTTTGCAAAAAGGCACGTGAAAGACTCTGAGAACATGAGGTAAAAGATTCTGTGGTCTGATGAGACGAAAATTTAAATGTTTGGCCTGAATGCAAAGCGCTATGTCTGGCTGAAACCAAGTACAGCTCATCATCCATCTAACACCATCCCTACCGTGAAGCATGGTGGTGGCAGCATCATGTTATTGGGATGCTTTTCAGTAGCAGAGACTGGGAGACTTGTAAGGATAAAAGGAAAAATGAATGCAATGAAATGCAGGCCAATCATTGAGGGGAACCTGCTTCAGAGTGCAAAAGACCTTGGACTGTAGCAAAGCTTTATGTTCCAACAGAACAATGACCCCAAGCATGCAGCCAAAGCAACACTGGAATGACTTCAGAACAAGAACGTGAAAGTCCTTGAGTGGCCCAGCCAAAGCCCAGACTTGAATCCCATTGAGAATTTGTGGAAAGACTTGAAGATTGCTGTTCACCGACACTCCCCATCCAACTTGACAGAACTTGAACAAATCTATAAGGAAGAATGGGAGAAAATCCCAAAATCCAGATGTAACAAAGCTGATACAGACGTACTCAACATGACTCGAAGCTGTAATCAGTGCCACATGCGCTTCGATAAAGTAGTGACTCAGGAGGTTGAAGACTTATTTATGCAAGACATTTCAGCTTTTCATTTTTAATTAATTTGTAAAAAAATTCCAAAAACATGTTTTCACTTTGTCATTATGGGGTATTTTGTATACATCGGTGACAAAAAATTAAAATTTAATTCATTTTAAATTCAGGCTGCAAAAGAACAAAATAAGAGAAAAGTCAAGGGGTGTGAATACTTCCTGAAGGCCCTGTAAGTGTACAAATGTCTACACATAATGGTTTATGTACACTCCATCCGGTATACTGCAGTTCATGATGTCATCGACATTTTCAAGTTTGGAGCCGTTTTGCCACAACCTTTTAAAACTCTTTATGCTGTCACTGGAGTATGTCAATTTTTGATTTGAGATATTATATTTGACTCTCGAGGACAAAATGGTTAAGTTGTTTGTATTTCATTGAAATTATGGAAAGTTAGCACCTGTCATGAGCTGAGAGATGGGGCAGTATTATGGATGTGCACCATACATTTCCTGTCAGATCTTCAGCATTCACCCCCCCCCCCGCCCTCCGCCTCCACAACAGGATGTAAGGTGATCTTCAGTATCCCCACCCCCTTCAACAGGGCAGTAAGGCAATATTTAGCACACCCCCCCCCCACACCAACAACAAGCAGGTAAGGCGATATTTAGCACCCCCCCTCCCCAACAGGACAGTACATGTACAATGTGACGTAAGGTGATCTTTAGGCGATATTTAGCATCCCCACCTCCAACCAACAGGAGGCTGTAGGAGACCGTTAGCGTTCCCCACAGCAAAATGAAGGTAAGGCAATCTTCCGCATCCCCCCCCCCCCCACCAACAGGAGGGTAATGCGATCTTTAGCATTCCCCCCCCCCCCCACTAACAGGATGGTAAGCACCCCCCCCCCCACTGGACAGTAAGGCATCTTTTGCATCCCCCCCCCCCCCCACAAAACAGGGAGAATAAGGTGATCTTTAGCATCCCCACCCCCACCCCCTTCCACCACAAGACGGTAAGGCGATCTTAGAATTCCTGCCAACAGTAGGGTAAGGTGAGCTTTATCATCGAGACCACACAAACACACACATACATAGACACATCTACACACGAGCACACACCCACACATACACACACACATACACATACACACACATACACACACACATACACAACAGCACACATAACACACACTACACATACACACACATGCACATACACACACACTACACACGCGCACATACACACACACATACAACAATACACACATACACATACACACATACACTCCACACACATACCACACACATGCAGCACACAATACACACGTACACACATGACACTACACACACACACACACACACATATACACACACAACACAAACACTACACATACACACCACACACATACACACACATACACATACACACACACATACATAGACACACTCTACACACGAGCACACAGTACACACACATACAACACACCACACACACGAGCCACACACACATACACACACACGTACACACACACACGTACATACACACATATACACACACGTCACATACACACAATACACACACTACACAACATACACACACACACGTACTCACTCACACACGATCGACACACACAACACACACACATCACACAACACATACCACATACATACAACACATACACATACACACACATCAACACATACACACACATACCAATCACACACATACACATACACACACACACACCACACACTACACACACACACTACACATACACATAACACATAATACAACACACATACACACACATACATACACACATACATACATACACACATACACATACACACACATGCACACACACACATACACACACATACACACACATACACACACACACCACAATACCAACACACATACACATACACACAACACATACAACATACACACACACATACACACACATGACACACATATACACACACGTACACGTACACACACACACACATACACACACACACATATACACAAACATACATAACACACATACACAAACACACACATACACACACATACACACCACACATACACACACACATACATCGACACACACACACATGCACACACACACACATACACACACACATACATAACACACACATACACACACACGCACACTACACACAACACACACACATATACACACACACAAGATACCACACCATACACACACACACAACATACACACACACATACACACACATACACACACACATACACACCACACATACACAACACACACACATACAAATAGACACATCTACACACGAGCACACACCCACACATACACACACATACACCATACACATACACACATACATAACACACATACACATACACACAACATACAACATACAAACATAAATACACACACAACACATACACACATACACACACATACACATACACACACACATATACATCGACACATCTACACACGAGCACACCACACCACACAATACACACACATGCACATACACAACACATACACACACACAATACACACACCACACCATTACACACACACACATACACAACACATACACATACACACACATACACTCACACACATTTACACACACATGCACACACATATACACACGTACACACATACATAAAGCACAATCTACACACGAGCACACATACACACACATACAAACACACACGCACACGCACACACACACATACACACACACGTACACACACACGTACATACACACATACACACACATATACACACACGTACACACAACATACACACACACACACGTACTCACTCACACACATGCACACACACACACATACACAAACATACACACACATACACATACACACATACACACAATACACACACACATACACACACCACATACACAAACACACACATAATAGAACATCTACACACGAGCAACACACCACACATACACACACAATACACATACACATACACATACACACATACATACACACACATACATACACACACACATACACACACATACACACACATACACATACACACAACAATACACGACACATCTACACACGAGCACACACCCACACATACACACACATACACAATACAAATCACATACACGACACATACCACCATCACACATCATACACACACATACACACACACGTACACAACACACACATGCACATACACACACAACACATACACACACATGCAACACAAACATACACGACACATGCACACACACACACACACAACACATACACACCCACAACATCACACACATACACATACACACACATACACACACACCAGTACACACACACATACACACACCACAATCAACGGACACACAGATACCACACATACACAACACACACCACACATACACAAAACACACACTACATAACAACACACACACACACATACACAACACACAATCACACAATACACACACACATTACACAACACACACACACACATACACAAACACACACACACATAACACATACACACACATAACACATACACACATACATACACATGCACACATACATACACCATACACGACAGCATACATAACACACATACACACACATACATACACACATACACACACATACCATACACACACACATATAAGATCGACACATCTACAACACGAGCACACACCCAACATACACACACTATAACATACAAATACACACATACATAACACACACACACATACACATACACACATACATACACATAATACACATACACACATCACATACACATACACAACATACAAAAACAAAACAAAAAAAAAAACGTACCATAAAATAACACATAAATACACACAAATATACACCACATAACACACATACCACAACACTTACATCACATCTACACCACGCACCACACACCCACACTACACCACACATACACAACACACCACATGCACATACACACACATACACACGCACATACACACACACATACACACACACATACACACACTAACATACACACCACACACACAACACACACACATGCACACACATATACAACATACACACAACACGTACACACACACACATACACACACACATATACACACACATACACAAACATACACATACACCAACACACACACATACACATACACACACATACATAGACACATCTACACACGAGCACACATACACACACATACATACACACACACGCACACGCACACACACACATACACACACACGTACACACACCACGTACATACACACATACACACACTACACACACGTACACACACATACACACACACACTGCACACACATATACACACACGTACAATACACACACATATACACAACATACACACACCACACATACACAACACAACATCACACATCTACACAACGAGCACACACCCAACACATACACACACATACACATAACACACACACATCACACCACGTACAACAAACACACATATACACACATACACAACACACATATACACACATACACACACACAAAAAACAAACATACCACAACCAATTACACACATACACACACAACACACATCACACACATATACACACACGTACACACACACACACACTACACACACACACATATACAACATACACACATACACACACACATACACACACATGCACACACATATACACACACGTACACATATACACACATACACACACACACATACACAAACACACACATACACGACACATCTACACACGAGCACACACCCACACATACACACACATACACATACACACACAATCACATACAACACACGTACACACACACACATACACACACACATATACACACATACACATACACACATATACACACATACACAACACTACACATCATACACACACACACACACATACACACACATGCACACACATATACCACACACTACACACACACACACACACACGTACACACACACACATATACACACACACACATACACACACATACACACATGCACACACATATACACACACGTACACACACACAATACACACACATACACACACATAACACACACCACATACAACACACACACATATACACACACACACATACACACACACACACATACACACACATACACACATATACACACACATACACACACACACACACACATACACCACACATACACACATATACACACACACACTACAACAACACACACATACACACACTACACACATATATACACACACACACATACACACACACACACATACACATATACACACACACACCACATAACACACACACACTACACACACATACACACATATACACACACACACATACACACACACACACACACATTACACACACACACACACACACATATACACACACACACACACACAATTATACCACACACACACATACACACACATACACACACACACACAGCACTGTAGATACACACACACACATACACACACATACACACAGCACAGCCGTGCTGCTAGAAAAATGATGCAACCACTTATAGTCACAAGCTCCAGTCCATACGAATAAACAAAATAAAACCAACGACTCAGTTTACTACAAAATGTTGAATCTGTGTATCGTGACTCCCACAAAACGGTCTGACATGAAATGGCGGTGTTTAATTTGCCAATTGTAATCACTAACGATGGTTCCTCTTCTGAACGGACCCCGCCATCGGCTGAAAGGTAAACACAGACCACATGTCACGGTGCACATCACCACTTCACATTGAATTCCCGTTCTACCAATACACACTCCAACAATAGTGATCTTTAGTGGTGATTCATCCACGAACCCATCGGTGGTTTGTTTAAACCCAGACTTTTGGTTAACGAGTGTGGTGGATGAGGCAAAGCAGACTCTCAGGCCTCAGATAATCTTCTCGGAGTGAGCCAGTTGTTGTGGTGGCCCCAGGTCAGAAAGAGGGCGTGCTGGGTGATCCTGAAACGACCTGGTCCACTCCCATTCTGGGAGGGAGAGAGAGAGAGAGACAGAGACAGAGACACAGCATGTGAGTGAGGATCAGTGTGACCACTCTTTGGCTTTTTTCACAAGATCTTGGCTATTCGTTGTTCACCTTGGCATCTTGGTTGTCTATAGGTTTTCTATTAATTATCATCGCTTTTCAGAAAACTTGTGAATTATTGGCATTTTTCATTGGCTCACCTTGGCATTTATGAAAATGAGGACTGGTCACACTGGTCACACTGGTCACACTGGTCACACTGGTGAGGGTGATGGAAAAGTGTAAGAAGGTGCTTCGGGCTGGATTGTTGAGATACCAGAGAACTCAAAGGTAATTGTGTGTCACTTCTGGGTTACCCCATCCATTTCGACGTGACCATTGACGTTCATTGTTGCTGCACAAACGAACCGGACTAGTGACACACCGAACCTGCTTGGGATTTGAACAGGGGCGGCTCGGAAGATCGCTCCGCTTGTCGTACACGATACAAGCACAGATTGGGCAAGCAGTCTCATGTGTGAACAAAACCAAGCATTTTACATTTACAACTTTGGTGATAACCTTCCAGGTTGACATCATGCATGGTTTACTGCACAGAAAATGTTAAGTCTCTGATAATATTTTTTAAAAATCTCTGGATTAATGGTGTTTGCACCAAATTAAGTGCGCAGGGATTGCTCAACATACATTTTGTAATACGTACACCTTTGCTTCTTCAATGAGAACGACAATGAGAAAGGAATAATTTAAACTTTTCAGATGTTTGTTTACCTGAAAAACAGCATTCTGATAAAAACATGTCGAACTCGAAGTGCGCTCGGTAGAGCGCATACCTCCGCCCCGCAATACCTGATCCACGAGAACATATCGGGCCCAATACATTTTTGAAATCTCATGCTATACAGTACTCTATCGTTTTTGGCCCGATCTCTCAATGGTGAAGAAACACCTTAAAATTAAATAATTCTCGTACCCAGATCCGGATCCGGATCTTCACCAAAATCTAGTCAGTTCGTCCTTGTCGCACACCCAACCTTCGCACCAAATTTCATCCAGATCCGTCATCAACTTTTTGAGATATCCTGCACACAAACAAACAAATAGACGGATAAACAGACAAACAAACAAATGAACAATCACTCATAGAGTGACATTTGGTGAAACGGAACGGCACTCCGTGGAGAGCATACCTCCGCCAGGCTGAATAGTTTACATTTTGTATTTCACAGATAGGCTGGATCTGAATTCGGACCTTAACCAAAACCGAATCGGCTTGTTCTTGTCACCTAACCAACTCTTCCACCTCCTTTTATCACAAGTCGTCCACAACTTTTTGAGATGTTGTGTTATACATAGTTTTTGGGCCCATCTCTCAATGGTGAAGAATCACAAACAATTCTCGTATCCGGATTTGGATCTTCACCAAAATTGAGCGTTGCTGGCTTTGGCCGGTCACCTACACCCAACCTGCCCACCAAATTTCATCCAGATCCGTCCACAACTTTTTGAGATATTCTCCACACAAACAGACAGAGAGGGGTGAAACCATAACCTTTCACCTTTGGTGGTGAAGGTAACAAGAAAAAGAGCAATCAGAGATTGCCGATCCTTGCCAGGACTTCTTTTGTGTGCTGTATTTTTTGTGCCGTTTGTGCACTGGTGTGTTACGTAATTAATAAGAGACATAATTAGAACTGACACTTTATAACTTTGCGGAGACTTTAGATATCCTTTTGGGGGCCCTCGAGGTGCTGAATGAGGAGTCGGAGCCGCTGGGATTACGGGTTTCTTGGGTCAAAACTAAGATCCAGGCTTTCAATGACATCTTGGATGCTGCTGTCCTGTCTGTGTCTGTTTGTGGTAGGATGTTGAGATCGTGGAGATTCACTTACCTTGGCATGGATATTCATGTCTCTGCTGCTGTGAGTCAGAGGTCAATAGACGTCTGGGTCGGGCCTGGGGAGTCATGGATTCACTGGATCATGAGGTGTGGCGCTGCCGTACCTGTGCGGGAGGACGAAAGTCCGATCTTCAGCTCTTGTGCTTCCAGTCTTGCTCTATGGATGCGAGACTTGGACTCTGACCAAGGATCTGAGACGGAGACTTAATTCCTTTGGTACCAGGTCTCTTCGGAGAATCCTTTGCTATCGCTGGTTGGATTTTGGTCCAACGAGCGGTTGCTGAGAGAGACTCAGATGAGATTTGTTACCTGCATGGTCCGTGAGCGTCAGTTGCAGCTGTATGAACATGTGGCTCGTTTTCCTGACGCTGATCCTGCTCACCAGATTCTCTCAGCGAGGGAGTCTCGTGAGTGGAGGAGGCCAGTGGGCCGACCACGTGCCTCGTGTTGCAGCAGGTTGACCAGATCTCAAGGAGATGGGGATTGCCTGGCATCTGCCTGGGGATGGCCAGACGGAGGCCCCTGGAAGTACCGGCGGAAAGTGGATGCAGCGACGCGCTGTTCTGGCACATGCTCCCATACCTGACCTGACCTGACTTTATAACTACTGTCAGTGATGACCAGGTACCAAGACGTCCCGCTTTGATACAACCACGCTTTGATCGGATACCTGACCCTGACCCTGACCCATGACATTGTTTTTTTAACATTCATTATCAATTGAATTCAGAACGGCATTAAACTAAATTAAATTCAAATCAAATGGAAGACCAAATAGGTACAGTCCTGCATTGGAGTCATCAAAAGGATCCCAAACAAGCAAAAAGCAAAGATGAAGTCATCAGAAGGAGCCTGGAAAGGATTCACATTTCAGCTGCTACTCCTCTACCCTCAAACCCATCCAGGTACAGCCAAGTGAGCCATATTCAACAACAACAACAACAACAACAACAACAACAACAAAATTCAAAAAGAACCCAGATCAAAAAACTAAAAAATTCTGGTTGCGAGACCATGTATCCGATCAGGTTGAAATTTAAAGCATGTATTCGCTATCACTACTCGATCATAAATGTGAAGTTTCACTTCGATTGATTAAGCAGTTCCAGAGAAAACATTATTTAATATTTTCTTCAATCCAATATGGCTGCCGTGACCTATCAATTATTCCTGAACAACTTGTACTCTCAAGGCTTGGGAACATTTGTGAGGTGTCCCCTAATTTGTCCAGCTGTTGTGGGAAGAAGATTTTAAAAAAATAGATTTTAGGGTAAATCCAATATGGCTGCCAAACCATGTGACCTATGATGTCATATGTGTGATCTTTTTGTTCCTCATGGATTGGCAGTCTTACTTGTAAAGTTTCGCCTCGATCTGTTCAGCCACTTCAGAGAAGAAGATTTTTGAAGGATTTTTTTTAAACCAATATGGCTGCCACACCACGTGACCTGTGACGTTATAATTATCATTAAACACTCTGCATGATCAGTCGCACTTATGGTGAAGATTTAGTCTCACTCCGCCAAAGGGTTGCGGAGAAAAACACGAAAGATCTGTGTGGACAAACAAACAAACAGACAGACGGAGACAGACAAACAAACTGAGCCAAACGCAATACCCTCTCCTTCGGCGAGGGTAACTGGAGTGGTACTCTGTACAGCACATGCCTCTGCCAGGCTGAACAGTTTCTACGTTTTGTATCCCACGGATAGGCCAGATCTGGATCCAGACCTCCAAAATCGAATCAGCTCGTTCTTGTCACCTCACCAACTCGACCACCACCAAGTTTTGTCATAATCCGTAGTTAAATATTTTGAAATATCATGCTATATGTCGTTTAGACCCCATCTCTCAATGGTGAAGTTTGAAACTGGTGCTTTAGAAACTAAAAAAACGCTCGCATCTGGATCCGGATTCGTATCTTCACCGAAATCGAATCAATTCGTCCTTGTAACGCAACCAACCTATCCACCAATCTGTCCGCAACTGTTTGAGATATCCTGTTCACAGACAAACAAACGTGAGACAGGGGTCAAAACAATGTCCACCCACGTTTGGTG
Source organism: Eptatretus atami (assembly GCA_035128595.1). Lineage (NCBI taxonomy): Eukaryota > Metazoa > Chordata > Myxini > Myxiniformes > Myxinidae > Eptatretus > Eptatretus atami. The sequence continues at coordinate 125,685,564 of CM068957.1, forward strand.
GTGGAGGCAACTACAGTCCCAAAGAGTTATATTTACTATTGGTTCTTCACTGTTTGCCATACAAAGCAAAACTTGAAGTTTTTAATCCACAACAACAGAAATGGCAAAACTATAAACTGGATAAATCTGAACTTGCTAAACGATTCTCATTTGAATTTTCACCCTATAGATTACAGTCATAATTACTGAGGACAAGCGCTGGAACTCGTGGGTGTATTCATAGAAGGGCAAAGTTACTTTAGGGGGGATGGGGGAGAGGGATGATGGGTCTGTGGGACTCAGGTTCAAGTACAGTATTGGAACGAGCTTGTGGTGTGTGTCTGTGTTTGGTTTGTGCATCGTCATAATTAGGATGATAACGTTTGTGCTTTTTGTTATAAATATCAAGAGAATGAAATGGTTTTATCACCACAAATGCTGATGGTTCAACTAGCATCGTAATATGTCAATAGTCGATTCAGTGCCTTCGGAAAGTATTCACACCCTTTGACTTTTGTCACATTTTGTTGTGTTACAGCCTGAATTTAAAATGGATTGAATTAAAAAAAAAAATTGTCAGCGATCGACACAAAATACCCAACAATGACAAAGTGAAAACATGTTTTTCAAATTTTTTACAAATTAATTTAAAATGAAAAGCTGAAATGTCTTGAGTCAATAAGTATTCAACCTCCTGAGTCAATACTTTGTAGAAGTGGCTTTGGCAGTGATTCCATCTTTGAGTCATCGTGGGTATGTCTGTATCAGCTTTGCACATCTGGATTTGTGGATTTTCTCCCATTCTTCCTTGCAGGTTTGCTCAAGCTCTGTCAAGTTAGACGGGGAGCGTCGGTGAACAGCAATCTTCAAGTCTTTCCACAGATTCTCAATGGGATTCAGGTCGGGGCTTTGGCTGGGCCGCTCAAGGACTTTCACGTTCTTTCCATTCCAGTGTTGCATTGGCTGTATTCTTGGGGTCATTGTCCTGTTATAACGTCAATCTTTGCCACAGTCGAAGGTCTTTTGCACTCTGAAGCAGATTCTCTTCAAGGATATTCCTGTATTTGGCTCCTTTCCTTGTTCCCTCTATCTTTACAAGTCTCCCAGTCTTGCTGCTGAAAAGCATCCCCATAACATGATGCTGCCACCACCATGCTTCACGGTAGGGATGGTGGGTGTTAGATGGGTGATGAGCTGTGCTCGGTTTCTGCCAGACGTAGCACTTTGCATTTAGGCCAAAGAGTTCGATTTTCGTCTCATCAGACCACAGAATCTTTTGCCTCGTGCTCTCAGAGACTTTCACGTGCCTTTTTGCAAACTCCAGGCATGCTGTCGTGTGTCTTTTTCTCAGGAGTGGTTTCCCTCTGGCCACTCTCCCATCAAGTCGAGATTTGTGAAGTGCTGCAGATATTGTTGGCTTTCCGGCAGGTTCTTTCATCTCAGCCAAGGAATACTGTAGTTCTGTCAGAGTGGTCATTGGGTTCTTAGTCACCTCCCTGACCAAGGTCCTTCTTGCCCAGTTTCTCAGTTTGGTCAGACAGCCAGCTCTCGGAAGAGTCTGGGTAGTTCCATATCCTTTCCATTCCCTAATGATGGAGCTCACTGTGCACTTGGGAAATTTCAACTCGAGAAATTGTTTTATACCCTTCCCCAGATCTATGCCTCCTCACAATTCTATCTCGGAGTTCTACGAACGGTTCCTTGGACTTCATGGGAGAGTTTCTGCTCTGACATGCACTGTCAACTGTGGGACCATATTCAGAAAGGTGTGTTTCTCTCTAAATCATGTACAATCAATTGAATTGGCCACAGGTGAATTCTAATCAAGTTGTTGAGACATCTCAAGGAGGATCAAAGGAAATTGGAAGCACCTGAGCTCAATTTTGAGTGTCATAGCAAAGGGGTTGAATACTTTATTGACTCAAGACATTTCAGCTTTTCATTTTTAATTAATTTGTGAAAAAAAAATCCAAACACATGTTTTCACTTTGTCACTATGGGGTTCGATGTGTAAATCGGTCAAATTTTTTAAAAAAAAAACTTGATCCATTTTCAATTCAGGCTGCAACACAAAATGTGACAAAATGCCAAGGGGTGGTGTGAATACTTTCTGAAGGCACTGTATACATCAATCATTTGTTACAGACTTCAAATAGATGTGTTATAGGTCACGAAGGAGTAATCATAAAGTACGTAACCTCTGGTATTTGCTTCGTCAGAGACAGAATCTGCCTTCCGGCGGAGCACGAGGAAAGAGAAATGAGGGTTGGGGTTGTGGAGGTGATCGAATTCATGGACATTGCAGGTGTGGAGGTCATGATTCTGGATGGAGGTACGTAAGACATACACGCCATCACAGACTACACTGTCCGTTTGAATGT
>CM068957.1:125690517-125707672 GCA_035128595.1 Eptatretus atami
ATGACTGAACTTCTTCAAGAGGATTGTTGAGAAAGTGGATTGGAGGGTTTGCCAGACTATCCTTTGGGAGAGAGAGAGAGAGAAGGAGAGAGAGAAGGAGATAGTGAGAGTGTGAGATTTGTCAGGATTGAAAGACATGTTCCAGGTGTTTGACCAGTTTGTGATTTTTGTCAGGGTCTTATGAGAGGGGAGAGGCTGCAGCCTGTCTGTCTGAAGGATGAGGGATGTCATGGCAGAGGGTGAAGTCATCAGGAAATAGATAAAGAGGATTTTCCAGAGAGTCTGAGAGATCATTGATGAAGATCAGGAATATGAATGGGCCCAAAACACGACCTTGGGGCACTCCAGCCTTGACAGGGAGAGGAGATGAAAAGATTCCGTCGAGTGCTACACATTGGCTACAAGTGATGAGGAAGTCAGTAAACCATGTGTGGAGTTGGCCTAGGATGCCATAGGCAGAGAGTTTGGAGAGTAAGTCCGGATGCTGGACTGTATCAAAATCACGAGATATGTCCCTGGTCTCATGGGTATGGAATCTTTAACATCCATCAACTAATGCTGGCAGATGGAATGTGCAGTTTAACATCAATCGGAGGGACGGCTGACACATTGATACCACACCCTGCCTGCAAGACACCAGGACGACGGCTTGTAGCTGCGCCGAGATTCGAACCTCAGCGAGACAGCTCAGAGACAAGTGTGCATGGTTCTAGGCCATCCTATCAGCCTGACAACTCTGGCCCAAAGGGTTTCATGAGTTCAAAGGGCGAACAGATTGCTCAATAAGCTTATTCAGCGTTACCCCTGATGTCTGTGTACTTTGTGCTGCTCTGTTAAAGTGAACGTTTTTAGAAGCCCTTAAGTGAAAGCTGTGTTTAAAGAATCCCGAAGGTGAACACTTTTAGTCGCATTCAACTATGATGTGGACCAAACGTAGATACAAGAGAACTCAGACGTGTGCACATAATGTGTGTCGTGTTATGGACATCACGATTCTGTGATGTTTATGTCCAAATATATATGATAATAATGACAAGTCTGAAGACGACGATGGTTCACGAGCGGTATTTGACGATGTAGATTGTTTCAGAAGTCAGAGGATGAGACAATGTGATAATTTTTGACCAAGTTATAAAAATGATCAACATGATGTGGTAGAGTGACAAGTTATTAGCTGCAAAATGTCGAAAACCCGGTTTCGTTCAACAACTTTCAAAATTTGACCTTTGCATAACCTTTAAAGTCACAAAACAATGTTGTGGATATTAAAATAAGGAAATAGGATACGTGCTAGAGCTTATTGGAGTTAGTTCGTCGAAGAAGGTCGAAAACCCGGTTCGATTCCCACAACTTTGAAAATTTGACCTTTGTGAACTTTAAAGGTCAAAGGTCAAGGATTATGACCTTTGGTGCAAAACTTCCTTTGGAACATTCCAGGAACAATATAACGTTATATGGCATATTGGCATTTCACACTCCTCGGATTATCCATACTTTGATGAAATCAGCGTAAAAACAAACTTGAAGGGGGCGCCACGGGCAAGGTGTTCGAGATAGAGAAAAATGGTTTCTAGACTTTAGGTGGGGAATGACCTCAAGATTATGCATAAAAAATATTGTCATCCTAGCTCTCGAAGTTTGGGCGGTCGTATGATTTTTATGTCAAAATTCGAAATTTTCTAAGTTTTTGACCTTGTGACCTTGTGACCTTGACCTTGGGATGAAAATGAAAAATCGGACAACGACAAGTTTTAGATAATTCATTTTGCTATTCAAATACCGAAGAACCCATTCCATTCAGTCAATTCCCAAGGAGAAGCAGAGTACCCACACTTCAGACGATCTTGTTCCAAGCAGACAGCACCTTCTTCTGACGCAGACCTTTATTTGTGAGGTGTGAAAGCAACTGACAGCTCTGTATTTGCAAAAAACACAATATAACCGGGGTAACATGCATGAAGCAAAAACATACTGACTGCTTGTAATTCAAAACATCTCACTGCACTGTAAATGGTGGGGACTTGCAGTACTCTCCTCCACCTGGGACTGCGTTACACGATACACATTTACATCGAGAATTTGTGTCCCACCTCCTCCAAAGAAAAGTGAAAACCCACTCCATGGAGTACCTCCTGTGCAGCTGCCCTCCGCAGCGCAGCTCACCAGATGACAGGATTGGGATAAAGCCTTTGGGATCCCTATTCTTTGATGACAGGAGGAAAAACACGGGGTAACCTTTCCGGGTTGGATTGTGGTTGTGTGTGTCGGGGTGGTGCTGAGGTGTCATCCACCAGACGGCGGTCTCCTTGGGTTAATCTGAGGTGGTCCCTTTGGGTGGGTGCCTGGAACGTCCTATTCCTAAGAGAGGATGATCACCTGTCTCTGTTATCATCTGAGCTCATGCGTTTGAACATTGGTATTGCAGTACTCTTTGAGGTTTAGAGACCGGATTGCGGCGAGATCATGGCGGGTGGTTAAAACTACGATTGGTCTGGTCGTTCTGATGGTTACCATGCCAAGGAGTTGCTGTAGCTGTGCCAAACAAGCTGACTCCAATGATAATTGAGGTAACACCGGTCAACGAGCATATTACGAGACTAAGGATTCATCAATCCTTGGGTGTCGTTTCCCTGGTCTCTGTATATGCTCCAACTGAGGTGAGTGATCTCACCATGAAGGTGATTTTATGCCACGATCGAGTCTGTGGTTGATCAGTGCCCCAGGCGAGATACTGTTCTAGTCTTGGATGATTTCAATACATCAACTGGAACTGACAGGTATGATTATGAGACACGTGTTGGCCCCCATGGGTCTGGACCGTGATCCAGAGTAGCACTTCAGTGTTCTTGACTTTGCAGAAGTCATGGACGTAGGGTGGCGTGGTTCCATGGTTTCAGCACCCACAGGCTCATGCTTTGATTTGGTATTCCAATTGCTGGCGGTGTGGCATAGGAGATTGACTATCCGTGCTCGTTGATGGTCGCTGGAGGATATTCCGAGATGCAGGGGGTGTTAGCTAGTTATGCTCAGTTCCTCAATACCAACAACAGGCTTGTATAGAAACTCTGAAATTGCAGCTTAAATCAGGAGAATGGGACCTCCCAGCTAGGTGGATGTGGAAGCTCAAGGATGAGAGGTAGCTGAGGAGATTGCGAACAGACTGAGTGGGATTTGGGGGTCTGGGTGCTTTGGGGGTCCTGAAGAGTTTGGAGGGTGCCTTCAAGACCACCGTCTTTGATGTTGCTGGTGGATGTTTTGGAACTCACCAAGGGCAAAGAAGAATATTGTCTCTCAAGGGACACTGGATACCATTGACCAGAGTCGCAGGGCCAGGCTGAATGGCAAAGCTGAGCTTCACGTGTAGGTTGAGATGGTAATGATGATGTACTGGTGCGAGATGGAGAAGGAAGCCTATGTGCGAGGAATCTGCGAGGGGGTAGAGCATCACCTGTGGTCAAGTGATTCTCGTCCGCTTACAGGGGAATTCGGCATTGCGTTCCTAAAGTACGTCCTCGGTGTACTGCAGTTAGATCAGAGGGTGGTAGGCTCTTGACAGGGAATCCGAAGTGAAGGGCCGCTAGGCCAGTTACTCTCTAGGCTTGCGGGTGATACGGAGTACCAGTTGTCGAGTTGGTGTAGGTGTTCCTATCTTAATTGCTGACCTCCAATCAATTGCGATCCACCTTCATTTGTGAATGGCTGCATGCTTCTATGAACCTGTTAAATAGGGCAAAGCTCCCAGGATGGTGGCCAGCTGTAACTCTCAAGGCTGGTGGAATGTGCATTGTCTTGCGGATGCAGTTCTGTGCTCTGCCCTGGAACACAGGCATCATCCAACTGACTGGAAGAGGAGCTGTTACCCTCTCTGGAAAGGGAAGGGTGATCAACAGGACTGCAACAACTACCGAGGGGTGCCCAGGGCAGTGACGCTGCTCTCAGTGCCGGGCAAGGTGTTTGCTCAGATAATTCTTGAAGGGTTCGCCACCATCTGCTGTAGCACCAGCATCCAGAGCCAGTCAGGCTTTACCCAAAGAGGTCACGATTGACTCATCCTTGCTCTTCGGGTCCTCACCGAACGCAGATGAGAGTTTCGGCAGCGGGGCTGCTTGCAGCCTATGTTGATCTCTGTAAGCATTTGTGAATCTAGTGAGTCACGCCTCTGGGATCGTTGGTCTTTGTGGGTGCGACCAAAACTGTCAATGTGATGTCTGAACTACACTCTAGTACTGAGAGTGCTGTGAGATGTGGTGGTACCATCTCTGACTTATTTCCAGTTGTTACTGGAGTTCATCAGGGGTGCGTAATGGACCCCATACTTTTAATCACTTGTAGGAACTGGATTCTGGGGAGGATGTCGGAGAGATCAAGCTGGGGTTCATGGTTTGGGGATGTCGAGATCTCTGACCTCGATTTCACAGATGATGCAGTCATCTTTGCGGAGACTTGAGATATCCTTTTGTGGGCTCTCGAGGTGCTGAATGAGGAGTCGCAGCCACTGGGATTACGGGTTTCTGGGTCAAACTAAGATCCAGGCCTTTTAATACACTTGGATGCTGCCTTGGCTGTACCTGTTTGTGGTGAGGATGTTGAGGTCACAGAGAGATTCACTTACCCTGGCAGTTTTATTCCTGTCTCTGCTGGCTGTGAGCCAGAGATCAACAGACGTCTGGGTCGTGCCTGGGGAGTCATAGATTCACTGGATCATGGAGGTGTGGTGCTCTCGGTACCTGTGCAGGAGGATGGAAGTCAGAGTCTTCAGGTCCTTGGTGCTTCCAGTCTTGCTCTACAGATGTGAGACTTGGACTCTGACCCTGGATCTGAGATGGCAGTTCAATTCCTTTGGAACCATGTTTCTTCGGCGAATCCTTCAGTCGGACTTTGTGTCCAACGAGCGGTTGCTGACACTCAAATGAGAATTATTACCTGCGTATTCCGTGAGTGTCAGCTGTGGCTGTATGGACATGTGGCTCGTTTTCCTGATGCTGATCCTGCTCACCAGATTCTCTCAGCCAGGGAGCCTCATGAGTGGAGGAGGCCAATACGCCAACTACGAGCCTCGTGGTTGCAGCATGTTGATCAGCATCTCAACAAGATGGAGATGGGCCAGGCATCTGCCTGGGGTTTGGCTCGATGGAGGCCCCTGGAGTACCGGCGGAAAGTGGACACAGCGACATGCTGCTCCGTCGCATGCTCCCATACTTGACCTGACGTAACGTGACCTGACCCTCCTCTCCCAAGACCACCAGCAAAGATGAAGCACCCCTATACATTAATTGAGATTATGCTGATCCTACGTAGCAAGTCTTGATGTAATCAGCCCAGAACTGTTGGAGGTAGGAGGAGTAGTGCAACAAACACAAACACCGGTCAAGTCCATGAATTATAGTGAGTTTTCTCGGCTTGCCTAAAAGCACCTGTGCATACATATGTAAATGAAATGCTCTGTCCCCATGTTTTACCAATGCTCATCCTTATCGTCGTTTTTTAAAATTTCCATTTCATTTTTTTACACCCTCAGGCCAACATGTCGTCTCTTCTTTCCGAATGATCCCATCAAGATGGTTCGAGCACATGGACAATACATGTACAATGAAGCAGGAGAGAAGTACTTGGATTGCATTAATAATGTGGCACATGGTATGGTCGATTGTCTAATTGCGGTATTTGTGTATGCTTTGTATATTCCTTTCTTTATTTTCTTTTTTTCACCTTTTCTGTCTCCATTTCTCACCTCTACCTTTCCACAATTCTGATTTTTTAAAAAAGGTTTTCAGATTTAATTAGCACACCGGGTACATTGGGACATCCCCTCCAGCATATATTTTTGGCCAATAATATGACCAACTATTTGGCACTTGCATCATCTTGTTTGAAGTGTCCATGTATTGAAACTTGATATGAATAACAACACATTGGTACTTCATGTCTCATTGGGCAAGAAGAGGATGTAAAGGAGGTGTCCCAAAGCACCTAGTTTCCCTTATTGGTAGTGATGAACTCAAATATGGTTTATTGTTTTGTGGCTTGTTTGGGGATTTAAATTGAAGTCAACAAACTGCTCTGTTGCTATAGAAGAGTTTACAAAATGTCTCTTCTCCATCTAGTCGGCCATTGTCACCCTGATGTGGTTGCGGCTGCCTCCAAGCAAATGGAAACCATCAACACAAACTCTCGCTTCCTGCATGACAACCTCGTGGCTTATGCACAGCGCCTGGCAGCAACACTTCCTCCAAGTCTTTCTGTGTTTTACTTCGTTAACTCTGGGTAAAAGCACTCATATTTAGGCGTCTTCTGTAACTCTAAATGATGATATATGACTGCTATCTATAATTAGTGGGACAGGAATCTTGCAGATGTAGCACATTTACCTCTGAGATGTCTCTTCTTGGTTTGATTTTCGAACCGACTATAAACTGTCAGGTTAGTGCTTCACAGGCAAGGAGTTGCATCACAAAGTGTGCTGTTTCTCAGATGGACATGAAACTGGTTGTCCTGTCTGCTAGCAATAGTTAGTGGACGTCAAATACCCCACAATGTCATTCGTAAAAGAGTAAGTGAGTTATTGCTGGAACTCAGGCCAAATATGCCTGGTGTTGGCCAAATGGTTAGGTTGGTGGGCTTTGGATCCTAGGGTCCTGAGTTCAAATCCCGCTCAGCTGTTGAATTAATGCCAGGTGGGGTTAACTCGAGGGGGTGGGGTTAACTGTCATCCTTCCGAGGTCGGCAAAATGAGTGCCAGCATGCTGGTATACTGTGTCGGAGTGGCGACTCATCCAGGATTGTGTCCAATAGCCAAGGAGACTGCTTAGGCAGCACCAACGCTCTGCACAGAGTATGGTCCCAATCTCCTCCTCCTCAGGCCAAATCCCAATTTCCTGCTCAATTGAGTGTCGTTTGAATGAGTGTCCTGCTCAAATGAGTGTCGTGGCCAGCCAGTTCATGATTGACTTGGGCCAATACCTTTCCCCTACCACCCCCACAATAATGTGGATTAATGGGAAATTAAAATAGTCGTAGTAGTAGTAGTAGTAGTAGTAGTAGTAAATGTAGAAATAGTTGTAGTACTCGTTGTAGACGACAAGAAGTTGGGAATCATGGAGGCCGTTAAAGTACTATAGTAGTATACAAGGTTGAAATAATTGGAGCCAGTAGTATACTCGATGCTGTAAAAAAAAAACAATACCTGAATGTAGAATTGATGATGTAATTGTTGATTGACTATTCTGACGTTAATTTCAAGGGCCTTCCCGGCACGAGGGATGAGTAGAACACTTGATTGTACCTTGCACATTTCTACGTAACATAATTGCCTCATGAAGTAATCGTTCAGCATGTACATACAACTCATGCATCGTTTGGTTCCTAAAGGTGAAACAAGGCATTCTGAGCAAATTCGAAGCAGTCTTTCTGAGACACCAATGTGTGAATCATCCACAAAGCACTGCTTTGCATTCTTTAACAATCCATTACAATGACACATCTGTCAGAAAATGAGAGGAATCAAATAATTAGATGCCTTCAGGCATAATCTTCCATTAGCCAGGTTGAAAGACCTTAACATTAGGTGAGGAACTTTTTATAACCCCAGAAGATGTTATCAAGCTATTGGAACAACAAGAGATATGCCAAGAAGTGGACATTGCAGGATAACGACTCTCTCTCTCTCAAGACTGATACATCCTCATGACCCATCTACGTAATCCGTTTCAAACTGCTCAGAGTACTGCAAACACATTCCCTGTACCTCATGCAATGATTGATGCCAGAGGTGGACTTACCCGGTATTGAAATTGTTACCTCCATATTGGATCTCTATGCGAAAACATTAGTCACAATGCAGCATTACGTGATTAGGTCGCAATGAAATGGACGTGTAATTATTCAGCATTTATCTCTGTCAGGGGCTTGCACCTCATCTGTGACCCATAATTTCATACAAACAATATCACTTCAACAACAATCACGAATTCAGTTTTTTTTTATGGCAGAGAGTATCTCTCTGTCTCTCTGTCTCTAATGTACCATATACTTCATAGAGTATTAGAGCTTCCAAAGCAGCTTCCTGAGTAATGCTAATACTGGGTGGTTTGCTATTTCCTTCCCAGAAGTAGTTATGGCAGGAATTTGTAATTTGTTCATGGTGCCGTTCTCGCCTACTCTTCACGAAGGACACTGTGGGTTCTTTATCATGTCCACCAATGATGGCAGACAGGCCGTCCAGTTTAACGTTCATCTGAGGGACAGTTCACACATACATGAATGAATCACCTTGACTGTGAAACAACCGGGATGACAGTTTATAGCTCGGTCGGGATTCAAACCCAGGCTAGATATCATAAAGGTGAGTTATGCATACCTCGAGGCCATCCTGTCGGCCTAGCAGAGAGTATAGTCGACTTCTATCCACAATTGTACTTTAATGGAGGCCTTTTGTAAACAATTCCTTTGATATTTCTAAACAAGAATCACCACACTATGGTCACAACCTGCACAATAAATGCAATACAGTACCACGTGCTACAATTTCCCCCAATTAATTTTATGTCATTTTTATGATATAAGATGTGAATGCAAAAACTGTGACTCTGTTGTGAATTGTAAACAAAATAGTCATTGATTAATAGTGCTACATAACACCACTGGAAGCACCCTGACCCCAACCCACCAGCAACGCTCTGTAACGTTTGGACATACAATCCCACGCCCCCCGCCCCCCGAGCGTTGCGTAATTTTTGAACGGCCCCATGTGTATGCAAATTATGGGCAGATGTGGTGACCTCCAGTTCACGCTTTTACATTACTGCACATTTCTTTTGCATAAAACAAATAATTTGTCCAAAAAGTCGATGGGGAAAACTTTCAGAAAGAACACGAAAATTGAGTAGATAACTTTTGCCAAGTGGTGGTACAGTTTTTAATCATAATTGAAGCACATTTTTTACTCAGTTGTGGAAGCGGTAACAAAAGATGCATGTGGACCTCATCGTGAGTAACAAAGCCGATGGGAATCGGATGATGTTGAGCAAAATTACCACAGGAACGGCTTTCGAGAGGTGCGTCTCGTGCATGCTGACGGGCTTGATTAAACCTTACTAATAATTTGTATTCGACATATGATTAGATTTTTTGGGGTCGTTCATCCTAAGTAACACTCGACCCAAACAAAGCCAATTGAAATCTGATGCAACAAATCCGGGCAATTCCAGTGTATAATCAGCAGAGGCCTACAGGCCTGATATCTTAGGCCCACAGAAAATAAAGATGGCAGCCGTATTGTTTTGTCTGAGTGCCATGGTGGGTGGGTGGAGTCAAGTGACAAATATGGGTGGGTTCCAGCAGCTGTCCAACCAATGGGTGCACATTTCAAAAATCGACCCCCAACAAGAACCACCCCAACAGCAACAACAACAACAACAACAACAACAACCATGTGAAACTCTTGTAGACATGTGACAAGACGCAGGTAAAAAGTAAAATCCATGTGTTTCTGTACTTTAAAATATCTGTTGTACTACAACCAATTGTTGTTATTGTACTGTATTCTCAATCTGAGCTATTACATTTTTTTTGAACTAGTACGGGCCCGTAGTGCGTGCTCGTAGGTGCGTGCTCGTAGGTGAGTGCCAGTATGTGCAGCCTCTCTCTCTCTCAAACCTCGAAAAGGCACATCCGCGGGTCCCCAGCAATATTCCTGGCAAGTTTCAATCGTGCAAAGAAATAATAAAAATATAAATAAATAAATAAATAAACATTGATTGTGACGTCATTCGTGACGTCATAGCACCGTGTCCTGTCATTGGTCGACAGATAAATGGCCGTAACTTGGGAACCGCTCGTCCATTAATATCAAACCTTGAAAAGCACATCCGCGGGCCCCGGGAATATTCCTGGCAAGTTTCAATCAGATCGGACCGTCGATCGTGCAAAAAAATATTAAAAAAGAATAAATAAATAAACATTAATTGTGACGTCATTCGTGACGTCATAGCACCGTGTCTTGTCATTGGTCGACAGATAAATGGCCGTAACTTGGGAACCGTTCGTCCGATCGATATAAAACCTCGAAAAGGCACATCCGTGGGTCCCGGCAATATTCCTGGCAAGTTTCAATGAGATCGGACCGGCGTTCGTCGAGAAACGGCGGTCGCAGACAGACAGACAGACACACAGAGATTGCTGGAATTATAGATAGATGATATTTCTCGATATGAATGATGACCAGATAAAGTGTTGTATTAGAACAACCAAATATTTTGTTTACATGAACATCATTTTTGGATATGCAATGATCTCGCTGCCATAAGTCAGATACAGTAGAATGAGCCATCACTCGATTGAGTACGTCTCATTTCCAGATCCAAAAGATCCTTAGTTGCTTGGTTTGGGTTTGGTGAGGATGACACAATTTTGTTGAACACTTCCATTTGACACGTGGCCAACATTTAGGTAAGAGTGGTTGTGAAAACACTACCACTGTGTCATGATGCTCCTGTGGCATGAAAGTCTGCAAAGGAACAGCCACTGCATCATATCTTTCATCATCCGTGTTGGTTTTGCTCTTCAATTGCATAAGTCAAGCATTACATCAGCTTCGTATATCACCATGACTGCCAACTCCAGCTTGATACTTTTTCCATCATCACACTCCCACTGGCTAAAACTCTAATCATACAGTACATTAATAATAATAATAATAATAATAATAATAATATCATTTCTTTCACACCACAAAGGTGCATCAGGCTACCAAGGCAGGTTCATTGGCAAAGGATACAGTCCTGGACAGGCCACCACAAGTTATCCCAACTGGTTGTTACCCCAGTACACTGGTACTCATTTTGCCAACCCCAGAAGGATGGCAGACTGAATCAACCTCACCTGGTGTTAATTCAACAGTCAACATGGGCTTGAGACTCAGGACTCTAAGGTCCCAAGCCAGCCACCTTAACCACTAAGCCAACACCAGGCTTGACAGTACATTAAACACAGTTCTAATTTGAAGGACATTTGTGCCTGGCCATCATTTGTAAACCTGCCGTTAGACTTGTAGAGTTTGGTACTCTGCTGTGTTAAGATTAATAGAAGGAAGGTGAGCAAGGTTAAGGCTATAGGTTTGTGTTATTTGTACTGCTATTCCATTTTGGTTTTGCTCTGGGATTTTATAATTGTAATCAAGATATCTTCATCTATTTTTTGCAATCAGCTGTTATACTGTGACCTGATGTCCATATTTATAGTGACGTTGACAGTGTATGTGCTTTGTACAAACTCAACCGCAGTGTTTGTTTGAAGATGCCATTCGTTTGTCTTGCATCATTATTTGAAATTTTATTCACCTGCCATTCCCCACAGGTCAGAGGCCAATGACCTGGCAGTGCAGTTGGCAAGGCGTTACACCGGAAATTACGATGTGATGGTAATGGATAAGTGAGTCACATTTTTCTCTGGATTCAATGTAATCAATACCATCATTATTTCCATCAACATAGTTACATTTGTTAACATCAAAATCAATTTGTTCAGCTTTTCATCATTAATGATGACAATGAATTTATTATTTTTTTTAATACTTCTCATATTGTATTCAAACTTATCGTCCTCATAATTACTGTCACAAATGTCAATGAATTTCCAGCGATAGAGGTGATGGTGCAGCTTTGTGTACTTCCCTGACAGTGGCTATCATGGAACCACAGCGTTGCTTATGGACATCAGTCCATACAAGTTCAAACAGGCTGATTCCAGTGGCAAGAGGGACTGGGTGCACGTGGTATGTCATCGTCTTCCTGTCATCGTCACACTCTTCTTCCCCAACTTTAACTTCTCTAAGAGAAGTTCTTTAACTTCTGTTTTTTTATCCCGCACACTCTAAGAGATTGCCGATTTGACTTTGTTTTAAATACAAATCCGATGGTCACGTTGAAATCACTTTATTGGTTCATGAGCAAGTGACCACTATATTCGTTGTGTGTCTGTCTGTCTGTCTGTCTGTCTGTCTGTCTTGTCCCGAGCATAGCTCCGTGGGTTTGATCCGATCTTGATAAAAATTAGGGTGCGAGGTTTGTATCATGATCTAGTTGTGTTTTCCAGAGAATGGGAGTGCTGCGCCCATTATGGGCGAAGCCACGCCCAAAAACATGTGTTTTTAGGAGTAGCCGGTTTCAAGTTACATCTTCTCCGAGGGGGTTTGTCGAATCTGGCAGGGTTTGGGTATTTGGTTAGCCCAATGGCACCTGCATAGCACCACGGAGCTCGATTTTTCATTTTCGTCCCAAGGTCAAGGTCACAAGGTCACGAATTTAGAAAATGTCAAAAAATCAATAAATTGGGCATCGAGCTCCTTGGGTTTTCAACTGTTTCGAATGAAAGTTGGTATGCAAGTAGTGTTCTTCGAGTACTACAACTTTCAATCATTTACGTTTTTCCCGATTCCCGCCAGTTTGCCCGTGGCATCCCCTCGTGAACCATCGCCGTCTCCAGACATGTCTATTTTAAACTCCATGTATTTTCTCATCATACAAACATATATTTTTATCCCGCACACGCAAAGCGAAAAGCGGGTTAAGCAATCGGTTCGTTTCTGTTTGTCTGTCTGTCTTTCTGTCTACAAATATCAGTTTATGATCGAGAAACTACTTAACTTAAATTCAATGTTATATTTTGAACACTAATCGGAACATGAATCAGAAAATGAATCTGTAGGTTAACAGTACTTTGTAGGGTCCGGCGATTATATTGATATATTGGTTATATCGATATAATTTTCCATATTGATATACCGGTATTGGAATTCTGAATATACTGGTATACAATAAAAAAAATTGACATGAAAAAAAAAACGGTTTATCATCAACAAATCCAAGAAAGGTGTTTACAATCTTTAAACACTGTACATGATTTTAAAAGCTTTGATGTACTCAGAGTTTCGGCTAAACATGGATCAGGAACAGTGAAATGTATGACGCCAAGACATACTAGGAAGTAAGTACAGGAGGATTTAACTTGCCAATTGGTTATTTTATATGAATCGGGTGTGCTTTAGAAATCCTGTGTTGAGTCAGTGATCCGCGATAGTCATACCGGCATGAAAGCGATAAGGGTATAATCATACCAGGACGGTGACAGCGATGCATCCTGACATGTGCTGATTACCAATACTGATCACGCTTTAAAAAAACAGATCATTTTCAAGACAATTGAAGTTGGAAGTAAAATAACCATTCTCATCATTGGGGGGGGGGGGGGGGGGGGGGGGGGGGGGGGGGGGGAAGCCCCATGTGGGAATACTTTGAAAAATTCCCATGTGTCAATAATGTGTATGTCATACAGTATAGAATACGTTCTGAACTGCTGGACCATTGCGTATTTTTGGAACCTGCGTAAAAAATGTTTTAATGATTATTGTTATTTATATCACTGATATACCAGTATATATACCGGTATGACCCCATCGGTATATCGGTATCGAAAAAAATCGATACCGATGGAGCCGAGTACTTTGGCTCTGATTTTGTCTCGATCGCGCATTAGCAGAGAAGAGAAAGACCATTTTTTCTCTGTCTGCCTGTCGGGCAATCAAACAAAATTGAAAATCATTCCAAACAAGAAATATACTGTTTTAAAGAATATCATAGGACACAAACAACAGGCACAAATAACTAATGTAATTAATGCGTTAAATAAGGTGGCGTAAAAGATGCTGCATCAACGGTGGTAAACTTCCAGAATTTTTTTATGTACAACCTTTGAAATATTTATTTTATTTATATTAAATTATATACGTGAACACTATCGAATACAAATCGCCTTTTTGGCACTTTCAAAACCCTTCTGTTTAGCAGTACTTAGACAAAATATTACGGCATTTTACGTCATCTCGACCAATCAAATTTTCCTCTCGTAGACCCCGCCCATGTGTTTGTTTCTCGAACCAACACGGGTAATGTGTTCGATGAACTCTGGTTTTCACCTGCTTTTACTCACCATATAACTGAAATAAACAATTGATCTCCCATTTAATGAGCACATCTCTCTTCCTGTCTTCCATATTCATAGGTTCCAGCACCATGTACATACCGAAAAATCTTTGAGGAAGATAACATAGACCTTGGGAAGGCCTATGCAGATGAAGTGAAAAAGCAACTTGGTAATTTAAAAGCATCAGGGAAAATGGTATGTATTCCTATAGTTCTACATTTCTAATTTTATCATTCTGTTGCGATCTAATATGTAATATCAGTTCACTATCTGATAGGTAATTAGTGTAAATGCAACTGAATTGACGATCTTGGGTTCAAATTTCCACTGATAGCAATATTAACCTTCTCCATTTCTGATGTTGCGCAAGCATAGTCTTGTGTGCCAGAACATAATGAGTCCTGGATAATATGAGTTCCCTTACTAGTAGGCCATTATGCCCATAAAGCCTGTATTATGAATTCCAACTTACAGTTGTTAATTGTCCATGCTCGATCCATTTAAAATGATAAGCGTCAGGCAAGGAAGCCTCGTGCACCATTTATTAAAGTCTTTGGTCTTTGGTATGACCTTGTCAGGGTTGAAACCACCGTTCGCCCAGAGTCAGAGTGTATGATCTAACCATTGTGCCTTACAGAATGTGGTTAAATAGATCGACATCAAGATTGTATTTTTGAGCCACTAGCATTGAACCCGTCTCTTTGCTGACGGTAATTGAACAACATAACTAATATATATGTTACAGTAGTCAGGACAGTCATGGAGGTTATTGACAGTCAATATTTGCAATTTTTTTTAATTCCAGAAACATTTCGCTCGCTGCTATCAACTCAGTGTTAATTTAGTAATACGCACACTTATTCGCGAAAAAACAACAAATATGATTAATTAATTTTATGTTTTCAGGGATCAGACGTTAAATCGTTTTTTTTTTTCTGACTTGCAAAATGCAATTCTCATTGAGTCATGAAGAATACACCGTCGCAAAGGCCTTGCCTAGCCTTAAGTGTAATGCCATAGTGATATCCCAGACGTAATGGCATCTTACTACACCACCAATGTTACTAAATCCGTCATCCCAACACCTAACGTCTGGCATTCAGCCCATCACCTGCAGACGTCAGATAGTCAGATAGAGTCAGATATATGGGTTTATGGTGTTCAAGTGCCGCCAGTGAAGCAATGTTATGGGTTGAGTGCTGGATGCTGGGATGATATACATGTCTGTGGAGATCTAGCTTAGCGCAAGATGTCACGCCATAATGATGCGCCATCAAAAAGAGCGTGACAGACAGACAGATGGATGGACAAAAGGGATGGACGGACAGACAGACAGACAGACAGACAGACAATTCCGGCTGCTTTAATATATAAATTGTTGTCGGCCACATCTTTATTAACTTATTGGTGTTAATTATCTCATGGTACCTTATGGAAAACCTTGTAGGTGACATACGAGAGATAAAAAATCTAAATCTAACTCCCAACTTCGATTGATTTGTTTTGTGAGGCCCATGCTATGATTTATTATAGAATGATTTTGTTTGTACGACAATAACATAATCGGCCTCTGAGGATGATGGGGAGTATAGTTGGTGAGGCGCTGGTAGATTCATTAAAATGCTCGACCAGCTTTCGTAAGGACATATGCTTAGAATGAATCTTTGACATAAAGAAACGCATGCTGCAGAATGAACGCTAACTGATCAAATGTGCAAAAAGATGAATGTCACATGTAGTGTATGCCCCTCATGGGAAAAGGGTAAAACATCCTAGAACCCACCCCTAACCTCTCCTCTCATCCCCATCCTCCACCCCACTCGCTCTCCCCAAATAACCTCATCAATCCCGGTTATATGTTCAGTATACTGACGATACACCAAATAACTCTTCACCTGATAGGATAGCAGAGAATTTCAAATGGAAAATGTTCAGTAAGCTGAACAAGAAGATTGAAGAGGATATTTACTTTACACAGGGGAAGGGGTGAGGGGCTTTATTTGAATAGAAAGATTGTTTAACAGTAAAGTCCTGTTCAATAGTCTTGAAACATAACTGAGAAATCCTCAGGTCCTTTTTAATTTAACATATAAAGCTCTTTCTCACCATTGACTCACTCACTGACCGACTGACTGACTTACTCACTGACTGATATTAAAGATCAGTACCTTCTGGGTGACGTAGAAAGCTGAAATTTTGCATGCTAATGGACATCGAAGCCGATACACTGGGCATAATCACAGAACCTTCAGAAAGCATCCGTAATTGAAAATATAAATAAATAAAAATGAATACATTTTAAAAAGTAAATGAAACAAGTCTGAAGACGACGATGGTTCACGAGCGGTATTTGACGATGTAGATTGTTTCAGAAGTCAAGGATGAAACAATATGATAATTTTTGACCAAGTTATAAAAATGATCAACATGATGTGGTACGAGTGACAGGTTATTAGCTGCAAAATGTCGAAAACCCAGTTTCGTTCAACAACTTTCAAAATTTGACCTTTGCATAACCTTTAAAGGTCACAAAACAATGTCGTGGACATTACAATAAGGAAACAGGATACGTGTTTTAGCTTATTGGAGTTAGTTCGTCGAAGAAGGTCGAAAACCCGGTTTGATTCCCACAACTTTGTACAATGACCTTTGTGAACTTTAAAGGTCAATGGTCAAGGATTATGACCTTTGGTGCAAAACTTCCTCTGGAACATTCCAGGAACAATATAACGTCATATTGGCTATATCGAATTTCGCACTCCACGGATTATCCATACTTTGATGAAATCAGCGTAAAAACAAACTTGAGGGGGCGCCACGGGCAAGGTGTTCGAGATAGAGCAAAATGGTTTCAAGACTTTAGGTGGGGAATGACCTCAAGATTATGCAATAAAAATATTGTCATCCTAGCTCTCAAAGTTTGGGCGGTCTTATGATTTTTATGTCAAAATTCGCAATTTTCTAAGTTTGTGACCTTGTGACCTTGACCTTGGGACGAAAATGAAAAATCGAGCTCCGTGGGGCTATGCAGGTGCCATTGTGCTAACCAAATACCGAAACCCCTGCCAGATTCGACAAACCCCCTCGGAGAAGACGTAACTTGAAATCGGATACCCCCTAAAAACACATGTTTTTTGGGCGTGGCTCCGCCCATAATGGGCGCAGCACGCCCATTCTC
>CM068957.1:125712875-125729375 GCA_035128595.1 Eptatretus atami
GAGGCAGTGAGAGATGTGGATAAGGAATCAGGAGAGGAAGTAGGGATGAAAAAGAGTATGTGGGAATGGGAAAAGGGAAAGGTTACAGGGAGAGGCAAAGCCAAATAGGTACATAACAGACAAGACACTACTCCTTGCAATACTGTATACGGAAGACAAGGCTTTTGGGGGAAGGGGAGGGAGGAAGCAATTGGGTAGGAGTTGAATTAACACAGATGACACATTCACAATTCACAAGACCCACACCTTATATCAAGAATGATAACATGACATATCCAAATGGTACATTATGCAAACAACACCCACAAGTCATAACCAACCAATCCCAGCCTATCTATCACTTCTGCAAGGATGGACCCACAATCTCCATTGCTTCTAGATACCTCTCCAATTTGATTTAAAACCCAATTACTGTCCCACTGTGAACACCTTCCCAGGAATACCATTCCATACATTGATGACGATCCATGTGAAATAGTCCCCTGCCTCGCTTATGTCATGGCTCTTCTCTTTTTCACTCTCAAGCTGTACCGCTGGTCCTGTCACATCCTGTTTATCTTAAATCACTGGGCTGCATTTGAAATATTTTTTATTGTATCTAATTGTATCTAATTTAATGTATCTAATTTCGCTCAATCAGGTCAAGTTTTTATGCTATCTCAATTTTAAGGAAAAAAATAATCAAAATTTTTGTTTTTTTAATTAGCATTTTTTTAATTCAAAATCAGACTTACTTTGACAGAAAATGTACAAACTATACATATAATGACACACAAGTACACTTGATCTGATTGAGCGAAATGAGATACATTTCTGAATTCAGCATGCAAAAAACATATAAGTACCGTTGAGAAAACCTAGACCTCTGAAATGACGCAGACCAGTGTTATCAATGCCCTTTATTATCTTCAAAATGTCTATGAGGTTCCCTTTTCATCAACTCATTTTGAATGTAAAATGCTTGATCTCCCTCAATTGCTCCAAATAATTTAGCCAATATAACCTTGGAATAAATTTGGTAACTCTGTGCTGAACTCCTTTGAAGGTAGTTTTGTCTTAAATCAAATACAGAAACCAAAACCATGAATAAAAATATATGGGAGGCTTCAATAAATTCTTATCATGGAGTATGGTCGTACTCCATATCCAGGGGTGGTACAGGGAAAGAATGGCCTCCCATTCAAATGTGTACAAAATGATATGCTTAAAAAATACTACAATAAAGTGATGCCATAAGCATTTAAAAGGCATACCTTCACTTAATGGCAACTGTCTCGCAATCCAAACTGCCGACTGCGATAGCTACAAGCTTCTCCATCCTGATATTGGTTAAATTTCTGCCGTTTGTATACAATACTGTTCTCTTAAACCCCTCTCTCCATGTAATTATTATTTTTTTTATTTCCCAATCCTCCTATGATGTGTGATTCTACGCATGTGCACAGTGTTGTTGGTAGGGGTCTCATCAAGGGGTGTTGTGTGGTTGATGTTTTGTGTTTTTCACCCAAGACTGTCTATGCCCATGCCCCTTCCACTGGAAAAGAAAAAACCAAAATAATACAAAACTATAAAAACTACAAAAAAACCCCACAAAACTACTAAAACTACAAAAAAATTTTTTTTTAGCATTTTTCTTAATTTGTGTATCACTCTTGCTGTTTTGTGTGTTTTCTGGATCTCACATCCTCATGGTATTCAAAGTCTTGCTTCCCTTTCCATTTGTCAGCAAATCGTCACAAAGTTCATTGGTGGCGCCGTGTTTAAATGCAAAAAACCCTCGGTTGAGTTTCATACAAATAACTTGAAACCCATCGTGCACATTACTTTCTTTTACCAAGATCATCACATGGCCTTTTCTCAATTTTTTAGGTCATCTCTTCGAGCATGACCTAATAATATGGGTGTAGATGTCCTTCGATCCGTCCGTCCGTCCGTCCGTCCGTTGCGAAAATGATGATTTTCAAATTCTATCTCCTCCTACATTTCTCAAGCGATCTTGAATTTGATTGTGGCATATGAATCTATGGGACAATATCTAAATTTTGATCGGGCCGGATTTTCGATATTCACTTTCGTTTTCGTGTCACGTGACTTCAAAGTTGGCAAAAAATGCGAAAATGACGATTTTCATGCGAAAATGACGATTTTCAAAATCTATCTCCTCCTAAATTTCTCAGGCGATCTTGAATTTGATTGTGGCATATGAATCTATGGGACAATTCTAAATTTTGTCGGGCCGGATTTTCGATATTCGCTTTCGTTTTCGCGTCACGTGACTTCAAAGTTGCAAAAACTTGCCCTACCTTCAGGAGGCTATATATTTTCTCGCAGAGATGACCGCCACTCCCGCACGGGGGTAATTTTCTCTTTTCTTTAAAGCAATTGTACCATGAATCTAGATTCTAGAATGATGAATTTAACATAATTTGGTATTAATTACAAAGTTCCGTTTTTAATATTTTCTTTCCTCTTCCTTCACATTTCTGGTTTTATGGCTGCAGACATGTGCACCAAGCAGGTGGGGTGTTCATTGCGGATGAAGTTCAGGTTGGCTTTGGACGTGTCGGCTCTTCCTTCTGGGCATTTCAGCTGCAGCATGGATTTGTGCCAGATGTGGTGACCATGGGAAAGCCAATGGGAAATGGGCACCCTCTAGCATGTGTGGTGACTACTGCCGCCATCGCCAGCAGCTCCAGCATCGAGTACTTCAACACTGTGCGTCTGTCTTATTATAATCTTTAACAGCACATTATATATTTTTGTATGCATAGTTGAGGCTCGTGGAAAAGCTAGTATTAGTACACTGAATGGATCAGGACACAACGGGACATAAGGAGCAATTGGAGGAGGGGAGAAATGCCAACAGCAGAGTTGAAGGCCAAGATAGAGTGAGGCTTGGACAAACAATGGGTGCGGGGAGAAATTGGTGGGCAGGAGAGGATGCATGGGGTGGACAAGACAGATACAGAAGGAAACTCTCAGGAGGTAAAACTGGAAATTTTGAAGGAGGAGGGATTGGAGTGTGATGAAGGAGGAGGTGGGGGTTAATGAGGGTAGAAAAGATCATGGTTTTGGATTGGGGATGATCTGAGATGGTGGTGAACAGATGTATTGAAGACCTGGATAGAAGAATGAGATTGAAGAAAAAGTGGAAGTTTGTTCCACAGGTGGTAAGAAAAGAGAAACAAATGAGTGGAGATGAGCAGTGATCCTAGATTTAGGTAGTTTCACCCAAAGGGGGTTGATGGTGGATTGTGTGTGTCCTGCAGAAACTTGAGAGGGCAGGGACAAAGCATGGAAAGAGGAGAGGGTGCAAGAAACAGAAATGAGGAGGTAGAAGACAGAGAGATCACCAACCTGTCTGCAATGGTGTCGCGATAGACCCATAGACTCAGCTTCATCATGGGATATTCCAATAATCTGGAAGGCCTTGGTTTCCATGACATCAAGCTGAGCAAGATGTAGGGCAGGGGAGCCAGACCTGAGTGGAGAGCAGTTCTTTAGATTTCATTTCAAAATACAGATGTTAAAGAAAATTTTAAACAGAGGGTGGGGAGTCAATGGATTGATGGTGATGTAAGGAGGAGGTAAGTGAACAACAACATATGGATACACATTTGTGCCAGCATGATGAGAGGAGCAGGAAGTAAAAGGACAGTAGGGAAACAGATATGATGGAGAAGAGTCAAAGGTACAAAGGGGACAAACAATGAGATGATGGTGAGCTGGAGTCTTGAAAGACCGGAGGGAAGAGGACTGGACAACAGAATGGGAAATACAGTTTCGCACATGTAAAGGAAGGAATGGAGGGAAAGGGGGGGGGGCGCAATATTTATGCAAGGTTGAGGCTCATATGGGATGACCATAACCTGCAAGAATAGGTGAAGTATGGCAAAGGGTTAAATGGGATTTCAAAATGATGATCACTGGAAATGTAAAACAACATTACCTTGAGCTGAAATTTTGAAGCACTGGAGGGAGGAACATGAATGGACAGACACATGAAGGCAATTCCATCATTGGAAAAAAGAGTGAAACAACGCAAAACAACGCAAACAACCATGATAACATCAAAATACAAGACAGATTTCAGGTTATGAAAAAGACTAAACTTTGAAATGTTGACTTTCTGGAGTTTCTGGATGAATATGTTCATCCTGGTAGAACTGAGGAGAGATGAATGACCGAAAGGGCAGGAGGAGTAAGAGTGGAAGAAAAATGGTCAAAGATTGAAAGACCATCCTATCTACAGTACACCACACACACGCACACTCTCGTATGCAGCCTTGTGGCTGCTGGTTGCATCATTGGTTAGGGATGTAGCTATGCCGCTGATGCAGTGCCCCTTTTACCAGTACACTGGTACTCATTTCACCAACCTTAGAAGGGTGACAGGCTGAGTCAACCCCACATGGTGTTAATTCAGTAGCCGACAGGACTCAAACTCAGGACCCTAGAATCTCAAACCTGTCTGCAGTGACAGAACAGTATAACCTGTGTGACAGCCCAATTATGGGTGATGCTAATGATTTTCAGAGCCTTGCCTTCCATGGCTTCCAGTATCAAGATGTATTGGTCTCCTCCAAGAGTGAACAATATTCCATAGGGAATTAAACAAATGCATTATTGGCCTTTATAAGTTATGCAGACTCTCGGAAGGATTTTTCTCGGCATAAAATGTCCAATCTGTGCGTGGCCTTTGTGGTCAGCTGAGGTGATCAGCCTAGGAGAGTTCATTGCTTCTTCTAAGGCACAATATTTCAAAAGACTGAACTTCTTCAAAAACTTCATTGCAGAAGTAGATAGGTGGGTTTACCTGATTGTGTTGCAGAGAGTTGTTGTTGTTGTTGATGTGGGACTTACTCAAATTAAAAGTCATGCTGCAAGTGTTGGACCAGTTGTTGATCGTCTGGAGGTCGGCAGTGAACGATTCAGCCACTGATACTCGATCACTGAGATGGAGAACTGTTCAACATGATTTTAAGACGTATAAGATATGGTAAAGATAATTTTTCAAGGAAACAAGTCATCCAAGAATAAAATTTGGACCGAAAATGCTCCCTTGTTGCACACCAATCTCAATAGGTATAGAAATTGATGTTTGTGGTGGAGGGTCGCACTCTTGGTGGAGCAATGGAACTTCATGGCAGGTCGTGTACATTTCTGTGGCAAGGAACCAATCGTGTACAACTCGCCACAACATCACAGAATGCCGAAATTTATTCTGAGCAACAACAATGGGAATCAAACTCCACCACCAGTATCGGCAATTTCACAAGAGTTTACCCACTTCATCACCAAGGTGCTCAGTTGATAGACTCATCAAAAAGCCACGTCATTTGCACGCATGAAGGAAGTCCGTCTACGAGACATGATGCAAGCGTTGGATGCTACACTCAGACACCTATGCTGATCCAGGCGACTGTGTCGAAGGCACTGGATAAGAAACAAGACACTGCTCTCACCTGTTTCTGATTCAGACGCTCCATCCATTGCTGTGTGCCGAGAAGCAACAATCAAGAGTTGAGTGACTGGGGTGGAAAGCAAACACATGATTAGTGATTGAACCATTGAAGTGAAGGAATGATGATGTTAGCAGTAATTTGTTGCTTGCGACATCACTTACAGAATCTATTGTGGAGACTTTAGTGGAGAGGGCAGCGTAAGCTTATACTTGTGAGGGAGAATAAGCTATAGAGATCTGGAAGCTCGGAGGATGAGACGGTGCACAGGACTCTAAAGGACAGAATGAGGCTTCAATAAATACCGGAGGTGCAAGACAGTAAGACAGATGGTAAAAGACTGCAAGGCCGTTAACTCACATGCTGTGAGTGAGTAGCAGACCCAAAGACTCAGCTTTCTATCAAGCCGTCTTGGCCACCAAAAACAACTGTAGATTAGGCATCCTTCATTGTGTCAAGTCTGTCTTTGGCAAAACTTAACTCGTAACAATGTGCAAGACCTTCATCTGCAGCTCGATGGAATGCTGCTCTCCCCTTTGGGTCAGTGCCCCTACCTCTCACCTTTCACATCTTGATTCAATGGAGATGAAGGCCCTAAAAATCCATGGAATCTCCCGCAATGAAGCTGAACCATTAGGAAACATAATCCAGCATCACAGTTTGCTTGCCACTTCAAATTAAGGATATAGACGACATTATAAGATGAGAAAAGGCTTGGCTTGTGGACAATTTCATGGCAACAGCTGGTTTTAGAAGCAGTTTAGAACTGGCAGTGAGGTTCAGAAACTCCAGAGACTCGACCTTTCTTCGAGGATAACTACGGAAATACATTGGAAGATCAGTCGGCCTGTTGTTATGGAGGGTTAAAGTGAGTTTGGGACTTTCCTGCATTTAAAGACATCTCTAGGTCGATGTCCATGTGCTTCTTTCTTCCTTTTAAAAATAAAATCTTCCAAAAATAGATAGCAATTATGTCTTCAACCATGTGAACTGTTTTTGGTTATCTTTTTCTATGTGAAAAAAGTTTTACACAGCAAGTAACGAGTAAATATTGTTGTTTCATGTTCGACTGAATGCTCACCTCTCATGCATCTACTTTTCACAGTTTGGTGGAAACCCCGTTTCTTGTGCCGTGGGATTAGCAGTGCTTGACGTGTTAGAGAAAGAGGAGCTGCTGAAAAATGCCAAGATTGTGGGGGCACATCTCATCGCAACGCTTCATAAGCTGCAATCGCGCCATCCCATTATTGGAGACATCAGGTAGGCCACTGATGGGAAGTACAGGTGGTGATGTAAAATTTGATATGAGTGTACTTCAAATCAAATTAAACTACAACGGCACTCGGAAGAGCACGTAACTCCACCAGCTGAACTGTTAACGTTTTATATCTCGCTGATAGGCATCGGTACCTTAACTGGAACACAACAAAATGTGACAAAAAGTCGAGGGGTGTGAATACTTTCTGAAGGCACTGTAGCGGGATTTCTGAAAAAGTTATGGATGGATTCTGATGAAACTTGGTGGATGAGTCGGTTAGGTGACAAGAACAAGCCGATCCGAATCAGGTCCGAACTCAGATCCGGCCTATCAGTGGGATAGTGTAAAGTAATCTGCCTGATGGAGGTATGCGCTCCTCCGAGTGGCCGTTCTACAGTGTCTAAACCTAATGGAAGAGCACAAGAAAAATAGGGACAGTAGTACCTTCCTGATTTACAAAAAATTTACATTATGAGATGAGAGGACATTCAAGAAAATGTCTGGGAGGTGAACCTGAGATCACAATATTATAAAGTCTCATGTGCTCAGGTGGGCGTGCCAACCAAACCGATTTGCTCTGCTCACCTTGATGTTCCAAAGTGAAAGTTTAAGAACATTATTTAACTGGTTTGCAATTAACTAACTTTTTTTTTTTTGCTCTTACGTTCATTCTTCCTTTTTTGTCCCCGCGCTCATCCGACAAGGTTGGAGATGGGGGGGACACTAAAATGAGCTCCATCAGACCGACCCACCGACTGATCATCTGTCCATGTACTTTTGTTTACGTGATGTTTCAAAAACGATTGAACATTTAGCTTTTTTTATTGCAGATATATTTTTCTCATGACATTATGTCAACCTGACTAGATCACAGCTGTCATTGGCTGAATTATGTTGCCATGGCAACCATCTCAGTAACTTGGCTTGTGTATGCAATGTTTCAAAACCGGTTCAAGATTTACTTTTCATATTACATAAACCAATTCCTCATCCAACCAAAAGGTTTGGGGGCCTCGAGTATCAATTAGTTCTTTGTTTTCCCTGAATCCCTCCCCATGCACCAAGTAGATTTCCATGTTTATAAAAACCACACTGTGCCTGCCTACGAGGTACATTCTGTCACAAAACTTGTATTATTCAATGAAAGACTTTGATTCTACATGGATGGAGCATCCGGCAGCTGATTGCAGCAATTCTTGTGGTGCAGTTAGAATTTGGCCATCACAATGGCGGAGAATGAGTCCTATTGTTGAAAGGGATAATGGAATGTTTTAACGTCCATCAGGTAATGCAAGTTGACAGGACAGTTGGCTTAACGTTTTCTTCAAATGATGGTGTCCTAATTGATACATTGCTGTGACTGGAAAACACCGTGGCAGATATTTATAATGTGGCGGGTCGAAGACGAGCAAGCTATCTCTGAGTTATCATATGAACTCGCTGAAAGACATTGTATCGAACATCTTGAAGACAGGTTCAGTCCCTGAAACCTCAGGGCCTCACCACAGCCATGACCTGATCCAAGCACTTCATTTATCAAAATCAGTCTTGAAAGGGTGGGTGTCCTCAATCATGCCAAGTATTTCCAGTGTTGATTTCGAACTTATCATGGCCTACAAGGCCATTGTCCTTACCTTGATAGAGTAGAGCGTGGAGTGCTCACTTCACTCCTGTTTCTCCTGGATGCTGTGAACTCAAAAGGTCTCATCGTCATTGGCATCTCCCATGAAGAAGCAGAAGCACAAGTCCTGTTGCTTTCTCATCACAAGCAGGTTGTTCGCCTTTCTGTTTTCACCTGCCTCTCTGTTGGTCTTGTTGCCTCTGCTTTTACAGCCACAATCCTTAACTCAGCCTCTGCAAGAAAAAAAACTCTTCTATGAATGACGTCTTCTTAATAAGCCTCCAAAATTGAGGTTTACTGCTCACATCCATCTCTTTTTTTCTGCCTAATTTGGTTCAATCATGATTTTCCCTACAGGGTTTCAATATGGCAGGTTATCACCATGTTCGATTCAGCTATAAACTGTCATCTCGTTTTCTACAGGCAGGCTGATTAATCAGAGTGTGTGCCATCCCTCAGATGGACCTTAAACGGAGTTAGAATATCCTTCGCGAAGAGTTGGCGAGCCATCTCCGGCATCACGGCCAAATTCCAAATTTCCTGCCCTAACCAGCAGAGGGCGTTACATCAGCGGCACAGCCACTCCCTCAGCCAATGATGCTACCCTGCAGACTTGTGATGCATACGAACGAAGAAGACCACCATCTTTTGTTATCTTTCTTTCTGACCTATGATATTTTTTATCCCCATTAACCCACCCAAAGACAACCCTCTTACTTGCAGGTTGCAATCTTCCGTTCTCTCTCCTCCTCCTAAAATCCTAAAATAGGATTTTTTTTTTAAGGGAAAAGAAAGAGCAAGACATATTACATTATTTATTATAGAGCTATTTCAGCTGCGTAATCTTTAATGTCTCCGTATTATTTCCTGGAATGTTGTGAAATCTGCACGGTGTGTTCATCGTTCTGTTTGATAGAGGCACGGGACTCTTTATTGGAGTCGAGCTGGTCTTGGACAGAAAGACAAAAGAGCCAGCCACTGCTGAGGCTCAACATGTGATCGTCAGGTAAGTGGTCAGAATCAAATCAACTTTCAATTCCATTGAGTATTTTCATATATTGTAAACGATTATTGATTGAACATCAATAGTGATAACAATGAATGACGAAGAGCATGATCGCTTTTGAAAAAAAATTATGAAAACCATTTGAGGGAGTGTGACTTGCACCTTGATATATGAAGGTGGTTCTCAGTTAACTTGCTCTTTTCATTTGTGAAAACCAAAAAAAGAATCATCTCATTTTTAGCTCACCTGGAATTTAGTCCGGTGAGCTTATGCGATCGAGCGGTGTCCGTAGGTGAATCAGTCAGTCAGTCAGTCACTCAGTCGGTCAGTGTGTCTGTAAACACTTCAATCATTATCGCTTGAACCAAGCACACGATTTTTATGAACCTTGGCCACAGGCTTCATATCTGATGCATAAAAATCTGTGCTTATTAAGGAGGTCTATGGGGTGGGGGTGGGGGGTTTGACTCCCCAAAATAGGTCTTTGCTCTCTTCTCCGAAACTACACAACTACAGACACACAATTTCGATGAAACTTGACCACAACCTTCATCACCCGTAATGTACCAAATTTTGTTCACAGCATCACAAAAAATAGGACCACTGGACCTGTAGCTTATCTGGGCCCTGGCCTAATGCTGCAATCCAAATTTGGTGGAATTCTGACTGGTGGGTCTGGAGAAAAAGATTTTTGAAGGAATTTACACGATTTTCCAAATTTTTTATTAAACCCACCATTTTGACACATTTCCCGTTCTGTGATCGGCGTGACCTCTGCAATTTACCATCACGACCCTGTCCTAATGCTGTAGCCCAAATTTGGTAGCATTCTAACTGGTGGGTCTGGAGAAAAAGATTTTTGAAGAAATTTACTAAGTTGGCCATTTTGACATACATTATATCATGTGACCAGAACAAGCTTGGGAATTCCTGTTACCAGTCAGGAGAGGAGCTTTGTTGCAAAATTTCAGGCAGATTGGCCCAGCAGTTTGGTTGGAGAAGTCGAAAAAGGAGACGGACGGACAGACGGCATGCGATGACAATACCTTATCTGGAATGTAAACTCCAGATAAGCTAAAAAAAACAAGGTCTAATGGGTCTTTTTGGGGGGGGGGTTGAGTGACTGTTGCTCCTGATGCAGGTGAGCTTCAGGACGCCCGGTCCTATTTTTTTTGTAGGGCTCGGGTGGATGATAACTTTTCAAAATTGAAGTCAAAAATCTTTATCATATTGATGGCTTTTGGTGATATGAAGTGGATTGCTTTGATTTCTACTGAAATAATTAATCATTTTGGGGGAAGTGATTTACCGGTCGCTCTATAGTTTAGGATCGCTCCATATCAAAGGTTACAGCTTGGGTTATAATTGAACCTCTAGTTATGGAGGAGTAAATCACACCTATACTATGGGATGTCCGTGTAGAGAGTTAAGTGTAGTCAATATCTTTTGTGGTATGGAAGAGTCGTGGGGTTCTTCAAACTAATTCATGATAAGGAACTTGTTTATCATTATAAGTGCTCTTCTGGTTTGCTCATCAGTGGTCTTCATTATGGTCCTCATGGTTTCCCTCACAGTTCATCAGTGAATGTGCTGTACATGAAAAGGGGTTACTGGGTTGTTTGTAAGTCACAGATGTGTTGTTGAGCTCTATGCCTATCGGAAGTTCAATGATGACATGGATTCCCTCAAATTTGTGATGGATTCCAGTCTATTGGCAGCTTGGAATCAGGCCAATGTGGACCAATTGATTTTTTACCTCCATCACCAAAGGTGGACAGAGGTTGTGTTTTCACCCCTATTTGTTTGTCTGTTTGTCTGTCTGTCTCCGTGAGCAGGACATCTCAAAAATTTATGGATGGTTTCGGACAATTCTTCGTGGACAGATTTGGTGTGTGACAAGGACGAATCGATTTGATTTTGGTAATGATCTGGATCCGGCTTATAAGTGGGAGCCAAAATGTAAACCGTTCAGCCTGGCGGCGATATGTGCCCTACCGAGTGCCGTTCTTGTATCGTGACCGTAATAACTCACATTGTAGTGTTTAGCTGAGTGTCAAGGAGTGTGATATATGAGCTCACAAACGGCTGAATCGTATTCCGCGATGAAATGGATAAGGACAATGTTGCAGTCAGGAGCATGTCCAGCACCTAACTCCTCCTTCCATCATTTCTTGGGACGCAGCAATTCTCATGGGTCGGCTGAAGCAGACGAAGTTTTCAGTTATCCGAGTAATGACGTTGATAGTGGCCTTAGTGGATTAACAAATTGCTGAATGTTTGTGGAGTTGTATAGCGGCAACATTTGGCATCTTCTGCACATGAAGTAATGCTACAGCTGTGCAAAGTATTCTGCGTATTTCTAAAACAGGTGCAAACAGTGTGTCACATAGAGAAGACGAATAAAGTTTGTGTGTGATATTACAGCAGAACTGTGAATCAGCATTGAATGTGTTCAAAGCATCTTGTCACACCTGGAATTGAATAAGTAAGCACCAAAGGGATTCCATCATAACTTGTGTTTCATCAGAAAGCAGGTGAGATGGGAAATGCTTAACCAACCCCACTAAAGGCCAGATATATCATTCACTTTACATTCACATTTTCTACAGCAGGAAGTGCAGGTTAACCTTGAACCACCATCTTATATTGTATATCTAGGGTTCAGTTCATAAGCCACAATTGGAAATTTGTAACATTGTGAATACATGCACTGAATGAGCAAAGTGACTTGATATGTGTCAGGCTGAAGGATGAGCGAGTGCTGCTGAGTACCGATGGACCTGCACGTAATGTACTCAAATTCAAGCCACCGATGTGCTTCACAAAGGCAGATGCTGATTTCGTGACAACCAAGCTGGAACATATTTTCACTGGTATGACTTGTACATGGTGTTCATGATATATCATGTTTCTTTTTGGGAGATCGGTGGGATATATGGTTCACTATTTATACTGATATCATCCTGTATAGCCACGAATCAGGATGAATTGTTCGTGTTTATGCTGGAGAAATCCTGGACAGATTTCCACTCCATCGTAAAGGGCTTCTTAGGCAGTGGGAATTGTACCTTGATATATGAACGTGGATCTAAGTTAACTTGCTGGAGGTTAACTTGAAGGGGTTAAGCCCAGACTTGGTGCTGGAGAAAGAGCAGACATTTTGCCGCAGTACCATTGCACTATGGAACACTCATTTGAAAATCTGCAAACAAAGCAACCAGCTTCATCTCTCTCACATATAAGGATCACTTGCTCTTGGGTGTGATAGTGTTGTCAGAAAAGTACCAATCAAACCCAGATGAGACAGTTCAAAGGAAAGTACTCTGAGCTATCCTGCAAGATTATATATATATATATTGTTACGGACACGGGTACCGTGTGTATTATAAGGGGGGGGGAGGGGTTAATCCCCATTTCTCCTCTGAAGAACCGGACCTGGGGCCACCACTCACAATTAACTTCGTGGTACGGTGGGTTGCTTAACAACCACGAATGCCAATCAGTTATCCACGCGTTCCAGTGTCCACCATATAATTTGCCATTTAACTCGAGATCACGTGGCCTCCTGAATGGGGAACACGCCCTCGGCGATGCACCAATCTTATCTTGATTAGATCTTAAGTAAGGTGGCCGAGTGTTTTCCGCTGGTGCACGCCGACTACGACAGGTTAATTCGTTTGGGAACTACCTCCCAGTCTATCTAGATTCGGACAATGCTGGATCAATAGAAGGAAATGACAAACATGGACAGGTTGAAACGTCAACAATGAATTTATGATTAAGAAAAATAAATAAAAATAACTTTTCATTTCCTTGTGTTTTAAATGGATGAATTCAAATCAATCAAAATAATCTCAAACAAATAAAGAATTCAACAAGCATTTATAGAAAAATAGACAAAGAACAGATGCTTATCACTGTGCCTTACTTAACAATTAAACACTAGACATGGGTACCCACAGATCATTCAGGGAGAAAAGAAATCTAGTCTCGGCTTAAGGGGGCCGTCACACCTTGACGATTTAGCGAACGTATGCCGTTTTTTTTACAAATTTGCCGAATACGCTGGCACACGTCGAATACGTTATTGGTAAGTTTTGTATACGTTAGGAATACCCTGAAAAACACTGCCATAAGTCGTTGTACGCTGGCTTTAATCGTTGACTTTTGTGCTTGTTCTCTCTTTTTCGAATGCTTAAAATTTTATGACGTACTCGGCGTTTGGCTCACACGTTCCGCTACGCCGGCCATAAGGTTTCGGCACGTTATGCGATCGTTGACACACGTTAATTGTATGTTACTCATAAGTCGAAACACGTAGAGGTAAAGGGGCTGTCACACCTTGACGATTAGCGAACGTATGCCGTTTTTTTACAAATTTGCCGAATACGCTGGCACACGTCGAATACGTTATTGGTAAGTTTTGTATACGTTAGGAATACCCTGAAAAACACTGCCATAAGTCGTTGTACGCTGGCTTTAATCGTTGACTTTTGTGCTTGTTCTCTCTTTTTCGAATGCTTAAAATTTTACGACGTACTCGGCGTTTGGCTCACACGTTCCGCTACGCCGGCCATAAGGTTTAGGCACGTTATGCGATCGTTGACACACGTTAATTGTATGTTACTCATAAGTCGAAACACGTAGAGGTAACATTCGCGTACCCGAAACTTATTTCTAACCTATGAGTAACGTTTTGTAAGCACGCTACACGAACGTTGTTCACACTTCGCAACACGCTACTTGAAAGTTCCTCATACGTCGAAACACATCAAAGTAATGTTTAGGGTACCCGTGACTTATTTATAACCTATGAATAACGTGCTTGGAATTATTACACTATGCATACGCTGGACTATCGTTGGGCATAGGTTGTGGACGCCTAAAACACGATAAACAATCGTTGGTATAACTTATGTATAAGTTCTCGAAGCGTTCTGTGTTCATTACTAGTACATATGCATTTGTCAAAGTCGTTTTTAATACTTTAAAAAGTAAAACAAAGAAATATTTCATCGTGGGAATGAGGAAAAAAAATTAGCCGAAAAGAACATCGAACAATGGTGCAAAGTAGTCTCCTATTCGTTGACGATAAGAGGATCCATCATCACCCACACCCTCCCCATCACGCTCACATACTACTACTGACATGGACCTACTACTACTACCAATACTACTACTACAACTACTACTACTACTACTACTGACATAGACATACTACTACTACTACTACTACTGACATAGACATACTACTACTACTACTACTACTACTACTACTACTACGACATAGACATACTACTACTACTACCAATACTACTACTACAACTACTACTATACTACTGACATAGACATACTACCACTACTACTACTACTACTACTGACATAGACATACTACTACTACTACTGACAAGACATACCACTACTACTACTGATGTAGACATTCTACTACTACCAATGCTACTACTACAACTACTACTACTATTACTACTGTCACGCACACCAACTACTGCTAATAGTATTACTACTACTGATACTACTGGCATTGACATCTACTCAACATGGAGTCTGGAACAATGATGGGTTCCTCTTGTGAAGCCCATTTGTATGTACCAATTCCCCTAAACGCTGCCAATACGTCAGTACACGGTAGATGTAAGTTAGAAACACTTTCAGTAAGTTCTGTGGTTGTCCGGAAGACGTCAATTTAATTCGTCTACATACGACAATGTGCGTTATACATACGTTACAAAAAGGTTCATAGCATGTTATTCAATGGTTAGATGCACGTTTTACTTAGGTTCAAAACATGCTACACATAGGTTAAACGCACGTTACTCTTACGTTCATAGCACCGGTAGCCATTGGTTCAAGGCCAGTTATACATAGCTTCAATGCACGTTACTCATACTTTCCAAGCACGTTAAACATAGGCTAAGCTGACGTTACTCATTTGTTCAAAGCACGTTACTCAACGGTTATAAATTGGGTTTCAAGTATGGTTGCCATTAACTTGACGTGCTTCGACTTATGACTAACCTACAAGTAACGTGTGTTCGCCGTGTTTAAACGATCGCGGAAAGTGCAAGAACAGATGCCAACGCATGCGAAACGTGTGAGCCTTACGCGAGTACGTCTTAAAATTTTCAGCATGCTTGAAATTTCACGACGTATCGAACGGACTAGGTAATATGCCAGCGTACTTCAATGATTTCGAGCATAATCTTAACGTATACTCAACTTTCCTATAGCGTATTTGACGTGTGCCTAGCGTTGTAAACCCATTTTTCATAGAATGGCATACCTGGCAAAATCGTCAAGGTGTGACTGCGATGTTGACAATTCAAAATCTCGGGCAGTTTTGATTTCAATCGGCGTCCGGCAAGTTCTCAACAGGCTACGCCACGAGTTCGCCGGCGATACGTATAGCGCGCAAAGGGTAAGTTAAACTATCGCTTGTCTTAGGTTTTGAACGCCGATCACAAGGTAAGCATTCGTTGGTAAAAGTTATGTATAACACAACGAAACGTCTGTGCCGTTACTAATATGTTATGCAAACGACAAACACGTTTTGAATACGCCAAAAACTAAAAAAAAAACCATCAAAATTTCAGCGTACGTCAACGTTTTAGATCAATTTTTATACGTTGCCATTGCTGGCTTAAACGTCAAGGTGTGACAGGGCCCTTACTAAGGCAGAAGTCGTCGTGCATCAAATAAAATGACCCAAAATGTGTGAGCGTGCCTTGGTCCACTGCCAGCACCCTGCTTCACCATGCACCCACCCATAAACAGGCTCGAACACCAATCAACGTCACATCGTCACTCCCGGGAACCAGGGACACCAATAATCAGGTACGCCAAGAGCCAGGTACCGAGCAGAACTAGCAGGAATGGTCCAACTGTCACCAGCCGTCAGGAGCTATCAGAAGCTGTAACCAACGGTCAGGAGCTGTAACCAGTGGGAAGGAGCTGTAACCAATGGTCAGGAGCTGTAAGGAGCTGTAACCAAATGGTCAGAAGCTGTAAGGAACTGTCAGGAGCTGTCACCAATGGTCAGGAGCTGTCACCAACCATCAAGAAGGCGGTCCTCCCATCCTTTTAATAGGTGACCAATCTGGGTGGAGCCTCAAGCAGACTTCAGCCAAATCCAGCT